>CAMQGK010000008.1:3800000-4497500 GCA_947000775.1 Pterois miles
CTTGGTACGTTTTTGGCAGGGAAACTACAGAAAATAACTTATTTATTTATCCCCTCTCTTTAACAGCTGTTTGGGTGACAGGGCGTACCGGAAGGATGACGCATATCGAGCAAAACATCTTGTACCGAACAGTTCAATCAGTCTGATTCCGACTTGAATAGCTGGATCGGATATCGGTGACAATGGGACAAATGTACTCAATTCAGTGTTTACATACTACTGGAAGTCTGCTTAAGTTTTGACCAATTTGTTGCTGCGTTAAAAAGGTTTACATTGAATTGCTGATGCTGATGTTGAGCTCAGTCACGTCCACACAGTGAGCCATACAGCTTATTATGATGCTCAGTACCGGCCGATACCCAAAGCCCAGGTATCGCTAATGGGACAGAAAAAGTCTGATCGGTGCATCCCTAGTTGTGAACCGCGCTACAGACCAGCTCCTGGTAAATCCTGAAAGGACTTAACTCATCTTCTACCTCAACTGAGGTACAACAGGAAGATTTTTCAGTGAAGGCTGGTGTAACCACAGCTAACACCAGTGTGGAGGCATACAAAATCCAGACAAACAGTGCTGAGTCCACACAAGTACCACCAGGATATTCATGGATACATAGTGTAGATGCTTCAAGATGCTATAAAAGTCTGAGCAAACGGGCAACAAACATTCAGTTCAATATGAAGCACACAGCTTGCATTTCATCCTTGATTCTTAAAAATGCTAAACTTGATTAAAAAGTGCTTCTAAAAATATTCTCACTATACTTAAGTGCTGCACATGTCTTTTAACACACAATTATAAGTTTAATTTGTCTGCTGAAATAGATCAAAGGCCTTATTAATATACATGAACGAATCATAAAAACGTTCCTCGTCTGAATATCTTTCAACTTCAATGACACAGCTCTGATTGATTTGGTGTGATTAAACAGATCTTAATCCGATTTGCATAGGTGATCACAGTAATCACATCAACAAAACATCAGCCCTCCACACCTTTCAGCTGACACAAATAAGCAGCACGACTTCATCATGCAGGGTAGCCCTGCAAGACCCGCCACTCGCTCTGCTGTTATTTCTACTTTACCGCCTGCACCTGATTTATAGTTTAAACTCTAAAGCAGTCTAATTAATGCAGCGTTCAAGTTCCTGAAACACTTGTAAGGACAATGGGACAGATTTATCCAAAGCAGTTCATATTCAATGCAAATTAAATTCCTGACCCTGCACTCTGCCTGTCGAGCTATAAATGGCTGCAAATATAATCAAGCATCTTACTGGGTAACAGCTGGGGAACTCCATGTTTATTTCTTATGAGAGATGAATCCCCAAGTACACCTGCAATACTACAAAATACCTGTCAAAAAATTAAACCTGACTGCATATAATTGCAGTTGGACAGAAATCTTGCAACTCTTAGGACTGATTATCTTGATCTTTCAAATGACATGTATATTGCTTAAGTGTTTTTGCAAATTGTTGAAAATATTCAGCAGATTACAGCGAGCCAGCATCCAGCGGTGGGTGATATATTAAATATACTCGATGTATTGCGGCTTGTTCTGTGTGGGATGTAGTAAACAACTTTATTGCAAATATTGAGCAGAATATTATTTGTCAAGTCAATTTTTTAAACCGCAGCTCCCTCCCTCCAACAAACCCACGCTCCTGGGTGACTGTGGCGTATGAGTATGGATATACATATGGGGCGTGTGTTTCTGTATCTGGAGGGAAGCAGCGAACCAGGGAAGTGACTGGAGCACAATCACAAGCACATGAGGCGGCCAAGCGAGTTTATACATGAAGCGATGAAGATGCCAGCCTCTGGTTTGAAAAAGACGGTCAAACTAGCCCTGACATTGTTTTGCGGTACGCGTATACACGAGGCATTACGGTAAGAGCATGTAAGTACTGACACCAAAATAAAAGCAACAAAGAACTGACTAAAAAATAAGTTCTTTTACAGTGAATGTGATAGGTAATTTCATATAAATTCAATAAGTTAACCAGTCAGTCTCTAAAGCAGCGTTCAAAATCCTGAAATACTTGTAAGGACAATGGTGGAACAGTTTTATCTAAAGCAGTTCATATTTAACGTGAATTTTTCCTGACCCCACGCTCTGCCTGTTAAGCTATAAAGATGTAGAAATAAATAATAAATTAGGGCTGACCCAAATGCTTCAGCCATTACTATGGCAATCAACTTCCAAATCAGTATTTGAAAATTTGCAATATTAAAGTATAAATTCCCAAATAGCCCATGAAACAAGGGATAATCCCACATTTATTATTCATGCCGAAAATTATCATCATTTTTTTATTATTATCATATATATATATATATATTATTAATATTTTTCTCAGACAGATATTACTGTTTGTTGCATGTATTCCTGTGAGAGCGTATAAGAACTGGCTACAAACAAAAAAGTGACCAAGAACTGACTTCAAAATAAAAGTAATTTTCAGGTGAATATGATAAGCAATTACATATAAATTCAATAGGTCAGTCTGTCAGTCAGTAATACAGAAAATAAACAAAATCAGTAAATATTAAATAAAAAGAATGATAATTTTAAAAAATACCACCTGCAAACTGTATTGCAGGGATAAATTAAATAAAGATTGTGTGAATAATTAGTCAAACTTAATACGACTACATTCCTGAAGACAAATCAAAATGACAGTACACCTCAGAGTGAATCTCTTTGAAAAATATGAAATCAGAGTTACTTACAGACCAAAAGTTTGGACACCTTCTCATTCAATGACTTTCCTTTCTTTTCATGACTATTGACATTGTAGATTCACACTGAAGGCATCAAAACTATGAATTAACATGTGGAAATATGTACTTAACAAAAAAGTATAAAACAACTGAAAATACGCTTTATATTCTAGTTTCTTCAAAGTATCCACCTTTTGCTCTGATTATTGCTTTGCACCCAATATGCATTCTCTTGATGAGCTTCAAGAGGTAGTCACCTGAAATGGTATTCACTTCACAGGCGTGCCCTGTCAGGTTTAATAAGTGGGATTTCTTGCCTTATAAATGGGGTTGGGACCATCAGTTGTGTTGTGCAGAAGTCAGGTGGATACACAGCTGATAGTCCTACTGAATAGACAGTTAGAATTTGGATTATAGCAAGAAAAACGCAGCTAAGTAAAGAAAAACGAGTGGCCATCATTACTTTAAGAAATAAGGTCAGTCAGTCCGAAAAATTGGGAAAACTTTGAAAGAGTCCCCAAGTGCAGTCGCAAAAACCATCAAGTGCTACAAAGAAAGTGGCTCACATGAGGACTGCCCCAGGAAAGGAAGACCAAGAGTCACCTCTGCTGCGGAGGATAAGTTCATCCGAGTCACCGGCCTCAGAAATGGCAGGTTAACAGCAGCTCAGATTAGAGACCAGGTCAATGCCACACAGAGTTCTAGCAGCAGACACATCTCTTGAACAACTGTTAAGAGGAGACTGTGTGAATCAGGCCTTCATGGTAGGATAGCTGCTAGGAAACCACTGCTAAGGACAGGCAACAAGCACAAGAGACTTGTTTGGGCTAAAGAACACAAGGAATGGACATTAGACCAGTGGAAATCTGTGCTTTGGTCTGATGAGTCCAAATTTGAGATCTTTGGTTCCAACCATTGTGTGTTTGTGCGACGCAGAAAAGGTGAACGGATGGACTCTACATGCCTGGTTCCCACCGTGAAGCATGGAGGAGGAGGTGTGATGGTGTGGGGGTGCTTTGCTGGTGACACTGTTGGGGATTTATTCAAAAGTGAAGGCATACTGAACCAGCATGGCTACCACAGCATCTTGCAGCGGCATGCTATTCCATCTGGTTTGCGTTTAGTCGGACCATCATTTATTTTTCAACAGGACAATGACCCCAAACACACCTCCAGGCTGTGTAAGGGCTATCTGACCAAGAAGGAGAGTGATGGGGTGCTGCGCCAGATGACCTGGCCTCCACAGTCACCGGACCTGAACCCAATCCAGATGGTTTGGGGTGAGCTGGACCGCAGAGTGAAGGCAAAAGGGCCAACAAGTGCTAAGCACCTCTGGGAACTCCATCAGGACTGTTGAAGACCATTTCAGGTGACGACCTCTTGAAGCTCATCAAGAGAATGCAGTGTGTGTGAAGCGGTAATCAGAGCAAAAGGTGGCTACTTTGAAGAAACTACAATATAAGACATATTTTCAGTTCACACTTTTTTGTTAAGTATATATTTCCACATGTGTTAATTCATAGTTTTGATGCCTTCAGTGTGAATCTACAATTTTCATAGTCATGAAAATAAAGAAAACTCTTTGAATGAGAAGGTGTGTCCAAACTTTTGGTCTGTACTGTACATACACACATATATATATATATATATATATATATATATATATATATATATATATATATATATATATATATTGTATGATGCTAAATAACCTTGCAAATACTGAGATACTTATCAGGCATATCCTGACACTGAAGCAACTAAAAGGAATTAAGTTATCAATAATGCTATCAAAAGTGATGGATGTGCATTAAACAGGTACAGTGTTTCTCTACCACAGGGAAGTTTTCAGGTTTATATTCTTAACAATATATATTATTATACCTTTTACACGTTTATATCGCCATATCTAGGTCCCTTTAACCTTCATGCGCTACTATGTTTTACTGCTTAATGTAGCGTTACTTTATGTTAAGCATTGAATATAAGAGCAAAACAATAAACACATTGATTCTTACAACTTTAGGCACAATACTGGGTTGGGCCCAAACACCCAAACACACAGTGACCAGAGCAAGTACACTAACTGTTGTCGACACAGAGGATCAGTCGACGGCACTACGCGTCTTAAACCGAGCAAAAATAAAAGTTGAGTACTCACAACAGCCGAGTCAGAGTCATAGTTGCACCTCCAGGCGTGGTGAATTGAACTGGCGGCTAAAAAGTGACCGTGGACCCGCCGGAAGAAACTTCATTCTCCCTCGTTGCTAGAGGAGCTAGCTAACGAGACGGCTAAAGCTAGTTAGCTGGAAAGGCTAATCAAACAATCAGCTTCCGCGTCGATTTACAGCTACTGAACTACTCACAGTGTACACGTCTGGCTTTTCGCTGGTCTGCTGTCTTTAACACACTCCAGTCTCGACAAAACTTTAACTAGCAAACACAATTTACACGGAAAATCTTACTTGTTTCCTCAGAGCTCCTACCGTCGTCGACTGTCGCTCGCTACGCTATCTCGCTCAACCAAACACTTCCGCCTAGCTTCCGCCCACCAACCAATCACATTACAGGAAGCGTAACCTGCCTAACAAACAGCAATATAGGTTGCACTCCGTTTACACTGCTACTAAACTACTGTATGTTAAGCTGCAGAATATGTTTAAAATCCACTGAACATGTTTATACTGACCAGAACCAGAACCTAAATGTATTTATACTGAAAAAAAAAACACATTTATTCTAAGCAAAACAAACAGTTGTGTACAAGACAAATTGACAATATATGAAAATGCATAAAATATAAGATATAAAAGAAAGCATGAGAATTAAAAGAGAAAATAAGTTAGTAATGAGCTAAAATTGATAAAACAGGAGAATACTCATAACAATGCAGCTACAGTGCAATGCAAGATATAAACAAATTGTCCAAAAAAAATAATTCAATAAAAGGCATAAAAATAATTCAATGCTTCATAAACTACAACAATATTTTAAAACACATTCTTTGGCAAACAGGAAGTCAGTGTAAAAATCAGATAACTGGAATGATGTGATCCACTCTTCTGGTCTTGGGATCATAGGCCTAATAATGAGAAATACTGTATATGCAGCCATACTAGGACAGTTAATCTTTGGGGTATCTCATGGTTTGATACGCTACGATTTTGTTTCTTGGGGTCACGATTCGACTCAAAATCGATTCTAAATGTTTCCTGATTCAAAACCGATTCTCGATTTAATTCATATGCGGCTAAATCGTCTGCTGTGTGCTAAAAAGACGGTGTGGCAAATGATGTATGAAAGCAGAGTTAAATGTGTATAAGATTGTGGTTTTTATATTTGAAAGTTACTGTATATCAATTGGCTACAATAATGTAAACACACAAAGGCTAAAGGTAACATATATTCAAGCTAAACTTACCAAAATAAACACTTTGTACTACTTTTTTAAAAGTATTTCTCAGTTCTTAGCAACTTCACAAATAACAGTCAAGTTACACAAAAAATGCTGCCTGTTACACAATCAAAAATAAAAGTGCCTTTTTATTTCACACAAACTCCATCAGTTCAGTTTCAGTTTCCGTTTATTCACAACAATTAAAATACAAGTACATCCTTCTCATAAGACATAATGGAGATATGTGAAATGGGACACCCTGATGAGCTACCTGAAGCTTGAAAATAGGGGTCCAGCCTCTAAGCAGACAGTAAACATATTTTAGATACTGACATGTTGTCTAGATTTGAAAAGGTGCATATTTTATACAGAAACATTTAAAATCTACAAACCACCCAAGACCATCTAAAGACCCTAAAAACAAACTAATCTAACTATTAAATGGTCCCAAAAACATTTATATCATCAGTATTGATTAAATAGGTATGATACAGACATATGGTGAGTGGCCAGCTGTTTAAGGTATTCAAGCTTTAAGATATTTATAGCAACTGCTCTTTTTAAAATGAATTGTGCACAAAATAACACACTTTTTTTAACAAATCCCCCAAATTATGTCCACTTTGTCTTAACTGTCCGTAAGCGAAGCAGCACTGTGCACCGCACGGTTAAACTGAACTTTTGTCAGACGCCCCATTTCTATTTATTCCTGCATCTCGCTCTGAAAGCGCTGACTTGTGAAGTTGAAATTAGCAGGTATCGTATCGATAACTCCTAATTTCACTACGAAAGCCTCAATGAGGCGGCAGCTGGCTGGAGGGAGATCGAGGTAAACAGTGTGCTAAAAACCATCATCTATCGAGGGAGTATGCGTATTCTAGTATGTGTCAGCTTCTTCTCCGAGGCTTTTACCTTATTGTTATCATCAACATTGTGAGGACGTGATGAAGTCCACACAGAGGAAGTGCTGGGCCATGCTGAGGTCTAACAGATGTGACAGGCCACTGACTGACTGACTGACTGAGGCACCTATTTGATTAACAAGGACACCTCCACTTAGAGACTGAAAAAATGGCAGTAGGTGAAGCCTTGAGAGACCAGTCAGAAGCCTCAGAGGAGTTTCATTCTTCTTTCCCAGTTTGCTTAAATTTGACTTTAGACATTTACAGTGAGTGTAGTGGTCAGCTAATAATACATTTTTAAAATCACCTGCATAACATGCTACTGGCAATAATCAGTGCAACACTGGCTGATATTTAATGTTCGGCTCCTGAGAGGCCTTTAGATGTATTTAATAATGATGTGTGATCATAAACTACTCAGAAGGCAAACAGAATTATCCTTTCTTTATCTGTCTACAATTACAAGATATAAACTACAGCATCCACCTTTTGTTGCGCAAGATGGGATTACAAATCATTACGACATGAAAGGTTGGTCATGAAAATCTATAACAAAGTTTAAAATCATAGTGAGTCGGCCCTCTTATGGTTTCATTGTGCATTGTAGTGGTGTGTAACTGAGTGGGTAGCGTGGGACTGTCTACAGCTGGGGTGGCCAAAGTACCAGGCCAACTACTGTGTTTTTAAATGGCCCGCGGGGGATTTCTAAAAATAAAGTCCAATATGATGATTTCTAATAAACTGTCCTGTACGCACATTGCACATCTTAGTTTAAACCATTGAAATAAAACCATGGTTTAAACAATAGATGTCAACTAAATTTTGTAAAATGATCGTTGTCTTAACCTCTCGGCACAGAAACTAATATTTTTACCCTTTCTGTTTGTTCCATCTTAATATCAGACTTACAAATTTAAATCGTACATTTGCATTGTAATCTTTTAAGTTGGCCCTGAGGCCAAGATATTTAAGGTATTTGGCAATTTGGGCCTGTTTTAACTTTATTTATGTACAGATTTACACATAACATCAAAATATTTAAAGTGGATACTTAGGCCATGCACTGTATTAGAGTTTAAAAGTACTGAATTAATTTAAATTACATTTAAGAACAGCAGATACAGAAATACTTTTTGTGACGGTAATGTCAAATGTTAAACTGCAGTGTTGTGAATTATTGTCATAGAGAATGAATTTCCTATGGGGTGTTCTGGTCTAGAAACACTAATTTTCTGTATGAACTATGAATAAACTGTACATTTACTATTGTTTGGCCCATGACTCCTGATATGTTTTTCTACATGGCCCACAATAAAAAATGTTTGGCCACCCCTGGTCTACAGCTACAATGAAGGTGCAAAAAAAATCTACATCTTAACTGTTTTATTTAGTCCTAAAATCTTAACCACAATAAAAATTAAGAAATGAAGAAAAATATCTTAAGGAAACCAGTGACATTATCTTGAAACAATTTGTCTCCTTTCAAGATACTGACACTCATTTCTAGAAAAATGTCTAAAACAAGGAAATCAACACTAATAAGAGGAATTTACTCTCCGTACGGAGAACTTTTGTCTTGTTTTAAGTATTGAATGATGAAATTGCAGGTAAATCTCCCCCAATGTCAGCATATTAACCAGAAACCAAAAATAAAGACTGCATTTTATTTTTAAAGGTGCTAAATATGGGAGTGGGAGCATTTTCTAGAAGAAGAAGATAGTCCTTTTGGGGGCGGCAGTAGCTCAGTCTGTCGGGAGTTGGCTTGGGAACCGGAGGGTCACCGGTTCAAGTCCCGACATGACCAAGAACTGAGTGTGAACTGGTAGCTGGAGAGGTGCCAGTTTACCTCTTGGGCACTGCCGAGGTGCCCCTGAGCAAGGCACCAAACCCCCAGCTGCTCGGGCGCTTGTCAGGAGCAGCCCCCTCACTCTGACATCTCTCCATTTGATGCATGTATATGGGTCCTGCATGTGTGTGTCTCGGGTCTGCATGTACCGTGTATAAGTAAAAACAACAGAGTGTAAAAATTGAATTTCCCCATTGTGGGACAAATAAAGGACTATCTTCTTCTTCTTCTTCTTCTTTATTAGTCCCACGAGGGGAAATTCAATTTTTTCACTCTGTTGTTAACTTATACACGGTACATGCAGACCCGAACACACACATGCACAAACATGCAACAATGGAGAGATGTCAGAGTGAGGGGGCTGCTCCTGACAAGCGAGCAGTTGGCCTCGGCCGAGGTGCCTTGCTCAGGGGCACCTCGGCAGTGCCCAAGAGGTAAACTGGCACCTCTCCAGCTACCAGTTCACACTCAGTTCTTGGTCCATGTCGGGACTTGAACCGGTGACCCTCCGGTTCCCAAGCCAACTCCCTACAGACTGAGCTACTGCCGCCCAACCTATCAACGCCTCTCAACATGGCGACAGCGAGCCGACAGCTCGGAGCTAACAGCGCTAACAGTGTAAACAATGGTGAAAGTGCTAACAGAGCTAACGATGTTACCCTGATAGGGAACCAGAAGGTGGACGCTATGCTTTCGTGATGATGCCATAGGTCGTGATGGCGTTACGAGCTGTAACTGTCGCATGAGCGCAGTAGAGGGTAGTGACGATGCAGGAACATGCACTGAGAGCATGCACGACCAGCCCGCCTCTGTCAAAAAGCACAGAGAAGCTCACAACAACACACACAGTGGGAGAGTGACTGCTCAGGTCGACATTACTGCTGTAATCACACCGTATGACCCTGTAGGATGGCAAACAGCTCTCATGTAGGTTCACAACTGCACTGTGGAAAACTGCACAAGTGAAAAATAATAAGATCATCTCAAATAAAACAATGTTAAAATCATAAGTTTATGAAGGACGTAAAACTATATATATACAGATACATGTATTTTCACATTCAACATCAATAATGAAAAACTGAAATCACACTGGACTGAGCTGGTTAGCAATTAATAATCTAAAGCAGGAACATTTAACATAAATGCTGCCGGTAATTTGTAAAAAGCAAACAAAAAATATGTAATAAAACTTTCATTCAGCATTCCACAAGTCTACATTTTAGTCCACCAGGCTCTTGGCTGCATGTCTACCCATTAAGTGACAACATTTTGGAGGACATGGCTGTAACTAATAATCTGCTGTTTAAATATTTGAAAACCGTTTGCTTTACAGAGCAAATAGTTGTTTGCTGCTATATTAATGCCCTGAATATCGAATTTAGCATCTTTAAAAGAATAAAATTCGGCTGTCAAAATGTTATTCATCTCTTTGAAGACTATTTGGAAGACTTTTTGCTGTTGAAATGTGTTTCTGCCAAATGGTTGGAGGAAATTTAATTTGCAATTTTCTACCAGCTCTCATTGAAATGTAAAGGGATTCTCGATTACCTTCCCAGAAGAAGCTTATACTCACTGCACTGCACTATAGCTGCAGTATCAGGCATATTATTGCTACAATAACTGGTTGGCACAGGAGTCGTACAGCTCAAACCATGAGTGGGAGTTCAAAACTCGACAGCACTGTAACTCTGTGACATTGCTGCAGTGACCTGGATCACATTATGAGCCCAGCTGACACTCGAAGCTGCCGCTGTGATACATGGAGTGAGTCTAGGGGTTTAGTTTAATTTACTTTAGTTGATGAAACACAGTGAAACAAGACAGAAGATAAAACGAGAACAAAAGAAAGTACAGAAAAAAGTGAAAATTTCAGCAGATGAGATAAAAACCCAAACGTGCTTAATAAAAATTCACTCCTAATCATTTTAAATTCCTGCAGGGCTCCGCTCGGGGGTTTATTGAGCACTTATCGAGTGACGAGACCTTTCTGCCAATTACAGCATTGTCCAATCTGGGAGTAAAACAATCCAAAATTTCCACAAATTACATTTGACCTCGCCATGCGCTGCGCAAAAAAAAATATTTGAATTTCCTTGACAGCAGGAGATAAGAGTGGGAGAGAGGAGGGATGGAAAAAAATGTGAAAGGAGGATGAAAGAACTGCAACAAAACAAGTGAATCAGCAGGATGCCGAGGTCACCTCGAATGTGAGAGCGGCTGACTTACGGAGAGACGACGCTGCGGCAGATTGTGTGAAAAAACTGAAAGTGAAACAGTAAAAATAAAATGCGAGATATGACGGAAAACATAAATTTGTGAAACATAAAATAAACATGTCCGACTCACTCTTTCTCTTAGTCTCATTACACTCCCCCAAACACATCTCCTGTCCTCTCCTGCACTCACAACTTTCTCCCACTGTCCTGATTTTTATTTTTTTCACAAAAAAAAAAAAAAAATCCAATCATTTCTTTATGTGTCAAACCTCAAGCCTGATCTCTCAAACAAAGGCGGGCGAATTTGATTTGAGTGAATTCAGAAGCTTTGTGCCGATGAATAAAACATTGCCTCTCCTTGATGTTACCCGGACTTATCAAGTCACAGATTCCCCCTTTGAGCTCGGTGGTGACACAGTGCAGGATCCCCTGCGCAGGATGAAACAGAAAAAAGATGAAGTTTCTACTGTATATCTTCAGCTTTAGCTGCGAAGAAAGATAAGTGCAATGACACGAAGATATATATACAGGTATGTGCAACACACGGACATGTTAGAGATTGACTTTTGATCAGTTTTTGACGAATAATGCACTCAAAGAAAGAAAGAAAGAAAGAGCTGATCTTCAATTTCATCTCATACGTCATGTATGAGATGATATGTGAGGATTAAAAAGACCTTGTGGGAGTTACTCAATATATGCGTTCTTCCTTAATCCACAGTTTTGCAGGCTCGTTGTGATTAGGGATTGTGTGTGTGACATTCATACATATTTAAGTGTGCTGGAAGCGACTGTGGGTCAAATTAGTAATTGAAATGGGATTTACTTTTTCTTAAAGTAATCAATCACAAGTGGAATGAGCAGCTTTGGGCCCAGATATTCAAAAAAGGACACCCACTTGGAATTATTCAAGCTGATTTTTCATTTTCTGTCCTTTTTTGTCAGTGCTGTGGTACGCTATTGGTGGTAGGCGGCTAAATTGCTGCCGAGACGTAAAGCAACTGCATAGTAGTGGAATAATATTCCCACTGGATCTGTTTTCATTTCTCCCACCATCCTCCCAAAATCCTCCAAAAGTGACTTTCATTTTTAAACTTCTAAGGCTTCACTGGATTTACAGATAGATTCCTATCAATAAGGGAAGATAATAGATGAAACAAACCGTGTTAAATGAGGAAAAGTACGTTAAACAGCACAATCAGCAAACACTAATTAACACTGAGTTCATTTCAACACATTAAAGGTGTTTATAGGGGCACAAACCACTACTCTTTTTGAAGTCTTACTTTTTTAACACTGCAAGTATTGAATATCTGAGTGATTTAAAGGTAGCACGCCTCAACACTAACTAATGTACTTTTTTGCCAAACTAACGTACTTTTTTGCCAAACTAAAATGGTAAACATGGGTCGGTCATTCGCTTGTTCAAGCCAGGTGGATGGTCGCTCGCTTGATCCAGTAGGTCACACTTGCTCGATCCGGTCGCTCGCTCACTCGGTCCAGTCAGCCACAGGGGTTGCTATAAAAAACAAACTGTGGAAAGGAGAAACAGGATCAACTTTTGCAGAAACCCAGTGTGACATCATGCTGCAGTGTCCAATCATGTAACCAGCCAGTCGGTGAGAGAGTACAGTTAATATCCCTGCCTCTCGCTGCCATGAGAGGAAGGCCGAAACCAACTTTGGTCCAAGAGCATTACAAAAAAACTTCATACACAAACAGACCATTTAACTGACACTCCCACATCCCTGCACAACCCTGCAGTCAATCACACAGTTAACACTGTAAGGTGCAAACTAAATATATACAAATATCTCCACAACATACAATAAATTAAAAGTTAAACTGTCGAATGAGAATTGAAAAGATTATTTTTCGCTTTACTTTTCAAAGCAAAAAGCTGTTAACATACAGCCATTCAAATATATTAATGTAAGTCTTGTAGGTTTAGTGACACGACTGTTTCACATAAAAAAATCCTGTAAATAATAAGTTGAATTCATTGCTCTGTATAACTTCAACAGTTTTATGCAGTCCTCCAAGCTCCGCATGCATCACAGTAAATGCGGAGCAGATTAGCTTTCTGTTATCTTAATTGAATCAGGAAATATCTCATCTTTCTATTTTTGAAGAACCAGAATAATAAGCAGTGCTATTTATTTATGGTCAAGAGGGAGTTAATACAGCTTTGATTTTCATGCCAACTCATTCATAAGATATACTGACAAAAGAATATCTAGTTTTATTTGACATTAAGTTAGCCAAAAAAATTCAACTATCCTTATACATTAGTGGCTTTACAACAGACCAAGCAACATTAAGATGAATATCTGCATCCCAGTACAGTGCCTGTACTGTCTGCCTCTCAGGAGATGTTAAAACTCTCCCCTCTCTTGCTCAGTAGATGGCACACTTGCCCTGTACAGGCTTTCGGGCTCATAACACAGTGAACCTGCTGCTAGCATGTTTGACCACATCCACACCACCTATGTGTGTATATGTTGGAGGGAATATGAATGAGAAAGAGGGATGGACGAAGAAAAAGGCAAACATTTTGTGTTTTCTATGTATACAGGGCTGGATTATCAAGCATGCATGCAGATTGGAAATTGTCCAAAATGTCTCCCATGGGGGATTGTTCAAATGCCACTTCATCCACACATGGGAAAGTGTGTTGTTCAGCTTTAGTTTTCCCACATTTGGACATAAACTGCAAATCATCTTTTGCGCAGCTATTTTTCTTGGATATTTTGCTCTCTCGTAACACAATGACTGAGCATCCACATCCTATAAACAGTCTGATAATCAGCATTTATGCCATTTGCTAACTGCAGTCTAAAGTCAGAGTGACTTTGCTCTTCAGTCTTCCTAATTGAAACAACACCATCAAATCAAGTGAACACCGACATCTGGCACAAATCATATCATCCCAGTGATTAGCTGACCGTACGTGCTGGTCTAGGTATTAGGAAGTAAACAAACAAGCTCCAGCTCAATATCAGTTACATTTAAATAAAAATGTCTTGGCTCTGTTTTTCAGGCTTTAAAAAAATCTAACCCGTGATGGAAGACTGAACAATCACAGCTCACTTCAGAGGGAGAAAGCGTTCCTATTGGCTGTGCTCCGGCTGGTGGGCGGTACTTGGTATATTTTCAGCACATCTCAACATGGCTGCCGGGTCACAAACTTTCTCATTTTACAGCTAAACCGTGCGTTACGAGGTGTTTCTGAATAGGAGGCTGGAAACAGGCATTACAGCAGCAGAATACTGAATCACATTTGATCAGCGCTGCGTAGTTTGAACGTTTGATCGGAGTTCGCAAGTGACTGACTCGTGGCTCTCATCGACGGCGGCCGGACGGCTGACTCCAGGTCAGCTCTGATTGTTTGATTTCCTCCGGTCTGTGAAATCTTGCAGGCACCATTAAGAGCACTGGAGGACACAGATGCAAGTTATTTTTTACCGGCCTCATGCACTACTGTCAGGATATAATGATTGTTTTATAAAAATTACTTTTTAAATCCATTTCTACCCTCTGCAGCTTTAAATCTTAATTGTTAAATGGATGGCACGATACCAGAAATTTAGTAAATACTAGTACCAGTGAAATTTGTCGATACCAGAGTAAAAAACAAACCACTTAGAGCTAATATTGGGGAGTTAATACTACTTAATTCTCTCTCTAATA
Organism: Pterois miles; assembly: GCA_947000775.1. NCBI lineage: Eukaryota > Metazoa > Chordata > Actinopteri > Perciformes > Scorpaenidae > Pterois > Pterois miles. The sequence goes on from CAMQGK010000008.1 coordinate 3,814,780, forward strand.
CATTTTATTTTGCTGTGAAAACATTTCCATCAAACAACTGTATTTATTCAAATGTCTGCAAAAACAATTTTTTACAAGATTACATTTGAACACATCATAACGTCATAACTTTTCTTTGCCTAATACTCATTATTACTGAACAGAGCTTGAACACATCGCTTACAGTTACACTTACTGACTGCCAATGTTAACTAGCTCCTGTGCTGCCGATTTCAACATGTTGATCAAAACGTAGCATCATCAGGGAGAAAATATGTCAATAGTGAGTTTATTGCGTCCATTTTGATTTTTGACGCTGTTTTTTTGCTGTGTTGTAGAAAAGCAAGTTCTCGGTTCTTGTGACATAACGACTAGATAAGCATCAATCAATATTTAAAAAAAAATCATTTATCATTTTTAAGTCTTATTTATTAAGAGTTTACCACTCAAAAACTTGCTAATATGCTTTGAAAAGGACTGTGAAGGGTGACTTGATCAGATTTGATTGAAATAACTAGAAAACACACCAATCTTCATCAGATTCCTCATCAACTTTTTCCAACTGAGCTTATTCCTCTGCAAAAAAAAAAAAAAAAAAAAAAAAAAGTGGAAAAAATACAAATACAAAAATCTCTCACATGAAATAACCAAAAGTCTTCTAACTCTGGCTCTTCTAAGATAGTCTGGTCATGTAGGATGCCATCATTCGCAGTTAAAATTGATTGAGAAAATAATTTTTCAGGGTCATTAAGCCCAACATCTACACGTTGTAATGCAGGCTTCCTGTTTTCCCAGGCTGTGGAGTTCTCCTTGTGACGAATAAACTGAACCACACGTGTAAAATTGATGAGTACCTCTTTAAAAATAAAAAAGTCTTGGCTGTGAGCTTGAATAATGATGAGTACATATTATACATCGACTCCTTTTACAAAGTCTGTATTTACAATTCAGGGTTACAGTTTGGCGTTCTACATACTTTTTGTGTGTGTGTGTGTGTGTGTGTGTGTGTGTGATACAAGTACGCAACTGAATTTTTCACGGTGCTCACCTGAAAATTATCACAGCGCTCACACAAATCACAACTTCTTACTGTAGCCTGTGAAGTGAAAAATGTCCTGCTGAAAACAGCCCGCCGCCGACCAATCGTCTCGTTTAGCATTTCCTTTGACTGCGCCGTGATTGGGTACCACTTGCACCAAAATGACTGCACCACACTTGAAGGTGGTGTGAAAAATGGGAAAAGTGTTCTACTCTTCATGAACTAGTAAGGCGGTCCAGGAATCCGTGTCAGCGTTGGGCCCTGCGCTGAGGAATATTTTTGAATAAATCCCATGCGAGCAGAAAGCTTTCTGTATGGCTCAGTAGGTAAAGCGTGACAGTAACACCAGCAGGGTTAGTGGTTTGATTCCCTCTGTGGCCATGCGTGATAAAACTGCACACACACATGGTGCTAAAAGGTGATAAAAACGGTATATGTAGTGAATTGTAATCTTCACTGAAATTACTGTAATACATGTATAGTTTGGTGTCAATGTCTTGACTTGCGCACAAACTGTAGATCAATGGAGGTAAAATGCAGCATCAGCCCTTCCTCAGTGTAAAACATCAGCCCTATTAGTCCTGTCAGAAATGCAGCTGCTCCACCATCCATTCATGTACCCTTCAGTGGACACAGAGAATGAGTGGAGGACAAAAAAAAAAAAAATCACAAAAGCGAAGGAGTGTGGGTTGGGATACAAAAAGTAAAAGTTCAAGAAGAGAATGAGAGGGTGAAGAGGTCAAGCCGCAGCTTTTCTGAAAAGTAAGAAGTCATGTATAAAGGGAGAAAAGAAAAAACTTGACTATGAGTTTTGTGGTTTTAAGAGAGAAAACGGGCGAGAAGGTGTGAATGAATGATGAGAAAAAAGAGTGGTCCTTTGAAAAAGACAGACATTAATGAAAACCATTGTAAATGTTAAATTACCCCTTTCTGAGTTAAAAGCTTATTTCAAAATTTAAGCTGAAAGAGTGTGAATTGTAGAAGGTGGAGAGCAGGGAAGACGAGTCTAAGATCAGACTGTCTTCATATTAACAGGAGGTTAATGGCAGGAAAACGAAACAAGAAAAGCCAAAACACAAAAACGTCGACAGAGCAGAGCTGCCATGTATAGTTTCCTGAAGTATCTCCACACCCATCCCCAACAGCGATAACATGCTACAGCACCAATACAAGTTAATGCACATACGGATGCACAACACTGTTTATAAGATTTAGTACGTGCGCTTTACTGTGTGCATACAGCTCTTATGTATCTAGTCACACTGCTTACGTGTGAGCATCCATATACAAGTTCAGCTATTATGTTTTTTTCCCGCGTCTGTGTGTTTATTGTTGCGAGCTTGTTACCCTGTTGGCACCGTGTTACCGCCACTCGCCCTCCATTATTCCCATAAAGCCAGCCCTTAAATCATTCAGGAAGCCTATTCAATTTCAAAAGTGAGAAGCATTGAGGTAATTTAGGGGCTCGTGTATCGACCCGCTGAGTATTTCTACATCCTGCTTCTTCCTGTGCTTCACATTGCCAATCTGATCCGCAGCAGGAGACACAAAACTACAAAAAGCAGTCTGAGCCAATGAATCGGAGTATTAAGACAAACACATCCTGAATGGCAGCAGTTTGGTCTTTTAAATTGCAACACATACAATGATGGGGGGTAAAAAAAGTATTGCAAACATTAAGTATTGCAATATTGTGTTTTGTGCTACTGTATTGATTCTCAAAAGCACTATATTTCATTTGTAAAGTTGTGCTGTTGGATGTTACAAAGACTGTGGTAAATGCAGATCTCACTGTTCTGACTGCATAAAAAATTGTGATATATCGCAATATTGCACTGTGTATTATTATTATTGGATAGGGCAATACACAGGAGGCTGGCCTAACCTATTTACAGTACTTCATCCTATTTAAGACTTCCATCTTAAAAGAGTTTGATAATGTGAAGACCCCCAAAAAACGAACGCACTATGTTAAATTCAACAGTTTTGTTGTAATAGTGTGTGTTGAGCAACGATTTGGCCAAAAAGAGTCCCGACTAAAAAAAAAAAAAAAAAATCAAACGTCACTTTAGTGTAAACAGACACGGTGGACGAGTATTAGCGATGTTTTTTAACTACTTTGTACTGAAAATTCACAAAGAAAAAAAAAAGACAAATAATGGATGAAGTCTTAAAAAAAACACTTGTGTTGTTGCCACAAACCAGCAAGCTGATCCTCCATTTCTGACGTCTGAGGTTTATGCTTCGCATTTTGCGTTAGCTCATGTGTTAGCCACGGCTAACGTTCATTGTTGTCCATCCGCTACAGTCAGCTTGGTTCTCAACCGGCTATCGTTCTTTCCCACGCGACTGTGACCCCAAACATAACAGGATATCTAATCGGAAATTTTGAAGATGTTTAATATTTACGATTGCGGCTCGGATGGACTTCTGAGCCGACTGGGGGATGTAAAAAACAATACAAGAATATCTGGAAAGATAATCTGTAGAACCATCAAAGAATCGGGGCATGCTGACGACCGTCGGGAGGAGAAACAGGCCCAAAATCAGCTCGATTCTCGTGTAGTGTGTACCCAGCATAGATAACAAATGAGTGGATTTGACGCCTTTGACATTACAACCCACGATAGAAAATGTCTACATTTATGATGATGATTATTCAGTAATCAAAAGGGGAAAACAAATGTTACATATAAACAGAAAATACCACTGAACTGGTGAAGCCATTTAAATGAGCGGTAAAACATCTCCAGCTCTACAGCTGAGTGGATAGTTTCATTTCTACCTCACATACAGTACTGCATGGATGAGTGTGATTACTCTGCACACACTATTTCACCCAGTTCTGCTTTTCTGCCTCTGTCTCTGCAGAGAATACTGACATCTGAGTGGATATGCATGGTCACTGGTTTGATAAAAGCAAAGTAATGTAATGCCATCACATCAGGAAGACGACATCTTCATAAATTGGACCACTGGAACGTCAAAGACTATCTGAAATCTGACAACTAAAAGAGGATCCCATAACTTGATGTCTTCGTCTTTTCTGTTGATCTAGGCTGCTTTTGCTATATAAAATCCTGCTTCCTAATTTGTGTCCTGACACAAGATATGTCTAACATCTGTGCTTTGTGCTGCAGAGTCCTCCGATTCTGTGTGGACATGGCTTCGCAATAACCAGCCGTCCCTGCTTTCCTGGGTCTCTTCAGCCCCTCCGCCCACCCCGACATCCTCCCTGGTGGCATCTGCTTGACTCGCAGCAGCCGCTCGCTCTTTCTTCCTTTGCAAAATCACTTCAACGGCACATTGTAGTTCATACAATAATGGCTGAAGTGTGGAGGAAAATGTTGTTGTCCATTAAATATTCAACACGAGCATTCGCCTCCACAGCCAGTTAGGCAGAATTTTGGAAATAAGCAGAGCTGCTCGCCTATATGCCAGCCTTTTCCGAGGGAGTCCAAAACACAGCCCTGCTGTGACCGAGAGGAGATGGCACTCGAAAACATGGGAAACCAAAAAGATCAGATTTGATGTTTACATGCACAAGTCGACATTATGACTATTGTGTACAGTATATTGTCATCTTCACTACAAGATGTTTCAGTGAACATAGAGCAACAATCACTCATTTTTCCACCAATAAAACCAGCGACCAACCAGTCACATCTCCTTTTCAGCAACATTTGAAAGTTTCTGTTCAGAAACAGCAACCAAATACCATATAAACGGTTCTACAAAGCAAGAAAAAGGTTCTGTTATAAAGGGTGATTAATGAAAGGAAGTGTCGATACAGCTATCTGCCCAGAGTCATTAAAAGAAAAGACACCATCAAACAATGTTTATACCAGATGGCAGGACAGAAGACAACAAAAGCAGTTTTCAAAGAACATCTAATGACTGATTGGGTGAAGTGATGGATATGTTAACTCAATGTAGTCTCATGCAACGGTTTGTATGATATCTTATTATCTCTGTTTTCTTTTGTTTTCCTAAAAATGTCCAGCAAAATGTGTCAATTTCTGCTTGTTACATGCATACAGTCTTCACAGGACACAGCTTCATTAGGTTTAGGCAACAAATGACTTTTGGAAAAGATTGTAGTTTGGCTTAAAGTAACTCCAGATGTACGGATGTTACGTGACAAATAAATCACACTGACGTCTGGTTTCATGTGGGACAAAACGGACAAAAGTCTGGTATTGTTAGACCTTCTAAGATAAGATAAGATAAGATAAGATGAACCTTTATTAATCCCCGGAGGGAAATTCGGGATCAACCAAACCTCCTCCATATGGCGTTTGCCGCTCTTAATATTTCCTGGTTCACAATTATGTGAATTACACACAAATTGATAATGTGGGATATTTACGAATCACAGAGCATTTCCGTAACTACGAACAGTGTATGAGACCAGTCTGGTTAACTTGAGGCAAAAGACAGAAAAGGTTAGAAGTGAATTTGTGCATTTCTCTTGCCTCTGCAGGGCTTTCAACATGGAGACGGCTCATAGCTGTCAGCTGTCTGCTGCTGTATTAATGCTCTGGATATTGTATAGAGCACATTTTAAGAAACCCTCAAAGGGTTAATTGTAAGGCATCAGTATATGTCATACAAAGTGCTTGTCAGAGCTAATGTTGGAATTGGGGAGATGAACCCCACAGACAAGCACTAGGTGTGCGGAGCGAAATCATTCAATTTTGACGTTTTATACACTATTCCAGTTATGTTAATGTTATGTTAGTAATCTGAAAGTAATTGTACAAGAGCACTTTGAGAAGGACAAGACCGAGGAAATGACAGAACACACAGAACCCAGGTCGCGGCAGGGTACAGTAGCCATCTAATGGTACATGACAGGTCAAGACAGATTACACAGAACAGCACACAAAATGATCTATTGCGCCCTCATACTTCTCTGAAAAGTGCTGTTCAAGAGGCACGACCTTGAAAAACTTCTGTCATGTATGCTGGAACAGACAGATTAGTTATTAGCTGTGTTTGGAGGTGGGAGGAGTGCAAAACTGTCCACCGTTTTCGATTATGGCTCATCAACGTCACTAATTCTCACAGTAACCAGTGGCAAAGACAAACGATGAAGGATAAACTGGGCCACCTACAAACACGATTGAATCAGGTTGTTTCTGTGGTGGCAGACACTTCACTTTCTCCTCAAACAAAAGGAAAAAGATCAGATAAGATCTTAAGATTCTAGAGTCGCATTTTTACTTGTTTGAGCAATGTTATAAATACAGTTCAGGACAAAAAGTACAGCCGCACGGATGTGAGCTGATGTGGAACTGCAACAAGCAAGTGTAGGGATCTTTCATGCATCTTGCAGATTTCTCTAGTTAGAAGCAGGTGAAAACCTGCCGCTCTGAAGCCCCAACAAAGGGTTGTGTCTGATGGTGAGATATCACATTGGCTGTATGGACCCTCATGGCTGCAACAAGCATAAATCAAGTGTGAGAGTCCACAGCTATGCTAGCAGCTCTGTGGCTATCCTTAGGCTGCATTCACACCAGATCTGGTGCTACGGCGAAAACGCAACACCTGATTGCAGCTTAAAGGCCGTTATATATTAGCAGCGTTTTGTTTTTTGATACATCAATATATTTTTTCAAATTGTTGTTTTTGTTTAGTATTTTCACACAAAATATGAATATTTGGCTGCGAAAAAGTGGTGTAATTTTTTTCCGGAACAAGGTCGATTTTCTGATTTTTTTTTGCATTGTGACTAAAGGCATCAACCAATCACGTTGTGCGAAATGGGCTGCGTTGCACCTAAATTCATGAAACAACAACACAGAGGCTCTGCAGTCCAAACCAGGACGTCAAGCTTTATTACTCGTTTCAACCTTGACAAAGGCAGCGCAGCCCAGGTCCACTCCTTCCAGTCTCACCTTTCACAATAAAATCCCTAGATACATAATATTTGCAGGAGGGTATTTCACATTTTCGTGTCGTTTATCCGTCATGCCCGCCGGTACGTAAGGGCCTTAAGAGCCCACTATTTATCATGTGCACCATCTTAGTTTAATGTGTTAGCATACTAACATTTGCTAATACAGCTGAGGATAATGGGAATGACCTTAATAAAGATTACAATTAAACTTGATATTTGCTGTGATTTTCACAAGAGTCTGCATCTTTAACACTCTACATCAGTGCATTCAGTAAAGCCTACAAGTTATAACTCTGCTAGTATAAAAATGCAAAGCATGGGACTGTTTTCAGTACAGAATTAGCTGTGATAAGACATTATCATATGCACTATTTACAGCATGACAGCAAAATGCCAGTGTGTGACTAGTGTGTTTTGTAAATCAAGCTAGAAACAAGCTACTCTGCAACTGCGCTGACTGAGCTAATGTCTAATAGCTCTAAATACTGCTGTTGTCAGAGGGAACATCAATATGGAGCAGAACCAGAAGAAAACACAGACCGGAGAAACACTGAGAGAAATAAATGGGTAAAAAATGAACGCAGCTAAGTGGAAGAACCAAGCAGCATGAGAAAAAGTTGAACTCCGCGACAGATGGAGAGCAACGAAAAGATAAAGAACAATGAGAAGAAACAGAGATAAAGGGAGCGCGAGGGGGGGAGTCTGGTGACAAAGAGGGATCGCAGCAGCAGTGAAAGAACAAAGTTTGTCCACGAGAGAGAGGAAAGGGAGGACGTGACGATGAGAATGCAAGTGTGCAAGTACGAGAAATACATATATCATTCTGAGGGGGGACATAGGGAGATGGATAGAGGACCGTTTAACCTGATACAATGCAGCTTTGCGGTAAAGAGCGGTTGACATTTATCAAGCAGCATACTGAATGGAAACCTGAGGACGATAGCTACTGATCATGCTGTGTGTTTTACTGAAGAGACACCTTCAAGGACCTTCGAAGACTCGTCTTGTCAGCGTTTCTGTTTTGGTTGTAGTGTTGGCATTTGTTCGCAACACCAGTGCACATGATAATATGAAGTTGGAGGCAGTGTCACAAGAAGAAGGACACACTGAGGTGCCATTAGATGATGCAAAGCACTCAACATCAGATTCAGCTAAAATCACTCAGTTGCTGAGGAGAGTCAGCATCTACTCGCAAGAAATGTACTGTAAAAACAGTCTATGCCAACCTGATAAATATGTATAAATGACACGACATCACAAAGACACTCCACGTGTCATGAGAACGGATTTTAGCCTTTTTGCTTGTCATTTGTACACTCTGCAACAGAACTACAGTAATGGCCACCGTTAGGTTTAGGCAACTAAATTACTTAGGTTGAGGAAAAACATTGTTGGGCTGAAAATAAGTATGTTAAGTAAAACAATGTGACAGAAATATGGAAAACATGTCACAAACGTCACTAACGTGACACTTTGGTGCACAAAAAACGGTTTCCTGGTTGAAAGTCCTGTGTTTGTTTGACCCATCCACGCCCCCACCCACCAATAAGCAGTCTTTTTATTTTACGTCACTACCTCTGACGGTAGCATATTTACATTGCAGTCAGAACAGACTACATGCCGCACAAATGACATGCCAAAAGAAAGAACGGTGCTCTTATTGCTCGAGTTGACCCGGTTTGAAAATATTCAAACCAGTCTGATATTATGCCACAACACCTGACCAGACCGGTATACCAAATTTTACCACTAGGCGTTGTACTTGACTCAGCAGGCGATAGACGGTGGTGCTACACCCTTCACTTTAATCAGCAGGTGCCTGGCAAGACATGGGAACTTGGCTTGGGTCTTGAAGAGTTGCAGCATTTAGTCACCGACAGCATAACCTTCACACTTGCAACGACATTGATAAATTCATATTCATTATCAGTCCCACGCTCTCTCCCTGTCTTTCTCTCTTTCGACCACACACTCACTAAAGTTATAGGCCGCCAGGTTCGCATTTCTTCCATTTCCTATCGTCCCCCCAAAAACACATGAACTTTTGAGTAGACAAACACAATGTGCGCCGTGCAGCCCTTCCCCTCTCTCACCTCTGCTGAAATTAGATCTCCTTCTTCACCAGCCTTGGATTGGCTCCGTTAGTCCATTTAAAAGCAAACATCATATTATGTTAATCACCTGGCCATATTGGTATGGTAAGGTTACTGGTCCTCAACAAAGAATATAGTCCAGCATGTACGGATTAACCACACAAGATATAACGAACAACAACACAATGGCAATCGTAGGCCGTTACAGAACGATAAGTACGTCTGCGGTTTAAGTCCTTCTTGTGGAGATACTGATTGATGCATTTCAAATCACATTTCCCCCAAATAGTTAAAGTCTCTGAAGAACAATTTGACTTTTTATAACAGTGTGGAGAAGAGACAAACTTCTAGCTGTTCAGGTGACCTACTTTAAAGTGTATTTGGAGCACATTGTGGATGATGCTATGACTTGTTTTTGAAAAATTCAATCAGCTATTTCTACCCCCCTAATTAGGATATTTTTTCTGGGGAGAAAGGACCTTATAACCTTATGTTATGGGATGGACTGGTGGTCAGACAGGGTTCTTATTAAATGTTGAAACAAAATATGATTGGGAAACGCTGACTCCTGTTATTTTTTATTTTCCTGCCTATGTTCACTGGTCTTACTGCCTTGCTCATTCCAAACACACGGCCACAGGGACCTAATTTAGGGAGCTCTGAGCTTATAACTGTAACTGTAAGGTAATGGTCACACATGAAATAAATGCATAGGCTTGTCTACATGGGCTTAAGCCCAAGGGCCCTGACTCACAGCTAAATTTGTTCATTGTCTCTGTGCTATTAGCATATGTACACAAGGGCATATTTCCACTGGGGCATGTCGCCCTCACTTTTCAAAATCCCAGTTATAGTTTCAGGCTAAATTACTCTCTAAAATCACTGCAAACTAAGTCCTCTGATTATTCAGCAGCCAAAATCCAGATAAGAGCCCCTAAAAAGTGTTGATGTTGATTATGCACTCACAGCAGTAAGCGTGGTAATCATAATCCTGTGCTGATAATAACTTAAATGAGCAGCAGCGAATGTTTTGCACTGTTTCACCTGGGTTTCACCTCTCAAGGCTACATACATGTAGCCCTACCCGAGTAGTGAAGGTTGTTGGGATTGCAGCCAGAAACGAATGCCTGCAGACGCTACTCACTGCTGAAGAACTTCTGTAATCTCCTCTGAGTTTTAGGGGTAAAACCACTTTTTATTTACAGTTAATATTCTACTAAAAAGGCGCTAAACTGGGCTTTAATCATGGTGACAGTAAGGCAGTAAAGGCCTTTGTTCTTTGTGGTAAAGATGCAGAAACTTTATTTTTCATATTCACTAGCTACTTTATTTATTTAACGTCTCTATTAAGGATACAGAGGTTAAAATTTTTTTATTAAACCTATACCTGTTGTTATAGAAAGTATGATATATACTGTACATATGCACACAACACGCACACCTATATATTCAGTGTACACTGTATATTAATTGAATGAAATATTTAATTGTGATTAATCACAAATGAATCACATCTTTTTGTTCAAAATGTACCTTAAAGGGAGATTTGTCAAGTATTTAATACTCTTATCAGCGTAAGAGTGGGCAAATATGCTGCTTTATGCAAATATACGTATACCTTTCTTGTTGAAAATCAATTAACAGCACAAAAAAATTATAGATATTGTCCACAAACCCTCACAGGTTCTGCATTTAGCATAAAAAATATGCTCAAATCATAACATGGCAAGTGTGCTGACTTGACTATGACTTGATCCAAACTGTATGTGATTATCATAAAGTGAACATCTGTAAGCGGGAGATTTGTGGGTACCTATAGAGCCCATTTTTATTCACTGGTCAGACGTACTTTGAAAATGGCCATGGCAAAATGTTGTGTAAGTTTGGAGCGACAGTATCCACCGACTGAGTGTGATGAAAGGACTAGTAAATTATTTCTTAACCTCTGTCTCATGTGCTCCAGTAGGGGGAGGGGTGAGACTGTCAAAAGCACTTGATAGAGTTAATTGATGGGGACAAATGATTAATTTGAAATTATTGGGGGTGACGCATCTTAATGCCTCCCTGTAAAATTACACCTTACAGTTACAATTAAGGTTGAAAGTGAGTTCGCATCAAGAATATATTTCAAAACCTTTGCAGTCAACCAGTCCTCTCACTTCTAATTATTTCACCTGCCATCATCATTATACATTTTATTTTAAAGACAGATGAAATGAAAAATGCCTTTTTCCCCCTTTTAGATCACATCCCTGGATATATAGTGCACCTATTTAACAATATATGAAAAATATACAACAAATCTATATCTTTGTATCTGTATATTAAAGTCCAATAATCTTTTCTTCCTGTAAAACAATAATATTAAGTGTGCTTACGTGAACTAGTCTAATCTTTTCTACCAACTTCAACCAATAATTTCATGAAATCCATCAATCAATCTGCATCTTCATGATAAGAAGATACATATTAAATCCATCCATTTTTCAACGGTCCAATCAAATGCGAAGGATTTCATTTAAATCACTCATTCTGTTTCACCGATGAAGACCGCACAAATGTGATGACTCCAGTTAACAAAATCAAAAAGGACTTGTAACTCAACTTTACTCGACTTTATCACCAGTGACTCGTGAGCCTTTTGACTAGAAAATACTTGGTACCTTCCTCCATGTCCAAAGATTAAAAAGCATGCTATTTAAAAAGTGTGCCACAAATCAATTAATTTCCCTTCATCATCTTTTCTTCCTGTAAAACAAAATATGGCATGTGTTTACATAAGCTAGTACCAAGCAGTTTCAGCCAATAATATCTTGACATCTATCAATCAATCTGCAACTTGAGGTGTGTGTGGAGGCTGCGAATCACGCCACATCCTCAGTGGTCCTGTCAAAATGCAAAGGACTTGATGTAAATCACTTTTGTGACTGCACACCGCTCAAACAGTCCACTAGGGAATACTCAGCACAGAAGCTAAAGACGCTCTAACTTCCGTTTCACTGGGACTTTAAAGCCATGATTTTCAGTAAATATGCTTTTGTACTGTAGCAACAATTCTTGCAGTAAATATACAAATAATCAATGCTGAATGGCTTTGAAGACTGCATTACTGGCATTTCAGAAAGGTATCATCAAAGACTAACGTACATTTGACATGATTACCTTATGGAAGAAAATCCATACGGTGACCTTTGTTGTGCATCTTCTTCCTCCTCCTCCTCCTCCTCCTCCCTCGCTTCTCTTTGTTCATCATCAGCAGGATTTAAAGCAACAGCAATCTGTAAAAGAAGTACAGACTAGTTAGTCCAACCACAATGATCAGGACACTAGGACGGATGAGAGGAGGCAAACTGTCCCCTCAAAAGTTGTCTCATTCTGTATATAAGTCTTACAAAGATTTCTCCAAGAGCAATTAAAGAGCTAGTGGGCTGATTATCTCTGACACTATCTTACTGGTTGCTAACTCCAAACACTGACAATAGATCAAACTATTCTATTCATTAGCCTACTTCCAAGTACTAAAAGCATTATTTTGACTGATTCCACACTCCTCCATTGAGACTTTGATTATATCTTCATAAATTATGTTGTCAGAAGCTAAAATGGTAATTACTGGGTTTGACTTCTATTGTCATGGCTGGTGTGTGCAGGGTAACAGGGAGAGGATCCACATGCAGACAGCGAGGCAGACTGCTTCCCAGTGTCCACACTCATGGACTCACAGACTTTGAGGCGTCCGCGAGGGTTTACGGCTGTCCCACTGTCAAATTGTCAAGTGCTTCAGGGCTCTCTGCATTTCTGCAGAGTTTGCCTGAGGGAATTACCCACAATTCAGAGGCTTTGTGACGTTAAACATGGGGTTATCAGGGGGAAGCCATGGATGTATTAAGAGAAGTGGATACAGCATTGGAGGCGGTGAAAGTTGCTCGGTTGCACATGATGCCAAAATAACTTGACTTCTGTTTGGAAAAGTACCCGGATCTTCTGCCGATCCTACGCATCTATTACGCCCAGGTCACACGAGTAGTAGCGTCTGCTCGATCATGGGGTCCCAAAATCACGCCATTATCACGGCTTGTGCTGTCACGGTCTGGGTCTCATTCACATGAATGGAGGAAGGGAAATAACTCTACTATTAGTGTCGTTTCCAACTTTTAGGACCTAATGATTTAAATAAGGGCTATAAGAGCATTTGTAATGGGGAGCTGATTTAACTCAAAAAAAATTATCTGCTGATTTACAGATGTGTCTTTCCCAATTTAAGTCTATGAGGAAAAGTCTTTCTGGGCCCATCTGCATCACGTGACGGACACAGAAGTTGTAGTACCACCGTTTGGCCGCTACGAAAATTGGCATCAGGAGGAGCTTGGAGGAGCCCAGAGGTGCTAAAGAAAAACAGGTAAACAGGAGGATGGCACATAGGCATTCAGTCTGGCATATTAAAGAGAGAAAACTAGACTTCTGCTCCTCCTCATGGCTCTGGTTGGGCCTCTGGAGAGAATCAGGTGACTGCAGGGCTGATGGGAAACAGGTGTGTAGTTAGGACAGGTAAAGTCTGAGGGCATCGGTGGATGGTTTGAAGATGGCAGGTCTGGGAAGTGAGACGGGGCTGGAGAGCCAGGCCAGGCAAAACAACCATCCAACCAGAAAGACCTCATGATGTCTACCGTATAGTCTCTTTTTTTCACCCAGCAATGTGCTAAATGTAATTTCAGTCAACCTTGTAATTAGCAGCTGTGATATGCAGGATACAAAGTATTCTACCGCTTTTAGTAAGATTTAAGTTTATTCATCACTAATTAGCATTACATTAGTATTCTCTCTGTTCATTAAAATGCAAGCATTTTTCAGAAGCCTTTTGAACGTTGCCAATTAGCCTATATATTTCTGCTTTAATAACGGATTTACTTTAATTTATCTTGTACAGTGCTTCTGACCCATTTTTCAAGAAAAAACAGGTGGAAACTCTATAAATTGGTTTCAAATCTCATTTTGTGATCTTTGAACCTGAGGAAATTGAAAATCGTTTGGCAAGCGGAAACATACACACAGTACACACAACATAAGATCACCTAATATTGACTTGCAGACCCTGTTTTTTGCAGCCAACTCGAGGCTTTACCTTTTCGGATTTATTTCTGAAGTGCCCTTTAATCATCTGCATCTGTTATTAAAGAGATGAATGGATCTGATAAATGAAGAGCGGCAGCGTTACTGGAAATGAACTGTGCATTCTGAAACCAAATCCTTGTTTTTCATTTAACTCTCCAGCTGCATCACAATCTAATAGACGCTCTACCCAGTTCAAGGTAAAGCGTCTAATATACCGCAGGATCACAGTTAACACTGAAAGCACTGAGAGTGAAATTTCCACGGCGATAAGTAGAAAGCTATGACCCAACATGTGGGCCCAGCATTCCCGAACTGTAATGAGTTTAAGTCCCTTACTGGCCGACCGTGCTGTCTCATTGTTTGATAGCAGTGTTATCCACACTCACTTACCCTTTCTCTTAGGCACTGCAGGGCCTCTGGGACTCGGCTCAGTTTGTGTGTTTACCAATTCCCACAACCTAGCCAGGACTCTCGGGGCGTCTCTTGGAAATTACATTCTGTAAGGTCCCCGAGACTATTTAGCTGGCTGGGTGGTAATAATTGCAGGGCAGGAAAAATCTAAGGAAGTTCACCTTTCCACACGCAGAGTATGTTTGGATGCTGGACGGAGGTATGTGCTATGAAACAGATTTAAACATCATGGCTATCAAGGTTGAGTGTAGCAATATGTATTTGGTAAAATACATATAAACCTTCACTGGTTATTTTTTTGTCCGTTTTGGGGCCTCAGAAAACAAGATGTAAAGGCAACACTGGCATATCATGACCCTTTGTTAAGTTGACACGGCAAACTTGTTTCCAAACTGCTGGTTTATGGTCGGCGTAGTGAAGCCGGCGCATCAGAAAATTACGTCATTGCGGCTTTTGCGTGGTACGCGGTACATTTTAAACCGATAAAAAACATGAGATTAATCGCGATTAATTATGGACGATCATGCGACTAATCATGATTAAATATTTTAATCGATCGACAGCCCTAGAAATGACCGATATTGAGATAGACCCTGCTTGTAGAGAGGAAACTGTAGAGTTCTCTGTTGGTCCGTCACTACAGTTCCTCTAACAAGTAGTCATTTGATCCTTTATTTATATAAAAATATTGATAACGGCAGCTTTAATGGGAAATGTTGAAGTTTATGCATATACATTACTGTTTACAAAACTACCAGACTTATAAGAAGCACTGACCTGATATCCTGCATTTGTAAGGCTGAATTCGTTTCTCCACCCGAATGTAGTCAGTTGAACGGCCAACTTAATCTTTGGACTCCACTCTACCACATTTCTTCACATGAAATGCCAAACGTCTGTCTATTTGACCTATCTCCCCGCTCTGAAGAATACAATGACTGACTGACTGCAGGAGCCAAAGGTAAAGAAAGAGTGTCAGGAGAGGGAGGGGAGAGGCTGATAGAGCGAAAGGCCATTATTAGACTCATTCTGCATTTTTGGTGGGAAGCGACTCCTGGAAATTGGAACTGTGCGACCTGCCAGCGACCGATAGGAGCCCTTTCAGTGAAATAAATAAACCAAAAATAAATAGATAACTGGGGTTATTTTTAAATTAAAACAATCAATCAAAGGGAGAGGGAGGGGGGCAGGCAGAGTGTGCTGAGACTGGCCATTAAGACAGTGGTGGGGTTGTTATTTCCGCACCTGTGGAAGGGCATAGCTCAGGCGTGTGAGCAAAGCTGAATATGAATGCAGTCAGACACGCTGGACACTGGCCAGTAGCCATTATCTGCTACCAACACAGACTCAGCACACTAGCTGTTGGGGGTGCTCTTTTAATCTCGATGCAGTTAATGTTTCCACTCCCTGCGACATGTCATGCTGAAGACATATGTCATGAATTATGCACGACAGCTCAATGCAGGCTTTATTTTTATCTTTCCCCCAACTTAGCGTATGAGATTTCTTGTCATATTTACTCACTTATATGTGGCTGTTTTCTAATAAGCAACATTGATGCAAGAATTCGATTTTAAATAAGGCTTGCCGTTATACCGTTAAGCTTCCCTCTGTGGGAAATGTGTAACACGGATAGGCTGAAGGGTGGTGGGATCAATTTTACCAGATAAAGCCGCATCTACTTTGCTATAATGGAGTCCCATGTGTGACCTTATCACCCTGTCACACATTCACTATAACAAGGCGGTTGATGTTATTGTAAACAACTGATATTGTTAGTCCCCTCAGCCTCCCGTCCTCTCCACACAGCGCGGGCCTAATTAAGGCTGGATTTAGATGGTGGCATTTGGGTTTGTGTGGGCTGAATGATGCTTTCTGGTAAATGACCACATTAACGTGATGATTCCTCTCTCTGTCTTATCCCCTCCCTCTATCTCTGCACTATTTCCCACCATGGATGTGATACAGCCAGTGATCCATGCAGATGCGAGGGGGCCCCCACGCTGCCGCCTGTCTAATTGTTATCATATTTTGTCATCTGCGGCCTGTTATTTTAGCTATCGGTTAGGGACGCATATAAATACCCACTGACGTTTATTGAATGTCAAAGGCCACTGGGCGGCTGATTGATTTTGACCCCTTTTCCGTGATGTCAGAATGTGATTTGTTGCCACATCATGGCAATCTTAAAAAGCTATTTTCCCCACCAGTGGAAATACTAACTATCACTCTGACAGGAATGCAGGACTCATATAACTCTGAAATTAAGATTAATGGGCATTTTAGGAAGCCTGCCAGAAAGTATGAAGATATTTTTTTTTTTTGGATACATTTAAAATAGAAAAGGGAATGTCACAGACGGCAATACTTAATAGATTTGGGGTAAAACTTTGGAAAAAGGGCAAGGCCTTAGCATTTCCAAAGGTGTGTGTTCAAGCATCTAATAATGCTGAGCTGCGGCTTGCAGCACATAAAATAATAGTCCTGTGGATTAATATCCAGAGCTGTGCTGATGTTTTCATATATACTTTCCTGGTTAACACAAGAATATTCAATAAAATGAATGTAAATATGAGTGGCATTAATATTTTATCATCCACCTTTTAGACAGCTTTATAATAGGGGTCTATACTATATAACCTGTCTGCACTGAAAAAAGTAGACTTTTATTTCAGACTGTACATTTATGTGTCAAGTTGTGTATGTTATAATGCATTTCAGTTACTTTTTAGATCTTAGTTCAGGTTCACACCTAAAGGTCCAGTTCCTGAACCAAACCAATGTGGGGATGATATACTGTCTTAGTTTTACATCTGGTCTGGTTTGCATTCACATAGGCAAAACTCAAACTGTCCTGAAATTATCCACATGGTGGACGTTTGATTACTGGTTAGACGGATCATGGGTAAAAAGACAACAAGGACAACAAACTGCTCCTAATTTCTAGCTGGATATCATAAATCATGGAGCACCGTCAGGTTCTGTTCATGTTGGTGTGATCTGGAGCACATCTGCAGTAGTTATTAAATAATTGATTACCTCGGTGTTCTTATACACCTTCTTGAGTAAATGAGTAATGTTCTCCTCCGCCCAGATATTCAGGAGGCATCTGACTGTGCTGTAAACCCAACTTTGTCTCCTGCCACTGGACATTTTGCCAGCAAACGCTCTGATAGCCATCGGTCACCAAAGGTAATGTTCTTTTAACCAGCAAAATGACATAAAATGGTACGTTTCCTGTGATCGGTTTGAATGGTGTTCACACAGGAAACAAACGGCTCCAGAGTTCACTTGACAGCGGACCGAGACCGCCCCTTTGAAGCAGACCTGGTCCTGCATTCACACCGACCCAAACAAACCACACCAAGGGGGTAAATGCTCCAGGGTTTGGTTTAAGAGGCTGGTGTGCCCTTACTTATTAAAATGTTGTCCATGTGAGAAACTTACAGCAACATAATAATTATTATTGTTAAGTAGTTCAGGACATAATGTTAGGCAGACACTGTATGGATGAAGCCTGATTTTTACCCTGAACCGGTTGCTCAAGGCAAACTTTAAAATCAGGCAGTTCACCCAGAACCAGGGGCCGAGACAAGACCAAAACTTTGAGGGGTTGAGACCAAGCCAAGACCAAAACCAAGTCCAAGGAAGGATGAGACCAAGTCAAAACCAAAACCAAGGAAGGATGAGACCAAGTCAAGACCAAAACCAAAACAAAGACCAAGGTGGAGCGAGACCGAATCAAGACCAAGACAAAAGTGTATCGAGACCAAGTCAGGACCAAAACCAAGTCCAAGACCAAAGCAGCGTGAGACTGAGTCAAGACCACGACCAGAGTGCATCGAGACCACGACAAGACCAAGATCAGACCAGTGCAAGTCCCATACTGCATGACACACTTAAATAAAATATGGTATATAAACCACAGGCATTGTGAATTTCTCCACTGTGGGACTAATAAAGGAATATCTTATCTTATCTTATCTTAAGCAGTCCACAAATTGATCTGAAAGTTCCACATTCCCATAAAAACATAAATGAAATTCCTCTGCCTTTAACCCTTTCACCTCTTTTATTGCCATATATGTGGCTGATTTCAGGACGAGACAGAGATCTACAAAGAGTGGTTTTGAGATAAAGACCTATCCCTCGTACAGAACACTGCAAACAGGAAAATCTTTGCCATTCAGTTATGGACATGTTAGGCAGGCAAGGAAGAGGAGAAAATATACACATATTTAGACAGCTCCTACACAGGTAATACTTGACAAACGGTAGGTGTAACCGGCAGATCAGCAATGAAGCATCTGCTTTAAAATTAGTAGATACTCTGCAACCGCAGAGAAGTCCATCAGGACTTTGGACAGCTTTGTTTCTTCAACTTTGTTTCCTTTCCGCTTCTTGCCTTTGAAAATATCATTAAGGCCAATCAATTTGTTCAGCGCAGTGGCGAACATAAGACACCACAAACTCAGGCAAGCTATTACCTGCTCATCCACCCACGGTGTCTGTCTTGTCACTTCTTTCTGCGGACGGCAATACCAGCGGAAGACCAAATGACATTTCATAACACAGATTAATGAGCACGGGAGTGCTGAGAGAAGTGAAGACACGCGACAGAGGTCAAGCATGTAATGACTCACCTTAAATTCACTGGCGTCCAAAAGGTAAAACAGTGTGTGTGTGTGTGGGCGTCCAAGTGCTCCTGTCAACATTAAAAAGCCTTCAAACTTTATTTACCATCTGCCACGGTTTTCAGTAGGCATTAATGTCAGGACATGTCAGCTGTTGGTGTTTGGTTCATCGTTTTTATGGCTGTAATTTAATGACTGATATGTAGAATATACAGTAAATCTTTCCTAAACTTCACTCTGACCTTTATTGAAATATAAATCTTTATAGCACATGTGGGATTGCTGATACGTATCTGGAATAGACAGTTCTTTTTATTTGTATTGTGGGACACCAGGACCACGATGCCGTATATCTGCTGTTGATCACAACACCTACAATCAGCGTATGCATGCTCCCATGGCCATTCACACTCTGCTCAATGCTTTTTTGCACTGCATTAATTAAGGCTAATACTTAACGAAAGAGTAAAGGCACTGTCTTGAAGCCTTTACATGCGTGCTACACACATTTTAAGTGGGAAGTGTCAGCTGGCGTTGCTCTGCTCTGCTAGCTCAGTAGTGTTCCCCAGTTGCCGAGCTAATACAGAGCGCTAAACTCCCGCCCTCCACCGATTGGCAGCTCAAACATTTTTTCACAGCTCGAAATCTTTGAAGTCACAAAGACAACCCGCATTATCACAAAACCCACTTTGTTTAAGCTACATCAAGTCTTCTTCCTTTTACCACAACCAACTGTCAATCAGTCATACTGTGTGGCAGCAGTGGCAGGATAGTATTGTGTGGACGAATGTGTTTTGTGTTAAATTGCTTAAAATAAAGTGTGCGTGTCTTTAGAGTGCTTATTCATGATGCCATTTAACGTCTCATGTTGACAATCTACAGATTTTTCCATTAAAGCTTACTGTGTTCAAAGAAATAAGGTGTTTTATTTTGAAGTATCTCTTCTTGTGATTGATTATCTGCACTGTTGCCAGTGTTTTATCAGTTTAGGCTCAGTTCAGACCTGGACATTAACATGCGTCCAGAGAGATCAGATCACAAGTGAATAGCTTTGCAAATGCAGGGGATAGCAAGCAACTGTCGTAACAGTTAAGTTCACGTTATTTCGTTTTTGAATTCTTCGCAAATGGGAGCAGCACGTACTGAGCTGCACATTTTTTGGGTAAAACGCTGCGCACGTCACTGCTACTTTTTTTTACCCGGTTTTTCCAGTCACAATGGAGGAGGGCCGGGACAATACCACAAAGACCAGCCATCACATCCAACAGACTCTGAACAACGATGGAGGAGAATTAATACACATAGACCTTCAGATCCGTCCTCTCTCCCTACATGCCTCAGCATTACCATCATCCAGAGCAAGTACTCGATCTTCTGCCAACATTTTTACTCCTGTGGATATTCTGTGTCCTTGCAAGCAGATGCAACCAAAGGGCCTCAGTGGAGAAAACACAGCACCTCATTACCTTTTTGTATTCTACATTTGACAACAATGCAGAAGTGAGCAAGGCTCACATACCCCACCTCATCCCACTCCTGCAACTTGAAAATAATCATTCACAAACTAAGAAAAACTTTATAGCACCATCCTGGATTTCTAACCCCAGACAGGCAAAACTAGACCAGGTGCTGCAATACGTTGCCCTGTTTTTGGCCAAAATTTTAAAAATTCTGGGCAGCCTGCACTTCTAACCCCCAAAAGGCACAACTAGACCACAATGTCAACCATACCAAATTTGAAGCTCTTAATTAAATAGTTTTCAAGTTCTGGTCAGGAAAATTGAGGTTGAAAAAAAAATAAAAAAATCAGTTTTCAAAATTTCAAAATATTTTGGCACCCTGGACTTTTAACCCCCAAAAGGCACAACTAGATCACACTGTCAACCGAATTTGACATTCCTAAGTCAAGAAGTTTTTCTGCTCCAGAAATGACAGCGGACGGAAGGAGCCCCGACTACTTGCGGGGGTAAAATATACAAGTATTTAATTAGTATCTTTGTCATTTAAAAAGCAACAACTTACCTAATAATAGCCTAACAATAAAGCTTATTTATATAGCACTAAATTCAGGATAAATTAAGCAGTAATTTGTGACTAATACTGTGCTATTGAGCCAATATTATCAGTGCAGGGGAAAGTCCTTCACCACGACTGCCCTGTGAACGGTTATGGCAGATAGCAGCCTAAGCTGTGGTAAAAAAGGCAGCCAGTCATATTCAGATTTCACCGTTCCTCTCAGCGCTGCGTCTGAATCATTGTTTCCTCAGATAGTCAGCTCTGGCAGAGAACGCTGCTTTCACACTGCAGCTCCAGAAAAACGGGCCCAGCAGCCTCCACCTGCACCCGATGCAAGGAGGTACGATCCGAGAGCCTTCTCTGGGGTACACAGGAAGAAGACACAGCCCAGGTGTGCATGGGAGTCTGCTCCCTCTTCTAACTGTAATAAGACAGAAACTCTTATACTCTGTAGAGCAGGATGAAAATAGACACATGCTAGACAGGAACACTTTAATCTTTTCTTCTCTCCCTCTCCCCTCACTCCTTCTGCCACTGTCACACAGCTGAACAATGTCTTGGGGTACAGGAGTATGGGATTTGAAAACCTATATCTGCTCTGCGAGACAGAACTGGATCCCACTCTCCTTTTGTGTTTTTTCACTGCAGTCATAAATTTTGCATGTGGGAGCGCGGGGGAGCGCTGCTCGCCGAGCGAGCCTCGGCAGGCTGCGTGCTGCGCCAAGAGAGGACGGCCGGGGCTGCTATTAAATAGCTCCACAGTGGTTCTCGGGCCGCTCGGGGGGAAGAAGGCATTTCTGTGGGAGGCGATTGGTGTGCGGCAAGGAGAGTGACCACGTGCAATCTGTTCAGCACAGCGGCGCTGGAGGTGCAAGCCAAAGCCTTGTTTGGTATTCAAAGCAGCGGGCTTTAATGCATTGATCCATGAAGGGATGGGCTACACAGACAGAGTAGCACATGACTAGAAATCCACAGCCAGTGAGCTATTAGGTGGTAATAACACTGACCAACAGAGGTGCATATGTGTACATACAAACAACCTCTGGACAGGATGGGAGCATTTGTATCAGGGGTAACACGGGTACAAAGCGCAACCTGCCAGTATAAACATGCTTGCTTCTGACTGCGAGACCACACACACACACACACACACACACACACACACACACACACACACACACACACACACATGCAGACACACTCAAAGGGATAATGGTGTCTCTTGTTTTAATAGTGAGTGTGTGTGTGTGTGGGGAGGGGGTGGCTTTCATTTGTGCTGCTGTAAAATTAAATACTTGGTTGTGTGTGAATGTGTTAAAAATTCATGAGAAAAACTGCCTTTCACTGCTGGTTCCAACTGACATCCCTCCCACACAATCCCTCTCTTTGCCACCATCTCACACACACTCGCCATAATCAAAGCCTGTCTCCGTCTTCTTCTCTCAGACTTACACATGTGCGCACACACGTGTCCTCCCTTTCAAAAAACAGAAGAAAGACGAGGTGAGAGAACAAGGTCATAATATTCTGTGTGATCCCGCCGTCAAGTCTTTGCCCTCCCTATACCTGCAGCCTCCCACGGGATCATGGGAAATAAATGACAGCCCTTCCCTTTTGCGATGGCTTGCACATGATCGAAGGCGATGTCGACCCTTCGGCTGGTGAGCGGAGAGTTCGGCGGTCTGTGGATTAGTGTGCCAGGCCGGGGCGTCTTAGTTTATGAGCGGCTGGGAGAAATGCCCCATTTTTTGGCCACAAATTACCTCCCGGCTCCCCCTCTCCTCCCACCCATGCCGGCCTGGCTGGATTTATTGCGCCCAGCTAGTATCTGACACCAAGAATTTACTTAGGAGGGCTCAGTTTCTCTCTGTGGCTCAGTTGACAAAAGGTTTTGTGTGCGAGAAGAAAGACGTACAGCAGACAGACAACAGATGATACATGTGCTTACACGTATGGCCAAAGAAACAGACCCATGTACACTGTATGAATACTAAATAATCCACAGCTTTGCAGGACCTGATCTCTTCTTGTATTTTGCTTTCTGCCTATGCTAGGATCATTTTTCAAACTCACTTGCAAAGCACAGTTGGAACGGAGGCGGACGCAATGAAAAATAAGGATGTTGATATGTTATAAAGACACAATACTATCAGGTTCGACGTTATTGTTACAGGTCTGAGTGAGTCTAAGTGCGAAAGATGTCTTTTCACCTGACAGCATGACGCATTCTGTATTTTAATAAGCTATTAACAAGTACAAACATAAAAGCCACACATATATAATTGCCCATTACCTCTCCATGTACTGTAGGTATACTGCCATACCTTGCTGGGGTAGCTAATGATGCTTGTTGCTATGGACACCACTCAATGTACTAAATAAAAACCTTACTTAAGGTACCTCTTCAGATTGAAGCAGGTTCTTTGCACTAGTGACAGCAACGGGGTGGCAGCTCCAGCAAGCTGCTGTCATGTTGTTTAATCAGCCTGTTTTGAAATATATGGCAGCGTGGTCAGTGGCCCTTCACCAGGGGTCTTCAGCCAGTGGCTTGCTATCTGTGTCCGAGTGGGTCACTAAAGGTCACAAGGATACGGACATAAATTTGATTCCACAAAGTCACATTGTAAAATGGTTTCAATACCAATCCAATCAAATTCACAGACATTGCGCCTCCTTCTGACACAAAATGATTATTTATCAATCAGCCGACAATTAAAGAAATTGCGCTGCTTTCGAGTTTCATTACACCAATGACACGGTAACATTAGGTGATGTTAGCAGACCAGCAAGCGTAGACCAGGTTTGGCAATGATTGCAGAAAATAGCCGAGCCAATAAAAAGCAAAAATTATACTATTTTATGAGGACTGGGTAATGACAAATGTGTGTCTCATTTGCAAGCATGTAAGTCGGTAGAAGATGTAACGTCGAGCACCGTTTCACCAAAGTTCAGAGCATTTTTCATAGCATCTTTCGGCTACGGCGGGACTGAAATAGCGGCGGTGACAGCGGTGGCTGAAATGTTATTAAAGGACCATGAAAGTAAGACTGAAATGGTGTCTGCTATTGGCGATGTACAACTTGGTGGAGCTCTGAGTAGCTCTCGGCCACTTTCATTTTGTCAAATTAGCTCTCGGAGGAAAAAAGGTTGGAGACCCCTGCCCATCACTTGAAACTATGATGCTCTACGTAGCAGAAATAAAGGATGAAGGTAGGGATGGGTCATGAGTTTCAATTTTTCGAATAGTCATTAAAGTATAAAAAAAAATATCAAAGTTTATGTGACTATCATTCTGTCTTAAGACACATATTTTATATTTTGTTTTAACCGTCACAAGTGCTGCTTAGCAGTAACGTTACTACGGTAAACGTTCAGTTCGCTCTTTTCTGTCAAGGCAACTGTTTGGTGTCCTGTGTAGTTTCAGCTGTTAGATCAGCTCTTCAAGCAGCAGAACATATCGACATTCAAACCCGACACTAACAAAATAAAACTAACCAGTACGTCTTCGTTTGTCTTTCCACTGGCCCCTTCTACTGTTCCAACAATATGGCTCAAATAAACTCTTAATTCATAGTGTTCAGCACCCAAGAGGATGGTGTTCATGTCCCATGTGAAACCGAGAGCCAACTTATTTTAAGTTGCATACTTAACTTACGTAACACACTTAACTTCATACCGAACTCACTGATTTTAACCCAAACTACGACCATTCCCTAAACCTAAACAAAGTCGTTTTGTTGCCTAAACCTAACCTAGGTAGTGAACACAAAAGCATCATAAAGCATCATAGTTTGAGGCGTGTGGCCACTGGCCAAGCTGTCGTATTTGATGGATCTGGGAGTGAGAATGTGATGCGTTTAAGAGAATGGGTTCCAACTTTGTTTTGGCCTTTTCAAGCTTATGTCTACTTCAGGGTAACACACTCCTCCAGCACATTACATGTATCCAAAGCATTTATTTCTATATAAGCCCACACACCTGCGGGATATGCCAACGTCCTACAGTATGTCCCAGCATCGACACAAGCCAAGCCTCCAGAAAAATCAACAGTTTTAAACATTTGCCAAGTCTGAGACATTCCTCTACATGGCTGGTGTTTGCTGGGTAGTTTCATAGACAGACCCTTTTTCTCCTATTTTCCCCCAGATAGACACAAAACATCTTGAATTGGTGGAAAAGACATCTATTGTTTGGCCTTTGAAGACGTCTTTTATGATTTGCCTCTGAGAGGCAGGAAAATAAAAACTAATTATAGTATAATTGCAATAAAGCTAAATTTACTTGAATTAAATTACATCTTCATCCCATGTGTGGCATATTACATTTACACCTGGGTGGAATTACACCTGGCAGGTGTAAATATCTGGCTAGGATCCCACACCTCACATTCACATACTTACAGAATGCCTGTCATGCACTTTTTTTTAAATCAAAAAATAGAAAAGATCACAATTCATTATCAGGTGTAAATTAACGCTTGTGTAAGTAACATTGGAGAAATCAGCAAGAGTAAGCTGGATTTGAAAAGGAGCTAACAGCACGAGCTCCAAAGGTCTCTAAAATCTCCTGAGAAAGTTTGTACCGTATTTTTTGCACTATAAGGCGCACCGGATTATAAGCAAAACAAAACGGTCAGATAAATAACTTTATTCAATTAATTCAATAACTCAAAAACTACAATAACTCAACATTTTTCAGTTGTAACACATGAAATACAAAACAATGCACTCACTTTTCAGTTCATTCCACAAATCCATCAAATCCTTCATCATCAGTGTCTGAGTTAAACAGTTGGGCGATTTTAAGTGCGCCTAATCATGCGAAAAATACGGTAAGTCAGCAACACTGACGTCCCTCACGGCCTCCCTCTAAAACCACTCCCCCAAAATTATCATTACGAATGTCAACAACGAGCACGGCTATTCCAATGATGCGCGTAAGCCGGCAGGTCTGTAGACAGGCAGGATGTAATGAGAATTTCAACAAATACCACATAAATGTTACTAACATACATTACCCACCCTAGCTTTGGCGCATACACCCGGCACATACTTCTGGACTTGCATTGTTTCCTCCTACATACGCCGTTTCTCCGTGATAAATTGCACAAGTTAATGCGTGACTTTCAAATTAGTCCTCCAATTTCAAAACAATTACAGCACTTTGCAGCACTACGGGGGCTTGTACTGTATGCGATAAACGCTGCAGGCAATTTGAAATGACCTGACTAGCATTTTGTGAACGGCGAGACCAATCAGACATGTTTGAAGTCACACACACACACACACACACACACACACACACACACACACACACACACACACACACACACACACACACACACCACACATGGAGAGAGGTGATGATCCCACAGGTGTCTGAGTGCTATCTCCTCCGTTGTCAGCAGAAAGGCTCTGCTCCATTGCGTTTTCATGCACACTGACCCTCTTTGTCTTCCCCTCAGCCTCACGCTCAGCCCAGCTCCTCTGGACACTAAAAGGCCACCGTACGTTTGTGTCACCCCATCAGACAGACAGACAAAAGTGATGTTTACATGTTTGGAGCTTGCAATTTTATTTTTTTCTTTAGGCACGTTCAAAGTCAGAAGAAACACTCATCCATGCTGAGGTTAGGGAAGGTGCCAACAAATGGATAAAAGTATTAATGAAAAAAGGAGGGAAAAAATGAGAGCTGCAGCGTCTTCATTGCTCCCAGTGTGTTTATTAAAACTCTTCTTTCACTCTACGAACGCACAGGGAGTAGAGGAGTCTGTGTGACACAGCGGCAGCCGTCTCTTTCTTTCAGCCCCCGAAACTATGCTACCTTCAATCAAACGGCACAAAAGCAGACAGTAAAAAGGATAAAGTCAAAGATGGAAATCCATTCTCCATTCACGATGCACAGCCTGTAGACAGGGGAGGTGCTTGACTTCAGTTCAAGGATTCTCTGCAGACGGCTTGTGAGTAGTTGCTCCATTTTTCCATCCATAATCCTCATCTTTCTATTAGGAGTCTAACAATTTATTAAGATTAGATGAAACTTTAATGATCCCTGTCGGGAAAATGGGTCGATGCACTAGCAAAAGGATAAAATAGAGTGACTACAGAACACACTGAATATTATACAAGAAAAGGAGCATATTTAAAATAATCGAACAAACAGAACGCTCAACTTAAGAAACAGTGTTTGATCGTCATGCATGGCTGAAACTTGGGGCACAAGACAGCTGAATTTAAATTATGTGCACTCAATCTGAGTGTGTTTTGGAAAATATATGATTCTGAATAAAATCAGGATCATTAACATTCCTGGAAATCAGTTTTTAGATGTGTTTTTTAAATTTTTGGTTGACCTGTTTCAAAAACTTTCTATTAGCTTTTTGATTAGAAGAAGAAGAAGAAGAAGATCTATCTTTAATAATCCCAAAAAGGGGGAAATTAATTTTAAATTTTATAAAAATAAAAAATGGAAAATGAAAACTGAAAAAAAAAAAAAATTAATTAAGGGGGGGGGGGAGGGGGGGGGGGGCCTCCCCCGGCGAGCGGCGGGGGGGGGGGGGGTTTGTGGCTTGCGCCGGGGCGCCTCGGGAGTGCCAGAAAGGGAAACCTCCCCCTCCACCACCTACCACACACCCATCTCTTTTTGGCCGTTGTCGGGCCCCCGTTCAGCCTTTCAGATAATGTACATGTCATGATTTTAGGAGAAGTATTGTATAGCTTGTTTCTCAACATAAGGTTAAAGGTGCTAAATGTGAGATTAGGTTAGGAGCATTTCTACTGCCTCCACACTTCTCACAACACAGCAACGGCTGAGCCGGCGGCTAACAGCTAATGGTGCTAACAGCTCTAACAGTGTAAACAACGGCAACAGTGCTGACAGATCTAACAGTGTTAAATTGGGGGAAACCGACGGGTGGGTGCGATGCTTCCACATTGGTTGGGATAACATTATCAGCTGTAACCGCCATATGATCGCAGTGCAGGACGGCAGCCATGTGGGGCACGCTCACATGCACTAACATGTACTAAAAGGCAGGTACAGGTGGACCGGGTATGTCAACAAAGCGAGGAGATGCTTGAATTACAACACACACAGAAGGAGAGAGACTTCATCCTCTACTCAGGTAGACATTACTCCTCTGTATCTTTATATAGACAATAATTGTTACCTGCTATATTAATAATCTGCAAAAACTTGCTTGATAAATAGACATCGATCCTTCATTATACAAACTCTTAATCTGGCTGCTATTCTGTCTTTCAGAGGTTGTAGTAAGCTCAGAGTCAAGCTACTGTTATCATATGAAAGTAGAAAACCTAAGGAAACCACTGGTGTCAATTATCTCATGTTAGTTTGTCGCTAAGAACACTAACAATTTATGCTAAATTTTGGCAAGGAAAGACTGACATGACCATTTTCAAAGGGGTCCCTTGACCTCTGACCTTAAGATATGTGGATGAATACTCTGGGATCTGCTGCTGAAAAAAGGTAATATATCCCAATATGTCTTGTCGCAATACTCACCATACCAGAAAATGTTACAACTATCTAGAGAGGTACCGTATTTTTTGCACTATAAGGCGCATTTAAAATCTCAAAAATCAACAGTGCGCCTTATAATCTGACGCGCGTTATGTATCAATTCTGGTTGTGCTTACTGACCTCCAACCAATTTTATGTGGTACCGGGCGCTCAAAAATCTGTCAAAATGTTTTATTACGACTTTGGTAAGCTACGAAGCTGCACCGCTCGATGGATTGTCAGAGCATTACGGCACTCACCGACACTGTCAAAACGAAAGTGAAGGAAACTAATTCAGAGCTTGCCATCATTCTGGGTGGATTAACTAAAAAACTCCAACCACTAGATATCGGTGTCAACAGGTCGTTCAAAGTTAAATTGCGAGCTGCGTGGGAGCGTTGGATGACAGAAGGTGAACACACATTCACCAAGACAGGGAGGCAACGCCGGGAGAGGTACTCCACTATCTGCCAATGGATCGTGGATGCTTGGGCCAAGGTATCAGCGTCAAGTGTCGTCCGAGCTTTCACAAAGGCAGGAATCATCACTGAACGGCTAAGTAACAGCAACGAGACTGACTCTGATAACGACGAGAGCGCCTTATGTATGAAAATAGACACGTCATTGATAGTGCGCCTTATAATCCGGTACATCTTATAGCGCAAAAAATTCGGTAATTGCAGAGAAGACAGCGTTTGAATCAGCTAATCAATTGAATGAACAGATTTTGTTGCCAGATTTTTAAATTCTGGTGTGACCAAGCCTCGATGATAGAAAGAAATGTAAAATCTTATTGTTAAAAAACATAAAAACTTGAACGGCTCTCCATAGAGCCAGTGTTTGGTTTGTTTGTTCTGGGCTACTGTGGAAACATGGTGGAGCAACATGGCGGACTCTGTGAAGAGACCTGCTCCCTTTGTCCATCCAACAATGCTTTACTTCAGGTGATTAGTTATGTTTATTGTATTCCATTTCTGCTAATAGTTCGGCTGAAATGTTACACGCTGTTCCTTTAAGCAAACCCCAAAGTACATAGAAAGACATAAGGTAGACTTCTATCAAGTCTATCTATCAATCTGCACCCATCTGTCCCTCCAGCACCCGCTGCACCCTTCCCTCACAAACCTCTTCAGTGCCTGCTCATCCCTATCACGCGGCTCCATCAGATGTCTACCACCGCTCCAGCGAGAAGCCATGCAGCCATCCAAGTGAACATAATCAATTCCTCCTTCGATGGAGCACAATGCGACCGTTACAGGCCTTCACACTGCCATCCATCCTGCTGCTGTTCACCTCGGCAGCAGCCGGCTGTGCCACACAGATGGGCCTCTGCTCTGCCATGAAATGAGCTCGGTTTGTGCGTGTGCACGTACGCCGTATATGCTGTGCATGTATGTGCTTTTGACGCATGCCAGCGGCAGGTGAAGGCGTCGACAGTGGGTGATATATTCAGGCGGGGCTGCCACGAGACAAACTAGTGTGGTTTTGCATTCCAGTCTGTCAGACTGAAGGTCACTCTGGTCAATGCCACTACAGGATAACAAGGACGATATTGATGCTTTTGCAAGCCGTAATGGTTTCCAGTTTACCTTTGTGCAGTCAGCATAGATGGAGAAATCAGGGCTTGTTTTCTTCCTTTCAAAAGAAACCGCTTGATGCTATTTCATGCTGCTACTACCACAGCTTTTACATCTCCTGAGCTGGATAATCTATCACAGTAAATTTGCTTTTGTTGAAACGTCCCTTTTATCTCGATTTCATTGTGGCCAAATTGATTGTTTTCATATCAGAGACTGCACATTGGACCAGATGTTATTTTAGGCTCGCTGACTGAAGAGAAAAGCTGAAGAGTGTTCCTGTCACGACGTACAGTATGTAGAGTAGGATGAGTGGGAAGTTTTTCCACATTTACTGACATTTCTTGTGATTACCTAATTGGCTGGTTGCTTTCAATTTTCTAAACCCACAGTACGAAATAGAAGTCTTCACTGGGAATAAATATTTAACCTGAACTTTATCAAAACTACCTTTTAACTTTTTCAGAAACATCCAAGTATTTTTAACCGCCCTGACACTGGGTACAGACATTCATGGTTCCCAAACAATTGTTAATCTTAATTTGTCCAATGTTTTGGTATATAACCAAATACCTGCAAAACTATTGAAATTCCCATCAGCATCAGCTGTACTTTGTGTTTAATGCTGTTATCAGGCTAACACAGTAAACTAAGATAGTGATCATAGTACTTACTAAACATCAGCTTGCACATTGTCTTTTTGAACATGTTAGCATTCTGACATTAGCATTTAGCTCAAAGCACTGCTGTGGCTAAGCTAACAGCCCAGTGGGTAATCTCCCGTTCTGAAAAGTGAAGCCAATGCTGAAGTGTCTTAAGCTTGCGTTCTGTCTAATAGCCAGCAGGGGGCGACTCCTCTGGTTGCAAAAAGAGGTCTGATGGTCTCACTTGCTGGTTTCAAGTCTTCAATACAGCATGATGTTTATTTAGTGAATTATGGTCCAATTTAGAGTCAAATAGACCATAAAACAGGGGATGTTTTAGGGCCTTCCACACACAAAGTCCGCATTTTTCGTCCAAAGTCATCCCACGTTTGAAAATAGATACGACCTCACGTTGTGTTGTTGTGCTTTCGTTCCACATAAAAGTTTTCGGAACAGTTTTGATTTTCTGATTTAGCCACCGTCCCTGCACAAAACATTTTCCGAAAAAGAAATAAAGATATTTAAATAAAAATGACTGTGTCAATAAAACTGTGGTAATAAAACGCATCAGGCTCAGACTGCAAGGTTTCTGCGTGTAAAGATTTTTATCAGATGACGGATTAAAAAAATGCATACAAAACATACAGACTTGGTTTGTAAAGACCTTTAAGGCCTGGCTACCTGATGGTTGACATGTTGCTACCCCGGCGTTGACCGGGTTTGGGAGTTGTACATGTTTTTGTCTGAGAACTTTAACCCTTTTACAGCGTGCAACATCTTGGCTGCCTAAAAATGTTTTAATCGGTTCTTGGCTGTGCTTAACTGCACCCTCTCGTGTCACCTCTGGTTACGAAAAAAAAGAAGATGGCAACCGCCAAAAACCAAGATGGCAACTACCAAAATTCCAAATTCGAGGCTCCAAAACGGCAGTCCCTAAATCAGTGGGTTTATGGGTGACGTCACAGTGACTATGTACAGTACAGTATACAACTGGAGAAACAGGAGTTGCTTCCATAGGGGGCACGACTGGCTGTGAAAATGATGTGAATCATTTCTTAATGCCTTCACAGTCACTCCTTCTCCAAATTGAACACCTATGACCCATTTTAAAGCAACTTGTTCGATTGCGCTCATCAAAACACCCAATGATGTAGGGATCGCAAAAAAACAACCAGCGAGCTGTTTAACGGTATTGAGAAACTGGTAAGAGTGGATTCACAAGGATAATTTCTTTCCTGACTCTTGCTATACACATAACACATACGGATTCAAAGACAACTATATTGACATATTGAGTACACATACACACTTCGCACTGCCCACTTGCAGCACTGCTGACACATGAGGCCTGTCACAGCAGATGTCCTCTCCATACATAAACCAGCAGTGTATATACGTTAACTCACGTCGGTAGACTCTCCACTCCAGGAAGGAGGGAGCTCTGTCACTATTCTTCGACGAGCGAGGACTGCTGTGTGTAGTTATTTCTCTGCCCAGAAACTGATACATATAATTATGGCGCAGAAACTCAGGGGGAAATAGTGGGGTAGTTGACATGTTGATGTTTACTGTGAACAGCTGCTGTCAGAGAGCAGGGAAACAAGGCGTGGTGTAAATAAGCACAGTGGAAATTAGTCGCCAGGATGCACTTTTTAGGCATCTGAGGAGAAAAAAAACAGACTCTCACAAAAGACAAGAGAAGAAGACTGAGGGAAATTAAATAAATGTGAAGGGCAGATGGACCCGGAAAGAAACGTGTGCTTTGAGAATATTTTTATATTCAATCGAAAACAGAAAATGAAGGAAGACCTTGTAAAAACATTCTTCCTCGTGTCTAGCGAAGCTCGCCTGTTGAAAAACTGGCAAAACCCAGACAGCTACAGAGAATACAGTTCAGATACAAATAAATACGTATTTAAAGAAAAATGTGTTGTTTCTTATTCTAGAAAGGCAGACTACAGCAAGACTGATGTACATCAGGTCAAGCAAAGAGAGCAACCTCAAGCTTTTCAAATAAACTCAAAGCGGAAACGGCGGATAATAAAAGTACTTGGGTGCAAACATAACTGCTTGTAATCGTCACTGGACTCTTCAGTTCCCCTCCGCTCTATGAAGCCATGTAGCGCCTTTCAATTCACTCTTTTGGTTAACTCTTACAGCTCTCATCAGCAGAAACTAGCCTCGTGGATTGGCTGGCTAACTGCGTGTGAATGTACTTGCCTACCTTGCTACCTTTTGATCTGTGCGTGCTGGTTAGTTTAGTTAGCTGTCAAGTTACCCTGAAAGTACATCCCTGTACAGGTAATTCCAAGAAACAGTGAATTCACTGGGATCATTTCTGTGTTTACTTTTCAGTTGGACTTGGAGGCAAGCATTTGAAATAGTTTATGCAATATTTTTTGGGTAAAGTGTTTCCCCAATCCCTACATCACGGGTGGCCAAACTATGGCCCGTGGGGCCGACTGCAGCCTAATGCTCATTTTTAAATGGCCCACAGTGAATGTTTAAAAATAAATACAATACAACATCACTTGAGTATATTGCTAATAAATTGTACTGTATGTACATTGGACTTACTTTGAACACTAAATATTGTTGCCATTTTGAACAAATACTTGACCGTCATTGATTACTACTTATGAAAACATTTACCTCTGTTCATAGGTATGTCGGAAAAGAAAAGAAGGACAATAAGAAATTCAGAAACGCCGGGAAAATGAGTAGTTTTTCACAGAATTCAAGGGGAAGTGTGTTCAATTGTGTTTAATCTATTGCTGTGATGAAAGAGTATCATGTCTGAAGGCACAATGAAACTACTGGCACATTGGCACATGGGGTTTTCTGGTCTAGAAAGACTGATTTTTTTCCACTGTAACTGGTTGAAAAATAGGCATTGACTATTGTTTGGCCAGTGAATCCTTATATTTTTCCATATCTAGCCCACAATCCAAATCGTTTGGCAACCCCTGCTCTACATGGAGGTGGCAAGTACAAAGCCAAATTAGAAAATAACAGACTCTCTCTGTTCCCCTGCTTTATTTTTCCCAGCTTTTCTGCAGTAAAAAATTGCAGTAGTCATTATCAATGACATTCAAGTTTCAGTCAATACCCGCTTAAATTAAAAAATAGGTCTTGGCCTGAAAACAAAACGTATTTGTGCCACAGATATTTAAATTAGGTACTGTCTGAATGCCACAATTAAAGCTCTTACACTACACTTACGCTAGCTCCTGCTCTCATTTCACTACCACATTAAAAATTCAAGACACCGTTGCAAAAAAATTCAACCAAATATAAAAAAAAATATAGCAGAGGCTGAAGCTCCCAGACATATGACTTTAAAGTGATTCTGTTCCACACTGAAGAGATTACATGGGCTTACACCGACATATTATCTGACCTCATTGTTCCCTTTGTGTCCTCGCGTGCCCTCAGATTCCCATCTGCTGGTTACCTGACTGACACAAGTGAAAATCAGCAGGCAGGAGAGTGTTTTCAAACCGAGGTTTTCCGTCTCGGATTTGACTCTCCCTTGTGTGATTAGGGAAGCAAATTCTGCAGAAGCCTTAAAATCCAGACTCCCAATTTATCTATTTTCACTTCCTGGCAGGGGAATTTTACAGTTTCTTTTTCTACCTCATCTCAGAGTCAGCATTAATACAGAAACCTACTGTTGGGAGCCCAGTAAGGGCTGGCTTCTGGTTACTGCATCTCCACTGTTATGTGAGTGTGCATGTGGCTGAATGCATTTGCGGCCTGACACAATTGTACTGGCAGTGGATACAGATGCACCAGATACTGTATCCACGCCTGTATTCAAAGGCATACCTCTTTGTCATGACATGTTTTCTTTATTTTATGCATGTATGTGTTCTTGTTACAAGAGTCCAAGTGACAGTGTCCATTTTATGGTTCCGCCTACTGAAAAAAGGCTATGGAGAGTCGGCACATGAAAAAGGGAGTCTCTTATTTTCTATACTGGGACATTCTGGAACAATGCTGTGTTAGGGCTGTCAATTGATAAAAAAATATAAAAAATATATAAAATATATGTCCACGGTTAATCGCAAATTAATCAGAGGTCAAGGGACTCCTTGGCTATGCCAGTTTGGAGCGTCATTCAACTGCTTTTGCGACAAGCTAGTATGACATGGTACCAATATACCAATGGATTCCTTTGGTTTTCTAGTTTCATATGATGCCAGAATCTTCACTAACTTCAAAACTGAGCCGGCTACAACCTATAAAATCGCAAATTGCATTAATGCTAGTGTTGTCACGATACTAACATTTTGGTATCGATACCAGTACCAAAATGTATTTCGATACTTTTCCAAATGAAAGGAGAACACATCACACATCAGTAAATACAATAAAATACCACAAAAGACAGGCTTAGGCAAATAAATAAAGAATAAAAATATGATTCAAAACACTAAAATCTGAACATCTGAAAACACTGCATCTTTTTGTCATTTTGAAACATCCGCCTCTCTCTCTTATTATATAATGCAAGTACCGGTCTCATCCGAACGCAGTATAGTACCGTTTGAAATGCATCAGTACCTCAGTACCAATTAAGTACCGGTATACCGACCAAGCCTCACTAACGCATTAACAGAACCTAGCGTTGTTAAAATAAAAAAATTGCGTTAACATGTTATAAGACAGTCCTAGTTTATATACAAATAAATGTTCTTGCCTACATTTGCAAGGAAACACAATTTTTGTCTTATGTTCTCTGGCAACTTTTCCTCCAGTCCGTGAACTGCAAAACTCTGTGTGCACTGCACAGAGGTCAAAATGAGGAGGTCAGGGTGGATGATGGGTGTACTGTACAAACCACAGGACATTGACCTTAGAAACCAGAGCTTCTGTCCTGCGTGTGGTTAAGTTAAGGCTACTACAACATTTTGAATAGTTAGTAGAAATATCATGGTGTTGTGTTGTTTGTGTTGTAAAAGTTAACACTTCCTACCTCATTTCACCGTGTTTCAGTTGGCTGTCACCAGCATGATAATCTTTCCCTAAACTTAACCAAGTGTTGTGAGTTAACTTTTGCAGATGCAGTCATGAAATAAACGTCCTTATTATCTTGGCAGCATAATGTTTCTTTCCATCTCGATCGTCCCGTGAGGTTGGGTATGGGTGAAGTCATGCAGTTCCCACAAACTACACTGTCGGCAGTTATCATTGGGACGATTTCTTCAGCAGAAAACTTGTGGATGTGGATTGTCCAGAATAACAATGACAATGTTTCTGGAAAGAGATGCCACGTGATAATGCCATTTTTAATGCTGGACCACAAACTAAATCCCATTCACCCCCATTGCATTGGTGAAATTTCAGAGACAGGTATCTGAAATTGAATCTAACTTTCTAAATGGCCAGATACCACTAGGAAGAAGTATGAACATTTCTATTTTGTTGTTTGGTAATTTGGGTGAAAATAATTTTTGGATGGGGCTTTAAATATGTTTATTTCTGCTGTAAACTTGGCCCATTTAACATGGTCATGTCTAGAATGTAACCCTCAAGTTAGGAAACTCTCATAAGTTGGTTAAGGTTAGGCATTAATCTTGAATGGCTAAGGTAGGTTGTCGGGCAGAGTTTTATCATATGGGTCTATGGGGATTGACTCACTTTTGGAGCCAAACTCAGGTGGCCATTCAATGAATTGCAGTTTTTGGCGCTTTTGTGTTGGCTTAAGTTTTCCCACCTGGCGGTTGCTCCTTGGGCAAAAGGCAAACTGCCTGCAGACACTGACACAATGAGACAGAACACATGTAGGATATGTTTATGTTGCTTTAAAGGGAAACCTTTGCTCTGTGGCTACAACAGACACCTTGAGAAATAGTGGCCAAGATGGTAATAGAGGAGAGTTAAGAAAACAATGGGAAAAGTTGAGTTCAGCAGAGTAAGTGCACACTAAGACCTTCTTGTCACCGGAACAGAAAGCTCTCAGCACGACTTGCTCTGCAGCATAAAGGTTTGCTTCTTCCCATTGTGTTTCAAGACAGCTATTTTTTCCCCCATCCTTCGCCAGCGACAGCTCTTTCACAACAACTCCCCGAAAGAATGTAAACAGCGAGATATGTGACATTTTCAACGGTTTTACTGCATAATTACTTTCAGTTCAGCACTCAAAGCTGCCGCCGCATCTTTGAGACTGCCATTTTATCTCTGGTTGCTTACATTTTTGAAGTCCTGATGTGGTATCCATATCACAACCAGCATGTTTAGCTGCACACAGGCAGATAAATGCCTGCTCGGCTCAACTGTGATTTGTCAAAGCAATTTATGTTTCGTTGGGAGTCCTTCACTTAAACAAACCAAAGTACACAACAGCGACACTCCATTTTAAATACATTGTGTCAAAGTACTCCTCGAAATAGTACAATACGTTAAAGGCGCTATTGATACCATTCAGCCACTTTGATGTTGCATTCTCCCTCCCGTTCCATTGCATTTACTTCACAACAAGTTGATAACAAGCTCTTACCGTCAATCTCAGCCATTCTGTAAATCCACTTTTTAGACACCGTGAAAGCACAGGTTAGGAAAATGCACAACAATGATAAGCAAAAGCCAAAAAAATTCATACAGCAGGTTGTTTGACTAGCGGGAATTCATATGTTGTGGCCATATTTGAAAGTTGTGTTGAATGCGTGATAAGGGTAAGGTATAAGGAAGGAATGATTTCAGTTTGAGGCCGGCGACTGCCATTAATTTCTTCCAGCCCTTGTGTGCTAAAGGTAAGTATTAAAGATAAGTGGCTGAGCCTGATTACCGTTTAATAACTAAGAGGTGTCATAATTAAATTTCCATCAATCATGCTACTCCGCCTCTAACAAATGTCTGAATCATCGGAATCATTATGCAAATTAATAAGTAATATTCTCAGAATAAATTGCTCTATTAACGAGTGGTACATGCTCTATCTGGTGCAGCTCGACGGCGCTGGGTTGTGTGTTTAAAACACGCCTGTGTGTGTCCTGTACTTTTTTTTTTCAGAAACAGGCCGACGCCGCCATGCTTCAGACACAGCGAGGTGTGAATGTTAAGGACAAAACGAAATGCAGGCTAAACAAATAACAGTGAGAAACATGGTCCTCTGCAACCTTTTCATTATGAAAAAAGCAAAGGAAAAAAAAAAAAAAAATCAACTGAGCAAAAACACCTACAGTCATTACAGCTGGAAAGTTCGAACACAGTTATTAGAGCTGAGAAACTTTTGACGCTGCCGACGGAGGCTTCAGGAGCATGAAGGAAAAGGAAGAGTAGAGAGAGAAAATAGGGCACGAAAATATCAATATGAGATATGAACGATGGTGGGTGCTCCCTCCATTTAAAACGCTGGTGGCGGGAGCCACTCAATATTCATCGATTAGAGACGCTGCGTCGGCGGGAGAGAGAGCCGACGCGTAGTGAGAATGCTCCTCATCGAGTTCCTCTTGTTTTTCTAACCTCGCGAATTAGCTCTTTTGTCTACAAGGCAATTTATTTCGGAGATAAAACAGCCTGTGGTTAATCCAGAACCCGGCAGCACCTTTTGCCTTTGTTTTTTGTTTTGATTTCATCTCCGCTTTTGCACGGGGTGTAAATTAAGGTAGTCAGCCTGACCCTGATTGGTTCCACTCTTCAGATGAGGTGTCGGGTTAAAAAAAAAAGTATGTTGAAAGACAAAAGAGAGAGGTGGATGTTTGAGCTGTTTTCCTACATTCTCAGTAACTTAGCCTCTACTCTCGCTGTGGCAGGTGAACCGTACTGTAGGTGCCGCTACATCTCAGCTGTGCAGCTCTGTCACCCCCTCACTGCATTGTCTCTTTCTCTATTTCAAGGGCCTCTTTAGCCCACTCAAACACTAATATAAAGCAGCCACATTCAAACCACTTCCACGTCTAAAATCTACATAACACGCAGCACGGATTCTCTGCAAGAGAGACGGAACAGAGCTCCGTCTTCCTTTGATTATCGCTGGATGTTCGCTCTCTGTCTGTGGCCACCAGCTAAGCTCCTCAGCTGCCTCCCCTTTAGCAATCTGCTGCTCTGCTTCATGAAAGGCACACAAACACACAAGTACTAGAAGAACAAGAAGCTTGCACAAAAAAAAAAAAACACACACACACATTGCGCTTAGCTGTCTGTCTGTCGTTCACTTTTCTTTCCGTCTTATCAGTCGTCGCGTTTCAAAGTAAAGAATCGCGGCATTCACATGAAAGGAGGAACTTTCACACCTTCCACCTGCTTGCCGCTCAGTCACTCGGCATTATCTCTCTTGATTGCGCTCGTGCCATCTGCTAGATTAATTGATCAAAAAGGCCCAGAATGTTCCTCGATGTTTGCTTGATTGAATTCGGGACAGCCGAAGCCTTCATATTTTTCACCCCCAGCTTCTACTTTCACACTCCTCTGTCTCCTCTTCGCTCTGTCGTTTTCATTGTCACTCTATCTTTTATATCCTTCTCCACTTTAACACCTACACACTAGGTAATATCCCAGATAGTATATCACACAGGAGCAAAAACGACATTTATGTGGCGGGGAAAAACTGATTTCGCTCCAAGCCAACAACAACACACACAAAAAAAATGTAGCTGAATGGACTTGAGGGAAAGTTGAAGATCTTAAACTTCAGATAGATAAATACTTTGTTTTCTTTTTTTCAAGTCGATTAAGGGTTTGTGCCACATTACAGGCTGCTTGTTCTGTCCTATGGAGCATGCACAGGAAACCCCTTTGGCCATCCGAAATGCCAATAAAAAGGCCGCGGATCAGTCGAGAGCTGGGACACCCATGTGCTCGCGTATTGGCATGTGCATTTGAGCATTTCTTTACAGCATGTCATTGCAAATGTGCCTGCATGTGTGGTCATACTTTGTTAAACTATTGTTCTCTGCCAGATATAACCCTGCTGTGAGCATCCATGTAGCACAAGGCTCTGACATCAAACAGCAGCCTCGCATCAAGTGGACCCGTGAGCGAGCGTCGTGCTGGGCTGGCTGGGTGAGCCGTAGACGCTCAGAGCAGGCTGTTCTCACTAACTGTCTGCAGCTATACTAATGAAAATAACGCACCGTAATTTTGTATATATTCTACGACAGCATGTTTGCACAGTAAGGCCTATGAATGCCATGATTAGGCTTTTAGCATGTAATAAGTGAATTTCTCCACTGTGGGACCAATAAAGGAATATCTTATCTTATCTTATCTTAAGAAGACTTTCTTGGGTTTGGCGGGTCATTTGTATGCCACATTGTCTGTACTGGCTGCAGTGTAAATGCTATGATCAGAACTAGTGACGCAGAATAAAAAGCGAGAAAGGCGCATGGGTCTAATAGAGCATGGAGATATGTCATTAGTGCTGTCCAGAATACCGTTTTGTGGGCTTTGAAGCTTTAGCGAGAAATATCCAAAGGTATTCGAAGCTTTGCGGAATGGTGTGGTGTGGCGAGGTGCAGCAGGCTTACATGTTCTTCTGTCTGTCTTCATCTCCCCTGTTTACGTTGACAGTACATATACACCTCTACACACAACACACAGCAATACCCGTCTGAGAATAACTAATAATTCCTGCTGAGTATGAATAATGAACAATGTAGTGGGAGTATTATTACTACTACTATTATTTTGTGATTTATGCATTATTATAACATACTTCCATACCTCCCATAAGTGTCAGCACTATGATGAACTGGCGACCTGACCAGGGTGGACCCCGCCATCGCCCAACGTCAGCCAGGATCGGCTCCCGCACCCCTGCGACCCCTAATGAGAAAAGCAGTTGCCGATGGATGAATATCACATACTTATATTAAAAAACAAAAAACGAAGCATTTCAATACTGATTTGGGGGTTGATTACCATGGCAACGGTCAAAGCTTCGAAGCATGCAGATCAGCCCTACGAGCTTTATCCGAATTAGGAAAGGGAGACACTTATTTATATTTTTATGGTGCAACAAACAAATATCTTTCATTTTTTTAAAATTAGTTGCTTAGCTATTTAACTCACATGTGCTGGCAGTACATGAGAAAGAAAACAAAACACATGATGCACTACAGTTAGGACCTAAACTTCTTTGACCTCATACATTAAAACAATAGTGTCCAATTTTTGATAGCAATGTCAATATTTCTTAACCATAAAACTTAAAAAAAGAGGACAATCCCACTCAATCAGTGTTCACAGAGCAGAACCAAAATTTGTCAATGACACCTTGTCTCTTCTCTTTACCAACTTTTTGCAAAACTTGCTTGTTCCTCCGTTCTACACCGGGCTGTCTAACATCATGGGAATAACGTATGCAAATTTTGATTTAGTTTGTTGTTTCCTTTCAAGTCTTGCCAATAAAAGTGCCATGTTCCTGACAGAACAAAAGCAAAATATGGGGCGTATCAAAGGCAGCGAAAATGTATGTAGTCAGTGTGTCAATTTGCGAGAGACAGTCGACGCGCAGTCTTCAACACTCATTTGCAGACACGATTGTGAAGACATTCTCCATCAGGCAGCTTTGACATTGCTGCTGAAGAGGGAAAAATACGGCCTTATCTCTATGAACATGCCAACCCGGCTGTGATCAGGAGGAAACAAAGAAGATTGGAGACGGCGAAGAAAAATAGTCCTGAAATAAGCCTGCAGGTTTGCTACTGATATTGATATAGTTACTGTGGATAGAGCAAACACACAGGAGGCTTAGAGACCGAATGAGGGTCGTGCAAAAAAAAAAAAAAAAAAAGAGGAAGAGGCTAACTCTCAGAGATCAATAAGAAGTGTGTATTTGTGTATGTCTGTGCGCATGAAAAGAAGAAGAGACAGACAGAGAGAGAAATGCAATCAGCGAGCGTATGAGGTTTCTCCAGAGTGAGGATTTGGGTCATTTGAAAGAATACGGCTGAATCAGCAACACTGCCGCCACCGCTGAACTTAATCTACTGAATAGTCCTGCAGGCGGGAGACCGAGCGAGGAGGAGAGGGAAGGAGGAAGGATGTCAAATGCGAAGGGGGAAAAAAAAGAGGAGAGGATGAAACAAAAGGGAGAGGGAGAGGAGGGAGGGCGATGCAGCGATAGATGGAGGCGAGATGGGAGAAGAAGAGGAGAGACAGAGGAGGCGAAAAGCAGTGGGTGAGAGATTTATCAGAGGAGACGGCAGGAGCGGGAGGGGAGATGGGAAGAGGGAGGAGAGGAAGGGAGAGCGAAAGAGAGGGATGGAGAGAGAAGGGTGGGAGGGGAAGAGATATGGGAGCCAAACAAGAGGGAGAAAGAGAGAGAGCTCACCCGCCGTCTGTCAGCTGCTCACTCGTGGGCTGTTCTCCCCATCAGATTAACGAGAAAACGGGTTGAGAAGTGTGCACCACCCCTTCCTCCACCACCATCCTCTGAGGGGTGCTGCGCTGCTTATTTTATTATCTTACCCCCCTTTTTTCTGTCTCACTCGCTACATCCCACCCGGCATTTGGTCTCTGATTTAACACACAGCAACACTAACTGTTTTTAAAGTGTAAATCAAGCCCTGAATCACAGCATCTTGTTCACTGCTCTTCAGCCCTGGTCCTGGACACAGTAAATCATGCCCTTACATCACCCTGACACTATAATACTAAGACTACAATCCCCTCCAGGGTGTGTGTGTTCAATAATCTTGTAACAAATTTCATGAGGGTCTAAAATATGTGGGTTCCCTCTGATAGCCATCCAGGTTTACTCCAGGGTCTCCGGTTTCCTCCCACAGTCCAAAGACATGCAGTTTAGGTTGAGTGATGCCCGTAGGTGTGAATGTGAGCATGAATGGTTGACTGTCTCTATGTGTCAGCCCTGTGATAGTATGGCGACCTGTCCGGGATGGAGTGGTGTGGCGAGGTGTGGTGTGGGGGGGTGGTGTGGCATGGTGTAGTGAGGTGTGGTGTGGCGTGGTGTAGTGAGGTGGTGTGGTGTAGTGAGGTGTGGTGTGGTGTGGGGGGGGGGGGTGTGGCGTGGCGTAGTGTTGTGAAGTGTGGCGTGGTGTAGTGTTGTGAAGTGTGGCGTAGTGTTGTAAAGTGTGGCGTGGTGTAGTGAGGTGTGGCGTGGTGTTGTGAAGTGTGGCGTGGCGTAGTGAGCTGCGGTGTGGCGTGGCGTAGTGAGGTGCGGTGTGGCGTGGCGTAGTGAGGTGCGGTGTGGCGTGGTGTAGTGAGGTGCGGTGTGGCGTGGTGTAGTGAGGTGCGGTGTGGCGTGGTGTATGAGGTGCGGTGTGGCGTGGTGTAGCGTGGTGTAGTGAGGTGTGGTGTGGCGTAGTGTTGTGAAGTGTGGCGTGGTGTAGTGAGGTGTGGCGTAGTGTAGTGAGGTGTGGCGTGGCGTGGTGGAGTGAGGTGTGGCGTAGTGTAGTGAGGTGTGGTGTGGCGTGGTGTAGTGAGGTGTGGCGTGGTGTAGTGAGGTGTAGTGAGGTGTGGCGTGGTGTAGTGAGGTGTGGCGTGGCGTAGTGAGGTGTGGCGTGGTGTAGTGAGGTGTGGCGTGGTGTAGTGAGATGTGGTGTGGCGTGGCGTAGTGAGGTGTGGCGTGGCGTAGTGTAGTGAGATGTGGTGTGGCGTGGTGTAGTGAGGTGTGGTGTGGCGTGGTGTAGTGAGGTGTGGTGTGGCGTGGTGTAGTGAGGTGTGGCGTGGCATGGCGTGGTGTAGTGAGGTGTGGTGTGGCGTAGTGTAGTGAGGTGCGGTGTGGCGTGGTGTAGTGAGGTGCGGTGTGGCGTAGTGTAGTGAGGTGCGGTGTGGCGTGGTGTAGTGAGGTGTGGCGTGGCGTAGTGAGGTGTGGCGTGGCGTAGTGAGGTGTGGTGTGGTGTAGTGAGGTGTGGTGTGGCGTAGTGAGGTGTGGTGTGGCGTGGTGTAGTGAGGTGTGGTGTGGCGTAGTGAGGTGTGGTGTGGCGTGGTGTAGTGAGGTGTGGCGTGGCGTAGTGAGGTGTGGTGTGGCGTAGTGTTGTGAGGTGTGGCGTGGTGTAGTGAGATGTGGTGTGGCGTAGTGAGGTGTGGTGTGGCGTAGTGTTGTGAGGTGTGGCGTGGTGTAGTGAGGTGTGGTGTGGCGTGGCGTAGTGAGGTGTGGTGTGGCGTGGTGTAGTGAGGTGCGGTGTGGCGTGGCGTAGTGAGGTGCGGTGTGGCGTGGCGTGGTGTAGTGAGGTGTGGCGTGGCGTAGTGAGGTGTGGTGTGGCGTAGTGTTGTGAGGTGTGGCGTGGTGTAGTGAGATGTGGTGTGGCGTGGCGTAGTGAGGTGTGGCGTGGCGTAGTGAGGTGTGGTGTGGCGTAGTGTTGTGAGGTGTGGCGTGGTGTAGTGAGATGTGGTGTGGCGTGGCGTAGTGAGATGTGGTGTGGCGTGGCGTAGTGAGGTGTGGTGTGGTGTAGTGTTGTGAAGTGTGGCGTGGTGTAGTGAGGTGTGGCGTGGCGTAGTGTTGTGAGGTGTGGCGTGGTGTAGTGTTGTGAGGTGTGGCGTGGTGTAGTGAGATGTGGTGTGGTGTAGTGAGGTGTGGCGTGGTGTAGTGAGGTGTGGCGTGGTGTAGTGAGGTGCGGTGTGGTGTGTAGTGAGGTGGGTGTTTGTGGGTGTGGCGTGGTGTAGTGAGGTGTGGTGTGGTGTAGTGAGGTGTGGCGTGGCGTGGCGTAGTGAGGTGTGGCGTGGCGTAGTGAGATGTGGTGTGGCGTGGCGTAGTGAGGTGTGGCGTGGCGTAGTGTTGTGAGGTGTGGCGTGGTGTAGTGAGATGTGGTGTGGTGTAGTGAGGTGTGGCGGTGGCGTGGTGTAGTGA
Organism: Pterois miles; assembly: GCA_947000775.1. NCBI lineage: Eukaryota > Metazoa > Chordata > Actinopteri > Perciformes > Scorpaenidae > Pterois > Pterois miles. The sequence continues at coordinate 3,859,464 of CAMQGK010000008.1, forward strand.
GGTGTGGCGTGGTGTAGTGAGGTGCGGTGTGGTGTAGTGAGGTGTGGCGGGGTGGGTGGTGTAGTGAGGTGTGGGTGTGGTGGCGTGGTGTAGTGAAGTGTGGTGTGGTGTAGTGAGGTGTGGTGTGGTGTAGTGAGGGGCGTGGTGTAGTGAGGTGTGGTGTGGCGTGGTGTAGTGAGGTGTGGTGTGGCGTGGTGTAGTGAGGTGTGGTGTGGCGTAGTGAGGTGTGGCGTGGTGTAGTGAGGTGTGGTGTGGCGTGGCGTAGTGAGATGTGGTGTGGTGTAGTGAGGTGTGGCGTGGCGTGGTGTAGTGAGGTGTGGTGTGGTGTAGTAGCTCTCTCTCTACTCCGCCTTCACCCAGTACCAGCTGGGATCGGCTTCAGCCCCCCAGAGACCTTGAACACGATAAGCGGTTACAGATAATGGATGAATGAATGATCAAAACACTTGCTGTGATACTTTTAATTAGGAAATAGCCAGTTAGCTCATGGACTTAAATGTCACAATACAGACATGGAATAAGTATAAAAACACTTTACAGGATCAAATTAAAACATTAGCTTCTGCTACTACTGCAGTATTTGGAGCAGCTCCACAAGATATACATGTATACATCTACAGGCTGCAGATTACAACCTCATGAGTGTGGGATTGCTATGGTGGCTAATCCAAAAACACGAATGGCCCTCTGTAGAGTCAGTTGTTGTAAGAGTAGAGTACTTGGAAAAGAGAGAGAGGGGTAACGTTATGGACTCCGGTCCAAGCAGGGAAAGTTAACGGTGCTTGGTTCGTCCATTTTGGGCTACTGTAGAAACATGGCGGCGCAACATGGCGGACTCCACGAAGAGGACCTGCTCAGAAGTTTTATGCTATATGGCAACCATTAAGCTAAAAATGGAAACCTATTTGCTATTTAAACTTATATTTAGTTTTGTACAACTGACCTCATATTAGATATGGTTTACTTTTTCATATGTTTTTCTTACCACTCATTATTTATTTTGATAATTTTCTTATTTTGTTTATTGTATTTTTTTTTATATTGTGTCTATCCAACTGTATCTTTGATTTATTGCATTTTATATGACTTTAATTAAAAACATAATAACTACATCCTGATTTTTAATTCAGTTCACAGTATGTCTTGTATTGGCTTCCTTAATTTATTCACACTGTTTTTATTATCTCTTCTCAGTCACTGCTGATATAAATAGTCATTTCCATCACTTGAACCAGGAGTTCACAACATCATTCTTATGTCTAGTTGTGAGTTTGAGTACAAAAACCGACAGATTCTCACGAATTTGAAGCGGTTTTGAAGTTTCAACCCACAGCAATCGAGTGTAGAGTGGTAGAGATTAACTCAATGGAGTGCACAGTAATTTGTGACATTTGTTGACCTTTCTCAACAAACGGGAACTGTCACATATAATGTACGTATACTCTAAAGCCTCTTTTCTTATAGCTTTGGCTTTTCCCAAATGAACCCACCAACTGGAGACTCTCCAGATGCGACAAAGCATCTATTTATTTAATAAATGTGGAAAAAAATGTGAGTTTTACACACATGTGAGTGAAATTGGCTGGTGATTATATAGAAAAAAATATAATATCAAATATGACAATATATTATGCCTTGATGTTGATATTGTGATAATATTGTCAGGCTGACAATTGGTTCTTTCACAAAATATTAATAAATAAATAATTACATTTTTGATAAATAATCATAATGTGGATGTTATGACTACAGCTAGAACAGTCTGGGATGTTCAGAAAAATACATCAGCTATTGCAGCCTTTAAAATCCAGAAAAGACAACACATCATATTATGATATCCAAAATCATAAGGTGTCTCATATCACAATATCAACATTATATCCATATATTGACCCCGAGCTGGGTCTTGAAACTCCAGGGTTTTGTACCAATATGGGCTGAACGATAAGTTTAAAAATCTCAGTAAATAGCAAAGTAATCTACTTTCTGAAGATATAATATGTTGTGATATGTGGCAATGACATTAATTAATTCGAAGACTTTATGAATCATCTGTATTCTGTGGTAGGAAATCCCCATGTTACATTTAATTTCATTAAAAGTGACGCATACTGGCAGCAACATACCTGGTTTGTTTTAATGTGGGGAAAAACAAGTAAACCACATTTTAAATAGCGCACTGACTGGCTTATTGGATCTGTACTCCGCTGAAGAAGATCTTTTCACATGGCTTAGTGTGTGAATAAACACTGCCAGTCTCCAAATAATTGGTAATAAGCAAGATGTTTCTGAATGGAACCTGACATGACAACAGCACGAATCAAGGCCAGATCTAATCACACCTGTTCAGCTGAGAAAAAAAAAAAAAGCACCTTCACAAATAAGTATTCTGCTCTGCTTTCAACAAATTGGATGGAGATTTGCCATCTCGAACCCAGCTCATGAACGGCAGCCTCCCTCTGTTTGCGTTCAGTTCCGTCAGCTCGCCACTAGATGGCAGCCATGCTATTCACTGCCGCCGCCCGCCGCCGAACGCCCCTCTCCCCCTCAGCTGAGCCTAATGGCATGTGGCGGCTGGTGCCTGTGAGTAATGCCGCAGGAAAATGCGTTCCATAACCTATTGTTCTTATTGGAAAAGAGGAGGAAGAGCGAGGGAGAAGGGGCACAAACAAAACAAACAAGAAGAAGAAAAAAAAAGAAGATAGAGGGAGGAAGAGAAAACGAGTGACACCAGGCGAGCGACTGTGGGTGAGGCTTGTGCGGTCCAATCTTCTGACAGGAGGGGTGGGGAGGGTTACTGGGAGATACAGAGGCAGAAAATGGTCTGCTGATGTAGTTGGTGTATTTAATACTTGTGCAGACACACAAGAGACACAAATAGACCACAAGCTCAGCTCAGAGATGCTGAAAGCTCCTTCTATGCATGAAAACATCCTCTTTTTTTTTTTTTTTTTACAGCTTTAATGCACAAATGTATTTTGGTAAAAGTGAAAGCTGACTGACTGAGTGTGGACCATTGTGCTGCTGTGTCTTGCTCCTACCCATTAAATTGCCACACTTGGCTCAATACAAAATCAATGCCCAGGTTACGACTTCTCTCCGATCTTTAATGAGCACAGGAGGGTCTCTGAAAAAAGTTCACGTACTCATTTTCCTCATTTATGTTGCTGTTGAATTTTAGGGGAACTTGAGATGCTGAGCAACACAAAACCGCCTCCCTAATTTCCCAAAAATAAAAGGCAAGTCTCTCGTGAAGCTAATGGGCTGCAATTAGCCTGAGTTAATGACAAGAGAGCTGCGAATACATTTAACAAATATTGGAGACAAATAACCTTAAAAAAGTACAAATGAACACAAGGCGGCAAAAAGTAAATAAAGCAGCGTTTCTTTGCAGTAATTAGATTCCTGCTGATGAGTTCTTCCCATCATGCTGTACTGGACTGCGGCCTACAGGAAACGAGCGGATCAATCAGCGTGAAGGCTGCATATAGCATCTCTGACTGCAGCCTCGCGCAGCAGGACTCGGTGTGTTTTTGAGAGCGTACAGTACACAGTGTGACGACGCAGCGTGGGATCTGTGCAATGCCCACAAAAACACTGTGTGAGAAGTAGCAGAAAAGTGTATGGATCATCCTCATTTGAAGATTGCAAAGTTAGAAAGTCTGTCGACGCCATATTGATGTGATTAAATCCAAATTTTAATAGTTTAAGTCTTTAAACTACTTTCATTAATCCCTCTTTTGTTCTTTGTTATCTGTGACTGTCTGATAAATCTGATTCAAGTCAACTTTGGTGCATTTAATTTGCATCTCTACTGTTGGATTATCTTAAAACGCATCAAATATACAATAGACGCTGGAGTGATTTTGATCTTAAAACATAAATAGAAGCAGCCATCACCTTGATATCCACCCACACTATAACCTGTCAGCACTGCAGTGAAGAGAGAGAAAGAGCGAGAGGGTTACTCGTTTGTCAATGCCACACCTAATCATGTAAACCCTCCCCCACCTTCTAAAATCCACCTCATGCCCCCCTCTGTGCCATACTTACGCACCCTCTTCTCCCTTTACTCTCCTTTTTTAAAAAATGTCATATTAGATGAAAAGCAAAACACTTTTATTTGCAAAAAAAAAAAAACAAAAGAGGGCAGGGGCGGGAGGTTCGGTTGGTGGTATGACTCATGTGCGAGGCTTGATTTCTAGATCGTAACATCCTTCTGAGAAGCTGAATACAGCTCGCGCAGCAAAGGGAAAGGCGGGAAGCCGTCTCGCTGGAATTTACTTTCCCTCATCTCCCCACTGCTGGCTGAATAGGGGTTCCCCATTAAAGTGCTCCTGACCTTTGGAAGAGAGGGGCAGGGGTTTGATTGGGCTTTTTTGTCAAATTGGGAACAGGCACAGCGAGGGCCCATTTACCGGCTGCAGCCGCTGCCTGTGAGGCAGAGGGCTGTGGTGCCCACGCTGCTAGTGCTATGAGGAGTCAGCTGCAGCAATGGGGCATTTATTATATTTCAACATTATCTGGACAGATACTTTAAATGAAAAACATTACTGGGGACACTTGCAGTAAAAGCTTAAATTCATAACTGCTGGGTGCAATAAAAGCTACTACATTATGTTCTGGATGATGAAATTAGGCTGCATATACATACCAGGGCAATCCCTGTATTAAAGCAAATTATGAATGTCAGCTTTAAATGGCACTATGAGTAGTTTTAAAGCAGCAATGACTGTTTTAGCCACTTGGGAACAAGCTGTACAATCACAACACTGACATATTGTCATCTTAAATTGATATGGCGAACACAATCTCAGAACCAATCGCCTATTGGTCTGAAGATGGATAAGCCTCTGGGGGTTGAATTTCTGGGGTTCTGATGTAGTCAGCAAATATCCGGACGGAGACTTCCCCTTCCGTGTGCTGCTCATTGTTTACAGTCCGATTAGCAACTTGAGATGCCAGACTGGAGATGTACAGACATTTACAACCAAACTGTTGCACAAGATGCCAGTTTGCAAGCTAATTTTAAACCAATAAAAAGCTAACTCATCGTCAGACATAGCCAGCTGGTTCCCAGACTGCATTTCGGCCAATGTGTTCTGCCTCTTTTGCAAAAGGTGTTTGACCTGCATTCAGATAAAGTAGAAAGTAGCGGTGAGCATGGCTCCAAATCTTGAAAAACAGAGTGTGCCCGGTAGTAGTAAGAACAGAAGAAACAAATCACCGGCATGCACCGGCTTTCTTAGTTTATTCTGGGCAAAAGAATAAACAACCTGCATTCAAGCAAAACCTGCTGAAATGTGATTTGGCACAAACAGCAACCAAAACGCTTCTGATGCCAAAATCTCGCTCACAGATTTTACATGTGAATGCAGAATCTATTGAGATTATAGTGAACATGCTAGTGAACAGGTGACTATTTACACATCCAGCAGAGAAGAAACAACATTAGCATTCATTTGGAGTTGTGGCACCTGTGTTCTCCTTTTAGCTCGGTTTTGGTCCCCACCAACCCCTGAGGGAAATATCTGGCTTGTTTGGCTTTGTCTGCCTGCTGTTGGATGCTGGACAGGTAGTGGGTTTATCTGGGACTTGTTTTTTGCTGAAAACAGCTCCCTGCTGCTGGAAACAAGCAGTGAACAAAGAAGTTATGGACCTTCCAACCAAAACAACAAGCTAAAAGACAACAAAATGCTCTTTAGAGCTGGCCTGTCGGGTGATAATTCTCTGTGGGCTCATAACTACTAGTGACCTCATAACTACTAGTGACCTCTATCATATTACATGTGTAATTTGATCCATTGTTAAAATAAAAATATTGTGTCGAGCAGCTTAAACATCAGCAGGTTATTACCGATTTGTTTGCAAAAACGCAGAGCTGAAAATGAGAAATTCTCAGAAAAGGCAAACAGGGATTCCTGGAAAACCCAAACCGATCTGATAGGAAGGTATAGGCCTTTAAATATGACAACATTACAAGTACATTCCGCATGTCATGAGGACGCGTTTTAGCCTTTGTTCCATGCAACAAAACTACAGTAATGCCCATAATTAGGTTTAGGAAACAAATGTACTTAGTTTTAGGAAAAACACGTCACAGCTGAACATAAAATAAGTACGTAAACTAAGTAAAATACATACAGACAACGTAACAGAAGCACGGAAATCACGTCACAAATGTCACTAACGCAACAGAGAAAACAAAACAACAGTCTCCTGGTTTTCAGTCCTGTGCTTGTTGGACCCATCCACTTCCCTTCCTGCCAGCCATAAATGGTCTTATTCACTTTTTTATTCTACGTGACTAGCATGTTAGCGTAGCATGTTAACGCCGATATACTCGCATTGCAGTTAGGGGACACGCCACAGGCGACAATGGTGTTCATATTGTGTGCTTTGCCTTGAGCATTTTCATGTCATTCATATTCCTTTTCGTGCAACAAGGCTGGATGCAAAAAAAACCACAATCTTTTCACTCTTCAAACAAAGGATACAATATATCCTTGAGTTTTAATATGATGAATCTTTTTTTTTAATTATTCTGACTAAAAAAATATGAAAAATATTAATATCTATAATATATATTTTTTAATATCATATTTAAAAAAATATGAGATGCATTGTTTGCCAAAATTAGAAATGTCTAAATATGACTTTTATATACTAACACCAATGACATAAAAGCTGTCAATAGCCTTTACAATAAACGACTGACATGCCATTCATGTGCAAAAATGCTACAGATAGCACATAAGATGCACTTTGTCAAACCACTGGATTTGTCACTCTGAGTGCTTCAGATATTTCAAAAGGCTTTCTCCATTTATATAATTTATATGTGCATAATCTTCTCTTCTTTTCTGACTATATCCTTCACTCACAAGACCCGTCATGCTGAAATCCACTTAAAGAAGTTCCTTGTCAAAGGAAATCAGACAAAACGACATGTGGAAAAGTGATCAACGCTCATCCACCATGCATCCATCTGCCCTCTCTTCTTTTCTACCACTGGTTTTATTGCCCTGTCTCACTTTCACTCCATCTTTTTCTTTGTCTTGTTACTCTACACCCGTGGGAGTGTGTAACTGCCTGAGCCAGATGTGGATTTCTACTGTTCCTGTCCTCACGTCTGTGTAGAGATAAATGCACATTCACCATCACTGTCGTCCCGGGCTTAGCTACATGATAGATAGAAAACCAGACAATTCACTTTCACACATTTCCACATGCAGATACATGTGACTGCCTGGAAACACACTCCTGTAAATTTGTATGTTCATATACCAGAATGTGTCAAAGATGCAGCCGTGTTTATTTCAACCCTCCATGTCACTCCGTGATGCGAGTGTGATGATTTGTAAGGGAAAAGTGTTGCATCTCCATTTGTTTGTCAGATCCAAGTGATCAAAATGGATCCATATATCAGGAACAGCCTGAAATAAGGAATATAAGGACATGAGAAGGAGATAGACAGACTATGACAAAGGAGATGTAGAAAGCAAAAGAGGAGGTGTCATTCTACATATTTACAGCAGCGTGATGAACAAAGGATTGCAGCTAAATAAAGGGAAGGTGAACTAGGGAGAGCAAAAGATAGAAAGAAGGAGGTGTGGCGAAAAGAAAGAAGTGACAGATCTGCTGTGGTAAGGAAGACTGCTAATAGTCTTGGCAGACATATTGCAGCTTTTGTGTCTAATGTAACCACCTCTCGGTTTGGGCTGCCATCAGCTAACGTGTGCAGCATGGAAATCCTTCCCCTGGTGGGGAAGTGCTACCTCCGAGTGGAAACCTCTTCTCGTCCTTTCTGCACATCTATCCCTCATTTTCACTCAGTTCAATTATATTTTCATTCAGTTTATCAAGACCAAAAGTGGGAAATGAAGGGACTTACAGACATGATGGATGATGAAGTTGATGATAATCCACTAGGAGTGGGAGCCACCAGAGGCCCTGCGATACGGCATATCACAATACGATCTTAATGCGATAAGATATATTGCCATTTATTACCTTTTTCTCAACTGCAAATTATGGAGTTTGTCAACATCTGTTTTAGCTAATAAGATACAGTTTCCACTCTTTTCATCCTGGAGTATTCATTCACAGGTCTTGAGATCAGAGGTCAAGGGACTCCTTTGAAAATGTAACGTAACTTTGGAGAGTTATTTAACACTTTTTCCCAACAATCTAACATGGATGGTACCAATCCATTCCTTAGGTTTTCCTAGTCTCATATGATACCAGTATTTTCACTCTCAGCTTAAACCGTTGTTGTTGTTGACGTCCATGTATTGATACAATATTACTAAATATCGCAATACTATGCTGTATTTATCCCCCCCCCCCCAAATATGCACTATTACCGCCTCATGATTGTGTTCCTCCTGGCAACTAGTTGCATCCATGTCTGTCCTGCATCATTTTATCCTATTAGACTTTTGTGAGAAATTGTCATAAAATAAATCCTTGAGTTCTGGTCAAAACAAAAGGTTTTGTGAGGTAACAGTGACCTTGACCTTTGGCTACTAAAATCTAACCAGTCTGAGATATCACAAGAATGGGAGGGTGTGAGGTCACCTTGACCTTTGACCTCCAAAATCTGATCACTTCATTCATGAGTCCACATGGATATTTGTGCCAAATTTGAAGAAATTCCCTCCAGGTGTTCATAAGATATCGTATTCAGGAGAATCAAGGAAGGTGAAAGAGGCGTGCGATCGATCTGCAATCGATGAAATTGAGATAATAGCAACGCACATCCACAACTCCAGTTCCACTGCACATGTATCACACGCCAGAGCTCAAAACCATGTCCTCACCTCTTTCAAGAGGTTCGGACAACATACAGACAACCCAAAAACATAATGGGCCGGTCATGGCTGTCTTGAAATCTGGCACTGACATACTAAAAATGTGGAAAAACGCATATATTGTGTTTATTAAATGTTTTCTGTATGAAATATGTTTTTTACACTGCATATGTGTGACTATCTTTAATAATCAACTCCTTAGTCAAATATTGATTGTGCTCCTTGTAGTTTCTAAGATACAGACATTTTCTATATTCAGACACTGGGTACTGTTTATATTGGAGTCTATTGCAAAAACTCTCATCCCATGTGCCCAAATATTAGATACTGTATGATAAGAAAAAAAGTACTTTCAGCCAAATGGTTGAAAGTTTCTTCTGATTTGTTTTAAGCGAGCCTAGAGAAGAACCCCCCCCCCGAAGGAAATTAAAAATTTCAGTCGCCGGCACAAATGGGTTAAAGTCTATTCAAGTGTTTTTGTGTCTGCATGAGCGTGTGTCTTATCTAGCTGATGCTTTTAATCACCAGATCAGCTAACAGTCTAACTGTGACTGTGTTTAATAAATGAGGCGTCATATCTATTTCAAATGCGCACAGACACACAGAGGCGCATGTGTTAATCTGAAGCGACATTGACTTTAATAGCCACTTTAAATGTCTTTATTATTTTAAAGCACTTTATGAGTTGCCCCTGGCGTGGCGGAGCATAGTATGAGATTCAACTTGAATCACGGCAACAGAAGACGGTGCAGACTGGTTTTATGCCCCTTCCACCTCCTCCCCTTGTGCCATTTGCAGGTTGCAGGATAATTCTGGTTTATTACAACTTAAAGTGGTCAGCCAGAGATTTAGTATTGCACCTTCATAAAATTGGGAGACAGAATAAAAAAGCAATGGTCAAAACTGCTGTAATAGTGTTGGACATGCCCTGACTTTTAGTCCACCGTATGAGTCAAGCTTCAAAAAAGCTGCATCCTACAATTCCCATAATGCAACTCAATAGGGTCTTTCACTAGACCTTTGCTGTCTGTTAATGCCTTTATCTGTCAAACCCCATTTGCTGAGACCTTGGAATGCAGTATTTGGATAGGAAAACAAAAGCCAGCAGCAAAAATACCCAAACTGTGTGTTGTGAACATCCATCACAGTTTACAGACCAACTTTCTGGTTTAACTTTGACCAACTGTACTTATGGTAGTAATCTAATCTCGCTAATTTATCTGGCTTGCTTATTGCCATTTCCCATAGAGAGCATGTTTTAACATCCCTCACTCACCTGTTCTATTTTATTAAATATATAAATCCACAAAAACCCTGCTTTTTTCCCTCCTGGCACTTCGTTAAGGCATTCAAATCTCACAAATCTCTTTGGTCTATTTGTAGAGAACCTATTACTGGTATAATGACTGACCACGCTCCCCAGTTTTGCAATGGGCTTTTCTATTTCACTCACTTTTATGAATCAATAAATAGATATATGAAAACAATACATTTCCTTCTTTTATGCTCCTAATGGAGTCTGCTGTACAATATTTTTGTCCAGTAAATTTCTTTACAGGAAACAACTTTGTCACGTTTAGGCAACAAACTACTTAGGTTTAGGAAAAGATTGTGGTTTGGGTTAATTATTAAACTACAGAAGTGGCGTTACCCAAGCATAAAAGTTAAACAACAAGGAAGTCAATGTTTGGGTTAAAAAAGCACATAAGTTACGTGACAAGTTACTTATGTCAGGCAGTTTTGTGACCAAAAAACGAATGTTTAGATTGAAATACTGACGGAAGTGGCCTTACTAAAGTACAGAGGTTACGTGACAAGTAAAAGTTCGGGTTAACATAACTCCTACTTTAGTAGGAAAATTACATGACAAATCAACGTCGACTTCTGGTTTCACACAGGACATGAACAGCTGTCTCTCTTTCTACATCCTGGTTCACAATTACGTTGATTAAATAAGAAATTATTATGTGGGATATGTGCAAATTACAGTGTATTACTTTTTGTAAGTATACTGTAGCTGTGAACAGCCTGATAAGGAAAATGCTACTGAATATACTCTGTTTTTCACTCTGGATGTTCAACTACAAATGAATCCACAGTGAAGACACTACCAACATGCAGTAGACAACAAACACATACTTATAGGCACTTAAAGGCAGCCATACATGTACAAACACACACAGCATCACAATCATCCACACTTAGGCAAATGCACCAGGCCAATTCCATCGCATTTTGCTGCATCTCTGGGGGTTTTGCATCGTCTTTTCACCGCCAACCGATGAGAGTTCTATCCACCGTAGAAATGGAGCAATTCAGAGGAGTCGTCGTGGTGAACACAGGCAGTCTAACCCGGTTACGACCTTCCATCTAATCAGCATTTTGAATGTGGCTCATGTTTACCTTCAATACATTGAAGAAAAAGCAGCTGAGGCAGTAAAATGCTGCCTACGGGTCATTAAAATGTGAAGACACTTCCTTATCCGGATGGTTCTTTTAAAATAAAAGGAGACTTTTCATTAGAGGACTGGCACCACAAATTCATGTGTCTAAACTGGAGACAGAGGAAGATTACCACCATCGCGCCGTGAGCAAGTGGAGGGAAATCTCACAGACACATCCGTACACTTATCAGCTCTGAAATGACACAATGCTGGTACCAGGGGGACTTAAATATTAATTCCCAGCCTGGTGAATATAAAAATAAATCCTTTTGCTAATCGTGCCGGGAGATGCTCGACGGTGGTAAAAGGGTTTTGTGTAAATTACTAAAAGATTAGTTCCTTCCCTGGTTTATCTACAGGTCCAAACCACCGAGGTGCACTCCTAAAATTCCTCTCTAACTTCCAGACAGGAAATATAAGGATTTACAGTGTGTGCTGTAAATGTCCCAGCAGCTCCTTTGAAATCCTGCGATTGTCTCTGGCGAAACAAGATAGTGGTGGTGCTTTGAAAGTGCAAAGCTGTGACAGGATGGTATTACCTGCACGAGATATCGCAACGCGGGAAGTTTTGGCCAGACGGACGGTTGTCACATGTGACGAAGAAGACACTGTTTTTTTTTTTTTTTTTTCATGGGATTAGAGCGCATTAGCCAAGGTGGGTGCCAGTCAAAACACGCCCAGTTGTATTTACTTATTTATTCTTAATCTTTGGCATGAAATAAACATTTGGAGCAAAAAAAAAAAAAAAGGAATTTAAGCTTCTCTCTCAGTCACGTCGCTACAACCCATAAACACTGATTACTGGCCCATTTAGAGGATATTTGGCTTTGAACTTGGAGATGCAAAAAAAGCAAAAGTATATTTTTAAGCACACACTCAGCAAAAAAATGTTAAAGCACCTTAGCAGCTTACCACCTGCTTAAAGAGGACCTATTATGCTTTTTCCTTTTCCTTCACTGTGTTATATAGGTTTTTGTGCATGTGAAAGATCTGCAAAGTTACAAAGTCCAACGTCGACTATTACTCTGAGAAACAACTGCCTGAAACGCCTTATTTTAAGTCCCGCCTTTTCTTCCGCAACATGGTGATGTCACCAAGTAACATGGTTTCATAATACCTGCCTAGCAGCTACTTTGGCGCCCTCAAACAAACCTAGTTAGAGTGGAGCAGGAGCGGAGTCCAAAGTGTCTGGTTTGGTTGACCAATCACAACAGAGCGCCATCAGGGGGGTGGGGCCGGGGGCTCAAACAGAGCGTTTCAGACAGAGGGCGAAAAGAGGTGCCACAGCACTGAAAGCATGAGAAAAGTAAAGCATTTTTTGAACAATAAAGCATGTAAATATGTTCAAATAGAAACCTAAATTACAAGTATGCATCTACAAACAAGCATAACTGGCCTTCTTTAAAGCCTTGGATATGGTAATATACTGAGGGGCCATTGAACAATGTGCTTAATACTGACACAGCCTGTTTGCCAAGATGAGACAGTTCTAATATGCCAATAAAAAACAGCCCCCATAACTGACTGATTCTGGGTAAAAAAGATATGAAATTTCTTCCTTTTTATGTCAAGATTTGCTCCCTGTGCACATAAAAGTTTATGAACAGCTTTTACGCCCGCTACATCCTTGTGCTCTTTGCGTAAAAAACCTCAGGACTGGCTTCTTGCATGAGTCAGAGCTGATCAATTAAAAGCTTATTGATCTGTTATGGAGGCACGCGGGGATTACTTTGCCACATGAAGCCTTCCCCGATCCCACCTCCTCTTCGTCAAATACAGACTTAATAGGAGATCCAATTACGTCAGCGGGGAGGCTTCAAAGCTGCGTATGCGCTTTATGGTGTATGTTACCGTGCCGACATGTGATATGTTCGACATGAATGGTCAAGGTGATGCGGGCAGCAGTGAAAGGACACATGTTGCTTTTGAAATAGCTCTGAATGAAAGTGTTGAAGGTTAGAACGGCACCTTCTCAAAGCTTTTCTCTCTGAAATCTGTACGCTGAGAATGCACCATGAAAGTGATATATTTCCTCACACAGGCATGCTGTTTCCCAGTATCATATAGATTACAGTGACATGGAGCATGCACACTTTTTATAGATGCCTCTTTTAGACACGGATAAAGAGCTTAGGCCTACACACCTTTCTTTCAACCTCTTCATCCCTTGATTTTTTTTTTTTACTCTTCCTTTTTTGTCAGTTTCTCACCCCTCTAAAGCACAAACAGTAACTCACACATGCACACACCCCTGGAGCTTAATTTGCTATAGGAGACTACTTCGTTTGAATGTCTTTGATGTAGCGTGGCTTTTCTCAAATGAAGTATCTGATCCCAATCCCCTGGACAGATCCACGTGGGCGTATTGGTGGAACCAACCAACCAACCAGCATCCCCATGCTTCTACCAGCTCCTTTTCTTTGTGTAACCAACAATTCATACACCTCTCCGTGCCCATCACCCTTCTATCCTTTCACAATTTAATTCATTTACAGTTTTAACAAGCATGCTTATGTGCCTCGTCGTCCGGGTAATTTATGGAGATGGGGTCTCGTGCTTGGTCCCCTGGCAGCCACACGGCCTTGACGTGTTGCTAAATTTGTCTTTGGTCTGCACAGGTTTAAAGAAATGTAGGCAGATTAAGTAGTAGTGGTGAGCCAAACCAGTGTTTCTCCTTTCATTTCTACAGGATGAAAAAAGCCAAAAGTTTGAAACATAAAACTGTAAAATTGTTAGCGATGATGTAAAGTTATTTGTAGTAAATACGTTAAAACATGCGCAACCACCAGTATGGTCCTTCAATGTCATCGCTTTCGCTAATAGAGGTCAAAAGCGACGGCCGATTTTTGAACGGCTCTGGTTCTGTAACCAAACCAACCATCTACAAGATGAATCATGACCATACAACATTTGACTCAAAGGAAAAACAAAAACTCTAGGAGTGAAGGTACTACTCATCCCATAAACCACTGCGAATGGCAACTCGCTACCTCTGGAAACTCCCGAAAAACGTTCAAAATAACTGATCTAAAATGAAGACAGATCCAACAACAACATGCCTTGTTTGTTAACTCGATTGTTTCCAGATTTCAGTGAACTACTTTCATTATATAAGAGCACGTTTCCAAACGAGCCGCCATTTGGCCAACAGCGTATGAGCATAGACCCTCACTAGCCATTCACCGGAGACGTACACATTTTCATGTTAACAGCTCCACCAATATGATGACCCCACGATTGTGGTGATGTGTACTGAACTAGACTGAGAGATACATGGCATTTATACTGTATGAATAGTCATTTACTCAAACTCGAATTTTAATATTCTAATATTATGAAATACCCTTTTTCTTTTTTTTTTCAGTTGTAGGCTGTAATTATCTAAATCAAAATGAAAAAAAAATGCTTGAAATATTTTAGTTTATGCGTTATGAGTCCAGACTATATTATATTTTCACTTTCTTATATATGTGATGAAGAACATTGCAGGTATCGGATCAGTACTCGGTATCGGCCGATACCCAAAGCCCAGGTATCTGTATACAACCACAATGTGCTTCCATCAAGTTTAAATAGAGGTAAAAATGTATTTATCCAACTCTTGGCGATAAAGTGAACTAGCATATTTCATAAAATGTCGAACTATTCCTTTAATAATTGTGTACACTGACATTCACACACACACACACACACACACACACACAAACAAATATATGCGTCCAAAACCACAGCAAAATCCGACTGCAGCCTAACAAGGGGATTAGGGCCTCCCAAAGCCCAGGTTTGTCATTGACTGTGAACAAAAAGGAGAATAGAAACGGGGGCTGAAAATGTGCAGATTAAACAAACAAATGCACCGGTATTTTCTAGGTGCTTGAGGTGCATGCATTGCTGGAGTGGCACAGAACGAGAGTAAATATACACATCCAGTCTCGGCACCATCTTGCACCTTATTGGGGCTAATCCTGCGCATACATGCTGACAGGCTTACAGATGCCCCTGTAGACTCCATCGGCACCGCCACGAACAGAGAGCCTCGCTGAAGTGCTCTATTCAGAGCATGAGCATGCAGCAAAATGTGTTAAAATGACCAACATGTGCAAACAAGCTGGCAGCCAGCAGCCCCAGAAGTACTAATTATGATGATGAGGTAGTGGGCAAAGGCTGAGGCATATTAAATGGCATGTGTTGCACAACAATATTAGTACTCGGCTGTTAAATCATTTGTTGCAGAAAAGTCACTTTATTTTATACCATGATAAGGTTGTAAACCCAAAATCCTACTAAAGAATCCTAAAGAGTAACAAAGATGACAATCATTATTTCAACACTGTTTCTTAATTAATCTCACTGTATGTTAGCTGGCCTGGTGGATTATAAACTTAGCTTTTAAAGGCTTTTTTTTCCCAGAACCGGATGATAACATCAACAGCCTACCCTCTCATGTCTCTGCAGTAAATATAAAGCTACAGCCGGTTAGCTTGGCTACTGAAAACAGGGTGAAACAGCTGGCCTGACTCTGTCCTCTAAAGCTCGCTAAGTAACAGTTATAACTTGGGTGCTTAATCCATACAGATCTGTTTTGTAATGATTAGCTTTGCGTTCTTCTAAGCTAACATGCTGGCGCTAGCTAGGCTTCTTGGTTAGCAATTAGCGTATAGCTATCACGGACTGTATATAAAAAGTGGATGCAGTCAACGTGACGTCACCCAGTGTGGATTGTCACTTTGAAGCCTCAAGTTCGGCCTTTTGCCCGTCGCCATCTTGGTTTTTTGGAACCAGAAGTAAAATGTTTTAGGCAACCAACAATGTGAAAGGTGATTGTGACAGCGATGGGCACCATAAACTCATGTTTACTAAATTACTAAATCAAATGAGAAGTAGGCTCATTTGCTCAAACTTTTTTTTGTAACCAGAGACGTCGCCCCCTGCTGGCTGTTAGAATGAATGCAAGTTAACAGTACTTCCATTGGCTTCACTTTTCAGACAGAGGTTGCTCATAGCTATCAGAGTAGCAGCCTATCTTCTCATCTATCCCTTTGCAAGAAAGCAAATAAGAGCATTTCCCAAACAGAAAAAAACTCCTTCATGCTGGTTAATGTCAGTTTTAACAGAATAATTCAGGATTTCTTTAAAGCTTAATATAGAAAAAGATTTTCCTTGAAGATTCATGCTTTTGATTTAAATAACATGAGATCCAAAACATACTATTTGTGAGCGTGGTACAAAAAAAGGACAATATCACAAAGGAGAGATATACTTGAGTCAATCCGTCCTTAATCAAAGGTAAAACTTTCAGAGCCCCACTGTGTGATTTCCACCTCAAATATTGTCTGTAAATGAGAAAATCTCACCTCAAGTTTGCACTTTCCGCCACAACCTTCTTGACCTTCAAGAGTGTACACAAGGCGCCCTCTCTGAAGTGTTCATTCAGTGGGTTTGTGTTTGAAGTGTGGAGGGCGACATTGGTTGAGGTTAAACGGGTGGGGAAGAGGGCCGGCGTCAAGTAAGCCTTGAAAGGATGTGACGCGCTGAAGTGTCTTATCATAAACACTCCTTCTGTCCCTTGATTATTCCTCCAGGCTGTTGATAATGAACCTGTCCTTTGACTGTAAATTGAACACGACTTACAGTAACATGGACTTCTCTCTTTAAATCATGTGTGGAAAATCTCAGAAGAGGATACCAGATCAACACCGACTTTAAACACAATGCACTATAGCAGCCATTTTATGCATTTCATTTTGTTGTTTACTTCTAATTTCCCCAATTTGCATACCTGATAGAGAAAAGCTGCTCTCTGACTCTCCATTCCTAGAGGCAGGGATTTCTGGAGTTTGGATGTTGTCTGGTCTTACTTTGCTTGTTTACCTCTGAGGACAAAAGGGGAGGCTGATAATACGGCAGCAGAGTCATGGCCGCTGGCCCTTTCTGATGAGGAGAAAGGCCTGTTTGGCTAATTACCCTGGTGGCCAGACCACTTGTTTTTTTTTTTTTTCCAATGCCACATTTTCACGTCTTCTCTCGCTCAGGTTATTTTTCTCCTCGGTTCCTGGACACACGCACTGAGCCGTGA
This sequence comes from Pterois miles, assembly GCA_947000775.1. Classification (NCBI taxonomy): domain Eukaryota; kingdom Metazoa; phylum Chordata; class Actinopteri; order Perciformes; family Scorpaenidae; genus Pterois; species Pterois miles. The sequence continues at coordinate 3,876,797 of CAMQGK010000008.1, forward strand.
CATGCACTGCTGATATTTGCATTTGAATTAGCGCTCCAAATCACTACGTATTGATTACCTGCAATTACCTTTCTTTTCTTCCTAGTTTTACCATTTGTTAAAGGGTATTTTTACTCCTTTCACAGTCATTTCTCATCCTTCCCTTTCTCAGTTTTCTGCTCTTGGACTCCATAGTTTGGCGTGGGCTGCAGTTTACTTTTACCGCAGGTGAGTAATACACAAATCATTCTTTGACATGGAATCCATAATCTGCAAAGTGGATCAAATAACTTGTAAATGCATCAATCAGCGGGGAGTTGTTGATGGCTATTGCATTGGTCTGTAGGGGAGGGAGAGAAAAAAATGCTATATTTATGTGGGAATAGTACGATCACTCCCAAGAGTTGAGGACTGGGTGCATACATAGCCTTCCCATTTATTTTAACAATTAATAAGTGATGATGATCTGATGGTTCATTACGAATTATCTATTAACAAAGCCTCCCCGTCATATGTATAACACCATGTGTGCTTGAAAAGTTGGGCTTCATGCAAGAACATTTTTGTATTTTTACCCTAAATCTTGTTCTTATGCCTGTAAAACATGTTTAAGCAAATGCTCAGTTGACAGACTTTTTGAACAGTAAAAGCTTGATAATAATAATTATCTACACCCCAAATTGCTATATAAAGCACTGGACAAGTTTCACTTACAGAAACAATGATTCATTTTGCATTCTGTTTAATTTAGTTGTTTTTTAGGGTTTGTCAATTTATATGATATTTACTTAATACTCTTACCAACATGGGAGTAGGCAAATATGCTGCTTTTACAAAACAATGACAAATATTGTCCAGAAACCCTCACAGGTTCTGCATTTAGCATAAAAATACTGCTCAAATCTTAACATGGCAAACAACAGCTGTGTCAGTGTGCCGACTTGACTATGACTTGCCCCAGACTGCATGGGATTATCATAAAGTGGGCATGTCTGTAAAAGGGGAAACTCATGGGTACCCAGAGAGCCAATTTTCATTCACATATCTTGAGGTCAGAGGTCAAAGGACCCCTTTGAAAATGTCCGTGACAGTTTTTCTTTGCTGAAATTTAGCGCGTTTGGAACGATATTTATTCAGCTTCCCGACAAGCTCGTAAGACACCAACGGCACCGATGGATTCTTTCAGTTTTTCTCGTTTCATATGATACCAGTATCTTCACTCTGAGGCTCCCACACCTGAACCGCTGAGGGTGGTGAGAGTGCCCCGCTATAAAGGAAAGTGGTGTGTTGGATTTATGACACAAGACAAAATCAGTGTCACTGCAAAACTGAATGCGGCATAATAATCATTTTATGTTGGTTATCTTGTTTTATACTCGTTGGAAGCCCAAATTGTACTTGAAATTGGATTAATTGCACTAATCTATATTATACAATACTGTATTCCACATACACAAAAATATAGCCACAGCAACTTAAAAAGGCCACATGACGTGATACTGAAGCGCCTCTCAACCATAGACGACTGCATTATTATGCACCTAATTGAACTGACTTGTTATTCTCTGTGCACACAATCCCATCCTGGCCATGGCGTGGCCATTTTCAGGAGTGGGGGGTTCCATCTTGTCTCCTGATGAAGCGCTTTGTATGGACCACCTGCGCTCAAGGTTTGGACGAAAGAAAAGTGATTGCAATGTGGATGGAGCACATGCAGCCAGGGAAGCGGCACCATGCCGGGGCCTAAGTGACACTTTAACATGCGACGCATCCTGAAGGGTCTGGCTGTCCACCTCAGACTGTGGACACGGCCACGATGCAGGACACCGGTTTATTGAAGGACATAGAGACGCAAACAAACCAAAGCACAGAGCGGTAAACAGCAAAGAGATAAAATGCTTCTAATTACAATAAAATCAAGACAGACTTTTTTTTCTCTCTCTCTTTGTAAGTGTTTCTCTTTAAACACTGTGATTAAGCTTTAATTTCCCACCAAAGCGATGCAGCGACTGCTTGTCTTTAGATGAATGTATGTGTGTTTATATGTGTTGCGACAGATGGTGTTTGTGGGGGTGGTGAGTGATAAAGTGCGTATCAACCCAGTAAAGATAGTATTAGCTGGGAGAGCTGCAGGTGGCTCATCATGATGTTTGCCCGCTAAACTGCTGACTTGCGTATGTCCCTGGGTTAAAAGAGACCATTTTCATCCACTGGTGAGTGGGAGGTGCTATTGTTTTCTCTCTCAACCTTCTCTTCTAGATACTGAAGAGTGGACTCGAAAAGCCCAAAGAACTGCTCTGTTCATTTCTTTCAGAGACATGCAGCTGCACTGTGTATTGATTTGACATAAAAGGTGGACTTTCAACGGACCCAAGGGTGAGTAGATGATGAAAAAAAAAATGAAGAATTAAAAAGCAGCTCATTGGGAGGCATCCATCCATTCCTCTATTGTTTAAAACACTATCACGTTTGAGGCTACCTTGTGAACAAATGATGTCTGTTTCCCAGTAAAAACGTAGCTAAAGCAGGGTTTTCAAATTACCTAGAAGCTACTGGCCAGGTTGTTTGCTACAAGAGGGGGGATGAATAATGTTTCTTTTAACAAATGAAAATGAATTTGAGCTCAGTCAGAACTTGCTGTGAGTCATACTGCACAGCATGGTTAGTACAGTGATGCTGCTCTGATTGTTTTCCTGGAAAAAAGCAACTTCTCTTGTTCAGTCAGACACACTTAGATCAAGGAATTGATCATTTGGCAGAGAAGGCTGTGCTCTCTGAGCAAGACCTCAAAGAATCCCAGCAGCAACGAGGGTTCTGCTGGCAAACCAATCCCTCCCTTAACATACAAAAACATTAAATCTTAAATTAGCCGTATAAAACATACAGCACAGCAGGAGGAAGTTGGGGTGGTGAAGGAAACAGCAGCAGCAAAAAAATGCTGATTTGTCTCAGAAAATGGAAAGTAAACGCCAGCAACACGCTTCATTTCTTCAGAAAGACCGATGAAAGAAGGACTGCACTGAGTTACAGGAGCTAGTGCAACAGACTGGTGTAACCAAAATGTATGCGATTACTACACTTTCTTTTTGTTTTTCGCCTGTCATTTCACACCATGGCAACAGGCGATCAGAGTACTCTGGAAGTCAGGTAACATAGTAAAAAGAGTGAGAAAGTCAGCGCAAGGAGGAGGTTGGGACGGGCGAGGGAGTCAAATAAACATGACCCATCACCTCAACCCAGTCTAACGGGAAGGCGTACAAAATTACACAACATTTAAAGGACTTTCTGCATAAGGCACGCAGCAAAACTACGGTAACGGCCGCATTTAGGTTTAGGCAACAAAACCACTTAGTTAGGTTTAGGAAGAGCATTGTGGTTGGGCTTAAAACAAGTATGTAATCTAAGTAAAATGTACGGAAACAGTGTAACACAAGTACGGAAAACGTGACAAACGTCACAAAAAACACGTCACAAATGTCACTAACTTCAAAATAACTTTTTGACAGACGAACACTGGTCTCTGTGTTAGTTTGACCCAGAGTGGCGATGTTTGTCAATCTATTTTGCTAATTTAATGAAGAATTGGTGACTCTTGGAAAGACTAACCAAGATGGTTTTGGTGAGTTTTATTTTATCGTTGAATTTGAAAGTGAAAGTGTGTTTTACGAGACGCTCCACCACCAGAACAGCTGATTTCCCAGCTGAAACCATGGCGGTGGGGAGGCGGGCGTACGCCGTGCTGCTCGCATACACACACTTGCGAGAATATATCAGTAATCATCAGTTGTTGGGCTGACGAGGGCCAGTTGGACAAGTTTAACATATTCCCCAACCTTAACGGCAATCACATGTGAATAGAAAAAAAAAAGCTTGAACACTGAGATCTGTGTACTCTGACTACATACAAGATTTTGGTTGTCTTCAGGGATACAACGAATTAGTCAGTAATCAATAATGACAGTTGGCAAAGCTTCTTAGCGTTGCCTATAATTGTTCCAGTAATTACTGCCAACAAAAGGATTTGATGCAGTTTTAATGTTTTTCCCATTTCTGCAAAACACTGTAAAAAGTAAAGTGCATAATTCTCAGAAGTATTTGCACCTTGATCCCCAGAACAGGACTTCAGAGCTTTATGGATGGAGTGCAGATGAAGGGAACCAGACCGAAGGCCTCCATGTGGCTACCTGCTGAGCTGTAAATAAGTTGGGGGTCTTTGACCTGAATGATAAAGAGCATTCCTTATGAATCTCAACACAGAACTCAAACTGTGGCAAGGCCGACACAGGACAGGACAGGCAGCGTGGGAGGCTTAGGAGGAATATTGAAGCTTCAGTATATGCTGATGAAGGGGCGAAAAAAAAAAGACGACAATGCATGTCACGTTCTTTGCTTTAAAATAAAAAGAAGTGGGAGGTAAAGTACTCTATATGAAGTCCTGTACTACTTAGAGGGTTGTGATCTTTCGCCTCACTTGCCATTTGTTTTAGTCCTTGCATCCTTCGCACAACCATCAGAAGTGTTACATAATGAAGTTCAGTTGTGGCTTTGGCTGCGTGGAAGAAGTCAAAAGTTTGCTGAGTGTTGCGCAGAGGTTGCCAGAGAATCCTCCAAGTTCAAATCAGTTTCTTGCCAACATGGTGAACTTGTGTCAGCCCTAAGACTTTGGGGCAGTGGTGTATCTGTGGTACGAGCAAGCTTGTTAGCGTCAAGACCGAGATCAGAAGCATACTGCTGTAATGCAGTGAGTACAGTGAAGACATCAATAGTGTCGTCATATCTGCTGTATTTTTGCTTTTCAGTCCACATAAGTTGAGTCCTCTCAACAGAAACTATCTGAACGCTACATGACCGTTGCTCAAAGAAAGATAATTACCGCAACTAAGTTGACATGCCTGATGGCCTCACGTGTGCGCGGATTCATCACGGTCACGACTGAATGGAAATGAAGTTGCCCTCATGCTGTCAAACTGCATTTGATGGCTCCAGGTATATTGTGAAAATTATCTGGTTTGTGTAGGCAATTTGCTCTCGAGTGCATGAGTGGGAGTGAATTAAAGAAATGTCCAACCAATATTATGAGGCAGAGAGAAGAGAGGTAGAGACCGGATTGGCCTGATGCATGAATAGATGGCCGAGAAAGTACATGTTGGAAGATACATTTATATAACCTGGATGGGAAAGCAAGATACAGCAGTGAGGTAGAAGGGGGGCGAAGGGGAGAGGAGCGGGGAGATTAAGTAATTATCCTTTCAAGCCTAATTTGAGGTGCTGTTTGAAATTAACCTATGCAAATGAAGTGGCTAAATCACACTGAGGACCACAGTGACTCAGACTCGGCTGGAACAAGACTGTTTTTTACATCTTATCACAATCCCATCTAATGCAAATTCTCAACCGTAGTAAAATGTTCACGCAATTTATTGAGCAACAATTTTCCATCATGTGAATAGGTCATATTGCATGTTGGTGTGCTATTTTTTCCCCTCATAAATAATAGCTGGGGATATGGCTGATTGGCTGATAAAGGCCAGGTAAAAAAAATATTGATGGGATGATGAAATTAATTGCACTGTAGCTGCTCAAAAGGTTAATTATTTCATAATGTACATTTCCACCACACTAATTCCATCAATACAACAAAATAATGTCTCTTTTTAACAGAACTATAGTTCTCATCAGGTGGCAACATCTAGGACTAAAAAAGTGACGAAGTGCCTCAAACTTGTATTATTTTTAATAGCCAGCAGGGGGCGACTCCTCTGGTCGCAAAAGACGTCTGATTGTATAGAAGTCTATGAGAAAATGAGCCTACTTCTCACTTGATTTATGGTCTCATTTAGAGTCAAATAAGACCATACAGCAGGGTATGGTTTAGGGCATGGCAACCTTTTGATTGACACGTCGTTACCATGGTTTTGTCCTGTCTGGGAGTTGTCGGTGTTTTCGTCTTACAACTTTAAATCTTTGTCAGTGTGTTTTCAGCTCATGAAAGCTAATTGTAGCATTTTTGGTCAACTAATAATGTCTTATTTGTTTGTACTTGGCTCCACCCTCGTGTGTCACCGCTGGTTGCAAAAAACCAAGATGGCGGCTTCCAAACAGCCAAACTTGAGGCTTCACAGTCTCATTCACACATTAATTCAAATTCTCTCTAATTTGCCGTTTCGTTGACAAGTGTTAAGGTGCCTTCGATAAAACTGTGCTTCATGTGAAACATCCACCAACAAGTCCTTGGTTTTATTGATAGTAGCTTAGCATAGCATAAAAAACAGCAAAGCAGAAACAATTGTAATTGTGGTGAGTATAGCATGAGTCTGTTTTTGCACTGATGTAACTGTAATTGGATATGGAAATGTACATTATGCTGAATTCATCAGGTTACCAGGTTAACATGGAGGTAGTATTGCTTGCAACAGCATTAAACTGCATCGTCTTACTAAAATTGATAATCTATATTAAATGATCATGTTAGCATCTTTAAGCTACCTGCTTTGACTTGCAACTTTAATGTTGTTTTGCTTCAGTGTCATTTCTGGCAGCAGGAAACAGCGGTTTCCAGCCAAAAAACAAAAAAGCTCTGATAAACCCACTTTATAGCAGAGCTAGCAAGTAGCTGGTGAAAACAGGGGAGCATTTAGCAGCTAAAAACAGATATTTCTCCCCAGGAATTGAAACTGAACAGGTAACTGCTAGCTAACGCCTTCACACATCAGCTTTGTTCGGAGATTACACATCTGTTCTGTTTCCAGCTTGTGATGCTGCAACCGTACATGGCCAAAAAAAATAAATTAAAGAAGGAACCGAAAAACTGAATAAAGGTCGTTCTCTAATATAAGCCTGTTTCATATAAACACCTGGTTTATGAGCTGAATATTGACTATTCTTTGAAAGTCAAGGGTAATGCTCCACAGAGACAGCAGATAAGTCAGCGTATGTGAGTGACTACTCCCATTAAGAAAATTAACCCTGAAACGTAAGCTGTACAATACTCATTTAGAACTAAAGAAACCATCGCACTCCAGTAATATCATTCACAAACAGCAGTGTATCAGACTATTTTCACACAGCATCTTGGCGCAATCCTTAAACTGGCACAGGCCCATGACTGTGACCTTCGGTAACGACCTAAAGCAGCGCAGGATCCCCAGTGTGCATCTGTGCGAGCGTGAGGAGAAAAGAGGAAGTGAGGCGCATGTGTTTAACTGGCGGAGATGAAATTAAAAGTGGTGATTTCCCTGTCGACTGCTCCCTCTAAGCAGCTGCTTGCTTCTCTTTATGGTGAGCATGTCATTATTTAATTCATAAAAGTGGTTTTTATCATGCTCTTTCACCCCTCTGCTGCACACAGCCACTTGCCAAACTCTCCCTGTTTACTCGAGCTTGTATTCTTCCACATTTACTCTGCTCTGGTTTGTTCCTTCTCTCTATAAACGCTTTTCCGAATCAGATTAAATATATTTATCAAGAACAATAAAAGCACGAGGAATTGTCTTGGTGACATTTACACAGGAGGGACTTACTGTATCATCAGGTTATGTGCACACCATTCAGGCACAACAGGACCTCTTATTCTGCACCAGCAATAGACGATGCAAATCAATCAACATTTATATACTTACTGTTGTATCACTCTATGCATCCAAGCAGTATGGCATACCGCATGGCTGCAGCTTTAGAAAGGGATGAATGGACATTATGAAGAGCTTGCTTGGGATCATCTTGCGATCTAAATGCAAATTTAGGAAGGGTGTGAAAGCACTGAGGAAGTTATTACCTACATGGCTGGCTTTGATGAACAGCTCACGGCATTTGAGGCAAATACTAAAGTGGAGGATTGCATCCATGTGATTAAGATGATTAATTACTCTTTTAAATTTATTCCTTTTTTTTTTTTTATACCTCCAACCTCAAGTAATCACAGGAGGTGTGTGCAGAAGCCGTGGTGCCACTTGTTTGAAAGTGTGCTGTGGATTCAAGTGTGGCACAAGCATGGGGAGCCAGCATGTAATCAGTACAGATGTAATGAAGTCAAAAACATGCATGTATGACTGTAATATTAGTGATTGGCGGTATCAAGTGACAGTGCTTGTTTTTATACAGTTCCACGGGTACGTACCCGTAGGTACCTACAGGGCTCGAGTCCCAAAGACGATGGAAAATGTGTCTGCTACGCTGTAAACTCACAGGAAGAAATACTAATAGTGCAGTTTAGGGATGCTAATTTTGAAAAATTTTCTTAATCAATAACAGACCTGGTGCTGCGCGTAGTGTCGCAGACGTGCAGCGACTTTCCCAGTAAAAATCTCCACTGCACATTTAGATTAGTTTAGCAGTGTGTCTGCCCGGTGAAGAGATGCTGTCTGCCTGGATTAACGATAGCGATTGCCTGACAAACAGGGTGTGTGTTGGTGCTACGTTAGCAGCTGCTAGCACTGCCGGTGGCTTTGTGCCCATAACTTCTGTGGCGGCGGTGAGTGTGGGTTTGTTGGTAGCGTTATGCTGTGAACGTAGGTGTAGCAGACAGTGTGTGTACAGTTTATTTGTCAGTGAATAAATACTACAAGGCTACAAGCTACAACTCCTCAGCTGGAAGCCGACTTCCTGTATCTGCGCCGACTCTCTCTTGAGGTGGACCAGCTTTTCTCCATAAAGTGACGAGCCGTTCCTCTGAGTTTTTCTTAGCTTTTTAATATTTCTTTTAACCCTTTAACCAAAAGTTTTCACTAGTTAAAAAGCTTAATGTCAGTCTTAATTATCGGTTAAATGGTTGTTTGAAGATGTTTTCATAGCAATACAAAATAGATGAAGGAATAATGACCTGTTTAACTGTCAAAAACCAGTATGCAAATGGTAATAAAGGAGTGGATTTTGAAGTACATGGGATTCTGTTTTTTTTTGTTTGTTTGTTGGATTTTGTTTTACTTCGTTTTTTTACTGTGGCATTGAGTTGGTATTGAGATTTGTGGAAATTCACTTTCAGCTCCTAAATCTCTGGTACCATGACATCCTTATGTAAGATTGACTTATAAATATTGAATAGGCTCTGCCAGATCAAGCAAACTGTAACATATATATAAAAATCCTCATTAAATAAACATTAAATGCGGTGAAATCTTAAAAAAGTAACATGGAAAACCACGCCGCCTCAATTTGAATCTCTTCCAAAAATCATTCGCACCAGTACGCATTTATTTAAAAGCCACCAATTTGTGTCACTACTTTGCAATGATTCCCAAGGACATTTCCACAGACAGACCAAAACATATGCTGATGTGACATCACTCCGCGACAAACCCACTTAAAGATAAACTCTCAAAAACACACTTTCAGAAATAAAAGTCACCTTTGGAGAGGGTGGGGGGGGGGGGGTGGTTGGGTACTGAGTGAGGGAAATGAAAGCAATTTTTCTCCTTTTGAAATGTAAATGCACAGGATTTGCTGAATACCTTTGAAGAAATCATGTTATTAAGAATCAGGTGTCGCTATGCAGCCACCATTGATATGGAGTTCATAATTTTTAAATGAAATATATTTCTTCCTCTTGCAATTTCTTCACCCTTTTCACTTCTTCCTAAGTGGAGAGCAGGCTTTGTGTGAAAAGGTCATATGCTTTTCATGGCGCTCACACTCACCTGCTGACAGGCGAATGCCATCACTTTCCTTTAAACTAAGTAATGATTCTTTTTACCAGCCGACACGCGCCGAAACATCCCAGTGTGGTGTTTTTTTTTTTTTTTTAAGTATTTATCCTTGCACAGTATGTAAACTGAGTGCGACATGCAATTCAATAATGTAATCTTGACGGAGAACTTATTTACATTTTGGCGCTCATCAGTCTAGACGACATCCCGAAATAACATCAAGTACCAACGATAAAGATGGTTTTTATCCAGCAGCCACTGTGATCAAGGCTACGAGGCCTTACTGACAAGAATACAAGTAATACAACGGGACTATCAATATCAAATTATTCAATACTTTCCAGCCTTGAGAGTGTGAAATGGGAGTCTCACTCTGTGTGTTGAGATCAAATACTGCACACTGAGGCCATTTATTAAGGTTAGATCACAACACTGATTCCAGACAGACTATATTAATCACTATTTCTTATCTTGTTGGTTTTTCTAATTTATGTTGTGAGCGATTTTAATTAGCTCAAATTAGGACATTAGGTATTAATTAAAGTGCAATTGTATAAGCCGGTAATATGCGAAAGAATAAATTACCAAACAAATGACATGACAACTGTATCATTCATTCATCATGTTTCCATTAGAGTTGAGGTCGAGTATTAACAATACTGAGAGTCTGGCTGTAGGTACAGTGCTTCGTTGAGTTAAATGCTAAAGTCAGCATCTCAGCATTCTCACGCTGTGAATACTAGAGGGCTGATGGCCATCTTAGATTAGCGTGTTAGCATCATCGACTGTATATATAGATGGATCATCACTTCCCTCTGTGGTACAGTACAAAAGTATAGCCAAAATATCCCGGATACGGGAGCTGCCATCTTGAGATTTTCACGTCATTTGGAGCCAGAGTAGTGATCGGGAGGCTGGAGCTGTGGTAACGAGGTCCCGCCCACACACCCGCCTGAGCCAATCGTGAGCCGAGCATGGCCACAGCTTGCAAGCGTGAGCCACCTAGCTGATACGTTAGCACCACGGTAGCTGTAGCTGACACAACAACTAACCATAATATCTCTAAAACTACATTTGTGGTCAAATTGACATAGACTTATGCAGACTCATGACAGACTAACTCCCTAAAATGACATTTTAGTTTGGCCCACGTCCCATCCACTAACACTGAGGGGGCGGGTTTACGACCTATACTGCAGCCAGCCACCAGGGAGCGGTCAAGATGTTTTGGCTTCACATTTGGGGAGCTGTTATTTTGTCCATACAGTCTATAGTTAGCATGCTAATTAGCACCACACACAAAAGCCCAGCTGTGGTTGATGGGACACGACTTTTGCAAGTATTTCTTCATGAACCAAAGAATGGGACATAATAAATCATCAACCTGATGATGGCACAAAATGAAAAGTGATTCTTCTGCATTCTTCTGGGAAACATGAATGTCAATCCATCCAATAACTGATATTTCAGTCTGGACCAATGTGGTGAACTGCCTGACAAACACTGCATCCCTAGAGCCACGCTGCTAGCCTGGCTGAAAAAGCAACAACAAAAAACCATTTGATCTTGTCTGATTTTACATATTTCAGGCTGACAGCTTCAAAATAGAAGAGAACTTTTCCAAGGAAAATACACTGCGGGTGCAATGAATCACTTGCATACTGTAAAAAAGGTAATTTACCAACTGGTGTCAGAGCTCTCCCAGTCCAACTGTGTTCATATTGCCACCATGGAGTTGAATTTGTCATAAAAACTACTACTATTCCACTGAGATGAAACTAGAGCAGATTGGATGACTTATTCTGTTTGTTCACAGCAAAACAAGGTTTCAAAATTCACTTATCTGTGACTCAGGGGTGCTGAAGTGTTGTCTTTCTCTGGTCTGATGAATGAGGGTATCACAGCGGTTGTTTGCTCTTCTGCAGTGTCTCAGGAAAAAGTAGCTATGAGCTCATGTCATGAAAGGCAGTTGTGTGGGAGCTTTGTTGTTTTATTGGCCTTGGGATTCACATGCTGCTCTGGAACGCACTTTTGAGGTACTCATACGCTGTTCAAATGCACCTTAAGTGTGAAGCGGATGAGAATATATCATGTTTAACTTTTCACATTTGCTCTGTAATTAAAAGCAAGCACACTGTATGTAATTTAAAGCAAGTATATGCGGGGTGCAAGCATCATCACTAAGATCTTTGCACGCTATACCAACAAGCATGTGGGCAGTCACTTCTGCTTTTGGTACTGAAACTCAGATGCTTTCACATATTTTAACACAGCTGGCATTCTCAAATTGCCAAGCTGCGTATAATAAAATTACAGACTACTCATGACACAAAATGGTGGTTTTGTTTACCTTCTCCAAATGCTAATTATGGTGGATAGGTTCGATGAAATGCTCAGGGTTTGCAAAGCACAAAAGTGAATGAATACAGCAGTGATACAGTTAACGCAAATACATAACAGTTGTCGTGGGTAATGTGGCGACCTAATAAAACAACAAGTCATACATTTGGGGTTCAGACAGTCTGTTACCCCCCAGCTGAAGTTAGCAGGCTAGCAGCCCCCCAAAAAACATGACAGTGAGCTATCTTAATCACCATGTGATACCAATTAGTGATATTGTTTATTGGTACAGCGAAGGTAGTGATAAAGTCCTAATGACAGCAGTTCTTATGGGTTGATTGAGCAAACAGGGCACTAATCTGCATTTCCAGATTTATCTGGATTAGCGTGGATGTAGCTAACAAGCTCCTAGCATAAAGCTGCTTCCTTGCTACCATTGTCAGCAGTAATTTTTCAGATATAAGTGATGAAAACCAATTATTTTGATTTCAACTCTTGGGGGAAACTACTGCCAGTTCTGTGGTCACTTTCCAGAGTTCTTGGCAGGATATAAATGACTGAGTTTATCAGACAAAACCGAAACCAAATAAAGGCCCTACTCATGCTGAAACTGGGATTTTGTATTCAAATAATTTTTCTTTGAGCTTGAAATTAGCTGTCACATTTTGGAAAGATGATAGTTTTGGTGTATGATGGTTTACGATCTGACAAAATTAACCCCGCAATTCCCACAAACACTACACCTCCTTGACTGCAGGTTTCTGTCAACAAACCTGTCCAAGTCAACAAGTTTCCAGTTCATTCTGTGGATCACACCTGCTGATGAAGGAAGCAATGCTTATACTTCCAGGTCAGGTCAACTTCTGCCAACAAGCTAGCTATCTAGCTAGTGATTAGCCGTAAGCACAGGACGCACAGTAACCCAGTGGTTGCATAAGCTGTTAGCAAAACTTACGCCTGTTGAGTATTAAAGGGTATAGCCATAGACCTTTGGTACCTTCAAATGGGGTCGTGTTTACAAGCTGGGTCCATATGAACGCTCTCCTCATGTCGTATTCACGACCTCATAAGTGGAAAGAGTTTGAAAGCTCAAAGTTCACGAGCTGTGACGTGTTTGTTGGGATTGTGAGAAATGGTGGAGTTCATTTATTGGTGCATAATACATTGATATAGTACAGTGCATTGTTATTTTAGTCATATATTGTTTTTCTTGGTAAGTTTATAATATGTCTGAGGAAAATGTCGATGTTCTCCACGACTTCATCTTTCTCCTCTGTCATTATCTCCTTTGCATTTCCTGTATTATGTTTCCCACGTGTAGCTTGATAACTTGTGGCTTCTCGACTTAGACATTAACATTAATATTGCTGTTGCTTAGAAGAAGAAGAAGAAGATAGTCCTTTATTAGTCCCGCTAGGGGAAATTCAATTTTTTCACTCTGTTAACTTATACACACACATGCACAAACAGGTCATATACATGCAACAATTGGAGAGGTGTCAGAGTGAGGGGGGCTCCTGACAAGCGCCCTGAGCAGTTGGGGGTTTGGGGCCTTGCTCAGGGGCCCCCCGGGGGGGCCCAAAAGGGAAATGGCACTTCTCCAGCTACCGTTCACGCACAGTTATTGTTAACTCCCTACTGACTGAGCTACTGCCGCCCCATAGCAGCGGTGTTCTTCACGACTTAACCACATGAACGCAACACAGTTAGCTGCTTCAGTTTCTGCGTCCTGGTTTTTGGCATGCTGGCTGACTGAGACACTTCAATAGAAAAGAGGCATTGTTTATGTTACTAACACCTATGCTTTTCCTATTGGACTAGTTAAAATTTCTGCCATGAAAAAGGCCATTAAGAGATTTTTCTTCCTTTATTAATTCACACCTGTCTGTGTGCATTTAGGTGCCATTGTAACCCATAGTAACACTGAACACAGACCCTGTATTACCACTGAACTCCAGCTAAAGGACTAAATAGCCTGAAAGTTACTACTGTATTTTGAAACGCTGGAATATGAATGATACATGACCCATTATTTTTGCATGTAATGTGCTAGAATATGGGTTAACACGTTCACTTCCAAAGAAGATCATTATTATCTTGACATACACCATTTATAAAACATAATCCTCAGCCCTATAATTGGTGCTGCCACCCACGCACATTCACACACCTGCCAATCCAAGTGAATCAAGGCTCCCTTGCCTTAAATCCCAGTTTAACTCCCAGGAGTGCGGTACACCCTCCTTAAAAGTCATCTTCACAAGTGTTGTTACTACAAGTCAGACTTACGATTCAAAGCTGTTTAAAAACTTGTCTAGACTGAGGGCTCATTGCTTTGCTGTGACCTCCATTCCAGATTTTTTCCTTTAAACGCTCCCACACTGAATCCATTTTTCATGCCGGCTCTGCATTGTTTCAGCCCATTTTATTGTGCTCCTCTGGAGAAGAGGTGTGTTGTTTTTTCATGGCAAAGCAGTGTGTGCTGTAGCCTGCTGAGCCCAGGCAGTTGGTTGGGTAAACCATGTGCTTGCTGAGCGCTGCTGCCGTCTGGCATGGAGGCGAGCGGTTATCACTACCAGCGGCTGATTTGCTTCAGTGACTTTTTCAAACTTCTTAACTTCCTTGTCACTTATTCAATGTTTTTGCACTCTCAGCTCCTGTCTTAGAATTAAGAAAAATATTTAAAACTAAAAACAATGTGTACTGAATTGCAAGGTGTTCCTCAGCAGCGAATAATACAGTATAACAAACATCCTGGCAGTACCTTAAAGTACCTCACCAGTAATCTTAAGAACATTCGTGAAGTTTGTTCCCGTGGTCGCCCCAGTGCAAGGCAATGAAATAAAAGCATCTCAGCTCGTAAAATCAAACGTGTGCTTTATACCTGCGATTGAACATCAAGCTGAAAGGTATAAGGGAGCGTCTGCTCGCCTTTATCACTAATGGGGCCCAAACTGCAGTGCTTAGACTGAATATGAATGCACCTCCGGTGAATTATTAATGTTGTGGCGCGCTTCGTATTCTGCCTGGCACTTCCAGAGGTGATCCACCTCCCACGCGGATTGGAAGCTGTCACCCGTAATTGGAGAAATCACGACAGCACGGAGTTAAGTGCTCCACAGTCCCCGGGTGAGGAATCTGACGGTGCACACTGCAGCACCAAGAGGTGGGAACATATTCCTATATGTTTTTTCCCCCCTCTCCATTTCTTTCCTCAATATTTTTCTCTCTCTTCCCAATCCTCCGATTAACGGTTTATAGATTTTAGAGGAGCTATTATGCTTTTTTGCTTTCCTTTGGTGTGTTAGAGTTTTTGCATGTAAAAGTTCTGCAAAGTTACAAAGCCCAAAGTCAACCACAGAAACACTGCTACTGAACCGCCTGAAATGCTTCGCTCAAAGCACCGCCTTTTTATCCATAACAAGGTGATGTCGCCAAGTAACACATTTGCATAACACCAAAGACTGCATTTAAGAAGTGGACGTAGCCACCATGACGTTTGTGGACTGCCGTTTTGAAGCCTTGATTTTGGCATTTTGGCCATCGCGATCTTGGTTCTCGGCCGTTGCCGTATTGTTTTTTTGCAACCATGAGAAAGAGGGTGGAGCTAAGTACAACCGAATGCTGAATAAGACATTTTTAGGTGATCATAAAGGTTATAATTAACTTAAATGAAGTAAAAACACTGTGAAAAGGTTAAAGTTGTAAGACAAAAACACTCACAGACATCTGTGACAATGCTGTGGTAGCAACCTGTCAAGCAAAACCAAGCCACAGCCTGTATATATAGTATCCCCTGCTTTATGGTGTATTTGAAACTAAATGGGACCATAATGTACTAAATGAACATCCTATTGTATTGATGAAGACTTGAAACTAGTGATTGAACCCATAAACTCATGTTTACAATGTTTACTGAGATAATAAATCAGGTGAGAAGTAGGCTCATTTTCTCATAGACTTCCATACAATCAGACTTCTCAAGCGAGAAGCACAAGGTAGCCACGCCCACAAAGTGAGTGGTCACATGATGGGGTAATTAACGTTATCGATGCTAGCCCAAGCCGTTCTGGGCTGCTGTAGAAACATGTTGGAGCAACATGGCGGACTCTGAAGAGGACCTGCTCCCTATGTAGATACAAACATTGTAAGGTAACAAAGACGATTCTTATTTTCAGGTAAAGAAAACATAATTATCAATATTATATTCAATTTCTTCCAATAAATCCCCCTATGCACCTGAAAATAGGCATAACACGTCCTCTTTAATTTTAGTTTACCAGAAAATCTAATTAAGGATGTCACATTCAGTAAGCAACGATGAAGAAATTGAGTTCAAGAAGTTATTACTTAAAAGAGAGATGACAGTGTTCAGTGAGTGCTCACAGATCAAGATAAGCTACAATGACTTTCATCATGACCTCTGACCCCGAACCACAACCCGTGCGTTCCACTGAACATATTCCATAAACTGCGTGAGATGAACCGTGTCTGATGAAAAACATGGTAATATCGCAGAAGGCGCCATTCATGAGGACTCTGTGGTACATTTTTCTGACAGAGTGACAACTCCTGTGCAAGAGCGCGTGGATCCCGAGTCCCGCCGAGCGCCCGGGGCACCGTCAAACCGACAGCTCACAGCACACATGGACCCCCGTGTCCCAAAGATGGAGGCAGAGTTGTTGGCAACACAAGGAGTTTTGGCAGTGCTATTGCCCCTTGATCAAAGGGATTTGTCACTTTTCATGACAGGAGCAAGATTGCGGCGCTTCACTCTGGACCAACCAGAGCATCTATGATCCATGGTCAAACACTGGCAGATTCATCTCGGCCTCAGCAACCGTGGTTCTTGGAGGTCCCATCTGTCTGTCAGAGACAACGCTGGTGATTGGGAGAGACAAAGCTTATTTTGACAGAGGTTCAGGCCAGAGCAGGTCATGTGTGAACTGGTGACGAGGTCGAAAGATGAAATCCATCCGGGTCTCGTCTGGAAAAGCAGCAGAGGGGGCTCCTCGAAGCGACAAGCGATGCTTGATGTGGCGAGGGTTGTCTAAATTCGATAAGAATCCTAAACTGGGGCATGGATTTCGCTCTGCCTCACAGGAGCACACACTTTTGTCATGAGGAATCCTGCACAGTCTGTTTTTAGCTGCACAATTGGAACTTAATCACTGTAATCCATTCGTTGGATTATGATGCCACCGCTTCAAGATAAACCATCTGTGTGAGAAGGTGCCTCTGTGTTAAATTTAAAGTCCACCTATCAGTGCCTGCATACCTATTTCACTGATTTCCCACAGATTTACTGACTACATTTATTCATGATTCTTATCAATTTCCCTTTTAACCATATGTTTGCACTTAAATCTAATAGATGACATTCCCACTTCCAATTATAGGAAAAAAACTCCACTATATCTACAGTATAGATACTGTTGGTGCAAATACACTGACCTGTAAAGGCAAACAAAGCATTTCATTTCCTCTTTTAGGTGAAAGAGAAAAGGTGCAATATTGGAACAGATCTAAGAGATAAGCTGGTGTGTTTCTCTGAAATGCAAATTTAATGGACGTGGAAAGGAAATGAGAAAAAACAGATTCAGAAAAACAATGAAAATATATACAACCAAAAGAATAACTTAATGATGTGGGGAAAATGTTTATAATCGTGCATAGCCTGTATTTGGGTAGGTAGTTATTAATGTTCACACAGTATGATAGAGGCTGTATATTAAGATATGCGTTTACTTGTTGAAGCCTTGCAAGTATTTGCCAATGAAATCCATATATGAGCAAGTTAAGTGTCCTGCTGGTTCAGTGGTGAGGCCAGTGAAGTTGGTTTACTAGATACTGAGGGCAAAAGAAGCATTATTTTGTATTGTTAACATACCATAAATGCTGTTTATTTCTCAGCCTCTTCAATTAAATTAAAACTAACTAATGAAAACATCTTCAAAAGTCTTAACAGGAAAACTAATGAGATGTGACATGAGCAGGACTGCCGATTAATCTGGCGATTATTTTCCCAATTAATCCATTTGTTGTTTGGTCTATAAAATGTCAGAAATTGGTGAAAAATGTCAGTGTTACCCAAGATGACGTCCTCAAATGTCCACAACTCAACGACAGTATTCACATTTAAGAAGCTGGTATCAGATAATTTTGATTTTTGTTTAACCTTAAAAAATTACTCAAACCTATAAATCGATTATCAGAATAGTTGGCGATTAATTTATTAGTTGACAAGTAATCGATTAATCGTTGCAGCTCAAGAGACCAGACCAAATCATCATGATATTTTATAAAAAACGCAGTGCAGTGACAATAGACAACAGATGAAATATAAATGAAACTTGCCGATACGCATTCATCTTACGTTGAATCTGTTCATGCGAGTCAACAGTCCCTCTGTTCGGCACAAATCCTCTTTCCCACTACAAATACTTATGTACTACGCATGTAGCCAGAAACACTATAAACTTATGAAAAAGTTTAAAATTTGATAGTCTATAAAATACGGGGTTTTAGGAGGTGGTGCAGCTCCTTCAGCACCCCTGCTTCCCACATCCATGCTATGTGCTTAAATAATTATAAATACACAGGCCTATATTTATGAACTGCCTGCATTTTCAGTATTACATTCATTTAAAAAGGTCATGGAAATTAAATTTTAAAGTGTATTTATGTTTGTTCCACTCCAACACAGAATCTGAATAATACTTGATACTTTAATACTGTGGCAGTTTCCCCTGCCACTGGTAACACACCACACTATCACACCCCACCAGACCACATGTTAGCCACGTTAGCCAGGTAGCATGCTAGTGTTAATTTGGTGGGTGCACACACTGAGCTACATTTAACACTCAAGTAAGTTTCCTGTGCTATTTTTTCCCTAGAAAGTTTTGTTCAAACACACACTAATACACATATATTGTTTGAAGTTAACTCTGTATTATTTATAGATTGAAAATCATGAGTTGTATTTAATTTGGTTGCATGTTCTTACCACAGTGCTTCCTGGTGCTGGGCAGGGAGAAAGGACCCGAGCATAGCTTCAGGCTGCCTTTTATAGTGCCTGAGTAGTATGTAGGGAGGAGCATGCTCAGTCCATACCAACTGTGGGCTTGACATGGGTTTGTAAATTAATTTCTCCGTCAAGGTCTTGTGTGAATGTTTTGATGGCCAACTTTATGTGTGGAAAATAAGAGTAAATATAGTTTGTAAGGATTTTCATACAGAAAATGACCTATGAGGTTGAATTGATTCGGTAATTGATTTCAATTAAAGGTGGTATGGTCCAGTGGGAGGGGCCTAGCCTTTAAATAGTGGGGGCTCTACACTGCCAGGGGAGTCAGAGAAGGACAGTGGTGCTGAACAGACTGAACGCTGATTATGGTTCGTACTTTGTAAATATTTTTTTGTTCATTACTCCATGAACTGTATTTAAAGGGCAATAAACCACTTCATTTTTTTCCCCTCTTTTAACATTTAAGAGTAAACTACACCTTTTCCAGTCAGCCTTTCGGCACACTACCCTCACTCTAGGTCGGAGTGTGACAAATACTCAGCCGCTGTAGCACCAGTGCAAAAAATAGTTAATGTACAGCCCTGTAACCCCACCAATCTACATGCATCAGTGATAGGAGAGTTCAGAAAATGGAAATATATTATCTGTCGTGCAAACACTTATTTTAGTATGAGCACAACAGCAAACAAAGAATCCCCCAAGAAATTACTACCTTGGTAAGAAGAGCATACAGCACTCGAGGCGTCAGGACAAATCTAATCGGGGGCATTAGGGTAACCGCGAGAGGCACAAAGTGCCGTCCGACAACTCAGTCTATGTACTTAAATGCTTGATAATGAGTTTGCTGTCAACACCAACCCAGCTCCAACTCCAAAACATGCTGCAAAGTCTCTCTTTCACACACACACACTGCACAAGCCAGCTCTCACATATACACACTCACTGCAATGTTCACGTTAACATCTTTGAAATAGACTAAACACTCCGCTCTTACCGACTAAATCCAGACAGACCCAGAAATTATTCACCATTCTGTGTAGTAATCATGAAGGCCAAGGCTGGCATCATGACATGAATTAATCACATAGCTTACATTTAGAAGAGTGTTGATGCTGAATGGTGTCCTTCGCTCAGTTACGCATTTTCAGGTCAAGTCCAGCTTAGCAACTCAAGTTTATCAACTCCGAACTGAGGTGTGTCATCCCATACTTTATTAATCTCCTCAACACAAGCTGCTGCACATTTAAAGAAGCTTGATTTAGAAGATTGCTTGGTGTGTGTCCATCCAGTGTCGGCGTGGCGCCACACTGCCAACAGCGAAAACAAAAACGGCCTTGACAATGTTTTCCTGCCAGTCTCGGCTGTGATACCAAGCGGAAACAACGCTTCCTACCACTGAAAATGTGACAGAGTGCTGTTGTAAAATAGTTTGACTGGGTTGTCTTCCACATCTAATGTTAGCTCTTTAGCTAGCAGTGCATCATGGCTGGCTAATCACGGCCGTTGCTCTTCAGAGGAGGTGGAGTCGGACATATTTGCTCTCTCTTTCAAGGAGGTCTTAAAGACACAGCACCGTGTAGCCATTTTAATATATTTATTTTGAAGTGTAGTCGAATAACTGCTTGCTCTGAAATCATATAGCGCTGTCTGCTGCTCAGTGCATGCCGTAACGCAGCTGGGTGCTGATCTTAATAATGACATAGGTGATAGGTCAAGAACCAGACCAATGAGCATGAGCTTACTTCCTCAAACATGACCATTTAGCTAAAAAGCATTTACTTTTATTAATATGTTATTAATTATGTTTGGCTCCAAAGGCTTGGCCGGCTGTGGGTGGGTGGGAGGACACAATAACTAATTTGTCCGTGAATACTGCTTGTGCTTGACTTGATAGTTTCCATTTTCTGTTATGTTGTTTTTCATGTGCTGTGTTTGTGTGTATAAGTGGGAAAGTGAGTGGTGAAGCAAGCAAGAGAGAGAGAGAGCAGCGGTGGTGACGGGAGCGATTAATGTTATCGACTCCAGCCCAAGCAGGAAAAGTTAACAGTGTTTGGTTTGTCTATTCTGCGCTACTGTTGAAACTGGAAACTTATAGGTTTTTAATCATTTCTAAATTTTGGTGGGTCCAAAATGAATGTTTTGTTTATTGCTGTGTAATATATCCAACATCCACTTCTAACAAGGCTTGTGAGCCAATAGTAAAACAATGTTGGTATCATGTGGTATCTCAGTTTGTGTGTAAAAAATGGATAAACGGCTGACAGCAGCGACTTGTTGTGAAGTAAATACGATGGAACGGGGTTGGAGAATATAACATGAAGCACCTTTAAATGTGTTTAATAATCCTTAAAGAAGTCTGTGCTCTGACTGCTGTTGCAGTTGCAGCTCTTTAAGTGAAAGTAGCGTGGATTAGTCCATGTAGCTGGATGGGAATACACTGTCTACAACAGAGTGGGTTTTAAACACATGGCAGTCGCAGTGCTATGTAAGGTTTAGTCACACTCTACACTGTGCAAGTTACAAGCAAATACATTTTCAGCTGCTATATTTATCAATTCCACGCATACTGCTGAGTTTAATTATGAATAAAAGCCTAAATGTATTCTAGTATATCCACTATTACTGAATACTATGCACAGTTGTTTTACGTCTGCATTCATGAGCATCAAGCTGCAACATTAAACAGATGATCAATGATTAGAATCCAGTAATATAATACATTACTCAGAAAGGAGCCATTCTGTATAATAAGTATTGCTACTTTTAGTACTTTAAGTGTATTTTGAAGCTAATTAGAACTGCTAATTGATTAAAATATTTAATCATGATCACTTGCAAATAAATCACAGATTTTTTTATCTATTCAAACGGTATCATTTGTGAAGGTATTAAAACTCTAATCAACATGGCCATGGGCGAAAATGCTTGCTTTATGCAAATGTATGTATATATTTATTATTGTTTTGTGTTACTATTAACACAAAACAATGTCATATATTGTCCAGAAATGCTCACAGGTACTGCATTTAGCATAAAAATATGCTCAAATCAGAACAAGGCAAACTCAAGCCCAACAGGCATCAACAGCGGTCAGTGTGCTGACTTGCCCCAAACTGCATGTGATTATCATAAAGTGGGCATGTCTGTAAAGGGGAGACTAGTGGGTACCCATAGAGCCCATTTTCATTTACATATCATGAGGTCAAAGGTCAAGGGACCCCTTTGAAAATGGCCATGCCAGCTGTTTCCTCACCATGTCATTTATGGCACAGTTGATAACAGTGGATTCCTTTGGTTGTCTAGTTTCATATGAATCTGAGCCCGCTACAACCTAAAAATCGCAAGTCGCATTAATGCCTTAATTAATGAAATTAATGGCGTTAAAATGTATTTCCGTTAACATGTCATTATTACAGCCCTAACTGTAATAGTTTTAATTGTAGTATTTCTACACGGTGGTACTACTTTTACTAAGTAAAGGTTCTGAGTGCTTTTTCCACCAGTGGTTGCTAGATTATTATTATTAAGTCCTACCAGTTTTATTCTAAAATATTTCCACTAGAGAGAATAAAATAACTTTGCCCTTCATTGTATAGACATTAAGAGGCGTTGAAAGTATGAGTGCCGTCCTTGTGCCTCTCGTCTTCTCCTCTCTCCTCTAATAGATTCAAATGAATTCAGCCTCGCCAAGAGCAACTGACAGAGTTAAGTTATTTGTGCTGGGCTGACACCCCTGTTCCACTGATCTCTATACAAATTCAATTTCAATTTGAAAAGCAGACCTGCTGTTATTGCGCATTTGTCAAAATATCAACATTAGCCTGAATAGTCCAGTGGGGGAGGCTCTGGCATTAGATGGTTGCTTCCCTGAAGGAAATCAGATCAAGTATTGTTAATGTCTCCCACACACACCTTGGGTTTAGAGCCGAGTGTTAATTCTTTCAAACTGTAGTGACAAGGAAAGCCTAGCAACAATGACATGAACCTATATTTAGCCCATTATAGTCTGTTGTACAGTAGGTGTACATCAATGTTTAGCATTATGTTTTTTCCACAGGACAAAAGCAGGAACCTTTTTAGCATAGGAATAACATAAAAATACGTATGCAAGTAATCCGTTACAAAGCATGAAACAAACAAAACTGCAGTAAGCTCACAGTGTGGGAGGAGAAAGGGAAGGCTAGTTGGAAATAGAAAGTTTGGAGATGAGACTAAAGGAAGGGAAGTGGTGGCAGCGAGGTCCCTCAGCTCAGGGTCAGCAACACTAAAGGTCGAGTCGGGCTTTGCGAGAGTGGGAGAGCCGACGTGTTTCAGAGGGAGTGTAATGCTGCTAGAGGTTGCAGGTTTTTTTTCTTCTTCTTGGATCGAGTGCAAATAAAGATGCTGGAATTGCCCAGACGACTGTTTGTCAGCATTTTTTGGCTTTCTGGCAGCGTCAGATGAAGAAAGACTTGATAGAGAAAGAAGAAGGTGAATACATAAAAGAGGGATAGTGAAGAGTGAAACATCAGCAGTGGTTTTGATTCACCTATTGATCTTGGCAGACTGACACTCCCTCTCATCCTCTCTTTCTCTCTCCCACCTGAAATCCATTTTTTGCCCCCGTCAGCAGAAAGGGAGGAAAACATGGTTCTGGATTGATGATGAGTCAACCTGAACCTGGGGTCACATGATTCACTTTGCTGGTTTAAGGTTGAATAAAATATTCAGTAAGTTGCTAAGCATTTAAAGGAGTAGTTTGTCATTTAGTGAACTATGCTTATTCTGTGTCTCGGCAACAGTTAGATGAGAAGACTGATACTACGCTCATGTTTGTGCCTTAAAGGGACAGTATGTAGGATTTGGCAGCATATAGGGGTGTGGTTGTAATTTGCAACCAACTGACTATCCCTCTGTGCAATCCTCCTTTTCAAAGACTGTGGTAACGTGAGCCACCGAGTACAAAAATATGGTTACGCTGTTAGTCTTGCTCTGAAGCCATTTTTACAATAATAACACTATTTTAGGAGCATCGGAAGTCAGACGGCGGCTTGAGATACCACGGTTTGCACTCTGCGGCTCACGTTACTGCTGTTAGAGAACTACGGTGGCCTTCAAGTAATGTAAAAATGTGAAAGGCTCTCTCTTGAGCCAGTGTTTGGTTTGTCCATTCTGGGCTACTGTAGAAACATGGTAGAGCAACATGGCGGACCCTGTGAAGAGGACCCGCTCCCTATGTAGATATGAAGGGCTCATTCTAAGCTAATGAAAACACAACAATCTTAGCTTCAGGTGATTACTCACGAATGAAATAGCTATGAATATTATATTCCATCACTCCCGAAATGTTAGAGCACTTTAAGTTCAGAGCTGCAGCCAAGAAGTGAGTAGCCTAGCTTAGCATAAAGTCTAGAAGTACTGAGAAAAAGGTAGCAGCTAACAGCCATCCACAAAAAACTGGAAAAATAGCATATCAGATTTCAAGACTTATTTTTGTCCCAATCTGCCACTGGTGCACAGGACTGGATCTCATCTGGTGACTATTACTGTAAAACACTTCTGAAGCGCTTTTGGGAACCTTTGATATGCTTAGAGGGTCCCTAGATGCATTTTAAGTTCAAGTCTGACTCATGAACATTGTTGCATTCCATCCTGTATACTCATACAGTCTTTCCTCTGTTCTCCTTACCTTTCTCCGCACAAATTGGCAAAAATTGCTTAAATATAATTGTCACAATAATACTCTTCAGGCTGATAGGTAGATTGTCATTTGTCATTTGTCCTGCTTGGCTTTCAGATATACTGCACATCAATTCAGGAATGATTGCTCAAAAATGTTTGCTTAATTTGACTTGTGTCAAATGACAATGACATACAATTTCCAAATTGCTGAAGAATAAACTGACTTTTGGCAAATAATATTCATTGATAATCTTGTGCAATTTTAAGATTGGACGGCAGATGATTTTGTTATCACAATATTTTTAAGGTGAGAGATATTTTGAAATGTCAAAATAAATGCTGAATTGAGAATTGACTGGTTGAAAAGGCTCATCAAACTGAATTGTCCCAGAACCAGTACTACTAGGTGGTATATAATGGTCTGATGGCTACAATGGTGAGTATTTCCTATACCAGCTGCTACTAGGATGTACTGGGTAACATCATTGCTGTGTGATAAAGGATGGTTAGTCTCCATAATAACGAATAACTTTTGCTATTTTCTGTCCCTTATTCCAGGTCAGACACAACATATTGCTACTACATCTTTCTGAATCTGTAATATTCATTAGAATAGCATATTTTACATTTCCAACACATACAATTGCTTGCTCAAAGTGGTTCCATTGTTCTGTAGTTAGGAAATGAATAATAAATTTTAGCCAAAACTCACCAATTAGGATGCACAAGTAATTTATGCATTATTCCTCATTATTAAATTAAAATCTGAAAGCCCTCAGCCAAAATATGTAAATTGCAGCATTTGTTATACTTTTATTTCACAGTGTAACAAACAGGAATGAAGTAGCTGGTAAATGGAGCAGTTTTTCAGGGGTTGGAGTTATAGAGAGACAGTTAAAGCCAGTGTAGAGGGGTACACATGTGCTTAGTTCAGGCTCCGTCACCTTAATGTTCATGTATTGCTACAGTGAGTATGTAGTTCAGTTCACAATGTTTTCTTGGACTTTTTCTACACAAGCCTGTGTAGCAAAGAATCCTTGACATCTCTATAAATTGGGAACCACTTTGAAATGTATTCTGTCAAAAAACCAGCAGGGGGCGACAAGACAAAGTCGAAAAGACGTCTGATTGTATAAAAGTCTATGAGAAAATGACCCTTCGTCTCACTTGATTTGTTACCTCAGTAAACATGAATTCATAATCTCAATTGCTCGTTTCAAGTCTTCTGCAATACAGCAAGATGCTAATTTAGTAAATTATGGTCCCATTTAGAGTAATTGGTATTTTTTAGGGAGTGGCTACCTTGTGATTGATAGTTCGCTATCACAGCATTGTCTCATCAGGGAGTTGTTATCATCTTAAAACTTTAACTCTTTCACAGTGTTTTCAGTTCATGAAAGTTAATTGTAATCTTTTTGGTCACCTAAAAATGTAATATTCAGCGTTTGGTTGTACTTAGCACCACTGTCTTGTGTCACCTCTGGTGGTAAAAAATCAAAATGATGACGGCCAAAAACCAAGATGGCGATTTTAGCGAAAATGCCAAATTTGAGGATTCAAAATGGCAGTGGCTAAGTCCACTGTATAGTCTACGGTGGCCACTAATTGGAGCCATTTCATCGTTTACACAAATATAAAAGAGTGTAACTTTTGATCATGGTACCAGACCTTCTACACAAAGTCATTAAACCTATAACTCTATTTGATTAAAATACCTTGAGAACAAATGACTAGACTGGCGTGATATTAGGTATTCACATTCACCCTCCGCATAGAAAGAAACATATTGATTATGGTGACTGTCTATCCTTATTCTCTGGGGCCACAATTAATCCAAACTTGAACTTTTCTACATAAAGAAAGACTGGTCAGCTTGGCGTGCCATGCCAAGAGAGAAAGAAAATATTGATTTTGATTAGACTTGGATCTCCCAATCTGTGACTCATAAAACGCAACTCTGCCTGTGCACATTTGTGCTCCAAAGTGGAGGAAACAGATTAATGTTTCTTATTATACAGCCACGACCTCTTCATGTATATCTCCTGACCTGTTGGGTCATGAATGCTCGCTACTTTCGGTATGCACTTCGTCCATCTTACCCACACTGTCATCTACCCAGTTCACTGTTTGTCTTTCAAAGTAATGGCTAACTGGGGAGATTATCAGGCCATGGTGGAGGTCTGCACTGCTTTGAGTGCTTTCTTGTTGGCCATTAGTTGCAGACATTTTTGACTCTAGTTTTGAAGAGCAGCTAAAGAGAGCAGTGCAAGCCTGCTTCCCATGATTCAGAAACATCAATTTGTTTTTATCCTATACAGATTTTCAAAACGTTATTGGGAATTCAACAATCTTTATTCCCACCTCAGTCCTTTTCACTCATCTCTTTTTTTGGATGTTTTGAGCTGCTAACATTGCAAGAGAACAGCATTTCATTATATGTACAGTAAGATTTTTTAGCCAACGCAACATGGCTCTGGGAAATGGCAGTTCTGTCTTTCTGTTGGTTGGTCGGTCTTCCAATCTGGTCCAGACTGAAATATCTCAACAGCTATTTGACAGATTGCCTTGAAATTTGGTACACACATTCATGGTCCCCCTAATCAATTCAATGATCCTGTTACCTGCCCTCTAGCGCCACCTGGGGGTCAAAATTTTCAATTATCTTGTGAAATGTCTCAACATATAATAGATGGATTAGATCTCTCGTTTTATATATTATATATATATATATATATATATATTTATATATATATATATATATATATGTATATATATATATATATGTATATATATATATATATAGTTATATATATATATAGTTATATATATATATGTTTGTTATATATATATATATATATATATATATATGTATATATATATATATATGTTATATATATATATGTTATGTTATATATATATATATATGGTTATATATATATATATGTTATATATATATATGTTATGTTATATATATATGTTATGTGTTATATATATATATATGGTTATATATATAGTTATGTGTTATATATATATATATATATGTGTTATATATATATATATGTTATGGTTATATATATATGTAGTGTTATGTGTTATATATATATGTATGTGTTATATATATATATGTATATATATATGTTATATATATAGTATGTGTTATGTATATATATATATATATGTTATGTATGTGTTATGTTATATATATATATGTTATGTTGGTTATGTTATATATATAGTTATGTATGTGTTATGTTATATATATATATATATGTTATGTATGGTTATGTTATATATATATGTATGTGTTATGTTATATATGTTATGTATGTGTTATGTTATATATATGTTATGTATGTGTTATGTTATATGGTTATGTTATATATATGTATGTGTTATGTTATATGTTATGTATGTGTTATGTTATATGTTATGTATGTGTTATGTTATATGTTATGTATGTGTTATGTTATATGTTATGTTGTGTTAGTTGTTGGTTATGTTTAGTTAGTTGTGTTGTTGTGGTTGTGGTTGTTGTTGTTTTTTGTTGTGGTTGTTGTTGTTTTTTGTTTTTTTTTTGTTTTTTTTATTTTTTTTTTTTTTTTTTTTTTTTGTTTTTTTGTTTTGTTTTTGTTTGTTTTTTTTTGTTTTAGTTGTTTTGTTTTTGTTTTATATATATATTAGTTATTATGTTATATATATATATATATATGTATATATATATAGTATATATATGTATATATATATATATGTATATATGTATATATATATATATATATATATATATATATATATATATATAAATTCTCTTGAACTCTCTATAGCCAACCCGGTGTAATGTCAAAGCATGTAATCAGAGGATCGCATGCCAGTATCAGCAGGAGTATTACATGTGTATATGGAGGTGCAGTACCAGCAGGGGGCAACAAAACTACTCAGGCTTAGGCAACAAAACCACTTACAGTAGTTAGGTTCAGGAAAATCATCATGGTTGGGCTTAAAATAAGTATGTAAACTAAATACAATACATATGGAAACAAGTTCACATAAGTACAGAACACACGTAACAAAGTCCTGTGTTTGTTGGACCCATCCACGTTCCATCCTATCCACCACTCCGCCTTTCTCACTTTTTATTCTACGTCATTAGCTTTGATGTAGATATTTATGTGGATGTATTTACCTTGCAGTCAGTACAGACTACATGGCACGCCATGTAGGCTATACACGTCAAGAGCAAGGACGGTGCTCTTATTACACACTTTTGCCTTGCACATTATCGCATCGTCCATACGCCTTTTCATGTGACCGGGCTGCTATTGATTGGATTAATTGGCCAAAGGGCGATACAGCCGATATCTTGTCCGAGGCATTGGAAAAAGTTACAACCCCGATTGAGAAACAATACTTGTGATAGTGTGAAAATATCATATACAAAAGCACAAAATATGCTCTGTATTCATCTTGGGTGTGTATTTTAGCTCTGCTTTGACTTGCCTTTCTTAAACATGTGCCATGATTGGTTTAAGCCTAAATACCAACAAAACTAATGAAATTCCCATCAGCCTTGGCTGTGCTGTGCTAAATAGCAAATACTAGCATGTGAACAAGCAAAACTACGATGGTGAACATGGTTAGCATACCTGCGTAGCCTCAGTATGTTATGTCATTGTGAGCATGTTAGCTGATGTCAGTGTTCAGATCATAGTACACAGATCTGCCAGTATGGCTGCATACCTTTAAATCTTGTTATGATATTTTGGAACACACTTAAAATTCACCACCATTTCTGAGTGAAACTGCAAATCAAATCACTGTCAAGCCAACCTGACAGGAATATTTACTCCAATGTAGCTTCAACCTTTCAGTATAATCTGTCTAATCTGATGGCAGGAAATGTAAAAATCAATCATAAACATCCTTGACATAAATGTAAAGAAAATCAGTAAATCATGTCCATGTCATAACCAACCTGTCTTAAACAGAAATGTCAAAGAATTGGATTTGTCCACAGTGTTGTCTCAGTATGCTTTACTCGATTGAAAATAAAGCTTTGAGATTGACTACATTTAATTACACTTGGGACAGAAATGCACACAATACATGGTATATTATGTCACCACTTGTCCTGTTTCCTGATTCCCGTAAATAGAGTCTAAGCTCTGGCCAAGAAAAAGACTCAATTAAACATTTGAAATATATTTAAAACTGCACATTTCACTCTAACAATTCAACCGACTTTTTCTTGCGCAGCACCGGTACTTCTCACAAGGTACTTTTTCCTGCTCTCTTCATATCAGGTTCATAAAGGGTATTCATGACTGTGCAGTACCAGCATATTTGCGTCAGGATGAGAACGAGGGTGCTGTAATTTATCAATTCGATGTTCGAATACTTTTTGAAAATTAATTTTATAAGAAGTGTTTGACAGAAAACATTTCCAGAGGTACTGAATGTTCAGACAACGGCTGAGATAAATATCAAAAATAATCATTTAAGTAATAATGATGTAAAATTCTCAGAGGGCGAGCCCCAAACCTAATATCTGTAGTATCTAAAATACAGTATGTTCCAGTTGGAGTATTATAGGCTTAAAATATCATAATACAGCAATAAAATGATTATGACTGACACAACATGCTTTAAGAAATAATAAATAAATAGGAATAAGTCGCAAAAGGATTATTAATAAGTACTGCTTGCAGTTATTGAAAGACCAACTGTAAACCACATCACCATTATCAGTTTTTATTCTGCATTTATTGATCATTTTGCAAACATGACACAATAAACTGATTTTAAAATGGATACTGCAGTACAGAGTTCTTGACTCTTCCACCCCTGAGCCATTTTAATCAAAATGTATGCAAACATGTGGCCTGTATTAAGGGGAAAGGGACTGGTTGATTTAATTTCCGGATCAATAAGTCATAGAGAATGTTCTAAAACAGATATTTCCCCCCGGAGGTGTACATTAAGACTGTAAGCTGTGATTTAGTGTCGGGGTCCTGTTATTTGTTGCACCCACCTCTCTCCTCACCTTTCAGCATTGATTTCCATCCTACCACTTTGGATTTTTTCCTCCTAATAACTAACTCCCTGTGTGCTTCAAAGGAACTGATTTCCTGTTTGTTCTTTATGCGTTTTGTGACTGTATATCTGTGTGAGGGTTTCTCGTGATCTCTTCACTTTTTGCATATTAGCTGTAAACAGCAGAGCAAGCCTTAGACAGCACGTCTCAGCCAGGTCTTTTATCGTTAAAAAAAGTAGTTTCATATATCACACAGCGTGATACATCTGTGAGAATCCATTTGAATTTATTTGTGAGTAGAAGAGAGCGAATAAAAAAAAAAAAAGAAGAAATCAACAATATTTCCTTCAACAGCTGGTGTAGATTAATCTCCATCCTTGCAAGACTGGGGAAAGCATATAAAGTTCCAAAATCAAAGTCTTGCAGGTGCAAAATTGAATCTTAAATGTAAATTGATTTGGAGATCAAACATTCTCCAGCCCCTCTATCATTTTAATCAGGCAAAGTCGAGACACTGCCAGAGTAGAGAGGTGCTTGAAATTCTGAATTCACCAAATGCATCTTCCAACCTTGATTAAGGGGTGTGTGTGTGTGTGTGTGTGTGTGTGTGTGTGTGTGTGTGTGTGTGTGTGTGTGTGTGTGTGTGTGTGTGTGTGTGTGTGTGTGTGTGTGTGGAGGAGGGTGGGGGGGCTCAGCTGCCGGTGTCACCCTCTTAGGACAGGTTTGAGAGTGTGATAGCTGTAGATTTCTGCACGTTATGTGGTAATTTTAGTCATCTGAGGCGTCGGTGAGGTCAGCGAAGTTAAGTGCGGCGCATTGTTGTGGGTAATTGTTAGAATCCATCGAGCAGGTTGAAATGACGGAGGAACTACGTTGACCTTCTCACACTCATTTCAGATGTATTCAGAGGAAAGGCAGCAGAGATATACAACGAAATTTCATCATGTGAGTCATTACGGATTAAATGCCACCATTTATAAACCTGTATTCACTATATACAGCGGCGTTGTTGAATACTTCATTCTGATTGGCTAATCACAGCCTTCTGACATCTGTTATTTTTTTATTTTTATAGCAGTTGCTATGCAACGCTAAGCCCCGTTGTTATAGGTGCAGTAGATGTTGGACTCTGGCGGCCCGTTTTTATGTCAAATTATTGATTTCTGAAGTAGCCGTGTTATAAGCGGGATAATGTACAGCTTGCAGTCATTATTGTGAAAGAAACCCCTTCAGAGCAATGAGAGACAGCATCGGCAGCATCGCACCGTCTGGGTTTCTTTCACAACAACGATAGTTTGATGTAAATTATCCCCTAGATATGCATTTCAACATTAAAGGTAATAAATGCGCAACTGGGAGCAGGCGGCTAATGGCTAACTGTGCTAACAGTGAACGATGCCAACAGCACGAACAGTGAAAACGACAGTATAATTGCTGACAGAGCTGGGGGGGTTGGTGGGACACACACACACACACACACACACACACACACACACACACACACACACACACACACACACACACACACACACACACACACACACACAAAGACTCCTGTAATTCAATGATCTTGTCCAGTTTCCTCCCGGGGTCACAATTCTCCTGTATTTTTCCAGATTTATGGCAAATTTTCACACTTGAGCCGTTCTTGGCTACATACAGCATGTATAATCCGCATTGTTTCCACCCGGGTGACAATAGAGCTACACCAAATGTCATTTTCCGGCGGAAGAGAGCAGCGTATGCTCGCCACACAGCGCAGTTTGAGTTCATGTTTCAGCTGCAATCACTGCTGGGTTCGGTACACACCGCAGCGTGCAGCGCCCGAAGTTGGGCTCTGCTTGGCGTAGTGAAAAGCTGCCGTGGCGTGGCGCAAGCCATCCAAAATAATTGGGTTTCAGAGCGCAGTGGTGCCGTTATCACAGTGTCTGAAAGGGACTTCAGTGAGTGAGACAGAGAAAGAAATGGAGAGAGCTGAGAGAAATACTCAAGCAGGGGCCAAAAATGAATAAAAACTGATTACTTCCATGCCATGTTTACACCAGAGGGGCGAATTATTCAGTTTTATTTCTTGAGAATTAAAAGAAAAAGTAAAAGTCGGGAAGACATTATCAGCTGTAACCACTGAATATGAGCAGTGTAGAGGGGCCCTATGAGCTAGCCAGCGGGTACGCTCACATTCACTAACATGAACTACACGGCCAGTCCCGCTATGTCAACGACGCCCAAACAAGCTGCTATTTTAATGCTCTGAATATCGTATAGAGCATCTTTAAGTATTCAGTTGCTTATAAGATCCAAATCTTCACGGCTATTATTTGCTGTTTGTAAAAGTGGGTCCTGATGCAGAGATACAAGCTGGCGTTATCCATCTGATACCTCGGATCAAAACTGTAACATTTGGGCTGTGATACACAGGAATGGACTTCACACAGTTGCTCCTGAAAGGCTGCACAGCTCCTTTGGTCTTCTGAGAATGTCTCATCTTCTACTGCGAATCTCCTTTGCCTCCCTCATGTCCCCCCTCCTTCGTGCATCCTTGCTCCTTTTACTTTTTGCCTTCCTTTCTCTACACTGTGCACACGTCTGCTTTGTTCCCGCCCGGCTCATAATAAGGGCCTGAATGGGAGAACGGTGTAGGAGAGTTGAAGGTGTTAGCACACTGGAGCACGGCCTCTCATCCATGATCCGCCCAGCTAATTACCCCTGTATGGCTAGCGTCACTATCCAACCCCCCCTCCTCTCCCAACCTTACTCAAGAACAGATTAAACACTTGGGAATGACCTGCCCTAGATTTTATGCTACATTGAACTCTTAACAAATTGGAGGAGGGTCATCCACGGACAGCTAATTGCAAGAAGCATATGGTGTATTAACTCATAATCAAGATTAAATCACACATTGCCGACTTGGATCGGCATTTGGCATCCATCAGCTCGCTTTAGCCATTCACGTTGCCCTAATCTCAATTGCAAATCTGTCTGTTTTGGGTATAAATTGCAACTTAAATCATCGTGGAAGAGCACATTTAAATACTGAAACTGAGTATTATGCAATTTAGCTTTTAGACCAGTAGCAGACTTTTCTCTCAAAAAGGCTAATGACAATGAGATTGATATTTGAAAGGAAGGAAATCTATCTAATAAACTGTCATCCGACACCCTTGTCATCTTCCATTCAACAAAGCAACAAGAGCTGAATTAATCATATATTTTAAATCTCCCATGACTCCCTCTGCTTTGGTTTATCGTTTCCACAAAGACGATTTTTAAAGAGACTGTTGACAAAATGAATAGATGAACAATTGCGGGTTCCATGGGAATGGCAGATGGAGGCAGAATCAAAGTGACTGTAAACTGTAAGGGCTCAGCAGAATCTACGAAGGGGAATAAAAACACAAAACAATGCAGATACGCCAGAGCAGTACACTGTTTGTGTTTCAAGTCTTCTGTTGTATAGAATACACAGTTGATTCATTGTGTGAACTGTGACTTTTTGTTTTTGGAGGAACACCAAAAATGCGCCATAGGAATTACACAAAAGAAGCTATTTGATTTGATGAAACAGTGAGTAACATTTGGGAGAATCTACTGGAAGAAATGCAATATAATACAACATAGGTATGTTTTCTTTAGTGTATGTTCTTCTGAAATTAACTTTTTGCCTCACTTGCCAAGGTGACCGGTAGATGATAAATCTGAGGGCCAAGCGTATCTTTTATCAGCCAAAACAATAAACTGCCTTTTTGTGTCACATTTACATTTGTTTAAGTACATTTTATTGAGATAATAAGGTATTATGTTGAATATAAACTTAGAGAAGAGACAAAACTTAAAGCAGATTCATTTAAATATACTGACAGCTAATCAGTTCAAGCCTGAATATTTTCACTAGGTAAAGGCTACCAGGGGTGGGACCAAGTCATTGTTTTATAAGTCACAAATAAGTGTCAAGTCTGAGCACTCAAGTCACAACCCAAGTCACTAAAATGTAATGTCGTTTTAACAACAGAGTAACTGGATCCAACTGGTGCTCAGTAATGTAACATTCATTCTTCATGGTTTTATATTGAAAAATTGGATGCTGTTAGACTGGTTAAACAAAGTGGATCTGGGGAGTTAAGTGTAAGATAATCATAAGTAAGTCCCAATAAAATCCACCAAAAATAAAGAGTCCAGAGTTCAATAATAATAATAAAAACACTTTTCAGAGATTTAGCAATAAACAACAAAAGAGAGAAATCGTGTTTGTTCAGTTCACTTATTTCCAGGAGTGAATCTTCTTCCTGAACAAATAAATAAAGGATCTCTGAAAAAGTAAACAAACCCAACATCTCCGATGCTGTTACATGGTGCTGAAAATAATGTTTTAGTAACCTTAGAATGGGCCATTCATATGGAGCGGGTGCTCTTCACAGAGCCGACCGCCATGTTTCTACAGTAGCACAGAATGGACAAAACAAACAGTGGCTCTAGATAGCGCCATTCATGTTTTCATTTCAACCACCGTAGTCTAGGTACATAGGAGGAGAGGTCTGGCACAGGTGAAGTTTCAGTTGATTGTCACATTGAGATTAAAAACCTCTTTTACAAGTGAGACCTGGCCAAGACGGGGTCGAATAGCAGCACTCAACACATAAGACAACACTGAATCACGGCAGCAACAATATGACGATGATGATGATGAATACAATACATACATTAAGAGCATGTTTGTCATGTGGTTGTTAGTTGACCATTTCCTTTATTCTATGTTTAAAATCATTTAAAGAAATAAGGGTCTCAAGTTTAAGCTTGGCCTGCAGATCGGTCCAGGACGATAGTAGAGCAGGCTTGTTTTGCCAGTTTCTGCACTGATAACATTAAACTGAAGCCATTTCTGTAAGAAACACAAACTTCCAGCTTAAGTAAGAATGACATTTGGCAGAGATGATCTCACAGACTAAATGTACTGACATTGTAACCTACACAAAGTAAGGATGACCATCCTACCATGATTTTATAAGGTTCTCGAATATTTGCAACTGTCAACCGACTAAGTGTAGAAGTTTTGACTTCAAAAGTTTTTTATTACTTTATGTGGAAATACTCTGCTAGGGTGTTAGTGGTTGAGAAGGTTCAAAGTCACCAGATAACATTGATTTCCACTCTGCATGAGGCATACTGTTGGAGCTATCAATAGCCGAAGCAAAGGCCTCACCTCATTGAGAGCTGTGTGACCCTTCTGAAACATCCACACTTATCAGTCTCGCGGTTTTGAGGCTGACCTCTTTCTGTAAAACACAATGCTGATACTCAAAAGGCCCCGCCATTCAGGTTGGCCTTTAAGTGGCCTTTCACTTCTTTTCTTCTTCCCCTCGGCGAACGCTCACACATACGCCCGTCCGAGCGGCGACGACTTACAGATGTGCGTTTGTCTTTTGAGGTGATATCTCTAAAGTTTGTGTTTGCGTTGCTACAAACAGGAAGTGGAAAAGGTGCAGGATGAGGTCAACGCTCCAAAAGTGAAGTGAGAGAAAGACAAGCCAGAGGATGAAGATCCCCTGCCAATAAACCTGACATTCCTCTCTGCGCTCCAATATCTCACCAATAACAATTAGCCGGTAATTGTTTGGCTAATTATGATTAAATATCTGGTGTGGTGCCAGCAAAGCACTCTCCGCTGCAGCTTGTGCATCCTCACTTAGTGCAAGTGTCAAGAGGAGGTGCGGTGTTAGTTTAAGGCAATGCATTGCAGCGAATGTGTAAACACAGATAAAGCCTGAATAGGAGCAGCCCACAAACACACTCATCCACACAGGAACACATGCAGTCTATACGCTCATTTCACTTCAATGTGCAATCACAGCTTGGATTTCTGTTTGCCTGTAGTCCGGTGCTAATCAAACGTTCCTGAACCAAAAGGGTGATAGCCAGAGTGGATAAAGACAGGAGGAGAAGGGCATTTAGTACAACATCTCTTACATACGCTGCCAAGACTTCTGGTTTGATAAATACACCTGAGCTTGACAAGTAGAACACTGGAGACTTTAACAAATCTGCACGTTTATTCTCATCAGATTCATCAATTAATTATCAATATTTGATGTGATAAAATGTGAAGATTTGCTGCATCTTTCATTGTTGTAAATGTTTTATATTTGACTTTTTGACTGTTGGTCACACAAATCCAGGAACTGTGACGGGCACGTTTGTCTATCATGTTACATTTGAAGCTAAGACTTCCAGACTTGTGAATTTCTCCACTGTGGGACTAATAAAGGAATATCTTATCTTATCTTAAGACTTTAACATTTGGGGATAAAGACTGGATGCAGGGGAACCAGGGTGTCAAAAGTGAAGCCAATGCTGAAGAGCCTTAAACTTGCATTCTTTCTAATATCCAGCAGGAGGCGAAGTTTATGTATAGAAGTTTATGAGAAAATGAGCCCACTTCTCACTTGATTCATTACCTCAGTAAACATTGTAAAGATGGGTTAAAGGTCTCAGTTACTAGTCTCAAGTCTTCTTCAATACAGCATGATGTTTATTTAGTAAATTATGGTCCCCAGAGTTAGATATACCATAAAGCAGTGTATACATTAGGGCGTGGCTACCTTGTGATTGACAGGTCGCTACCATGGCGTTGTCTGGTCTGGGAGTTGTCCATGTTTTCGTCTTCGAACTTGAACCTTACACAGTGTGTTTTCAGTTCATGAAAGCTAATTATAACCTTTGCAGTCGCTTAAAAAAGTCTTATTCAGTATTCAGTTGTACTTAGCTGCATCTTTTCGTGTCACTTTTGGTTGCAAAAATACAAGATGGCAATAGCAATAAGCACCTCCAAAGCTCACTAATAAACATGTTATATCTCATTTGTGCAATCAATCGCCTCATCTAACTCTCTGCAAGAAAATAAATAATGTTGAAAATGTCAAACTGCTTTTCTAATAACTGATAAATTAAAATTCAAGAAACAAAAAGATTGATTGATAATTAAAATAACTGCTGGTTGCAGCCTGATTCTTCTTCTCAGTGCTGGAACGGTGATTTTTAAAGCAGCCTACCCTTTGATAAACACACAATAAGCCCAGATAAACTGATTCGCATTCATCTTATAACCTCACACTGCCTCCACTGGCGATTTAAAAGGGACAGGTGAGGATGCTGTTGCTGCTTCACCAGCCCTTTAACGTGGCTCCAGCTGTGTCGACATTGCTGCTGCTCCAGTCTGAGTGTTACCATCCCGACCCGCCAGCCCTCCTCTCCTCGACGCCTCCCTTTCGCTCTGGGCCGCTCTTCACTCCGCTCCTGTGGCGGAACCGCCAGGTCCTTGTTGCTCGGCAACCGCTGTCTTAAGATTTTCCCAGTGGAGTTTTGAAGGTAATAAAACAATGCCCCAAGACAAACAGCAACTGGAACCGGAAAGGCCTCAGGGAGAGAGAGTACACCAAAACTCTTTTTATTTGGTTTTAAATTAAAAATACATGCTATTAATAGTGAAGGAAAACCCATGAAATTCATTCCACAGTTACATCTCCTGTTACTTAAATTGAAATCTTATCTCATGATGACTGAGCATCCGAGCTGAGAAACAGCTGTCTCTTTCAAGGTTACTGAGCCCCAAGGTTATGCAAACATATGGTAATGTATTACTTCCATCTCCGGCTATTGATACACAACCGTACTCACCTCGATTACAGTCTGCGTGGGAGTTTTGATTGACGTCTGTCACTCTGGTTTTCTACACGTTCCCAGGCGACCTTGCGGAGGATGGACAGCCTTTTATTCACCTAATGGGATGGCTCAGTTCCCACAACTTTGCTTGGGAAATAAATGGGAAAAGTCTGCGTGTGCACTCACAAACAAAGCGATTTGTCAGGCAGATTTGATTGGAAGGATTTTTTCCCCCTCTCTACATCAGGCTCCCTGTGAAATTAATGCAACACAAACAAAACATTTGGAGACAGCGCACAGATCCTTTGGCACGCTGAATTATGGCGAGGCATGAGGGAAATGAAAACTTTTGTTTTATTTCGTTCGCTGTTTCCCTTCCTCCCCCCCACCCAAGCTCTTGTAGGAGATGGAACATCAAAGGCGAGCTCTTACTAATACAAGCAATAAACTACTCCCACATGGTTTGGGTTGAATTTAGCTAGTTTTTCCCTATGGCACGCTCTTTATGAGTGACACAAGACTCAAACAACTGCTCTCCCTTCCCTTATTTTAACAACTGAGCAATAAAAGGTGTCACTGATTTCAGATCTTGAAAAAAAAAAAAGATCAGGGTGAAGAGATTTTGAGGCTCTCTTGACACCAAGCAACAGAGAAATTCGACTCTAAAGTAATCATCAGACATGGCATTCAGAGAGGTCTACAGAGCAGCCCCCCCCCCATTAGATTCATTATTTAATTGTACAGTTTCAATCTGTTGCGGTTAGACTGTCGTCAGCGCTGCCGGGTGGAATTGGAGACGAGAGACGGGAGACGCTGGCCCCCGCTAATCAAAATGCAAATATCTGTCTCCCTGTTGGGGCATTAGTGCATCTTGGAGGGTGAATCTCAAGGCTCTAAATTGAAAGATGATGAATGCGAAAGTTTTTTGTTTTTTTTGAAGCGTGCAATGTGAGGCAGGTCTGGAATTAAAGTCGTAAAAATAAATGAATACAAATGTAAATAAATAAAAGTAAAAAGAAAAGGGTGGTGGCGGTGGGGTTGATGATGGAAGGATAAAAAGGAACAGGAGAAAAGGGTCTAAGGGGTTTTTATAGCAGCATGCTGCCAATAACCACAGCAGCAGTTCACAGACACCAGGTAAAGACTTGATTACATGGTACAACGGCAAACGGACTGCCTGCCACTCGCTATCTGGCTGTCAATCACGGTTACACACTTGGGGAACATGACAGCCATGTCCTTTGACCATCAAGCGTATCTGCCTATCTGGCAGAGTGTGTAATCAGCTTATGAATCTCTGAAGTTCAGACCTCAGTATTGTATTAGATTTTGTGAGAAGGGACAGATTTATTGTATAAGCTGGGTAATGGTCATACTGAATATGTGCTAGTGAGGCATCTATGTGGTTTTTGTTTTAAAGAAAGAGCCTAACATTGCTGGAAATACGATGCTCTGATTAAACCTTTCAACAAATCCCCACGCCCAAGCTCAGCTAAAGCTAATGTGAGACTGAATTAGCCATGTGAGGCTATTTTACAAAGTTAAAGTCTTTTTAGTTGCCCCCTTCCTTACTGAGCTGCAGCAGAGGAAATCTTCCTGGTAGTCGCATGTAGGTTTGTAACCACGACAAAACACTGGCAATAAACTTATATGTGACTGACAGGACAAAGATACATATTTAATATAATAACTAATATTTCTAATACCTCTTTGAGAGTGAGTGTTATTGAAAGAAAGACGACTGGAGAGAGACCAGTGGACTGGACAGAGTGACTGATTGACTGGACAGAGCAACCGACCAACTGCACAGAGCGAGAAAATGACCGACTGGATCGAGTGAATACAGGAGCGAGCGACCTACCGAATGGATTGAGCAAGCACAATAATTATCAACATTAATGATAATTAACACAACACGGAGGACAATTACCCTGCATTTTAATTGATGGGGGGTGGTAAGTGACCTGGATAATAGATAGGGGGGTTCTGGCCCAAAAATGACCATAACAACCATACAGGCTTATAATCAGCATATACATGTGAATAAATCAATATGTAACTTTTTGTTTTTAACACTTATAGTTGTTATGGTGGTCCGTTTTTGACACATATATATCCAGCATATACGTCATCTGGAGGCTAACAGTGGGGAACTAGTCTGTTACTGACCACTGAAATAAATGACTTTGTTTTATCTACATATCTTTTCTGATGTCTTCAACATTGACAGAAGTGAGTAAAAACAAGGCGTTGTGATTTTATAAGCAGTTCCGTATGATTTCCTGTATCCCCATGGTAGGTGTTGCTGTACATAAATGCTATTTTTACATTGTAAGCATTGGTTCATAAACGGACACACACATCAGGGATTCTCCTCCAAACCTGTCTGACTGCTGCCTGCTTCTCTTTCCCATCAGGTCCTCATCTCCCTCGCCACATCTGCTTGTGCTATCTCAGTCTGGGACTTCTGATTTCGAGAAACAACACGGCTCCGTCAACGCCGAAAAAAACATCCCAGAGTGAATCGCCAACACAACACCGCTGTCGCAGCAGCTGACAGACAGTGAGATACGTCCTTGTGCAAGATTACATGTGATGCATGAGCAGTTTGTAGAAACATGCTTGCTGGCACAGATAGGCAGTGGTGGAAAAAGTATTCAGATCCTTTATTTAGCAGCAATGCCACACTATGGAAATACTCCACTACAAGTTAAAGTCATGAATTTAAAACCTTACTTAACGTATGAAAATATTATCAGCAAAATGTACTGAAAGTATCAAAAGTAAAAGTACTCACTGTGCAGTAAAATATTCCTTGTCAGTGTTTTATAATTTTATATGATGTTTTTGAATTAATATTCCTATTGAATTAATGTGTATGTTGAATTTTATTGCTGATGTTTAAGGTGCTAAATTTAGCTTATTAATATATTGTGGATAGTTTAACCTTCAGCGAGCAGCATTAGCTCCAAGCAACTAAATCTAGCAAGAAAGTCACCAAGTTGGCAACACTGACAGTCCGTCTTGTCCTAAAATTATCATTACGACCGTTATCAGCCAACATGGATATTGTTAGGACTCACAGCTGTCAACCGAGCAGCTTGTGGAAAACTTTGGTGATGTACAGCGAGTGCATGGGTACAGGTAAACAGGTTTATAGGTTTATTACAGCCCTGCTACAGCCACAGATACCGGATTTTATGTTGCTGTTGTCAGAGCATTTGATTTATTAATTGTTGTTAGGATGTATTGAGAATTTCAACAAATACAACACAAAATGTATTTGAACAGCACTACCATACCATACAAAACCGTCACATTTGGAGATTCTTAGTGCTCACTGGACAGGAATGGCGTGAAAAATGTAATCTGAAAAGTAACTAATGCCGTCAGACAAATGCAGTGGAGTAAAAAGTACAATATTTGCCAAGTACCTCAGATTTAAGCTTCAGTAGTTTGTAAGTAGTATGTATATACTCTCACCGGCCACATAATTAGGTACTATTAGGTGTTCTATTGCTTGTTAACACAAATAGCTAATCAGCCAATCACATGGCCGCAACTCAAAGCATGTAGGCATGTAGATGTGGTCAAGTTGACTTGCTGAAGTTCAAACCGAGCATCAGAATGGGGAAGAAAGGGGATTTAATTTAATTTGGGGGCGGCAGTAGCTCAGTCTGTAGGGAGTTGGCTTGGGAACCGGAGGGTCACCGGTTCAAGTCCCGACATGGACCAAAAACTGAGTGTGAACTGGTAGCTGGAGAGGTGCCAGTTTACCTCTTGGGCACTGCCGAGGTGCCCCTGAGCAAGGCACCAAACCCCCAACTGCTCGGGGCGCTTGTCAGGAGCAGCCCCCTCACTCTGACATCTCTCCATTAATGCATGTATGTGTGTTTCAGGTCTGCATGTATCATGTATGAGTTTAACAGAGTGTAAATTGAATTTCCCCATTGTGGGACTAATAAAGGTAGATCTTCTTCTTCTTCTTCTTCTTCTTCTTCTTCTTCTTAAGTGACTTTGAACGTGGCATGGTCGACGTACAGCCATCTCTGGGGTTTACAAAGAACGGTAACCACTCATTACAACCAAGGAACGCACGATACCATCTCTGAATGCACAACATGTTGAACCTTGAAGAAGCTGGGCTACAGCAGCAGAAGACCACACCGGGTATCACTCCTGTCAGCTAACAACAGGAAACAGACTAAAATTCACACAGGCTCACCAAAACTGGACAATAGAAGACTGGAAAAACGTTGCCTGGTCTGACGAGTCTCGATTTCAGCTGCAACATTCAGATATCAGGGTCACAATTTGGCGTAAACATGAAAGTATGGATCCATCCTGCCTCGTATCGACGGTTCAGGCTGCTGCTGGTGGTGTAATGGTGTGGGGGATATTTTCTTGGCACACTTTGGGCCAATTAGTACCAACTGAGCATTGTTTAAATGCTGCAGCCTACCTGAGTATTGCTGCTGACCGTGACCATTACATTCCACCACTGCAGATAGGACACATAGTTGGATGGATGGTGGTGTTTATGTACAGTGATCTGTTAATGTGACATGCTTTATGAGCTGCAGCTACTGTTCATTACCTAAAGTTGAGTTTCACAGTAGAAATGCTCTGAAGTGCTACATATAAAAGCAGACTCGCACCTACTGATGGTAACTTTAGAAAGTCCTCTCTTTATCAGCAGCACCCTTTATTATTACTCCCCCAGTCATTCACTGTCCTTTTAGGCCGAGCTAATCTCATGAAGTGTCTTTTACCGCACTAATGGAGAAATCTTCAAACGTCTGGAGCACCAATTAAAGAAGCGACCGTCGTCCTCCTTGAGCCAGCCTGAAAGCTGCAAGACGGAAACCCTTCACATCCCGATGATCTTTTTTCTCTCCCTTTTTCTGTCTTTTTTTCTTTCGGATTGTTGCGCTGTGGGCGCTCTCTTGACCTTCGGTAATGTATCCACACTTAACATTTAAATCGCAGCAGGGAGGGCCTTC
The DNA here is from genome assembly GCA_947000775.1 of Pterois miles. Lineage (NCBI taxonomy): Eukaryota > Metazoa > Chordata > Actinopteri > Perciformes > Scorpaenidae > Pterois > Pterois miles. The sequence goes on from CAMQGK010000008.1 coordinate 3,920,135, forward strand.
ATTGAAGGTCTCGCTACGTTCTTAATATCGTAGATGTGTGCAAGAATCCTTTTTCTTCAAGTACCACTGATTATGCCCTGTGAAATACATCTGTACTGTACAATGGATCAAAAGATCATGACGTTTCCACACTGGACTTACAATTGTGTCAATTTCCTGCATCCAGATGTGTTGTGGCAGATTTGGACAACAAAATGCTGCATCAAAGAGTTGCAAAGAGGATGGATTCTGGCATATTTACATGTCAGATGGTGGTGCCTCTTTCCCTCCTGTCCTGTCACTGAGCTACTACAGGAGGGTCATTAGAGGCAGAAACAGATGCCATTCAGCATGCATGGTCTGCTGTCCAATTAGTGGCCTGGAAGCACTCGGCTGAAGCCAAGCATAGGCAAGTGGCAAAGACACACAAGTTGGGAGTAATCTGCCTCACATTGTGTACCTGCATGTTTGAGCAGCTACAGTCGCAAGTTTCCTGACTCGCGTCTTAGTTTGAATACAGAGTGAGGAGAAAAGAGAGATTTCATCACCGGAGTGTACACGTACAGGAACACACAACCAGCTCGGAGTACGTTTCATAAATCTTTTAAACTCCTGTCAAGTCACACCAATATTCCCCTCACAAAGAAAGTGTGTCGCCTCTCTGAGACGCAGAAAATCTTAGAAGAAAATGTCTTTTTTTTTTTTTTTTTTTCCAGAGCTATTTATTTACTTCTCTATCCCCCACCTCGCCCACACAATCCTGGTTGTTTTCATCTGCTTCGTCGGTGCTGATATCCAGGATTTCTGGGATGTCTGACTTTTTTTTGTATTTGCTGTCAGAGGAGAAGGCAAGGACGAGGCTTAGCACAGTCACACAGCAATATCCAGTCAATCCTGCAGTTTGCTATATATCATTCACAAACAAACCTCTGGGCACTACAGCAACAATAGACAAACACAAATCCGGACCAACTGGTGTTCTGCAACTGGAAGCAACAGGTCAACTGTGCAAGGCTGTACGCAGATATGCTATACACTGTATGTGTGAAGTGAAATGTAGTCTCTTACTTATACAGTACACAACACATGAAATGATTGAAGGAATTAACCAACACGGGTCGAACAAGAGACTCACACTGAGGGGTAAGAACTTGCTTTGCTCAAATATCACAGTAGTTACCATATACATAGTACAGGTCAGCTCACATCACTGCTGAGGCGCCTTTATTCTAGGCGTTCCCAAAGCGGTATGGTAATTTCAGAGGAAGTGAAGGGGCTTTTTCTTCCTTCGATCTACTGCAACTGGTTATGAGAGCCTTTGAAGTAAAACACTTATTCTCCTCCAACAAAACACAGACAATGTCAGCTGATTTCAACCTCAAATGACAGGGATTTAGAGTACGTAACATGTGTATTTTACCCTATTTCAACCTGAACTGACAGTTGGGCCCTCTCCCAGCTGATATGAATCTCTGATTCAATTAGAGATCGGGCTAGATGGTGCTTTATTGATCCTTTAAAGGGAAATCACATTTCATCCTCATGGCCGTGACATGCTGTATATCAGGTAGTAATGAATCAAATGTACACGCTACAATTAAGACAACAATGTAGAGTTTTAAGGTAGGGATTTTCAGAAAGAAAAAAGTAAAAAAAAGTTGTTATAGATGTATTTCAGCTGATTACACTGTTGTCAAGTCATTAAATAGGCAGTATCAGTGGTTATAAGCCTCACAGATATGGATCAGTAGGGCCCTGCTACACCTGCTTGTAGGTTTTTTCATCTATTCACATGGTCGATCACCGAAAGAAGAAATAAATGAAGACGACAGAGACCTGTAGAAACCATAGCAATTATGACTGGAGCAAATGTGGAAGTGAGGCGCTGTGGTATTGACCAGTGGTTCTCAACCTGGGGGTCGGGACCCGCAAAGGGGGTCATGAGATAATTTCCAAGGGTTGGGAGAGACATTAAAATTAGTACTGTCAAAGTTAACGCGATTATAACAATAATTTCTTGAATGCATTAATGTAACTTGATTTTTAGGTTGTAGCCGGCTCAGTTTTAAAGCTAGAAGATGCTGGTATATGAAACTAGAAAACTTAAGGAATCTATTGGTAGCAACCATGTCATACATCTCAGGAAGGAGAAGAAATAACGTTGCGCTAAATTTTGGTGAGGAAAAACTGGCATGGTCATTTTCAAAGGGGTCGGTTAACCTCTGACCTCCAGATATGTGAATGTAAATGGGTTCTCTGGGTACCCACCAGTCTCCCCTTTACAGACACGCCCACTTTATGATAATCACATGCAGTTTAGATCAAGTCATAGTCAAGTCAACACACTCACACACTGACAGCTGTTGTTGCTGCAGTTTGCCATGTTATGATTTGAACATATCTTTTATGCTAAATGCAGAACCTGTGAGAGTTTCTGGACAATATTTGTCATTGTTCTATGTTGTTAATTGATTTCCAATAATAAATATAAGCCTACATTTGCATAAAATAAGCATATTTGTCCACTACTATGCTGATAAGAGTATTAAATACTTGACAAATCTTCCTCTTATCTCCCAATTAATCACAGACAACCGTTAAACAACCTCATTATTCTGGGGGGTCATGACTTGAAAAGGTCGAGAACCACTGGTATAGACAGTGCATAGCCCAAATGGGGTGGAGGTCCAGGGCTTTCACCCAGGAGACTGGGGTTCGCATATCGTGACTCATGAAACCAGCAATGTGCTAAGTTGAGGTTTCGTTGCCTAAACCTACAGAAGTTGTTTTGTTTGTGTTTAAAATGTAATGTTTCATGCAGGTTTACAATGTGTTAGAATGTTGTGCTATTAAGTTTGGCTTTTACAATTTATTAAGCATAGTAGGCCCCTACTGACCCACATCTATGATGCTAGACCAATAACGTCTAGTCAATGGCCTGATAAGTCGAATTGGGTGGGATTTATAAGTGATCTGAAATTTGACTTTTCCTTACTTTTTGTGAAAGAATAAAAACTATAGTGACGCTGTAATATTGTGCATATATCACAGTTTTCAAAAAAGGAGAAAACTGCATCAGACAAAACTGCATCAGACACTACAGAACGTGGCAAGAAACAGGCCATGTAGTTGCACTGAAGGTGCTTTTATCCTTAAATAAAATGAAATAATTTGGTCTACAAATGAGCTCCAGAGTATAGTAATTACCAAAGTGCCTCTGCGTGTAGGTGTGAAATTCGTGAAATGTGAAAGAAGAACATGTTCTTTTTCAACAAGCTGGAGAGGCCCACATGCAAGACCAGACCCTCTAATATTTAGGGCCTTTAATTAAAAGATTCAGTGTTGCAGGTCCTTGCTGTAAGAGTCCTCGACTTTTGGCATAAAACAAAGTACAAATTATTAACTGGAGAAAAAAAAGAGAGGTTCTGTTTGGGAGCACTTCAGTTTAGTTTGGGCACCAATGACCTCGGAGGAGCCAAGGACTAGCGGTCCAACACCCCAAGAAAGATGGATTCTGCTGCTCGGAATGGGCCCGGATTATCTCTCTGGCACAGGAGCCGGAAGAAAGGGAGCAACCGAACATCTCTGGGTGGTGAAAAATGAGGGAGCGAGATACTATTTCTCCTTTAATTCACAAGGGGTGGCCTGGCTCTGCCTGCGATAAGACACAAGTGATCAACATCCTTTGACTTGGCGGTGACTTGGCCTCCATAGCCGCTCCCCTCCCCTTCCCCTCGCTGATATGCAGTACGTATTTCGCTCCGTCCAACAGGTACAGTGCAGGTAGGAAAAGAAAATGGAAAGAAAGGAGGGGGGAGAGGAATCATTGTGGAAGCTGTAGGCACAGAGCTAACATACACTGCAGAACCCAGATCAGGATTTATGATCATGAGCAGAGGAGAGCGCTCCATTGGGCCTGGAGGGACTGTTGAGATACTTTTAGGCCCCTTTTTCTCATTTTCTGTCTTGTTTCCTCATTCTGTGTACTGTACATCGCATTTCCTCCAAGGACAAAATACCCCTCCAAACATAACTCAAACCTTTAACTTCCCTCTCCATCCTTAATCGAGTGCTGCAAATAAATATCTGCATGCCTGGTCAAATATAAATCTGGAGGTGTTTTTACACTTGGCCAACTTCAAGAGAGATTAGAGCGTCTTGTCAGCAGTTTTTGTGCGCTGTGAATATTCAAATTAACTCAGTGAAAAGAATCTCACTTGCTTCATTTAAAGCATTGTTAATGCCAAACACTTACAGTTCGGTGGCTCAATGTGCTCCAGAAAATACAGTGTGAAGTAATAAAGGCAATCAAGTAACATTTGACAGAACAGTATCCCTCATTTTAAGTATTGCATAAAAGTCTCCATTCGAGGATGCAAGGATAAAGAAACTCCAAAGCTGCCGAATAATGACACATATTCTTTCTTTTGAACTGAGAAGCTACCTTAATTAGATAAATAGATTCAGCCTACAAATGGTTTGATCAAATGAGGCATCAGCGCGTTTGTTTCATGACACTGATATCAGCTTCTTTTCACAGAGTCGTGTACTGCAGAGCGTCGGGAGTGCAAACAAAGGGATCCCATCACAGATAGGAAACATCCACTTTAAAGGAACATTAATGAAGAGAACTTTGTTTTCTTGTTGTCTTCTTCCTTTTGTTGTTCTTTTAGATGATTTTTGGTTTGGTTAAGAAGCATTACTGGTATCCTGCGTGGTAGAAAGATGTGAAGACCAAACACATGGGCAAAAGCTATTTTCAAATGCAAACATGAAAGTATGAGGAAAGCAAAACAATTAAGGCAGAAAATGTGGCTCTGTTATCTGTATCCTCTATCTCACAGGTGATACAAGTTGTAATGGAAGTCCCCTTTCCTGTCGTACATCCTCCCCAGAGCTGGCGCCGCCGTGGCTTTATCTCACCTTGGTCAGGACAAATGTGAGTGATTGCTGTCTGGGTTATATCAGGAGCCGGTGGGTTGACACCTAGACTCGTGTCCAGGGCTCCCATCGTTGCTCTGCCTCGCCACAAGCTCCACCCTCCTCCCTGCATGACCACAGTTGTCACTACCAATGAAAGCGCTGGTCTCTCAAAGCACCCCGAGCCATGATTAAACCTCCACTGCTGAAATACCACAGTTTGGGCTGGCATCTACTCAATATGGGCTGTTAATTACATTCTTCTAATTTATTCATCTAAAAATGATAATTGTTCACCTTGACATAATCCAACTATGTGTGATCCATTGTTGCAGATCGGTCTAATTGCATTCACCAAGTGGGAGGGGGAATAAAGCTCGTTTCCAAACTAACAAAACAACAACGGGTTCAAACTTTTCAGACCACTTGGCAAGAAAGCACCAATTTAACTGAGCCCTAACTAATTGCTTTTACTGACTAGTTTCTAAATTAACACACACTAACATGAACTGTGCGTAATGTGGCACAATGTTACATAATCATCAGACAAAACAGCCATCGACCGGCGTTTTGAAGCCTTGAATTCGGCATTTTGGCCGTTGACATCTTGTTTTTTTGCAACCAGAAGTGACGCTCAGTAGAAGATGGAGCTAAGTACAACCAAACGCTGAATAAGACATTTTTAAGTGACCAAAAAGGTTATATTAACTTTCATGTACAGGCAACATACTCTGAAAGGGTTAAAGTAAGAGAAAAACACGCTGTGGTAGCAACCTGTCAGTCACAAGGTAGCCACGCCCTTGTTGTCCAATTAACTATAACTGGGACCATAATTTACTAAATGAACATCGTGCTGTATTATAGATTTGAAACTAGAGACTGAGATCATAAACTCATATTTATAATGTTTACTGAGGTGATAAATTATGTAAGAAATGGGGTCATTTTCTCATAGACTTGGCTAGACTGGCTGACTTGTCCACCAAAAATTGTTTACTTCCTTGTTAGATCTGTATGTTAAAGGAAAACAAAGACATGGACACCTGATGAGGTGCAAGTTTTAAGACTCGAATGGGCCATGCAGATATACATGTTTTCACACATTTTCCTGCACTTTCCCTTTAGTGCCTCCATGAGGTTGACATTTGTGGTTTCGAGTAAAATATCGAGAGAGATTTCTGTAACATTTAGTACAGTCAAAGTGGTTTGAATGTGATAACCTGTGAACCCCCTACTTTCCATAAAGTGGCATCAACCGAGCACAATTTCAATTATCCAATAGATACAGCTTATACTTGTAATGCTAATGCTCTTAGCATGCTAACATGCTAAACTAAGATGGGGAACATGATAAAAATGACACCTAAACATCAGCATGTGAACACCGTCACTGTGACCATGTTAGCATGCTAACATTAGCATGTAGCTTGCACTGTCATGCTAGCAGCCCTACAGAGACACTAGGGTGCCAAATAGTTCTGGATACCCCATACAGACAATATACAGTAAATTAAACACATATGTCCAGACTGTGCAACTGACTTATTAAACTTTTGAGCCAGTAGAAGCACAAAACACAAGCTAATGCTAAGTTTAAGAAGTATCATGCTGCTGGGGTTAAAACTAAAAGCTGAACAGTGTTAATGCCATAGAAACTGAACGGATAGTACTTAGAGATCGGGCTAGTAGAACGGATATTGAACTGTTTTTCGTGGTCATTTGACTAGTACAAAACAAAATCACAATTGTTAGTTGTTAAGATGACAACACACATCACTGGAGCTGAGAAGTGTGGTGGCAGCTCGCCGGTACATGCCCTTCTCCAGATTAATGGCTGCGGGGAGGAAATAGCAAGCTAGCTAACAGCCAGCTGTCTGCTCGGAAATGAGCTGAACGTTGTCACGGTTCTAGAGATAGCGATGTGCTTTCCTACGTTGTGTTTAGATAAGGCATTAAGTTGGTCAAATTTACTCATTTACTCTGGCACTTAATGCTTCGTAACATTACTACTCCAGTGTTTGTTTAAGTCGTTCCTGCTGAAGTCAGTTATAGGTCACGGTACACATCAAAATGGCCGCTGATCTGACCATCCTGCTTATTCCATGGTTAATCCAAATCACTACTTTTTAATCTGTAAAACTGTTTTTTAAAGATACTTATTATCTGTATGATAAATGAGCAAATGTTGTTTTATAAGAACCCCAGTTGGACATCTTCCAGCCAATCACAATAGTCTATTCTTGCCAGGGCATATGTAAAACACAAAATAAATAAAACTTTTTTTTCTTCAAAAGATAATCTTCATAGTCCTCGATCGCCAACCCCGTGGAAACACCTTATCTAAGAAATAATAACGTTATGACATTTAAAATATCGCCAAAGCGTTTCCTCATAGTGCCATCTTTTCGGATGGGAATGCATCTCATCTGATTGCTTTGTAATGAAGCTCACCGCTCCTTTGATAGATTCCCGTTCTTTGGAATTAAGGTGGATCTGCTATGGTGCATTTCCTAATGACATCCTATCTCCTGTAACAGTCCTGACATTTTGATTGTCTTATTTGTTTTGCACTCTTTACCTTCTCTTTGAAGGTCACTCTCCAATTACTTTTAAGCATGCAAATCACTATATCCACAGTCCACCTCTATCGCTTGATGAGTAGGACGGAGCAGAGGGAGCATGTACAAATGCAACTGGGCTGAATATAACAGTGTTATCTTGAGTCTTTTCATACATTTTTTTTTTTTTTTTTTGTACTGAGCAGTAATTAACCAGCAGTCTCTCACATCCTCATCCTACTAACCCCACCTTTCTGCACTTCTTATAGGAAAATTGACTGTCATACTCCACAGGGATGTCAGAGGTCAACTACTGAACAGTTTCCCAGGTGCTGCCAGCGATGTCTGGTACAATGGCACTAATGCTGAGACTGAGAAATCTCTTGTAAGGCGTGCCCTTCAATTTGCCAGTCAAAAGTCCAGTTCATACAGGCCTTTTATTACTTTGGGTCCTCCTGAGTTTTGTAATAACCGTAAAGGTCGCTTGTCTTCTTAATCCTGCTGTCAAATTCCCACCATATTTTGCCAAACAGAGGTCATATGATAATATCACACTTGTGTGAATCAGCATTTTAGTAATTTGGGGTTGTAGATTTTTTTGCAGGGAGTCTGGTTGGCTTTTCCCTCCTCCTCCTCCTTCATGTCAAGAGTTATGAAGGCTGCAGTGGAAATTATTAATGAGAGCTTTAATAGATTTCCGGCTGCAAATTCTGAGGGCTCATCTAGCTACTCAGCATTTGGAGAAAGCTCAAATCATTTCATCATTAAATTCAATACTGAGAAGAGTGTGAATGTACTGCAAAAAGCAGAGACAAGGGGGTTAAATTCCTAAATCATTAAGTAATTGTAGGACTAAACTTTTTCTTTTAAAGGGCCAGTGTGTAGCATTTAGGGGGATCTACTGGCATAAATTGAATCTAATATTAATAAGCATGTTTTCTTTAGTGTATAATCACCTGATAATATTAAGTGTTGTGTTTTCGCCAACCTTAAAGTGAGTCGTGTAAGTCTACATAAGGAGCTCCAACAAGCACATGAGAGAAGTTTCAGTTGGTTGCAATCTCCAACCTTGCAGCTAGATGCTGCCAAATCCTTCATGCTGCACCTTCAAGTGATGTAGCTCAGTAGTCCAGTATCCTTGGAGTGACACTTTATGCACCTCATGATGTACATCCAAAAGTAGTGTGCAGTACATGGAGTCAGGTACAAAGGTTTGGAGGTCGCTGGATGGGCATCTCGCGAGTTGGACCGTCATACATGATTCCAGAGTTGCCGTTCCCAATTCAGAATCCAAAATGTTGCGTGAAGAATCAAAAAAGACGACAAATAATGCCATCTTTCTCTTCACACTACTGTCAATCCCAGTACCCCCAAATCTCATGTTGGAAAGCCGTGGGTGGAGAGGGTTTCTGAAGCTACTTCACCATCTGGCCAGCAGGTCTGATGAAGCATACTGGCCCCATTTCATTACCTATTCATAAATTAACCCTAGTTTATTTCCATAACCATAACCTCCACTAACCTTAACCGTGTGGGACCCTGAGCCCTGACTCGGTTCTGCACCGTTCTGTTCTGTGTCCGTGTACAGATTACGTACCGTAGTGTTCAATACATAATAATACATCTCTTTACGGCTGGATAGAAATGCCACTGCAGAAAGTGGAGAGAAGTTAGGTTTGTCTGGACGAGTCACATTATATCTTCTTTAAGAGGAAAGTTTTATTTAGCTAACACTGGTAGCATGCTAGCTGTGTAAGATTTATGGCCTTCCTCAAACAGGACCCTCCCCACTCCCACTACACGACAGAGTGAACTCCGTTTGTCGTCACACTCGCAGCTGAATGGAGCACCCTAATCTAGGTGTAGGGTACAAGTACCGTGGCAAGATTTTGGATGAACTTCCCTCTCTTCGATAGAAACTGTCTCATAACGTTTTTGCAATGTTCTCTATACAACACTTTACAATCAAATCAACATCTTCCGTTTGCTGGGCCAGAAAAGGGCAGATTTGATCCTAAATACAATGTAAGCTGAAGTTGTTAAATATCTATTTAGTCTGAGCTGTTTACACTTGTACAGGTAGTTGACCGGAACTTAAATTTGTACAGAACATGTTCCATGACAACCTGCGATGGACTGGCGACCTCCAGGGTGAACCCCGCCTTCGCCCAATGCTAGCTGGGATCGGCTCCAGCCCCCCGCGACCCCTAACGGGATAAGCGGTTGAAGATGGATGGATGAATGAATGTTCCATGACAAACATACGGCAAGTAAGTTGGCAGCGATTTAGACTTGCTGTTATATAACCCACTTCCAATACCCGCGAATTGGTTTGGGATGGCACTGAATATGGCGGACTCCCACGCAAACAGAGTGGAAATGGGTAAGGATCCGGTTCCCTTGCGTGAGGACACAAAGCTATGTGGAAACAAGGTGTTAACCGCCATCTTTCACTGAGCTCAACCAAGTGTTTTAGAGCTGAACCCGTACTATACCTTAACCATCATTTGCCACAACTACAATCAGATTTCAGTCTCGCCAGTACCTGAAACAACCCCGCCCTTGTTTTTCCATCGGTGCGCCCTGTAATTGCCAGATAAGACGCACAAGACCGGGTGACCGATGTATAGTCGCATTATCACTGTGTCATTGTGTTTGTAGAAACACTGCATTCAACATATTAATTTGTTCCTATCAGTCTCCTCACAAATGCAACGGGAACATATGAGCTGTCCCACTCCAAGCCAAATAACCGTCTGGGTGAGCGCTGACCCTTCTGGATGTAAAGAGCATGTCATTGTTTCACATATTCTCCACATCCATCCTTTTAGTAATATGCGTCCTCTTGCCAGCGTATATTTGAATATTTCATTCAAGACAGATGGAATCCTAATCTTAGCTCCAAGCTGTGGCGTTTTGTCACCGATCCATTTTCCAATCAGGCAGTCTCCATCTACTCCTCCATTTTTCCTCCCTCGCCGCTCTGTTTTGTCCTCCCTCTGGCTCTGCCACCCATCGCTCACTCACTCAACTTTCTTTTTGCCCTCTTTTCTGACACACTTTGCTGAGGTGCGTCAGTTTGAAACGCTTGAATATTTCATTTTCGCCAACATATATAATGTCGAGACTAATGAGCATGAATTAATTTAACACCTTGACGTATAATTGGCTCAAGGGAGAGGGAGGAGAATGGCAAGTGATGATTCATGTTGAAAAAATGATTGCTTTGTTGTTAAAAGGAGCTTCTGGCTGAACATCATAGTACAAGTGTTACTACACTTTATTACTTGTATTTAAATGCATACAAGACAATAGAAAGAAAAGAGGTGATAGAAATTACATAGCCTGTACTAATTGCTCATCATGGCTGGGCTGCAGAGCAGAACAATTTAATTTCACTACTGTGGTTACACATTTGTATGTGTTAAACAATAGTCTCACCCACAGTCCTTTAGTTACCTTACGGTAAGTCCCTAATGAATAATGAATGTGGGAGGACATCGACAAGTAAGCAGTGACCTTAACAGTGTTGGGTAGTAGCAGAGCTACAACAAAGCTACAAAACGGCCAAGCGTGGCCAGCTAAATTGGCGCCAAGTCTGCACTTAAGTGGTGCTCAAGCGTTCATTGACACAGTTACATTGTTCTGCTGGAATGAGTCCTAAAACCCGATGTGAGTAAGCATATTTGCAGCTGTGGGTCCTTCATCTTGAAGTCAATTAGTTTTTGGTGAGAGGCCTGAGAAAAGGTCTGTGGGTAACACAAGCTAAAGATTTTTCAAGTTTTGCTCTAGAATATAAAATCTTCTTCTCCTTTTGGCTTTTCCCTTCAGGGGTCGCCACAGTGAATCAGCTGCCTCCATCTCATCCTGTCTCCTGTATCCTCTTCTCTCACACCAACTACCTTCATGTCCTCTTTCACTACATCCATAAACCTCCTCTTTGGTCTTCCTCTAGGCCTCCTGCCTGGCAGTTCAACACTCAGCATCCTTCTACCAATATATTCACTCTCTCTCCTCTGGACATGTCCAAAGCATCTCAGTCTGGCCTCTCTGACTTTATCTCCAACATAGATTTGATTCGCATGTTTGATATGGCAAAAGTTTTACGCGTCTTAAAAAAAAGATGGTGGCTAACAACTGGCTAAAAGAGTCCATGAAATGCCTTTACAGGCTCATTGTTTGTACTTGAGCTCATGGTGACTATGGTGCCGACTGCATTCACACAAAATCATAAAAGGGGTGTTCATTTCTTAAGACTATTTAGCTGAAGAAAATGTGTAAGTATAATAACAGTTTATTTGTAGCTTATGCCACTGGCTTCCATTGAAAATGACTTGTAGCCTGCTGCCTTGTTGCTCTACATTACCACCACGCTACATTTCTCAGTAGCGTGGTGGTAGTGTTGCTGAATCTGAATCAAATAGCGTTTCAGTAGCTTAGCTCTTGCATTGATCAAGTTGTGAGGTATCCTCCTCACAAGCTACATTTTCCCTTGCATTTCTGAAGTGCAGCGGAGCTTTCTGCTGCAGGCTGAAATAAAACTGCAAAGGATTAGTAAGTGACACCGCCGCCATATACCGAGGTGCACGTCTAGCCGACAGAAGCACTCCCATATGATAGTGACATCACACACCAATCCCTGAGCTGCTGCCTCCGATGTCTCGGCTGCAGGCGAATACAGACATGCGAGCGGCGTTTACTTGATAGAAAGGTGGCAGAGGGTGACGACGGAGAGGAACTGATCCCGAAGGAGTTGCCGTGGCTATACCTCAAGAAATACACAAGTTTAAGTGAAACAGAGAAAAATTGTGTTCGTGCATTTACAAGAAGCTGTTCTCAAATCCCGAAGAAGCCAACACAACCATCAGCAAAGACGATCTGAATCAAGCACAGGAATGGCGGACCCCGCCACTAACAGTAAAAACTATGATAAAGAGAATAATTACAGAGTGTAGTTATTGTGAAGAGCTATTGCTGAAAAAAGCAGTTGACTGTATCAAAATCAAGGTTTGATGCCAATCAAAATTTTAAGGATTGCACCTTTAATTTCGTATCAGAAATGTGTAGTGTGATATATCAATGTGTATATACGATCAACCGACGAACAACGAGCAGATACTTCTCATCTGTATCGAGGGTGAAGAAAGTTTTACCAACTATATTTTTTCCTTTGTTCTCTTTTTTGGTGAAAATCAAACTTTTCTCATCAATCCGTATCAGCCACTCACCCGTAATAGATAAGGGTTTGTTTACCTAACTCTCTAATGGTTCATCTCCCTGATGACTGCTTTTACTTCACTGCAATTAATTACCACTGCTAAATTTCCAGAGGAGAGCAGCATCCAAACAATTACAGCTTTTATTCGCTAAACTGAACACTGGTCCATCTATCTCTCTGATGGGATGGACCATGTTTTGTTGTGAGGTTTGTCACCTTGACAGAAAGTCCAACTAAGGTCTCGACGACATGCTGAGGAGCATCAAAACGAGCTCAGGATAGATTTTGTGCAAATGTGATTCCTGTTATTTAATACACACTTCCGACACAGGTCAGCAACAATGCTGGTCTGGCGTTGCCATCAATAGGCCTGTATATAAGCATGTACTGGATGTATTTGAGTGTGTGTTGCCTGAAAGCTTGTGTGTCCCTCTGGGTTGTCAGATCCTGTTAATTGCTGCCTTCCCGCTGCTTTAAAAAGTTGTGACTAGCTCACCCCGCAACCGTCACTCCGCTTTCATTATTTACCCATTCAAATGAGAGAAAAATGTTCATGTCGACATTAATGACACCACGAGAGAGGAAGAAGAAAGACTAAACTAATTAAGGCAACTGACTCACCTCACCATTACAGAGGATTTAGTGGGGGTACTGCAGTGTACTTCGACACCCTCCCCCCTTCCTTTTAATTACCACATGCTTTAAAAAGTTTTTCCACCGTGAACAAACAACCAGCGAGGGATGGGAAACGGCTGACTGGACTGGATTTTCACAGCAGGATTGTGTGAGTTTTGTGAGATTTGGTGAAGTGAACGGCATCCATCACCTTTATACTTACAGCAGATAACACGTTAGATTATAAAAAAGATATTTTGCCATCAATAATTAGTATAGAGGCCATAACTATTTCACTCCAAAGCACAAATCAGGGCAGGATGACTCTTTCACTCAGTTGGTACAGCATTACGTTTAAGATGTACAGTATAGGATTTGGTGACATCTAGTGGTGTACCCCTCAAGTATCCCTCCACTCACTCCTCCCTTTCCAAGAGTGCAGTAAGGTGAGATGCGGAGTGCAAAACCGTGGTAACGCCGTTGGCCTCACTCAGAGGCCATTGTTACCATAATAACACTACTTTAGGAGCAACGGAAGTCAGATGGCGGCTGGTGGTGCCGCCGTTAAACGCTCTGCAGCTCATGTTACAACACTTTCACATGCGTGTCAGTGTGGCTTTCAGATACTGGAAAAACATGGAAAGCTCTTGGTAGAGTCAGCGTTTGGTTTGTCTGTTCTGGGCTACTGTAGAAACATGGCGGAGCAATGGGGTGGACTCCATGAAGAGGACCGGCTCCATATGTAGATATGAAGGGCTCAGGCTAAGCACACAAAAACACGATAGTTGTTAGTTTCAGGCGATTATCCACTAATGAAAACATAGTTATGAATATTATATACAATTTCTACTAATAGATCCCCCCTAATGCTACACACTCTTCCTTTAATATAATTTTTATACATAATTTCATCCATTGCAATGTAAAAGTGTCCTCGCCACAGGCATGATGCATCAACAGCAGCTCTAGTGAGTCACTAAATATAACACAGAAGCATTTACATGTCCTCCATGTGCCAACAGAGTTCACTGAAATTATTAATAATAAAAATTCATTCTTCTGATTTATGTCACATCAAACACAAGGAAATCAAAACATAATGATGGATTAAGTCCTAATTATGCGACAGTTTCTGAAACTGGCTTGATATGCATGGCTAACTTATATTTGTAGTCACTGTGTATTAATATTAAAGGGGAACTCCACCTATTTTACATATCAAAGTCCGTTTACTGGTCTTGGGGAAGACGACTGCATATATGAAAAAAGTTGCTTGAAATCTGAAGAAACAGTCAGAAAATACCAGCTTATTACAACTAGAGCCTTATTTCTGCAGTTATGTTATGATCAGCACACATTTTGCCGCAACGACATTTTGCTTTTGACGAATCACAAATATGTTTGTCATGTTAGTCTGGAAAAGTCAGGAGGAGGTTGGGATGTATGAATGGGTGAAACACTGGACTTTGCTTTGTTTAAATTTCAGTCATTTTAATCCAAACCATGATATTTTTATTAAACCTAAATATGCAGTTTTGCTGCATGTTTTTATGGTTTTGTTTCAGTTTAAGATTATTAACTATTGTGACTGTGATCCAGGAGAAAATGCATTGAAACGCATTGTAGGGGAACGTAACTTTGTCGGAGTCAGGTTGTTATGATACACATTGTACTCTACAAAGTAACTGAGAAGGAGTGAACAACGTGCAATGATGGCGGAAGGAGCAGGTCAGACGATCAAAAAGGCTGCAGATTCAATAAACCAAAAAATGGCAAATTACTGTAATAAATACCTGAAATGTTGGTAATAATACTTCATTGTGTAGGAAACCTGAATGCCACCACAGCAGGTCAAAGCTGGAACAGGATGTTGGTCTGTAAACTGTGATGAACAGACAGTTAACAGTTTTAACATTTGCCTTCGTCTTTCTTCTGAGCGGCATCCGACCTTCTCTAGGTGAGTAAAATTATCTTAATATCCATAGAAACGATGGACAACACTGACAATAAAACGTGCAAACTGAAATTTACCTTAAGGTTAAAACAAACAAATATTCTCAATAATCTGCTGATTATTTTCGTGATTGATTTATTAATTTCTTGGTCTATAATATTATAAAAAAAAAAATGGCTGATGCAGGCTCTCAGAACTCAAGGGGACATATTCAAATGTTCAATTTGTTTTGTTGGAGCAGTTGAAAGTCATATTAACAGAGACTTTTCGGGGGCATTTATATTTAAAATATGACTGGGTGATTCATTTTCTGTTGATTGTCTAATCAATTAATGGAATAATAATTTCAGCTTTATTCCACATTAAGTATTGGCAGAGGAGGAGTCAGAATTGGCTGGATGTCTAAACCGTAGATATTGGACTATTTATAGCATCTATTAATGGCAAGAGCGTTAAAAATGAATGGCCTGTGAATGACAGATTCCCAAGCTCATGAAAAAAAATGAAGTGAGGGGATTTAGATGAAATGGCAACGCAGAACCGGAAAGACTGATCTCCTCTTTCAGTGGAGGCGACTCCAACAGAAGTACCTGCTAAGCAAATTTATTTCACTGGAGTTTAATGCTCCCGGTCCCTCCCTCCCTCACTGCCTCCAAGCCCTTTCACAGTACTTCCAAGACAAGCACTTTCCCCCTTAAATCACATCCCTTTATTTGCAAGCCAGACACTATTTTTTAAAGGAGGGCTTTTAAGAAATTAATCTGGATGTTGAAAAACACTATTACTAATACCTCCACAGACACTGAGAAAGCAATCCTGACTATTGAGCGGGTGGTAAATTGCCAATTACAGTGTAAAATTGTACAGCGAGGCCTATATACGTTTAAGGGGGCTTTCCTAAGTTGTAAGACTGCCTGTCAGTCAAAAAGCACCTAGGGCAATTTTCTATTTCATTAAGCCATAATTAATGAAGATAGGTATTATTTCCTTCCATGGGGACAAAGAGGCTGGGCCTCCATTATGAAACCATATGTCCAAAGGAATAGCTGGGCAGGTATTTGAAAACAGATGATAATTATGAACTCTCTCTTCATGTCACATCTGATGAACTGGGTGGCAAGCGAGGAAGTGTTAGTGTGTATCAGTTATAGCTACACCCGGAGTTATATTGTGTTTCCAGTGTGTGTGCACAGATGCTTCAAGGGACACGGGCGGAAAATGAAAAACCTAACAAGCTTGCAGCTGAGGCAAAGAGGTCGGCGGACAGGGCACTGGGGTTAAACTGGGCGCAATCAACAACAATCTGTCACACAAGTGTCTCCTGTTATTTTGGCCAGAGAAAAGTGGTAACCTGGGTGCATTGGTCAGATGATACGTGTGAGAGCAACATGCCAACTAACTTTGTAATTGAAATATACAAAGTTTTGACAGTTATCACGCATTACTGTACATAAACATGGACGTCATGATAGCTCCCCAGAAGTGAAGCCAAAACATCTCGATGTTTGTCATTTTATGTAGCTCTCTCACACTGATGTACTGTATGTTTGAGTGTTTTTCTTATAAGTTTGGTTTTAATCAGTTATTTGATCCTATAAAAAGGAGGGGAGACGTCTTGATTGACAGCTGCTGAAGTAATCGTAGCCGGAGGCTCAGGAACCGTACAAGAGATGTAACTTTAATAGAACATACGTCAATTTGATCAAAATTGTAGTTATAGGGATATTATTGCCAGTTATTATGTCTTTTTATCCAAACAGCTACTGTAGTACTAGCACAGCAGCTAGGTGGCTCACGCTAGCAAGCTGTGGCCATACTTGGCTTGTGATACTTGCCCCCGCCCCCCAATCCACAATCTCAAATTACATCAAAATGTCAAGATGGCAGCTCCCATATTTGGGATATTTTGGCTTCACTTTTGTACAGTGGGAGGAAGGAAGGGGAGACACGTCGTCCATCTACAGCACAGTCTATATTATCGCCAAAGACAAAGAAAGGCCCAAAGCGCATCGTGTGCACGTCGCTGTACGCCAACGTGGCTCTACATACTGTATGTGTGAGTACGTAGGTGGGTGTTATAGATATGTATACGCACAAAGCCTGTTTAATTCACACCCTTTCCATTACACGCATACTGTCGCATTGTGTGCAATAGCCTTCAAATTAACATATGTTAAAAACAAACACGTACGCAGATATATATATATGGCAACAGTTTCCAACTTGTTGCTATGACATTCATTTCTGATCTGACAACGCATCCTGTGTGATGAGCAGACATGTTCATTCAACCGTTGTGAGAGGAGACGGTCATGTCTATTAAACTTTTCTTTGCTGTAGTCTATAAATTTAATAGTATGAGTCTCATTATATGCATTGAAATGGTCTCTATATTTTGAAATGTATATTTTAATCATTGTATTGTAGCCTTGTAAGCCTTCTAGCCTTAAAATGTTTTCTGTGGTATTTTGGGAAATTCACTCTGTTGATATCATCAGGATTATTTTTGAATACGGCCTCAAGTTTATGACAGAAGGCCTGCTTTACGAACTGGGGGGATGTAGTTTATTTACATTTGCCAGGCAGAGAGGGACTAATTTACAAGTTGCATTATGGGAATTTGGGGATTCAGTGTTTTGGGAGCGGGACCCACACTTGGGACTAAAAGGATATCGCTTTAATCTCTTTTATACATCTGTCTCATAAGTCAACAACTTAATGGAAATGTAATACTGAACTTACACTAGTGATGTATTTTCTGTATTTGTTCATGTACATAATTTCTATACTTAGTTTATGCAGTTATTTTGATCCCATCCTTGATGTGTTTCCTACACCTAACTAAGTGGTTTTGTTGCCTAAATCTAACCAGGACCAATTTGTGGTAAAAATGTGCCGTTAAATGATCTGTGAAAAGCTGTTTCACAATGTTAAGCTTGTGGCATATAAATGACACATGACAAATGCGTTATCATTACACACAGAATGTCATTAAAATGTCGGACTATTTATACGCCTTCCCATGAGACTGCGCTGCTTTAACCTTGACTAAAACCTTAATCCTAACGTCAGCTAAACTGTCTGAATTGACTGTTAATTGCTGGTTTAAACTGGCTGAAAAAAAAGGCTGTTGTGTTTTCTAAAACCCTGATGTTGCACAGAAAACACCATATTGAACCTTTAGTGAAAATCTAATAAGAATACCACCTAGATACACATGCAAACATAATCAGGTGCATGCATGAGAGCTCACACTGGCAGATGCACATACACATTATGCGTCTTTATCTGGATGGCTTAGCAGCTCTGAGGACATTGTGTTCACTATGTGGGTATATTTCATGCTCTCTGTCGCCTGAGTGAAGATATTGGATCCAGTTTATTCTCCCCAATAACATTCTATCACAGAGTGCCTGTGAATGACTGGAGTGCATGTGAAACCCTTTGAAATCATATTACATTATTATCTATGTGACGGTACAGTATATTAGAAACACTGTTAACTTAATGGACTCAATCATGGTTATACGCCGTAATGCTTCCATATTTATTCTCTAATTCCCCATTTTCATTTTGCAAACTGTCCTCTTTCACAAATTCATGTAACAGCAATTCTTCAAATACAAAAACAAAAAGCCTACAAGATGCTATGTATAGAAATGTACAGCATAAGCCAGCAGAGCTTTCCCAGGGAAGAAAAGCAGGCGCTACACAAGTTAATCAAGGTTTGCATGTTTACCCTCCGGCTCTGTGATGGCTGCCTCCAAGATTTCCTGCTCACACAAAGTCTAATATTTACAGGGGGGCAAAATGTTTAGAGCTTCTGTCAAGGTTGTGAGCAGTCTCTCAACATCTGAAAGGTAGACCTGAGGTGATGTTTCCGTCACAACTGTGATAGAAGAACACAACAAGAGAACTGCAGCTGTGTGGGAGGGGCTGCGAGGAAAAGCGCATTGTTGTTGCTGTTTGCCGGTAGAGAAAAAATATGAAAAATTTAGCGCTGCAATGGAGTTTAGTTTGACACGTCACTGACACTGGACCATAAGGGGGGACGGGGGAGTAGAATCAGACACTTCTAGGGACTTTACTGGAGGAAATCTCTAAATGAATCCAGTAAAAATGTTTAATTTTCAGCATGTATGTAGTCAGAGATGTCCTGAAGTCAAATATATCAGGATCACTGTCAGAAATCATTCATTGTATTTTTTAACAAGCAACCCAAAAATCAAAGGATAAAGATATTTCCCTCATAGATTAGTGGTATATTCTTTTTAATTTATACGGGACATATGATTTATACTTCTGCTGAATACAATCCAATCAATCTGATTTCCATAGATGTATTTTGTATATACAGTTCCCTCTGTTAACACATTTTGAAAACCAGAGGTAGTCATAGGTGTCTACTACCTCTAATTTCTCCGCTCTCTTTATCCATCCATGGTCAGCTCCATCGGGGCCGCTGGAATGCGTTTAACATAAATGTCAGTATCTGGGTGCTCTTCAGTGATAGCGTCAGCTCATTTGACCGGAGACGAGAGCGACGGCCGGCCGGGCCGCACGTTATCGCCATACGACACCGTTTCCTGTCCGTGACAGAGTTAGCATGCAGCTTTAGCCGTCATGTCTAGCTCTGCTTTTCCTGCAATGTGTGAAACCCAAAGTGTTTCCATCCTTTACTGGACGTGTAGTGTTTACCACGCTGGATTTAAAACGGGACGGTGCAGGTCATATCCACGCTGACCCTCCAACCTTTTATACTTTCGGAGGTTTGTTTTGGTTGACGGATACCGAACGGATCTGATGTTAAGTTACTCAGACTACAACAATAAAAGTGATAACCTGCAGATAGACTCAGTTAAAGCACATTTATCGATTTTGGCATTAAAAAATTGCCATTCATATAAAGTTAGTCAGGTATTATTTTAAATGTCCAGCATGTGTGTAAAGCTATAACAAATGAACCGTTGTATTGGCATGTTTGGTCACTCCTTGACTTCTGGCCTGTAGGACCTGAACAACATGGAGCGAGTGTTCTGGCTGCTGATGGGCAAAGATGGCGCTTCGGTGAAAAATCTGATGGAGGTCTTTGGAGAATCTCACAGACACTCTCTGCTGGAAAAGCACCGCAAACTAGTACCGATCATTTACTAAATCTACACAATACTTTCAGGCATGCTTATCTCCTATGTGTCTGGTGAGACCGACCCCCCACCCTGGTACCTTTATGATTATTCCCTCTGTTTTACTTCTAGTTGTCCTATGTTTTATCAACTGGAGCAGTGACTGATGAAGGGATCCTGGACGTCATGAGGAGATGCTGGCAGGAAAACCATCATGTCCTGTGGCATCATTACCACTGTCCTCACAGTCCCAGGCTGAACAGGTGAAGCATACTGTATTCACCTATGTAACCACATACACACAAGACATTTCCAACTTCAATGCAAGACATGAACCAGCAGGGTGTCTGAGGTCGTACAGCCTCGAGGGGGACGTTTAACTGAAACAATGATCTAAACGTGCAGAGTAGACCAGAAGAAGACACAAGCCTTTGAGAAAAGCTCAAAAACAAAACTAACTCTTAAATATTTTACACCAATCACACAACAGGGGTTGCTGTTCAAACAGCAGCCATGCCAGCAGCTTTGTGAGGCTGTATTTACCATAGACGTATAAACATAGACGTTGCATTGGTCGCTTCAGCCCATTGCAGCGATACGTCAGCGTATCGTATATGGCCCCAACGTTGATGTACGATCCAGGAGTCAATGCGGTGTTCATGTACTAGGGATGGGAACAGTGCGAGTAAAAATGCGAACTGCTCGGTTCTCTCGTCACAATTCAGTTTGTGTCTGTATTGTTAGGTTTGTTTGAAATAGTTTATGAGGCCGATTGTGTGTTTTTTTTTCATCTTGTATATTGTCACACTAGAAATCAAGGCCTATGGAAAGAGACTGGGACACAACTAAAACACAACCAAAGCATCAGGGATGTTTCTATTGAAAGATATGCAGCCTAATGCGGTCGTGGAGGACGCTGGATGTCAGCATACAATGAGGCTACTTGAGCCGCGCTGTAATATGTCGTCTCGCAGACTCATAAGCTACACAGTACTTCCTGAACTGTCCAACACAGACCACGTAGCTCTGACTACAGACGGACAGACCGAACCCAAAACCGGGACCGCAAACCGTGAATTTTATGAACCATCACACCCCTACTATGTATATATGCACAAAAAAACTATTTAATACAATTTCTGAAGCCTTTTATGCATCCAAACTTTCATTTTTCCTCATGTCCCAAAACAGTGGTGTTGAGATACGTGAAACAATTCAGTTGACATTATTTCAAATGAAACTGTTTGATAGTCACATTATTATACACATTAAAATGGTTTTATATTGTTTATACAAAACATTGTTATTTGAGCAAATGCCAAAAAGTTTCTTGTTTTCATAAGATAAGATAATATTCCTTTATTAGTCTCACAGTGGAGAACATGGCAACAGTTCATGGCAACAAGCTGAGTTTTGTTGATTCACAGGAGCCAATCAGAGTCTTTGAATTTTTTGAATTTACAGCAGAGTTTTGAAACTCCTGGAGATTGTTTGTTTACATCATTTGGAGACCAGCAGCACAGAAGACAGACAGACACACATCAATTGACTCAGCAGCCTCAGTTAAGTGGTGAAAACTAACTGGTGGATTTTGCATTGTCAGCTTGTATTGACTGTTTCTCTGCTATTAACGTTAGCAAAAAGATCTTGTATCTTGAGAAGTGTATGTATTTATTTCCTTTTATTAACACTTTATCTTATCATTTTAAAGTTGATATGCCATGAAAAAGTTGATTATCATCTGATAAATGGGACAGTGTATTGACTTGTTTGGCCATATAATTTTAGTTGACAGTCACAGCTCTTCCTCTGCAGTTTAGTTTGCTATAATCTAGTTATCACATTTGGAGAAATCAAACAAACTGAGAGGTTCAGATTTATTGTGTTTTGTAGAAGTATATCAAACACTACTGAGCACCAGAAATAATTAGCATTATTTTTAATTTTGTTAAATACTTTCATTCCAAGCACCTGATCCAAATGGCAGCGATGGTGAAGTTCTGGGACGGCGATCTACCTCGGGCCACCCGGACCCTGACGTTCATCCAGAGCCAGCTCGCTGAGCTGACCAGAACCTGTGGCGACGTGCTGCAGGGCGGCCTGGTCAGCTGCAGCTACTTCGTGGAGCTGGAGAATAAACTGGAGAAGATTCTCCATGAGGTAAGTATTTCTCATCTTTGAGACATTTTGTTTCCAGCTGATTCAAACATTTAAATCTTATTAACACTATGATGATGATTTAGCCTACGTCAGCACTATGTGATGTAAAATAAGTGATCTTCTCTTTGTAATTTGCAACCTGTTTGTCCAAATAACAAAAATCTCAAAACCACTCTCACTGAAATGATGTTTTAAAGGGGACATATCATGAAAAACTCACTTTTCAGTGCTCGTACACAGACATCCTGAGTATCTGGAGTACCTACCAACCCACAAACTACCTTTTTAAAGGTGTGGTATTTATATTATTTGTCTCTTTATTTATTATTTGTCTATTTATATATTTGTCTCACAAGCAGACTGGGTTTTTTCAGAAGGGGGTCTTAAAGGCCCTAAAATGGAGCATTTCAGACAGAGGGTGAATGCAACTACGGGTATTTTAAAGACCCAGCAATGACATTTTGGTTTATGTTAAAATTCGCAGTGCAAAGCTTCATTAATATACACAGTGTTGTTCCCCATCGTGGCATAAAAAGAATGACTAAATGTGATTTAATCTTATTAATTTAATCATTGTAGTTGTTTACTTCTATTCATTTGGACTGCAAAACAATTTGTGGTTGAAATATGATGATTTTTATAACTCCACTGAAGGTAAATTTAAAATTTTAAGTATTACACAGTCCCACTGTATCCACTAAAAAAGGCTGGTTTGTCAAGCTACAAACAAGGCTGCTGTTTTGATGTCACTTTAGCTCAATATACATTTTATATTTGAACTTTTTTGTCGTTCCTGTGTTTGATTTAGACCCGCGCAGCCTGTCGGCCTCCTCCGATAAAACCGGTGAAGGCCGATTTTGACATCATCAAACCGCTCGGCAGAGGTTCCTTTGGGTGAGTAAGACAGACTGACTCTTTGTGTTCACACTGACTCTTTGGATAGCGCAGAGAGTCCAGTCAAAGCAGAAAAGAGAGAGATGTGCTGTAGAGTTATTTTGCTCCATCTGGACAGTTTGTTTTCAAATCAGATCTGATACTCAGTCATAGACGCTGCTCATGTTTCCTTTTCCCTCTTGTCCAGGACTGTAAACCTTGTGCGCCACAAGGAGACTCGTCGCATTTTTGCGATGAAGCAAATCAAACCCCAGTACGAGGAACAGAGGGATGAGGTCCTGCTGGAGCGCGACATCCTCGCCTGCCTTGACAGCCCTCTTGTGGTCTCCTTGTTTTGCTCATTTGAGACGAGGAACCACATGTACATGGTGATGGAGTATGTCGGAGGTAAGGAGGTTGCTTTTGGATCGGTCATACATGCATATACACTATATCCACTGTGCACATGTGACACTCTGAGAAGACCTAAACATAGCATCTGACCTGTTGTGTCTCTCTCTGATCTTGTAGGTGGGGATTTTGCGACCTTGCTGGGAAACAATCTGTATTTCGACGTTGATGTGTCCCGCTTCTACGCTGCCGAACTCGTGTTAGCGCTGGAGTACATCCACAGCCACGGCATCATCCACCGAGACCTCAAACCTGAAAAGTAAGGCTTCAACGTGTCCCACTGTTTATAATTTATTTATACATTTAATTATTTTTCGATATAAACACTGTTTAAAGCCGTTCCTTTGCTCTTATAATTTTGCTTTAGGAACCTCAAAGCCTGACAGAAGTGACATGCCTAGATATAGTTGCTTAGCTATGATTGGACAATTGCTGTTCAGGAGAAGGGTGTAACAAACCTCTTTTTAAGTTGGAGCAAAATTTACAGAAACTCTCCCAGTACCTATATTTTTGACCCAATCTTCTGCAGCCCCCTTTAGCTTTGACGACAGGCATTTTCTCAGTCTTCAGTATTAATGACTTCAGTATTAGTCTGCCATGTCAAAGTTTACACAATAATAACAGATGGTTGCAAACAACGTTAAATACTTCTGCTGAAGTTTGGCGAGAGGGTCAGAGTGGCCCCCTTGACCTCTGACCTCCAGATGTATGAATGTAAATGGGTTCTGTGGATAGCCACCAGTCTCCCCTTTGCAGACATGCCCACTTTATGATAATCACATGCAGTTTGGATCAAGTCATAGTCAAGTCAGCACACTGACAGCTGCTGTTGCCTGTTGGGCTGCAGTTTGCATGTTGTGAATGGAGTATATTTTTGATGCTAAAGTCAGTACCTGTGAGGATTTCTGGACAATATCTATCATTGTTCATTGATTAGCAATAATAAATACACACCTACATTTGCATAAAGCAGCATATTTGCCCACTATGTAGAGTAATAGCCCACAAACCCCCCATGACTTTCCTGTTTGTCCTTCTTGCTACTGAAGTGGACTAATCCTGGCATATAGTGTAACATGAGACATGTTGTGCTTCCCTCCATTGTAGTCTTCTGATCACAAACACGGGACACCTAACTGTGGCTGATTTCGGCCTGTCCAAGTCCGGGTCAGCGAACATGGCGGCCTGCCTGACCGAGGAAGACTGTCGGCGAGTTGCCAGAGAGTTCACTGATGGAGAGGTTAGTCTCTTCTTTTTCTTTTCTTCTCTTTCTTTCTTCTAATTTAAACTTGTGTAAATCCTGTGTTATACGTATTTTCCTACTTCATTTTCTCCTCCAGTATTGTGGCACGCTTCCATATATAGCTCCAGAGGTGATGCTACAGACGGGCTATGGAAAGCCCTTAGACTGGTGGGCAACAGGGATCATCCTGTACGAATTCCTGTTCGGCGTCACACCTTTTGGATACAGGATCAAGGACTGGGTCAAGGATGCTCCGGAGGTCCGTCGCCGAGTGATCAAAGGTAGGAATCTTTAGCTCATTCATTATCTTCTCATCACATGCGACCTTTCTACATGTTTGTCATTCTAGCCGTTCTGAATGAATCTTTCTGTATTTTAAACATGATTCAAAACGTAGCCACTTTGTGATTTAACTTTAAAATCTGTCACAAAGTAGCTTTCATTTCTTGTTTCGTTTAAATTTGAGATTTACATTTTTACGGTAGGTTTATGATGTTTTCGTCTAAGAATTATGTCATTCAGTCCCTTTGGCGATGTCAGTTAAATGTAAATTACTTGATCAGATCAACTGATATCTGCTTCTTTTCCAGATAAAATCTTGACACCAAATATCGACGATCCAGCGCTACAAGCTGCCAACAGCCTCCTGCATCGTCTTTTGGATAAGAACTGTGAGACTCGTCTTGGTACAAGTAAGTGACAGCTTGAGTAAAGACAAACTGTATAAGAAACAGAGAAACTGTGTTTTATTAGAGTACTAACTGGTGTCATGGTTCGAGGTGAGCTACATATAAAGTGATAATGTTGTCTACAGACAGACTAGACCCTGAGAGCTCCAGAGACCTTTGAGGGCAGTGTGGAGTGTTTGGGTCAGGTATCAGGTCCAACATGTGGAGATGTACAAACTAAATGTTGTTGTCACTTCTTATCCAGGAGGAGCCTCTGACGTGAAAAGACACCCGTTCTTCAGAGCTGTGGACTGGAGCGACCTCCTCAATCAGAGGCCTCCATACATACCTCAACTGGATAGTGACGAGGACACACACACATTTCAAGGTAGGTGCCAACGCAGACACATTGACAAAGGCTGCGGGCGAAAAGTCTCAGCCAAATACTCATGTCTGACATGAGGAGTAGACTTGTTTTTTTCAGTGATGTTTGGTGTGAATTTTAGGATAAATATGTCTTTCCTACGACTTAACTGATATTGGTTGTTTCAGGATGCCCTCTGCTGCTGTCTGACACATCCCCTCATGGTGCTGATGTCCAGGATGAATCAACAGACTTCTGCTATGTTGCCTTCCGCTTCAAGGAGGTAGGCTACAGTTGTTCTCCAGCTCCTCACCTCTCACTGCTGGTTGAGGCTGTAGAAATCTGTTTCTCTTTGTTGAATAAGCACTGAATATAAATAACTGACAGTGGTTTTCTCTTAAAACTCCAGGAGTACGGCAGCCCCCTGCCCCTGTCCCCCCGCACGCTGATCAATCAGGACCTGGTCTCAGAACAGCCGGTCCACAGCGAGGCAGTGGAGGAGCAGCAACTGACCAGCACCCAACCCATCGTGGACGACTCCAGTGAGGACAGCAACGAGGACTCCAGCAAGGGCAGAATAAGGCGTCTGATAAGGAGGAAAATGTCGTGGATCCGCCTCAAGATCAGGAAGCTGATGTCCAAATCCTGACTGAACATCTACTGACCTGTAACTACTGTTCAATAGAGATGGCCACCAATCATAATGTATATAGTTTGTGTAATAATTTGTGTAATAACTTGTGTAATAGTTTGTGTAATAATTTGTAAATACATTTTTTTTAAATGACAGTGGATGTACTTGAGCTTTTTGAACATAGCAATAAGACTAACTACTTAAGGGTGAGTGTATGCTGATGATGATCATGTGATGATTGTTGAATTCTTAAAGCAACCTACAAGTTGAACAGTTTGAGTTGCATAATAAGCAGTTACAGCAGCTAAATGAAGCAATGCAATAGAAGAGTTTAAAAAACTAGATGATCGCATTTCCTGCAGAAAATGACAGCTGAAATTTGTTTAAATACAGAAATTTAAAAGCTGAAATGCAGATAGACTTCTGGTTTAAGACCCGACTTGGTGCTCTGGTCCCCCTCCCTGAAGACTGTTTACATCACTGAGCTCACCGTGACCCGGGAGGAGGCAGCGGAGGAGGCCAATGAGCGGAAACACCTGCGTTATGCCGTACTAGCTGCGAGGACCCTATTGTAATCGCTCTGTTTATTATTATTATTATTATTAGGGCCCGAGCACTGACTGCAGGTCGGCGAGGACCCTTTTGTTCTTCTAATTATTATTATTATTATTATTATTTTATTATTATTATTATTATTATTATTATTACTATTACTATTATTATTAGAGCCCGAGCACCGACTGCAGGTCGGCGAGGACCCTTTTGTTCTTCTAATTATTATTATTATTATATATTATTATTATTATTATTATTATTATTATTACTATTACTATTATTATTTAGAGCCCGAGCACCGACCGAGGGGGGGGAGCCCTTTTGTTCTTCTAATGATTATTATTATTATTATTATTACTATTACTATTATTATTAGAGCCCGAGCACCGACCGCAGGTCGGCAAGGACCCTTTTGTTCTTCTTATTATTATTATTATTATTATTATTATTATTATTATTCTACTGTGGTTTTGAGTGGAAAAACGAGGTTCTTGGGCTATTCATAAAGTTGTGAAAATTGGCCCACTTGTCAGAAGTATTTAGTCAGCACCATCTTAAGACCTTTGTGATGAAAAGTTGTTCAAAGATCAAAAAGTTGTCCAACAATGTGGCCGTGGCGTGGCGGCAAAAAAACGCCATTCGCCAAAAAAAAATTAAGTTGACATAACGGCAGATCTTTACCAAATTTGATTAATTTGATAAGCATCCAGGCCTGAACACGCCTACAGTCTCATTTTGAATCATACTCATAGCGCCACCTAATGGTAATAGGAAGTAAAAGTCTTTATATTTTGGTGTATTTTTTCTAGCAGGTTAACCAGATCGACCTCAAGTTAGGTCTGGGAAGTGGTAACACATTCATGATGCCAGACAGTGAAGCATTTGAGTGTTCGTGAAATGGCGTTGCCATGGCAACGCTTTGTTCGCCATGAAACAGGAAGTTGTTTTTGAGAGGCATGGCGGCAAAAAAATGCTTTTCGCCAAAAAACAGGAAGTTGCTGTAACTTTGTCATTAACCAATCTGCTCCAAATTTATCATGCCTGATAAAAGTCCTCATCTGACGACATCCATATGCAAATTTTGGCCCGCAGTCATTGCGCCACCTAGTGGAAATCAGCGTTATGTGACAACAATCACCAGAATCACATGAGATTTACATTGTGACATCTACACTTGATAATGACAACCATAATGCAGGTTTAGTGTGAGACCTGTAGCGCCACATAGTGGACACAGGAAGTGGTGAAAGAATTACAAAACGTCATTTCCTGTGCCGCTCAGTCGATGTAAAATAACGTTTAACTTGCGTGTGCAGTGTTCGATGGTCACTGAAATTTAAGGGTGTGTTGACCGGCGTCCCGCCAGTACCGCCGACGCACGGGAAGGTGCGAGGGCCCGTTCATCGCTGCTTGCAGCTTTAATTCAACATTGCTCTTTGCTCCACCTTCTCGTCTAAATTTTATTTGCTAAAAACCAAGATGGTGACGGACAAAAATCTGAACTCAAGGCTTCAAAATTGCAGACCAGTGGGTGACGTTAACTTGACCACTTCGCATCTTCAGTTTGTTGTTCATAACAATAAGACAGCTAAATCCATGGAAAACAAAACATGGCTGACAAAAAGAAAACTAACTTAGCAGATGTAGCAGTAATATTAACTGCAGTCTCTGCTCAAGGCCTTGTATCTGGTTATCAGATGTCTTTACTCAGATAATGTATGAAGATGCAGATGTTACAGGATAGTCTGGTGTCCTAAAGTAGGGTTGTATGAGGTGCTTAACCATAGTCAGTTTATCACCCACAGTGGATGGCGGTCAGCACACCCATAGTTAGGGGAAAGAAACCGGAGTATGGCGGGAACCGGAGCATAGCAATGTACTCCTGTGGCATCATAATGTATTTAAAAGAAAGGCCACCTAAAAAAAAATCAAATGTATTTTCGCAGTTTGTCTAAAACTACCGGACTCAATTGAAAAAAAAAAAAAAAAAAACAGCAATTTTACCTCGCAGAACACAGGACTTGCTGGTCAGTTTGTGTGTAATATTGCGTGACTTTCGGATTCACCCAAGTCACACAGTAACACCCATAAACTAACCATTGAGGCAGCGATAAACCAGCAACCCCCATGTTCTGCTAGATAAAATTGCTGTTTTTCTCTGATGGAGACTGGTGGCTTTGGTGGCAGGATAGATGGCATTAATGGCTATACTTTCCTGTCAGAAACGGCTGTATCACGGCAAGGTAAACGAGCAAAAATATTCAGATATTTATAGATCTAAATATGGCATACACTTAAACTGATATTGCTTTGCTTCCATGTGGTAACTCCTGTCTGCTTTTCCAATAATTCTCAACTTTTGTAGGTAAAACACTGACTATGGATAAGTAAGTCATACAAGCCTACTTCAAAACAGTCAAACTGTTCCTTTAATACCAGGTGTAAATGGAGTCACAGGGTCAGTTATGAATGTAATGTGATAATGAGACGGATGAAACCACCGAGGACCTCAACTCTAATACGGTGCGTAGATCACTAAGAGATGAATAGAAGGTAATCTACTAATCCTCAAATAGAGGTTTCATGTTGATTTTATTTCATCAGTTCTTTTAAATCACACCAGACATCCTGAAAGAGACAGAAAGACATCTCATTTGTATTACAAACGCATTTCTTGTTTCATATACCACACTTTCCTGTCACATTACATCAGGTCGTGTGAGACAAAGCAATCCGGTAAAATGCATCAGTGTCTTCTGGGGCAAAAATTATCGAGCCTTTCATGCTGTCAGTTCGATGTGTGCTGGATCTTTGTCCTGGAGTCAATCTGAGAGCTTTAGTGCAAGTGCAGAAATAAAAGGAGCTCTTCCTGAAAGGAGGTATTCAGATGTGTTTTGTTTGTCAGTGAAGTATATCCAGAGGGGTGGAAGTTTGTCAAAAGAATTAAAAAGTATGAAAGGAAACGAGACTCAACTCTTGATGCTAAACAGTTTGCCCCAGATACAAGAATCTGAGTACACGGTTGTGAGGCCTGTACGTGCCCAGTGAGTAAAATGTAAACACCACCTCCGATCTGTCTCACTCAGGGCTGTCAATCCATTAAAATAGTTAATCGCATGACCGTGAATGATTAATCACAAATCAATTACACATTTTTTATCCATTCAAAATGTACCTTAAACGCAGTTTGGTCAAGTATTTAATACTCTTATCAACATTGGAGTGGACAAATAGGCTTGCTTTATATAAAGGTATGTATATATTACAAAACGGTGACAAATATTGTCCATAAAACCTCACAGGTACTGCATTTAGCATAAAAATATACTCCAATCATAACTTGGAAAACTTGGCAAGTCCAACTGGCAGCAACAGCTGTCAGTGTGCTGACTTGCCCCAAAGCTGCATATGATTATTATAAAGTGGGCATGTCTGTAAACGGGAGGTTGTGGGTATCCATAAAACCCATTTTCATTCATGTATCTTGAAGTCAGAGGTCAAGGGACCCTTTTTATTACCCCGTTATTTAGCTTCCTTTAGTTTCATATGATGCCAGTATCTTCACTCTAGCTTTAAAACTCAACCTGGTACAACCTCAGGAATATCAATTGAGTTAATGCATTAAAGAAATTAGCGGTGTTAAAACAAATTTGCATCAACACATTATTGCGTTAACTTTGTCAGCCCTAGTTTCACTGCTTTTTACTTTATATTCCACTAAGGGATATCATTTAGGTTTTATTATTACAATTTAGGCCTAGTTTCTGTAATTTTACTCAAACACAAGAGGAAATACACGGGAATTAGCTTTTAAATTGTACTCTTAGCATCTAATCAAATAAAGGGGGTTTGAAAGAAAGAAGAGAAAAGCCAAATGAGGCTACTTGAAGTAAAATTCTTCTCATTACTGACAAAGGAGCAGAAATTAAATTGGAAAGTGGGGACAAAAACACAGTATATGAATCATTTGCGCTTAACACGTTTTAAGTATAATTCTTCAACCTTGTTCGCACCGCCTCCCCCTCCCCCCATCCTCCCCTGCCTGTTGGATGGGGTTACCATGACAACACCCATTACCTCTTGATTGGAGATCTGGCATAATCTAGACAATGAGCGGTGCCATTTATCTGCTGTTAACACAGCAGTAGCAGCATTAGCGGCAGTCAGAGTCGGACAGCCATAAACAGAGGATGATGAGCGGGAAATACTGGGAAAGAGTGTGTGTGTTTATATGTGGGGGCCCAACCTGCTGCCTGCAGTGTTCGCGTGCATATGCGTTTATATCTGCAGCTTGTTTTGGAGAATGGCAGGAGGGATCTCTCGCCAGTGTGACTCGGTGGCTGGTGCTTAATATCGTACCGCAGATTTTGGTGCCAACTGAGCTTGCAGCACACAAAGATAAGCTTCCGCTCTGGCTTCAGCTCCCCACAATGAAGTGGGACAGGATTACATCACATAAAATTGGGAGCTCGCTGTTAACAAATCTGCTGCGATGTCGCACGCTCTGGATTCCTGTCAGTCGGACCCAAAAGACGAGTTGTGGAATTCAACCAATGATGTGATACTGATTTGAGGCGAAACACAATAAATGCCTTTAGATTTCTTAATGAAATAACAGGAAAAGTCCCTGTTGTCACTGCTAACAAGCTGATGGGCTACGTAAGGCACTAGCTGGGCTACTCCAATTAAGTTGAGGGACAGAATAAAGGGACTGCTGCATCGTAAATCACAACCTTTTCTCATTTCCTCTCTTTGTGTTACCCCCCCAGAAAATGTGTCACTGCGAATCAATTCTGCCACTGCTATCATGGATATGCAACAAATAAAAAGTGACATCAAATTATTTCCAAGCTGATAGATGTTACACTAGCTTTGTCAGTGTTGTCACCTCTTTGGAGAGATCTTTCTAGTTTAGAATAATTGAAAGAGTAACTGAGTTTTCAGACGAGTCAAGAATTGGTGGAAAAGTTGGCAGAGGAGAGATTTCTTTCTCTCTTTTTCTTCTTTTATCGCCGTCATTTCGCTCTTTTTCCATTCGGGGGGAAAATAATGACATTGGACTGCCACGGGCATATAAATAAATAAATATAAAAAAAGGAAAGGAAATGAGCATCGCGCGACGTAAAATATGACTTCAAAGTCACGACACTGACAAGACAACAAAGCCACACGGATCGAGGTACTACACACCTGAGGTTCGAGTCTTCGTCATTAAAGAAGAAAAATGAAAAACAAACAAGAAAAAAAAAAAAGCATTGCAGAAGGACAGCGACAGTATGAGATGTTGACTATTTTCTGTTATATTGCCCTGGATTCCCGAGTCGGCTGCCAAAGGTGTAGTTTTGATGAAGAAGATGAGTGATGCAGACCTTGGCGTCCATCTAGATTGCATTTAAACTGAGAGGACAGAGTTCACGCTGTAAAACAAATATACTGTAAAGGTGTTATGCTGCAGTCTGGGGCCCAACAGTTGTTACACAACAGTGTAGTTTTGGCCAAATAGCTGTGATGCTAATATTGGTATGTGGAAAAAACCTTTTAGACCTACAGATAAGATGCGTAAAACTGTATAAAAAGCTGTAAAAAGAGACCATAGATGAGCGGCTTCTACCCTATTTCAACTGTTTAACTGTGATTTTTAGCCAGCCAGATGTTGAAATGTGGGTAAATTGGTGGGTAAAATCAACAGGGCATCCTCTGCTTTGGCAGGCAAGGAAAACACTGAGGATGCGAATAGAGACTCGTTTCTAGTAGAGACACGGCTCCATCTCAGGCCTCTGCGACTATCGATTCCCCCGATTCCCTGATAAAGCTCCACTGTGAGCTACAAATAATTGTTGAAATCAGTAGAGCAGAGTTAGTAACGTGACCCAGCACCGTCTTGCTTGACTATATAACGGAGCTAACAAGCTCTTTTCAGAAAAAATGATTGGGAAATATGGCGAATGTACATCATAACGTGATGACGATGTGTTCAAATATAATGCTGTGAATGTAGTTTTTGGGGAGAAACTTGGATAAATCCAGTTGTTTGAAGGAGCTGTTTTTACAACAATATTAAACAGATAATACAGAGAGATTTATGAGCTGGGGGCGAATCCTCTGGTTGCAAAAACATGTCAGATTGTGTTGAAAAAAAAGTGAGCCTACTTCTTACTTGATTTAATACCTCAATAAACATTATAAACCTGAGTTTATGGTCTCAATCGCTAGTTTCAAGTCTTCTTCAATACATCATGACTATCATTTAGTAAATTATGGTCCCATTTAGAGTAAAGCCGAAGATAAAACAGGGTATGCATTAGAGCGTGGCTACCTTGTGACTGATATATCGCTGCCACGGCGTTGACCAGTCTGGAAGTTGTCCATGTTTTGGTCTGACAACTTAACTCTTTCAGCGTGTTTTCAGTTCGTGAAGTTAATTGTAATGTTTTGGTCACCTAAAAATATCTTACTCAGCATTTGGCTGTACTTAGCTCCACCCTCGTGTCACTTCTGGTTGCAAAAAAGCCAAGATGGTGACAGCCAAAATACTGAACTGGAGACTTCAAACAGGCAGTCCACAAACCAGTGTGACTGTCCACTTCTTATAGACAGTCTATGGGTTTCACACTCTCACAGTGTGTTACAGCCGACTCAATAAGTGGATCTATTTTTCCAGCAAAAACAAATTTTCTTAAATTAGCTGAGCTACTCCACAACCTTACCATGTACCCTCTGGCAACTGCAGAAGTGCCCGCTGTGCTACGAGCTGGAAATCACAACCATTCACGCTGGACATAGATGTAAATAGAGTAGCATCCTCTCGCTCCTGTGCTTGCAAATATGTGGTATAACATTGACGTGTGACATACACTCAACACAACCCCCCAAACAGATCTGTGACACTGTGTATCTGGTGTGTGTGTGCTGCTTCATTAAGTGTGTATCCAATCAGTCACACACTCAGCAGCTCGGCGCGTCACGCCGCAGTCTGCTTTCGGCCTATAACCCGTCTGTCAGTCAAACGGCTGGAGTTCATTAGCGACACTGAGAGCCGGTGACAACTCCCCACGGATCTGACCTGTGTATACAAACGCAGGTGATCTGATCCTCTCGGAGGATATCACCACGTAAACAAAGATACTGTGTCGCTTCAGATGAGGAAAAAATACGAGCAAATATGCTCCATAAAAACAGCCTGCAGGATGCGCAAGGTCTAAACAGAGAGGCAAGTAGGGGAAAATTGAAAAGAAAACACTGCCTTTCGGTTTCTGCTGCAGGTTGTTAGGAATTAATAAAACACTAGCACATAAATTGAGCCTGGTGGCCAGTTAGCTGCAGTGTATTTGTGGCTAAAGAGCTATTAAGATTCAAATAGATCACACTCAGTATTGCAGTTACTCCCAAGCTACAAATGCATCATCCAGTTTACAGATGGATGCTACACTGAAGGTCAATGCTGTGATTTCTTACTATTGCACACTGACTTGAAATTCCAGCGACGCACGTTATAGATTTAATAAAGCAAACAAATGTGCACACTTTTAACGTGAGAACCAATCTCCTCAATTCATTCAACTGAATTACATCGGAGGCGGCCGCCCCAGAGTAGGTTCATTATGGGTAAACACGAGTTAAGGAAAATGTGTTGTGTGGCAAAGAAAGTCTTAACTCTATCCTGTTAATAAGATTAGAATGTGAAATATTAATTGGAAAAGGCTTAATAATAAATGGTGGGTATTAAAAATTGAATTAATTCAAATTCCAACCATAAATTTTTAAAGGTACATTATTAAGAGTGCACCAACAAGCCATTTCGTTGATGTAGTGCCGCGACGCTGAAACTTAAGTCCCACCTACTGCTCATCCATTCATTTCCCACATGCTCAACAGAAGTCTTTAGGAAAGACTAACGGCCAGTTTGACAGCAAGGTGAAGTAAAGCGCCCACACCACTCCTCCACCCTCCCTCCATTTAGCATTAGCGCTCACACCTCCCCGTAAACTGATTGCTGACAGGAGGCGAAAAACGGGCCCAGGGTCAATAATTTAAGGAACTTGAGGCTAATTTTAATCTATTACCCCGCTATGTGCATACAGTGTGTCAAAGGTAAGGCCGGAGAGGGATCCGTCATGTGATTCATACTCCGGGGAGAGAATTAGTTTCATGACACATCATAATTTAATACATTTTAAGGAACTCAGCATGACTTTGCCAGGCTGATGGAGGGAGGGGAAGGAGGGAGAGAAAGAAGGGAGATGAAGAATGAGGAGGATATTAAATTATGGAGCACCTTAACAGAGCAATCTGTCTTAGGGAGACATGATTGCTTTACCGCTGTGGATTGATGATAATCTGTTTGTAAGGGGCCTTGTAAAGGCTACAAAGGCTGTAATGGGTAGAAATGCTGGACTCTGGCTTTGACCATAACAGACCAGTGGATTGATCACCTATTGGGTGCATTTAAATATAAACTTCATAATTCAGGACCACTTTATAATAAGGTGTAAATGATAAGGGACTTAGGTAATGGTAGCTTAGAGGTACTATTAATGGTTAATAAATCATGTTAATGGTTTATGGATCAATACAGTGATAGCTTAGTCGTTGCCAGATTGTTAGAAAAGTCAGCAACTTCAAAATGTTTTAATTAACATTGATCAACACCAACACTGAGCTAAAATTAAGAAATGATTAACACATTTTAAAGTTAAGAAGTAATTAATCACGTTTCCTTTCTGGTATGCTATCATGAAGAATTACAGCATTAGACAAACAGACACGGGGTCCCGTCTACAAATTACAGATCTGTCGCATGATGGTAAAGGTTTGGTATTGAGCGCTAATAGCTAGGGTTAAGCCCTGACCTTGAATAGTTAGGTTTATGCATTGACCTCAAATGGTTAAGTTTAGGCACTGATCTTGAATAGTTAAGATTAGGTTTTGACTTTGAATAGTTAAGGTTAGGTTTTGACCTTTAATAGTTAAGGTTAAGTACTGACTTTGAATAGTTAAGGTTAGGTTTTGACCTCTAATAGTTAAAGTTAGGTATTGACCTTGAATGGTTAAAATTAGGTATTGACCTTAAATAGCTTAAGTTAGGTATTGACCTTGAACAGATGAGGTTAGGTTTTGACTTCTAATATTTAAGGTTGGGTATTGACCTTGAATAATTAAGGTTAGGTTTTGACCTCTAATATTTAAGGTTAAGTACTGACCTTGAATAGTTAAGGTTAGGTATTGACCTCCAATATTTAAGGTTAGGTATTGACCTTGAATAGATAAGGTTAAGTACTGACCTTGAATAGTTAAGGTTAGGTTTTGACCTCTAATATTTAAGGTTAGGTATTGACCTTGAATAGATAAGGTTAAGTGCTGACCTTGAATAGTTAAGGTTAGGTTTTGACCTCTAATATTTAAGGTTAGGTATTGACCTTGAATAGATAAGGTTAAGTGCTGACCTTGAATAGTTTGGGTTAGGTTTTGACCTCTAATATTTAAGGTTAGGTATTGACCTAGAATAGTTAAAGTTAGGTATTGACCTTGAATAGATAAGGTTAGATTTTGACCTCTAATATTTAAGGTTAGGTTTTGACCGAGTGATGACCTTAATATTTAAGGTTAGGTATTGACCTTGAATAGTTAAGGTTAGGTTTTGACCTCTAATATTTAAGGTTAAGTACTGACCTTGAATAGTTAAGGTTAGGCTAGGTCATAGGCAGCAAGTTGCAAATTTGCGGGTTATTTTCGAGATCTAACATAGTTTCTAGTTTTTTTGCCAACATGGTGACCTAAATGATTATTACCAATCTACCCATCCATTATCTGTAACCGTTTATTGTGTTGGGGGGGATGGGGGGGTGGACGATCCCAGCTGACATTGGGCGAAGACAGGGTACATCCTGGACAGGTCGCCAAACTATCACAGGGCTGTCCCATAGAGAGAGACCAGCATTCACGCTCACATTAACACCTATGGGCAATTTAGTGTCAGCAATGAACCTGCATGTCTTTGGACTGTAGGAAGAGGCTGGAGAACCAGGAAGAAAACCACGCTAACGCGACGAAAACCAACCATTAATAAGCATTAATAAATGTTACAAGCTCAGTAGCAACCCATTAATAAGAAGATTTTGGTTCCCAAGTTGTGAGAAAACCATTTGTCTTAATAAATATTTAATAAACTTTAATTAAGAACAACCAGAAAAGTTTTTTTTTCTGTCATTAATTAAAAGTTTCTTACTATGAGGGTGAATTAAAGAGGTCAGAGGAGGATATGGGAAATTTTGTTCGCATTAATGGCTTATTACTGACCAATAAATCATGAGTAAATTACACATTAACATCAATAAACATGTTATAAAGCACTCATAAAGTATGACTTATTAGGATGATATCCTGAAGTTTTCTGAAACAAGAAAACAAAGTAAAAGTCCCTTGTCGTCTTAAATCCCAGCATGAGAGCGCAGCGTTTCTCGCCTAAAGTACACTTGAAGTTGCACTCTGACAGGTAAGGTCAAACACCCTTTTTCCTTTCCTCTTATTTCCCTCAGTCCTTCTGTTCACCGCAGTCACACAGGCTTTGTCTCGCCCGTGTTCATGCCTTGCAGCTCGGGCTGTAGTGGGGAATAGTAAACTAGCCTATCGCTGCCAGGGCTTACTTCAGAGAGCGGGAAGGCTTTGGCTGTCATAGGTTCTCAGGATCAGAGCCCAGAGCGGGGACACTTCATTTGCCGGTGCTGAGGAGGAGAAGAAGGTGGAGGAGGAGCAGGGAGGGGAGGGGAAGCGTATGCGCCAGGGTCAAGTGCTGTGGAAAAAGCCGGGCAGTTATCCAATAGAGCTTTGCTCTCCTCTCTGCTCTCTGTTAGTGTCTTATGCAGCCCACTCTGTCCTGAGGCTTTCTAGGCTTTGCCGGTTCTGTTGTGGCAAGGGCATCCTGGATCAGCATTTGAAAGGCATTATAGCTGGAAGAACTTGAGCCGGTCTGTTAAACCTGCAACGCATCAGCAATTCATGAGGTGTAAGAGGCCCATCCGGGGAAGCAAAGCATATGGATCAGATGCTTTTATGTGACTTTCTTGTGGAAATGAACAGAGATCACTGCTCTGAACGTGGAATATCGAGTGGCGTCTGTTTTTTTTTTTTTTTAAATAGTTCTGAATGTGACAAATGTAAGGGAATTAAAAGGAATCGTGTCTCTTGTATGCAACTTAATTGCTTGCGCACGCTTCTTCATTCCAGAAACAGACGGGAAGGCGCTATAATATTGTGCCGAACAGGTGCTGTAAACAAAATCGTAAAGGCAAACGTTTTACACTTTCGGATAATGTGTTAGTTAGTGAGCTGAGAAATTGCATGTTTGTGGTTGTGTTATATGAAAACAACACTCATGGAAAGAGTGAAGGAGTTATGGACAAGCAGAAGCGAAGCGTCTTGACTGTCTTTAAGTGGAAGTCACGCACAG
The DNA here is from genome assembly GCA_947000775.1 of Pterois miles. Classification (NCBI taxonomy): domain Eukaryota; kingdom Metazoa; phylum Chordata; class Actinopteri; order Perciformes; family Scorpaenidae; genus Pterois; species Pterois miles. The sequence continues at coordinate 3,958,856 of CAMQGK010000008.1, forward strand.
CGGCTATGGCAGCCCCTAGTGGAAGTGACAGACACTGCAGAACCAAAACAGGCTATTTGACAGGCCAATGGGAGCTAATCCCTCCTCACCAACCGCACGCAAGCTATTTGTCAGATCCCACTTTCCAAACTCACTGGTTTGACCCGGGCACACACAGATCTGGAAATAGGAGCTGGAGGAAAAAAAGTGCAGGAGGAGGAGGAGGATAAAGAGGAGAGAGGAGATCAGAGAGGAAAGAAGTGAGAGGGCAGAGGAGGAGGAGGAAGGAAAGTATTATCAGTGGGAAGGAGGTAGGGGGGAAGGGGATAACACATAACGCCTCACTGAGCCATACAGCGGCAGAGGATGTGGTCATCTGACAAACTGGAAGCTCACCCATCTGCCACCTACAAGCCAGTCTGACGTTACCTGTCAGGTGCCAAATGCTGATAAAATGTCTTTGGTTGATAAAAACCATCAAAGTCACCTGTAACTTTTGAGGTATTAACATTTCGACTGCCGCGGTTCGCCTGTTCTTTGGGTTTTGCCTGCTGTTTGTACTGTAAAATCTGACCATGAGCAAGTCACATCGAGTGAAAACAAACGTCTCTGAATCTTTGCCACTTACAGTGCTCCATATATGAAGACGACGTAGCATCTAAAGCTAAACCGTCAAACTCTCTGCTGCTTTGATGGCCATTAGGCAAATGTTAGTTGAGACATTATTCCCATGTGGTGACTGATTTAATGATTAATTACAGACTCGAGACACTGTATGACTAAGATTAAAATTAAAATCTAAATGTGCTCTTGTCACTGTACTTAATGTTTGACAGAGTACATGCTGTTATTTGAAAATGTCCTTTAAATGTTGATTTTTCAAAATTTCAAATGTATGTTCCCCCCAAAATTAACAATGACTATGACATCTCGCCATGTGATCAGAGGTCAGAGGTCACTTTCATAATTCCCTGTCTGTCATCTCCAGTAGCCAACCTCCACGTCTGAAAAGTGAAGCCAACGCTGAAGTGCCTTCAACTTGCATTCTCTTTAATAGCCAGTAGGGGGCGAATCTTCTGGCTGCAGCATTGTATAGCAGTCTGTGAGAAGTTCATGGTCTCAATCACTAGTTTCAGGTTTTCTTCAATACATGCACAGTTCATTTAGTAAATTATGGTCCCATTTAGAGTCAAATAGACCATACAGCAGGGTATGCTTTAGGGCGGGGCTATCTTGTGATTAACATGTCGCTACCACAGCGTTGTCTGGGCAATGTGTTGTCTGCATTTTTGTCACAGTGAGATTTTTGTTAAGTAAAATGTCTTATTCAGCATTTGCTTGTACTTACACTATGCTGCCAAAAGTTAGTTCGACAATTTTGGAAATACACTTATTCACTTTCTTGCTATGAATTTAATGAGAAAATTCAGGGCATTGTCAGGGCCTGGCTATTGGGCTACAGTATGGCCATGGGTGTTTTCTTATTGTCAAAGTATTTCATTTGAATATGAAGTATGTACAACCACTGTGTGGAAAATGTTGCTGTGTGAGCAAACAGACATGAGAGTTGTCTCAATCTTCCCATCTCACTAGAACTATACTACTATAACAAACATTTCTACTATGTTTGTATTTCCAAAGTTTCTCTCCATCCCCACCTCTACACGGTAGGCCTCTTCGTTTTCAGTTTGACTGATTTCTCAAGTCGAGGTTATCATCACCACCATCGCAAACATACTGTCCTTCATCACCATGATTACCAGCAGCATCCCATGAACCATCATCATAATCATCAAAACACATCACAGCTCTGAACATCAGCCATTAAGACCTGTTCACTCGTACTGCCTCCACAACATCCTGATGAAGGTTAAAACCTCAATGTCAACTGTGCGTCTTGGGGCTTCACGAGAACAGACTGCATACCCGCTGGAAATCCCTGTTCCTATTCCCAACCAGCCAAAGCCAGCGCTCGCTGCTCCCCTATCCCCAAGAAGCACTCCAGGAATCTGTTCTCTTTTTAATTAGCTGAGCTGAGAAAGGAGATTTTTTAAAATTTCAATCCAGGGTTGTAGTTTTCAGTCAGAGGCTGCAAACAGTCCAGTCAGAAGCTACTGCGATAAGACTGAAGCAAACATTATAAATGAAAACAGACATGTACTGTAGACACAGCAGTAGTGACATTCAACAGTAGTTTAAAGCTGCAAATGGGCGAGCATTAAAGCAGCAGTGTCCTCTGGTGCTCCTAATGGCATCTGCAAGATTTCACAGACCCGAAGAAAACAACCAATCAGAGCCGAGCTGGAGCCTTGCCATCTCACTCGCAAACTATCAAAACTAGGCAGCGCTGATCAAATATGGATCAATATTCTGTTACTGTAACGCCTATTTCTAGCCTCAAATGTTTTCAGAATCATCTTGTAATTACTGTTTAGCTGTAAAATGAGACAGTTTGTGATCCGGCAGCCATGTTGACATCAGTTGAGGAAACACCAAACATCGCCCACCGGCTGGAGCAAATGTTTCTGAAAACATCTGAGGTGGGAAATAGGCATTACAGTAACAGAATATTGATTGATATGTGATCAGCGCTGCCTAGTTTGAGGTTTGATCGGCATTCGAGGGCGATGACTGAATGAACAACCGCTAGGAAAACAGCACTATGAGGAGGCGCAGCAGTCTACTTTTCTCTCAGAGCACTTCAATTACAATATGCTGAAAGGTTATTGTGGGAATTTTGCCCAATGATGTCAAAAATATTCTGCCTACCATCGCTTTAAATCAAACCCTGTGTGTGATATTAAATATATAACTACCTCTCTATACATACGTTTGTGGTGGAGTCCGTCATTCCCGTGCTGGATTGAAATGATCTACTTCTGCAAGTAATCCACCATTACTGTTTTTATGACTATTTTTGTCATAAAAAAATTAAATGGCATCAGTTAGTTGTTCCTGGTTTAGCAGATAGACTTTTTTTTTTAATCATTAATGAATTTGTAGACAGTAAGGTTAATACCGTTCACTGGAAAATAAATCAAGTTCTGTTGATCTCCAAGTAGCTGGCTTTACTTTGTTGGTTTCTTCAGCTCTTACTTTAAGTGCATGGATGTGTCAAGTGATTTCACTGAGCCATTCTTCTCTTGTAATTGGACAAACGACACTTCCCTTTTCAGTAGAGTGGCTTATTAACCCACTCATAAACTCCCCTTGTTTTTCTTCGGTTGTTTTTTGGCATAATTACTTGGAGACATTTTCTTGATTAAAACTCTTGGAGGGGAAAGAAAATTGCCAACAGCTTAGTTTATTTTTATTTTTTTTTAGGGACGAGTGTTGAATGGCTCACGTTTCTCTCTGAAATAAATGTTAATCTCTGCTCTCTTTTTTAAACCAACACTGTCTGTGTTTCCCATAAAAATGAAGAATCAGTGTCTTTAAGTGAGAGCAGATGTGGAAAATTATAGTCATGGTATGTAGTTACAAAGTCCGAATTAACAACAGAAGCGTCGTTTAAAAGCATGGCTCTACGTGAATGTAGTGGCTTGTAATGCCACCTGTTATCTACAAACTCTGCAGGTAGATCACACATCATAATGCCGATTCTGTACGGCTTTCATCAGGTAAGGAAAATGAGACCAGCATGCAGAAATATGCATTAGGCAGGTGCAGATGAAATCAAGCATGCACTTACAATGAAACTTTGCCAATTTTCAGCTGGCTTTGTATTGTTGCAGTGTAGGAGGTATGTGCAAATGAACGCTGTTCGACTTTCCTCCGTGCTCCCCGCTCACCCAATGCCAACAGTCAACATAAATATAATGTACTTTTTTAATCAACCATCAAAGCATAAACATGGAAAATGAATGCAGACAGGATCAGCTGTGTTACATGAGCTGTACTATACAGCATATTATTTACATCAGGAAATGCCATTTGTCTTCTTACCGCTGTGCTATTAAACACATTAGTTTCTTGATTATGATTAAGATTGATTGGCAAGAAAAACATAGCGTATTCTTTCACAAGAGGAAGTATGTTTTTGGTCTGAACTTCAATGTTTTAAAAAAAACAACAATTGTATTATATTATGGCCACCAATTTCTATGCGATACCAAAACAATTTTTATAAATTCTGTAATTACCTCTAGGAGAGGTTATAATCAGTGGCGGGGTCCGCCACTACCGTACAGGATTTAAGCTGCCTTCTCTCATATTCACAGGAAATGAGGGATGTATTGTCACTGACATCAGCCTCACTGTTTATTGTTCACTCTCTGGTATTAAAGGTGCAGTGCGTAGGATCTGGCGGCATCTAGTGGTGAGGTTTCAGATTGCAACCAATTGAAACTTCTCCCGTGTGCCAAGTGTGTAGGAGAACTAGAGCGGACGAAGCATAAACGTGAATGGCCCTATCTAGAGCCGGTGATTGGTTTGTCTATTCTGCACTACTGTAGAAACATGGCGGAGAAACATGGCGGACTCTGTAAAGAGGACCCGCTTCCATGTAGCTATAAACGGCTCATTCTAAGGCAAGGAAAACACAACTCTTGTTTCAGGTGATTATACGCTAAAGAAAAGCTACTTTAATTAATTATTAATGTTAATATTGCTATATTGCTTTTTCCTCTAGTAATCACCACAGACTGTATATTGAGCATGGGGGCCTCCATCTTGAGATTTTGATGTCATTTGGAGAGTCTGTGCAGTAGAGGGCTGGAAAGACTGTATCAAGGTCCCGCCCACACACCCCCCATAACCAATCACGACCCGAGCACAGCCGCACCTTATTAGCATGAGGCACCTACCTGCATCGTAGGTGCTGTTTGGCTAACATGACACAAACCATAACACCTCTAAACTATATTTATGATCAAATTGACACATGTTCTATTAAACAGACTCGAGAGAGTTACGGAAAGTTCAAATTACCTCTCTCTCTTACAGTTCCTGAGCCTCTGGCTGCACGACTACTTCACTTAGAGCAGCTGTCAATCATGATGTCTCACCTCCTTTTTATAGCATCATATAAATAACTATTAAACAACTAATTAAAACCAAAATTATCAGAAAAATGAACACTTGAACGTGCATCAGTGTGATAAGAACTACCTAAAATGATAGAAACCATCTTTGGGAAAAACTAATTTGACGGGTGCTTTTTTAGTTTGACCTATGTCTTCAGCATGGAGGGCAGGCTACATGACTTATACTGCAGCTGGCCACCAGGGGGTGATCCAGATGTTTTGGCTTCACTTTTGGTGTCATGTCATCTACCTTTATGCATGGTATATGGTAATCTAAGGTGTCTCCAAATCAACCTTTCCACATAAAGACATGTTCATATCCGTCTGGATGCAGATCCACTATTGCAGTTGGTCCATTTTATCAATGAAAACCTCTGGCTTTCCTGCTAACTAAGCAGTCGGTTGTAAAACTATATTCTCATTGCAAAAAAACTGTATTACACTTCGGTCGGAAGAGGCTCACAATTTGTCATCTCAGCGGGGTTATTTCCTGCAAATCTCAGTTTGAAAATCATTGTTCTAACCTTTCTAAACGAATCAAACAGTAAATGTTCCCATTAATGTTGCAGATTTGGTATACAATGCTGTGAAGACGCTTAGTGAGAATGCGCCCGAGGTGTAGACATATGTTGGCCCTTTAATTGACGCCACAACTCGCCAACATCGCAAAGCAAGCATCAACATCTGGCAGCAGACTTTAGGGGGGCTCAGAAACACTGGCGGCACTGTGGGGAGGCTCAGGAGGCAGCCACCTTTACACAGATTGTCCATTCATCTTAACAAAACCTAATGAATTCACATGTTTGGGGACGATCTGGGAAGGACGGCAACCAACACAAACATTCACTGCTGTTAATAGTTATTTGTCTTTATCCAGATGACAGCCACAGCGTGTGAATAACCAAGTTCATAATGAACACGGGTGATGCGAAAAGGCCAAGAAATAGGCTCCGCTAATGGTTATGACGCTGCAAATGTGAGCCAGGATCTGTTTCATGCCTCCTTACTAACAAGCACATCATTTTCAAAAGTGCACAATGGTGTCAAGTCGCCTGGGATGATCCCCCCTTCAACGAGTGCTGGGATTACTGTAAGCTGATTTTCCATAATTTACCCTCACCAAGTGGAAAAGCACAATCCGGATTCGCCTTTTAACTCCCTCTCCTTATCTTGTTCCCCTCACGTCATTGTTGTCCCAAGAACAAATATGAGTTATGTCTGAGAGCCGCGAGCTGTAAATGGGTTAGTTTTCAAGTTGGAAAATTTGCATTGTGGGTCAAATCCATGTATTAGGGCTGCGCTTGATGCTCTAATAGCATGCAGTTTTTGTCTCTTTTTTGTAGTCTTGGCTTTTTAGGAATGACACACTGCAACTGTACAGCATTTCCATATTTTCACCTCTTGTTTAACGTCTCCGAGAGGACAGCCTGCGATCCCTATTATTTTCTTGCTGAGTGGATTCTCCTCTGAATCCAGACCCGTCTCACACATGTGCTAATAAGACGGATGACACCGCTGTTTTGGGGGGACTCGCGTGAAGATAATGGAGCAGCAATTCCACACATTCACAAACAACCTCCTGCAGACAGTGCCGTGCCGGAAAAATACAGTACTTTCTGTAAAATGCTGAGCTCCACATCGTTGCAGCTATTACAAACACTTTGTCTGGAGGACAATAACATGGTGTCAGAGAAAGAAAAAGTTACTTCCACTTCTAATATGGCTCTGCTGAGGCCACATTACAGTCCAACGGTGGACTAGATATGGCTGCTAGTTCAACCTTGTTAAGTTAGCTCTACAAGAAGACAGTGATGAAATTATTAGCCATGCTAGCAGCCAGGCTGTTCTCATACACCATTTGTAGCTTTAACTATGAAAATCAATGCATTGTTATTCATATATATCCCCAAAAAAATCACTCATTTAATCCACATTATCATGAAGTAAGAAGGAAGAACAGAAAACATACCTTAAGGAGGAGGTCAGGGTGGAAAAAAACACCTGACTTTCACAAAGGAGACCACTGTTCACATCCACAGTGAAACCAGAAGTCAACGTTGACTTATTATAACACAAAGTGCAATTGACTCCTAACCCTACCCAAGTAACTGTACTTAAACCTAATCAAGTTGTTTCCTGTGAAGTTTATTTTGAAAAGACTGTAATAACGTTGCGAATGGAAATTGACACATGCTGCTGGACATTCGTAGGAGAACGCACAAAAATGAGGAATAACTTTTCGTAAGATGCCATACAAACTGTTGTAGGAGGAAATATTGCAGCGGCATGGCTCTAAGGATGCTAATACCAGTTGGTCGGTTTGTTGACTGGGCCACCACTTGTCTAATACTTTGGCTATAACCAAATACCTGCAAAACCAATCACATTTCCATAAGTCTCAGCTATACATTGTGTTAATGATAATTACCAAACGTTAGCATGCTGACATGCTAAACCAAGATGGTGACTGAAAATGGTAAACATAATACCTGCTACCTGCATTAGCATGTTATTGTGAGCATGTTAGCATGCTTATGGTAGCATTTAGCTCCTAAGTGCAGCTTTAGAGAGCAACGTATCCTCATACAACGGTTCGTATGATACATTACAAACAATTATTCCTCATTTTTTGTGCGGTCTTCAAAGAATGCCCAGCAACACGTGTCAATTTCCGAACCTCACATGCCTATGATGTTTTCAAAATAAACTTCTGTCGTCACAGGAGCAACTTAGTTAGGTATAAGCAACAAAACTACATTGTTAGGTTTAGGAAAGAGCGTGGTTTGGGTTAAAATAACTACAGGAAGTGGCGTTACTTAAGTGAAGAAGTGACGTGACATCTGGTCTCACATGGGGTATGAACACTGGTCTCCTGGGTGAAAGTCTGGTGTTTGTCACTTTTTATACTTCCTGAATCACAATTACGGATTGGATTGGATTACATACAAGCTGACTGCGTGGGCTGATTGATTTTTGTAGGTACAGCTACAAACGGTGTATGAGAAGTGCCTGCATGCTGACATGCTAAACCAAGATGGTGAACATGGTAAATATTATACCTGCTAAACAACCAGCATTTTTGTATTGTCACTGTGAGCATGTTAGCATGCTAATGTTAACTTTTAGCACAAAGCACCACCGTATCTTACACAGTACAGCCTCGCAGGTATTCTTGTCTCTTTGGTGAGGACAGTTGAAGATAAAATAATATTAGCTATCTCTCTGCACCAAACACATGCTGTTCTTTTATCCCTTCTCTTTTGTATGAGAGAGAAAGTCAAAACTCATTGCATTATTTGCTGCGAACTGAGGACACGTTAAATCATCAAATTCTGGCAGAAAGTTTGACATGATATTCTCTCCCAAACACAGACAGACAAAGAAGCTGGCATGAAGACCAGCCAGGCCCCAGAGCAAATAGTGGATGTTGGCTCACGGTGAAGTCTGCATCACCTTCCAGCATTTGTTATTGTTTCTTACTACGGCCCATATTTTTCATCAGCACTCTCCAAGCTGTCTCTATCTCTCCCTCCCTCCCCCCAACCCACCATACTGTGTTCGGCATTGTTATGTGAATGTCTGGATCAAGCCAGTTCTGACTGAATGACAGACTGCATGGCTTTGGTTAGTTTCCCAGATTGCACAGTTGAAAAGGAGGTGCAGATGAATCAATGCGCCGTTAAATCATGCATGGATGAAAGATATTTTGTAATAAATTTATGAAACCGTGTGTGCTTAGAGAACATTTCCAGGCAAACTGGTCAGTGCTTTTCAGTTTTGTTCACTTTACCATCACACTCTACTCTATTGACTTGTGAAGCATAGGTAAAACGCACTGGTTCACCTTGTGCATTTTTCATCCAGCAGGGCATTATGCTGTCTTCTCTGCCTTTTACCTTCCATTGTATCAGCTCAGCTGCTCTAGCTGTGTCAGCTGTACTCCACCGCCTTCCTGCATGCTCACATTAGTCTGATCTTAACCTGTGGAAGCATCCACAGCAGAATTCAATCCAGGCGACCAATCAGCCAATTACACCAACACATCCTTAGGAGGACGCTGTTGGTCCGACGCAATCTTTACCGGCCATGGAGTGATGAAGTGGGGAAATAAGCCGTCATACACTTGCAGTGCCAGCGGTTATTCTAGCATTAGATCAATCTCTGAATGATTGGTTTGTTTTGGAGTGAAACAAAAGCATCCCGTTCCATTTTTATCCCTCTTGGGTGCAGTAGAGATGCTGGTTCTGAGTGCATGCTGCAGCAAGGAAATGTTTTTTTTAGTTCATTTAAATACCAACAGTGCTATTACATGGAATAATAGGGATACTTGAATGGGTTTTGCACTGGAAATGGGCCTCATTGTCACTATTAATTTCCAAATGATAACTTGCATTGAAAGGACATTTAGGAACTCTGCAAAAATGATTAGAGAAGGGTCACAAAATAAGGTATTCAAAACATTTAATGGGAGAGCAGAGGAGGGTGTTTTACCTTTTGTTTTCGGGCCAAATTGTATTTAATTCTTCCAGTTTATTCAAATTTATTGATTTATTTCTAATATATAAATAAATAAATCACATGATTACCTTTCAGGTGCACCTGGGGTCAGAAAATCGCACTGGGACAAATGCAGATAGAAGCAGTTCATCATCTGCTCTTCCACAGTTAAACCCTCAATGAACATATTCATCTGGAGCTGTTTCTGGTGAATATAAGTCTAATATCAACTCTATTTTAACTCTGTTCTCGGTCTCTATCAACTCCTAAGGGATATATCTGTCTTAGGCATACATTACATATCTGTCTCTGTCTTTAGCGGCTAAATGCTGCACTGTGTTGCTCCAGCTAGCTGCTAACTGTGTCTGCTGTTTGGTGCTGAGCAGGTCATGTGCCGTGGGTTTTTAGTCAGGGTGTAAGTGTTGTAATACTGATTCTCCAAAACACTGTACATTTTTAATTAACCTTATAAAAATCCAACGCTATTTGATCTTTCGGAGGGTGTAGCGGGCTGCGGTGGGTGTTAACGGTAGAGTGAAAATATTGGCATCATATGAAAGTAGAATATCAAAGGAAGCCATTGGTGTAACATCAAAAAATGCTCCAAATTGAAGCTACATTTTGGTGAGGAAAAACTGCGATGGCCATTTTCAAATGGGTCCTTTGGCCTCTGACCTCAAGATATGTGAATGAAATGGGTTCTATGGGTACCTCAGAGTCTCCCCTTTACTTAATGCTAATCCTATGTAGCGCTGGGACCTCACCATTCAAGATAATGACCACATGAACTCAGTCACATGATCCTTGAGTCCTTAACTCCACCCATGGACTCAACCACAGCTACTGTATCAGGATGACTCATTCACATCTATTTGTGAAACCCTCAGTATAAAGCAAAGGACTCGCCTTTGTTCTCTCTTCCCTTTTTGCTGCAGAAAGCAGGAGGACTGCTGCTCTCCATCAGACAGCACCCTGATCTATGGCCTGTTAGCAAACAGACATGGAAACATAAGAGCTTCTCCTAAGATGACCTGCCTGTCTTCTTAAGATTCCTGCAAGTTTAGTAACAAGTTTAGCGGCTGAGACTACAACAAAGTGTGCCAGGTAAGAAACACGAGTAAAGAAGTTAGCATCAAGCTGCTGGGAGCAAAGGACTGGAGTGATCTGCTTCCTCCTGCACAACTGGATCTGAACACAGCAAATAGCGCATCTTTTGACCCTGGAACCACAACTTTCTCCAGCCTGGCTCCTCCAACTTCAACCAAAGGAACCACTTTTTCTTCCATGGACTGGTAACATAGTGGGTTTACCTCAGCACAACATATGGCTACGTATGTATTGATGTAGTTTTATTGTTGTGATGTTGTTTGTGGTTAGGCTTTAGTTATGCTCCACATAGACAGAGGCATCCAAACTGACCATCTTTTCTATCCCACTGCATTACTATTAAGATCACTTACATAAACTGTGAATTGGTGTTAAACACAAACACATCACACACCCTTTATTCTGACTGAGCACACGTCAACGTCCCCCTCATGTCGTATTCATGACCTAGTGACCAAGTGGAAAGTTTCAAAACACTGTGAGTTCACGACTTGTGACGTGTTTGTTGACGTTGTGAGAAATGGTGGAGCCCATGGCAGTTCATTTATCGCTGCATAATCAGTGAATATCATATAATATATAGTAATTTTAGCCATAGGTTGTTTTTCTTGGTAATTTTATAACATGTCTGATGAAAATGTTGATATTCTCAACAACCTCATCTTTCTCCTCTGTGATTATTCATTCATTCGTTCATTCATCGTCAACCGCTTATCCCGTTAGGGGTCGGGGGGGCTGGAGCCGATCCCAGCTGGCATTGGGCGGAGCGACCCTGGACAGGTCGCCAGTCCATCGCAGGGCACATAGAGACAAACAACATATAGACAGACAACCATTCACACTCACATCCACACCTACGATTAATCGACACCTACAATTTAGAGTCATCAATTAACCTAAATTGTGGGAGGAAGCCGGAGTACCCGGAGAAAACCCATGCTTACACGGGGAGAACATGCAAACTCCACACAGAAGAGTCCCAAGACAGAATCAAACCTGCGACCCTCTTGCTGTGAGGCGACAGTGCTAACCACTACACCACCGTGCAGCCCCCCTCTGTGATTATCTCCTTTGCATTTCCTGCATTGTTTCCCACTTGCTAGCTTGATAAATTGTTAGCCTCTATGGCATCTAGACTCGGACAGTAACGTTAATATTGCTGTTGCTTGGCAGCAGTGTTCTTCACAATGTGAACACTTGAACGCAACGCATGTTGTGTTCACAACATCCCATCTCATGAACACAAGTTCCATTCGAAGGCGCTAAAGGAGACCATGTGCTGAGCTCTTGGCGGTCAGCTTTGATTTAGCCATTTTTGTAGTTTTACTGTGTCAGCCATATTGTCTGTAGGCCAAGCAGACTCGGTTGTCATCTTGAGATAAGAAGTCTTCTTGTTTTTGTCTCACAGCATTTGGCTTGTTTAGTTTTTTGGTTAGATTAACACTGTGTTTTCAACCATTACTATCTTGTAAGTAAATGTTTGTGGAATAAATTAAATTGCAAATTAAATCATTTTAATTAATAATTATTTTGATGATTAACTGCTTTTGATAGCCATTGTAATGCCTTTTGATCTCATGTACCAATACAATTTGGTCCCATTGTTATTAATATAGATTGATAATATATTAATATTAAATTCATTGATATTAATAATTACCTTTAATATTTTATAATAACTAGACTAGCTACAATCTGCATCGTCAAGCAGCAGTTTGGGGTAAAAACAATGGATCTTTTTTCATGCAGTACATATGTGTTATTTTTGCCTAATCTATGTATTTCTGCTGTGTTCCTTATACTATGATAGTTTTCCTAAAATTAGATTTTATAAATCACAATATATCGTCTTGTTTACAGTGTTGCAATACAGTGTATCGCAATATATTGAATCGCTACCCCTCTATCACGATAAATATCATATTGCCAGGTTCTTGCCAAACCACAGCCCTCGTTTTTAGAGCTCTGTCACTGAAAACAGCCGCCTGCTGGGGCCGACAACAACGATGTGAGAGTGGTGAGAGCCGAGGGGAGCTGCAGATTCAGGTGCTAATTGGATCATCACTACAAACGCTCCTTTTACGTTGTCACATATAAACCTGCTTAAACCAAACTTGCAAAACATTTAGAGTTTCATTTCATCAGTCAAGAGGCGTGTCGAAGGCCTCTATCCCCACACGAATAAGTTTAGTACAGCCCCTGACGGTATTAGTGTCCAACTTCAACTTCCACTTGACTGCCACAAGGTTACAAACAACAACAACAGGACAGTGCATACATCAATTAAAGTTGTAACAGGGCGGCTTTGCTCCAACGCCATTAATTGCCAGTAAAGTCTGGGGGAGAGCATGTAATTGGCATTTAACGCTATTGATAGCAGCATGTGTTGGTATTTAGCTGTCGGGGCCGCAGAAGGGCCATGCCGAGTCAAAAATTGTCAGGGTGGTGGCGAGCCAAATCCTGCAGGAGCTGAGGCATGGCTCAGTGTGATTAGACAGGGTTCTCATCTCTGTGCCAAGCGGCGAGGACACCGAGGTCAAACGTGTCGTGCCAAATGAACAGGCCTGGACGGCAACGCTGCACAAATGGGTGTGCACAGGTGCTAATGTAGACACACTCGCTCAGATTGTCAAGTAGGTCAGGCAGGGTGCTTCTTTGATAGTCTCACCTGTGTTCGATAGACTTATTATCTATATAATTGATTATTTCTTGACAGCCAGCATAAGGTTTTAGCTGTGCTTGGCTTTTGCCATCTGTTAATCAAACACAGGTGCAATTTAGAGGCATATGTTATATTCATGTGTACAGTGCGTTCCAAAAAAAGCCGCATTAATAATTAATAAATGTGCTAATGTAGGCACCTATTAGCCCTGGACACAACTACTGCCAGGAAGGAGAGACAGAAGGGACTTCCCAGAATAACTGCCCAACAATCAAAATGTCTTTTTCCCCAAAACGGATAAAAAAAAAAAAAAAATGCTGAAGTCATAATGAAATAAGAGAGTGAGTAAACAGTCTCTGTATGTGGCGACACAGAGCAGAAAGACTAAGAGAAGCAGTGGAGGCTGATGTGCTGCCAGGGCACTTTTGGGAAAATCAGTACAGAATATGTAAACGACCCATTTCTTTCCCCCCGAGCTATCACTGATCTGAATGTATATTTATGTGTAATTTGATTTTCAAAGTCAAATATATTGTATTGTTAAGGTCACATTAAGGTCACGAGTGAAGACTGAAGTCGGCGGTCAATTAAATTAAAAGTGAGATGTTATTTAGAAATGATGAAAGCTGGAGACGCAGGGGGGCAGCCCCTGCTAAAGCCTAGACAAAGAAATAAAAACCAAGTATTGTCATTATTTTTCTCCTCACACTGAGCTTGAAGACAGCCGGTACGTCTTTGCTACACTGTTGCTTCGACTTCATTCCATTTATTTTTCATCTGTCTGTAAATGCCTCCAGCGCTTCCCGTCTGGATTAGAATCTGTCTGTCCATTTCCTCTGTTACAACACTGAGATTACCATGCCGCGCTGTGCCTCGCCTCACAATCGGAGGGGGTTCAACTTTTCAAGTGCTGTAGAAACAGATTTGGGCTTTTCAGGAAAGCGCCACGCTGGGCGCTCCCCAAAATCACAGCAGGTAGCTGCTGGCTTGACAAGGCTGGAGCTTTCAGCACCTGATTCACTTTATTACGTATGCCAATATTAAGCCGGCTGTGTCACTATGACAACAGGTTTGTAGGTGACGGTTAAGGCACCTGTTGAAAGTAGAATGAAAAGTCTTTTGCAGGAAGTGCACCACACATAGTGAACACAGTTGTGGAGAAGAAGACAAACAATATTTGAGCAAAAATATTGAGTATGATATATGTGATATTCTGTTATGTGATACTGTATAGAGTGTCTGTTATACAAGATTTCCTGAAATTACATTTCAAAAATCCCAATATATCTCAATATATTGAATTGTAACCTCTGTATCATGATACACATGGTACTGCCAAATTCTTGTGAATACACAGCCCCAGCTAGCATGGCTAAAAATGCTAAATAAATAGATAAAATACTTGTGTATATGTATTTTTCCAGTCCACCTGCCATATATAAAGCTGCAAATCAACTACTTTTGTCTTACTTGACTTAGTCTCACTTCCTGTTTTAACCAAGTACTTAAATTGCCAGTGTTACAAGACAACAGTTTCATTGCTGTAATCTTGTCCACCAGCTCTTCAGAGTGTGAGAGGATGCAACAAAAGTCTCAAATCAAAGCAGAAATAAAGCCAGAGATGAGAGGAGAGACTGAGAGGCCTGCCTGATGAGCGTGAGCCTGGTTTCTCTCGGCTTTTCCTCCGTCTCACTTTCAGGAAAAAAAAAAAAAACTGTCATGATGTGATTTTCTCGCCACCTGTGAAAGTGTAAAATAAAACTTCCCTACATCTTTCCAGTAAATGTGACAGGTAAAGCAGGGTTCATGCAGGGATGTGATCAATGACTGGCGAGATTGCAGGCACCATAGAGCGCCTAATTGAAATAAGGCTCACCGGAAACCTGCTGGGGTTCACCGTTTTGCGCTCTCTGAGCCCTCTCGAGCCTCTTCCCGTTATCTGAGAACAGCAAGGAGCACCAGTCCTGGTGGGTTTTTTAGGCAAAACAAGCCACTGAGCTAAATCACATATATTGAAGAAACCCTCCAGCTTGGTAAAAGTTTTTCATACCTAAAAGTCTACTGTCATTGTCACGACAAAGTCCTCACCTGCCTTTTCCTCCTTAAACCCTCAGATTACTGCTGAGCTCCATTTATTTCTCCAGTTCATCTTCTCAGTGTGGAGCTCTCTGCATGAGAACGAGGGCTTTTAGATCCCTGCAAACCGATTCTCCAGTGGGATCTATTGTGGGGCGTTCACACCAAATGTGAACTTTTCGTGCAGCGAAAACATTACTAGTCATTTGCGTATTTGTAACGAGTCGAAATATTAAAGCAAAGCAAGAAATTCATGCGACGCTGTGTCACAAAAGCCTATCAGTGATCGGACACTAACATTCTGACGTTGTTGAAACAGAAATGAAACTCTGTGTATACATGTATGTGTATAAACCCCACACTGTCGACAGGACAAATACAACACAAAACCAATTAGCAGCCGTATTTATGCCTAGATGAGGTTACGTTAATTGGGGTGAAAGAAAATATTTTAAAAAATTGAATTATTATGTTTGGTGATAGTGTATGATGTTGGATGTTACAGACTGTGACAAATGCAGATCCCACTTTTCTGACTGCATTCAAAAAAAGTCAACTTTATTTTACTCAGATTTTATGCATATGGCACTGTTTTCCTTATACTATGACAGTATATAGCTTTGCTTCCAGTATCGCAATACATTGCAGCGTACTGAATCAGAACTCCTGTATCATGATACGTATCGTATCGCCAGATTCAGACAAAGCCTGAATTCAGAACAGCACAGTCTGTTTGTTTTGGGTTCGTACTGCTGTGGCGGTACTGCTGGGTGGTGTTATGTATGAACCCAGATACAGCAGTGTTTGTTTATCCAACGTGTCTGGGAGTTCCACAGCAGAAATACTGTTTATTTCAGCCACGGTTGAGGAAACGTTCTTGCTTTTCGTTTGGTGTGAACGCAGCATTAAGGAAGCCAAACTCGGCAAACAAAGATGTTATTCCAGAATTAATTGATTTCTTCTGAAATGTGATAGTTTACTTTAGACTTCGTGCATCGCTTTGTGCCTTGCCTTTGTTTCACTCCCTTTTTTCACTCCGGTTTCTTTGGGACCTATGTTCAGTACATTGTGCTCCCCAACTAGTCATGGTTTTAGGTAGAAAACATAGACACGCCTCGTCACAGATGGCACATTTGTGCTGATAGCTGCAACCCCTGTGGTCTGCAGTCATGGTTTGCAGTTGCAGGGGGAAGTGATTGTGTGGTGTATGAATAAAAGCTCCTCCTAATCTTCCATCCAATCTGCAGAAAATCAAGATCAGAGCCACTGAACCAAATCTTTGTTTTCTCGGCTCCCCTCAGTGCTCCTGAGGAGCGGAGCTGTCAGCGACGAACAGAGAGACGGGGTGAAGGAGAGAGGAGCGAAGGGAGGTGGAGGAACACCGAGGGAGAGGCATGCAGTGAAAGTGTGGGGAAGAAAGCGGGAGGGCGAGAAAGCAGAAGATGGACGGAGAAGCACACTGTGAGTGCTGTCTAAGGATGTTTACTAAGCCAGAGAAATGACCAGGGAGGAAGCTTTTAGAGGATGGTGAGAGGCATGAGCAGGAGGTGAGCAGGGAGGATGAGGAGGAGAATTAAGAGAGTCCTTTACAGCCAGATGGTGCCACTGGGCAGGAAATGGTGTCATCTGTGCTCCGTTGCGCTTTTGCTGTGATTAAAAAAAAAAACGGAGGCAAAAATGCATATGCAGACGTGATAAACAACGTGCGGCAAACAGCAAATCCTCTGCCGAGGCGGGTGCCAAAAATTAGCTGACGACCAGGAAATAAAACAAATGAGCCAGAGAGGCAAATTAAATGCTCATCCTGGACACGAGCCGTCCAGCTGAGAGGCAAAACTTTTTTGCTCACTCATGAGGTATGATGTGCATTTATCATTATTTCATTCTCACTCCTCCCGACTTGTCAAATGCAGACGCCTGGTCAGCGGCCCTATGCTTCAACGTAGGGTGCTCCATGAATCCCTCTGCCGTCGGTTTTAGAGCTATCGGGGACGGCGGGTCGGTTTCCGCATGTTACGTGCATAGCCTCTCTTCAAAATAAACTTCCAATGTGAGTTTTCCTACGCACCAAAACTACTTGCTTAGGTATTAAAGTTGCAGTGTGTAGGATTTGGTGGCATCTAGTGGTGTGGTTGCAGACTGCAACCAACTCAATACTCCTCCGCTCACTCCTCCCTTTCCAAGACTGCTGTAACTTGCAAAACTGCAAAAACACCATTAGCCTCACTTTCTTACCATAATAACTCTACTTTAAAAGCAGTGAAGGTCAGACTGCAGCTGGTGGTACCACGGTTTAGCATTCTGTGGCTCACGCTACCGCAGTTTTACAAACTCGTCAGAGAACTATGGTGGCCTTCATGTAACGTAAAAATGCGAAAAGCTCTCTCTAAAGCCGGTGTTTGTTTCGACCATTGGGTGGCGGAGTCCGTGAAGAGGACCTGCTCCCAATGTAATTACGAGGGGCTCATTCTAAGCTGACAAAAACATGATTCCTAGCTTCAGGTGATAATACACTAATAAAAACATAGTTCTGAATATTGTATTACATTTCCAATAGACCGCTGAAAGGTTATACAGGTACTTAAGTTTCTTGGTTTCACATGGAGCATGAACAGCGGCCTCTTAGGTGAAAGTCCTGTGTTTATTTGACCTATCTGTCCTCATCTCCCACCGCCGTTTGCAGATTTCCTGCTCTGTGTACTTCATCAGTTGACCATCTAATAATGACAGAGATGGGTTCACGCTGGAGTTAGCTGAAAGCTAAAGGGTGCGTCTGTATCAGATTTCAAGGATCACTGAAAAACCGTCAGTATTTGAAGAGCTGGCAGTTAGAACGGGCTGCCCTGGGTATCGGATTGTAAATAAAATGGCAGCTACGTCATGACAATGATGTAATCTGGAGCTGGTGAGTCACCTTGACTTTGTTATTGTCCACATGAAACAATTAGAAGGTGTTGCAAGGCTATACTGGCTGGGATTTGATTTATCCCAGATCACATTACCTATTTATGGCTACAGGATGCAACTTTTTGCCTGGAGGCAAGAGCTGTTTGGCATCCCAACCTTCTACTGCTTTAGCTGGCCAAAGTTCTCAGCCCAAACAGCTGTCACTCATCCTGGTACGTCTGTTTTAAAACAGCATCTGCAGTGGTCTTGCACGGATGTAACCGGCATCTGTAAACACCTCCATCCACTCGATACTCACAGCTCATCACATGGCATCAACAAAAAGCCAATGTCAGGCAGAGAGATTCACACAGGGGTTCAGTAATAACACAGATTTGTTGTTCAATTTTGTCAAAATGCAACAGGTTAGAAGATAAAACTTCCCAAACCGCTATACTAAATTAAATGTCTGTGAATCTCAGACTGTCTATTGTAGTTTAGCATCGTGGTTTTCTTCTACAATCAGCTTTTCTGCCTCTTCCCTGAAACTGAGATGTTAAACAAAGAACTACATGAGGTCTAAAGGGTGTAAAAAAGAGAGTGCATGGCACCATTTCATAGATAAGCAACTGGCGACTCCTTTCTCACCTCCTGAAGGCAAAAAAGTAATTTCTTAAGTTTGTCATTTCAATCTGCACTGCTTGCTGTTTTCTTTTCCTCTCTCTGTTCCTCTTTGCCCAAATCGGACTTTCATGAATAGTGACAGCTTCTGTGCTCAAGTAGAGACGTCCTGCTGGCTAAGAGCGGCTATTTTTTTCACCTCAGTGGTTTACAACTACAGAGCCTCTAACTCAATTTCATACCTGGAACCCAGCAGACACTGAGCTGTATACACACTCGCTGCAGCTGCAGAGCTGAATGGATACTTCCAGATTAACACTGTCACCTCCACACTCAGATTATGGTATCATTTAAAAAGTAATGCACAGTAAAAGTGTAAATCGCAATAAATAGCATTAACCCTTTGAACTCAGGAATAGAAATGTTGGTATTTTTGCTTATGGTAATGTCATTTCTTTGAGTATCTTCAAATGCCTCATATCTCTAAAATCTGTTCAACTTAAGCTAAAAGGTTCAATTAGTCAATAAACCAGAATAATTGTCAAAAGTACTGAAATTGTGTCCTGAATTTAAAAAAAATACATATATACAGTGTATATATACACACAAACAAAAAATCTGACATTTTTTTCATATAATGTTACTAAAAACACACAAACATATTGGTCATAAATATTTCTAAATGTAAAAACATAAACAAAATATTTCTTACCACTCTGTAAGTTATTTAACCTATGCCCTTTTTTTTGTTTTTGAGAAATCATGATTTTCATTATGCTCATAAAGAACCAAAGTTTGTGCAACATTACATGAATTTCTGCTTCTAATCAATGAATGCTCTGGGGAGTACGGTTTCTATTTAAATCCACTTTAACAGGATCAGGCAAATACCGACCTCCAGCTGCCACTAGCCCTGGAACACACTGCACGCCCGACGAGCGCGAGACGCCAAACGTCACAACACTTGCTTCTTTCATTTCAAAATAAAACCCCTCAAATGTTTTTTTTTCTCTGTGGGTAGAACTCCTTCATTTGTTAACACAAGGCTTTTATTCTGAAATATGTGCAGGACAGTGTTGTAGGACATGCAGGGATTTGCAGGGCTCCATCAATGAATATAGTACAGGATTTTAATTTGATTATTACTATTATTAACGAAAGAGCACACGTTTTTTGACCTTTCTCTGTCTAGAATAACTATAAATGACATTTATTATGACATGATATGGTCATTATCAGGGACAATTTCTGTGCAGGAAGAACAGCAGCAGCAGCTGAAAGACAACCAGTGTGAACAACAGACGCGTGAATCACGCAGCCGTGAGGTGACGCAGCCGCCACGTCCTCATCAGGCGTGTAGACGAATGTATGCTCAAGCTATCATGTTTTTTTTTTTTTTAATTTTAGATTGATTTAAACAGGACCGTGGCGTCACCACACGTTTCACCATGTTTGTACTGCACTTAACGTACTGATGATGCGACTAGTGTACAACATGATGACACCAATGATGGAAGCCTTAGCTTCTTGCCGCAAAAATATGATTGCACTAACTATTATAGATTTCATTTGACATTGATTTAAACAGGATCGTGCAAACAATGATGTCCACCTGCCAATACAAGGGCAGTACACTGGCATCACTGCACGTTTATGTCTTGTACTACATGTAAAATAATGACATCATCACAAGTGTACAACGTGATGATGTGATAGACCGAAGCCTTAGCTTATTATGGTTTTTATTTTAGATCAATTTAAACAGGATCATGCAAACAACAAACTCTTGTGGCCATAACGGGTAATGCTATAGCACCACCACACGTTTCAACCTTGTTTTTTACCACATATCATCACATAATGACAAATCACAAGCGTACAACTTGAATTGATGACGCAACAGACAGAAGTCTTAGCTTTCTGCTACAAAATGAATGAATGCTCTAGCTATTATATTTTGTCATTTTCGATCGATTTAAACAGGATCATGCCAAGAACGATCTCCAGCTACTGTTACGGGGGAATACTCTGGCATATGGCACGTTTCAACATGTTTTCTACCGCTCGTCATGAGCATACAATGCACACAATGCCTTAGCTTCAACAGTCTCAAGCTGCCATTATGGGGCATTACTGCACATTTCAACTTGTTTTGTACTGCACATAATGCAATGCAACATACCTGCAAAAAATAAATGCTCAAGGTATTGTTTTTTTTGTTTTAGATAGAAAAATGAACTTAATAAACCGATGCATAAAGCCAACACTGGTGGTCAGAAATTACCCGATAGCAGCTTTAACCATCACACAAACCACATTAAACTCACATTATTTACACTTAAACCCATAATTTTTTTCCAGCTTGATCAGTTTGCCCATTCAACTTCATTCGTAATACTTCTGCTCACTGTCGCACACACACTTTCAGCCAGAATCAGTACTCCACAATCACTTCTATCATTTACACAAAGCCCCCTCTATCCAGCCAAGTGCTCACCAAAGCATGGTCTATGTGCAAATGCTTGTGTAAAGTAGCCTCAATAGCTGTCATCCCTTATTGTGTACAGCGGTTAGAAACAGATTACTTGCATTTGTATTCCATGCCTGCAGCTAAACAAGTCCAGAGAATATTTGCGCCCTCTTTGGCGTCTTATCTGTAACAGAGACGAAGGCGGCGCGACTCCGGGACGGGGGACACAATCCCAACCGCGAAACAGCAACACACTCGGCTTCACCAGCTTCCCTTTTGTGTGTGCGCTTGTGTGTTCTGGAGCTAAATGGGTTGTAGAGTGCCAACAATGTGCGAGTGTGTGTTCTACAAAGAGGTTAAATGGTTTGTGGAACAACACCGCTGACTGTGTGTGTACCCTTGCGGGGCTCGAGAGTTGCTGTTGACAGACGCGTTTTTCTGCTGACAGCCGTGATCAGCGGTGAGCACCTCTGGCTTGGCACCAAGCTATTACTTAATTCATTGACATTTTGTGTAATTGCCTTGAGGCAGTTTGCAGAGGAAGTACAGGGTTCTAATGGGATTAGATTAGAGAAATACAATTACCATTGCACATATAAAGGGAATCATCTTTAAGCAGCTCTGGGGAGGCGAAAGACAGCAAAGTGTATGTTCAAGAATTAGAAGAAGAAAATACATTTTTGTATATATACGTATGAATGTGCACCTGCGTGATTATGTGCGTGAAAGTGAGCTTTGGGTTCCCCTCCCTTTCTTTTGCCCGGGTTTATCATGGTGGCTTACCGTGGCAGCCTCAGAAATGGCCTGTCAGGGCTCTTGGAAATGTCGATGTGCAGATAATGACATGTTGAAAGCCCCGAACCACCAGCTTGTCACCTGCTGGTAATTGGTTCCTCTACCAGTTTATTGTCTCCAGCTGCACTGCTCATCGCTGATATTCCTATTTTAGAAACAGAGGAAGAGTGAAAGAGAGAGAGACAAAGAGAGACAGATAAATATGAACATTTTCATATGGTTTTGGAGAAGCTGCAGGTGCACATTAGCTGATGAGTATATGTATTTTCACGCTCACTGATGATTATTTGGTGCCTCCCTTGGGGTACTGTAGTGAAAAAAAGCAGTTTACTACATTTAAATTGTTGAAGAAAACATGGGGCACTTTATTTATCTTATCTTGCCAGTGGTGTTTCCAACTTTGCGGGTGCTGAGCAAGATAACCTGAGCAATCCCTGAGCTGTTTCAATATTTTAAACCATAATCAAACGTTTTTTGGCATTGAGAAGATTGCATTGAGTCCAGGTTTGGCATCAACACCACTGAAGTTTAATCTCCTGTGAAGGCAGAGCCTGTGTCAAGTTTTTTTTTTCCTTCTTTGGGAGATAGGAGAATCACATGTTACACAGCAGATATTGAGCTCAGGTGCTGGACATTGCCCTCTGGCTGCTATTGCATGGACCATAACGCATGTTTAGTTACAAAGGAAGCTTTCCCTCACCGCCTGATTTGCAGCATTGCGCACGGAAAAGCCTCTAGCACATCTTTGTCATTTTAAAACCTGTGTTTGCATTTTCTATTTTTTTGTTGTGTCAGTGACTATGTAGCACAGCTGGCTGCTACAAATCTTAACTTGGCACACTGAAACTGCAGGATGTGTGTCAGTGCTTAAATGTTAACAGTCATTGCTGTTTTCACCACACAATCATTAGCATTGACTGGAAAACACATTGAGTCTATTCCTTTTTAATTAGCATAAAGCTTTTACATTTTCTGGGGCACTGCAGCTAGCATTAGCAGCAATTGCTATCATTGCTGAAAGTCAGCACAAAAACACTGCTGCTTCATGGCCTGAAGATATCACCTAAAATTTCATTACTCAATTAAAGTATTTAACAGCAATTAATCACGACTGTCCATAGTTAACTGTGATTGCATATTTTTTATCTGTTCAAAATGTACCTGAAAGAGAGAATTGCCAAGAATTTAAAACTCCTATCAGCATGGGAGTGGGCAAATGTGTGCATATATTCATTATTGGAAATCAATTAACAACACAAAACAATGACAAATATTGTCCTGAAACCCTCACAGGTAGTGTTTAGCATAAAAAAACATGCTCAAATCATCATAATCAATCAGTACCCATTGAATTTTTAGCGATTAGTTCAAAATCGCAAGTTGCAAGAAATAGCCATTAAAACAAATTTGCATTAATGCGTTATTATCTCTTTAATTTTAACAGTCCTAGTTAGTAAACAATTGCCTATTCACATATACAGCAGGCATGAGCAACATTGGCATTAATTCAGATTTTTGTTTCTGCCCACCTGATGAATGGACAGTAAGTCAAATATTCGTACTTCTTGTAGCTCGATTTTGGGCTCAACCAACTCCTGAAGAAAGTATTTGGCTCTTCTGTCGCTAAATGCTCCTCTAGCTTGTCGCTAACTTTGCCTGCCTGCTGTTTGATGTAGGGCAGGTAGCATACAGAAGGTTTATCAAAACTTTTTTTTTTTTTTCCAAAACAACCGCCTGCCATTACTTGAAGAGTGAACCAAAATAGTAACGTTAGGGGCAGTTAAAGCAAAACAACCTGAAGGAGGAAAAGCGCTCAAACAAAACTGCACAGTATGCTCATATTTGTTTGTGGTTGGATGTTACAGGGACTGTGATAAATAGAAATGCAGAAAACGTCCACTTTCTTTTACTCAGATTTTATTCATATGGTCGTTTTTTTTAAAAAAATCACAATATATCTCCTTTCTTAGATTATTGAAATAAATCGCAACATATTGAATTGTATCCCCTGTATCATGATGTGTACTGAATCACCAGATTACCAGTCAGAGTGGTGTTATCAGCTGAAACCACCATATGTGAGCAGTGCAGAGCGGCGGCCGTGAGTAAGCCAAGACACGCTCACATGCACGAACATGCACGCATCGGCCAGCCCGGCCATGTAAACAAAGCACGAAAAGCAACACACAGTGGGAGACTTCATTCTCTGCTCAGGTAGACATTACTCCTCTACATCTTTACATAGCAATTAATACCAAATATTACTGGTCTGAAAGTCATGTAGAGAAAAAATATATTGTGCAGCTTTCATGTCCTTGTTTGTTGAATTTCTTCAGAGGAAGTCACAATGTCTTGGATTCATGTTACAAGGTGACCACAGTGAAAAGCTGTCCTAAAATACACTTATTTGAAAATCAATATTAAAAAAAAACCATACACACAAAACTGTGTACATGAAATATATTTCCTGAAAGAGTATCTTCCATATAAACCTCATGCTATACCAATACTAGCACTATTATTAGAAATACAAAACTATAAATCCATTAGGGAATTTTTAATGATCCCAACGACAATATCTTACTTCAACAGGAAAAACATCAAATTTCTGTTTCCTTTCCACTGGAAGTCTCAAGCAATAAAAGGTTTATACAGTATTTCCCATCTAGCTCAAGCTTCATTTGCTATGTTCTCGTCTTTCTTCTTGGTCAAGTATGTTTAAGAGCACACATTTGTACTTGAAGGTCCAGCTCAGGAGAGACCTGTTCAGATCTGCAACAAGTGGTCGATATTACATGCCATTATTGAGCGATACACCACCTTGTCTATGTCCTCTTTACACATAAGTTTCTCTCATTCATCTCGACCTTGCAGTCAGCATGTGTCTCCATTCAAAGGGCACGGAGATTATAGCAGTTCAGTGATTTTGTCAAAGCATGGCCCGGGTGATGATTTATCAAGCACCCTCTATTAATTTCTCAAACACAAATGATGGTCATGAATCATGCTATACGCTGACCGCCCCCTTCCTGACCAATGTTGACCTTTGCGTACATCTTGAATGGCTAATTTTGCTAATGATTCAAAGTTGCCTACATGCTTCACCTCGGTTATTATGGTGACTTTGATGAGTTTTGACTGTTTTTGTGGGAAGTTTATACAGACTTATAGCAAGAAAGTTACCAAGCTACACATGCTAGATTACAGTGTACAGTATGGCGAGCTAGTCATTACATCTTGCCCTCTTTCATGGCTGTAATTTTTTCTATACAACGCTGATGATTGGATCTCAAAGCTGTCCTTGACCTTTTGGCACAAAACCATGTCATTCGTCTTTAACAAGCATCGTAATACCAGTGGTTTGAGAGAAAATAGATGGAAAAAAAACTTGGGGACTGTCTAGGGGTCAACAGCTTCTCAAAACGGTTGTTTGTGCAAGACTAACTCATGATAGAATCTGTTAACAAGGTTATGACAGGCGGCGGCTGCATTTCACACTATTTCATCTGTCAAGTAAGGATATCGGAAGTTTAATGGCGACTGCTCTCAGCCGGTGACGTTTAACCAGCTTCCATTATTAGAGCTGTTTCACCCTCTGATTTATCTCTTCATTTTGACCATTGGATTTTTTTTCTTCGCCCTCGCCTCACCGATTTCTCCTGCAGGGGATCGAAAGTGGCGAATCTTGAGTCGTGATCTTGTCAGGTGTTGTGAAAATCCACTCGGCCCAGCAATTCATCAGTATCCACATTCTGCGCACACATCCCTTCATCTATCTCTCTGGTACCATAAAAATCAATTGATTTGTCCTGCAAAGTGCCAGGCCTCTTTTTTTATTACGGTTTCTTATGATTTCCATTGAACAGGCTGCTGCAAGCGGCTAAACTCTGTTACAATATTTCCTGCTGCTGGTGTCAACATGGTCATGATACGTTTGTCCGAATGGTCATAGATCTTAGACTGTTTATTTGCGTAATAAAAAAGGGCTTTGCCTCCTCTGTATGCTGGTATGTAGTGGTACGCTTATATCATTTGGTTAGTTTTTGCGAGGGACAAAAAATAGTTATATCACTGTGACAAAATGACTGTACAGAGTAATAAAAGAGACTAAAAGGCAAAAGATATTTACATAATTTCAAAAAGAGAAGAAATTAATCCTGTAAGTAATAGGTTGCACTTGCATGGGTAGGAAATCCATAAAAACTCTAAAAAATCTACAGTGAAATAGATTCAAATGAAATAAGTACATTATATATTGCATATTGCATATGAGTGGTGTTACAGGGAAATGTTTGGGGATGGAAAGGAGGCTGAATCTGAAGACCAACACATCATTATTAATATTTCTTTTAGGCCCTCCCCCTGACTTGGAGAAATATTGCAAAACCCTCCATCCAATATGGAAAAATGGTTAATCCTATAACTGCAACATCAACCCAATCGCATGGGAGGGCATATAAATAGCACGCTTTCATGACATGAACGCATAATTCGCATTATTTATACACCACTGGCTTAATGTTGTGGAATGGTCTTTCGCGTATCATTTAATGCCGCAATTTAGCTGTTGTGGACCAACTCTAGAGGAAATTACATAGGCTGTATATAAGAAGTGGATGCCGTCACTGTGACGTCACCTCATTGGTTAGTGGACTGCCATTTTGAAGCTTCAAGTTCAGCGTTTTGTCTGTCGCCATCTTGGTTTTTTCAACCAGCAGTGACACGAGACTGTGGAGCCAAGTACAACCAAATGCTGAATAAGACATTTTTTAGGCAACAAAGATGTTTTAATTCACTGTTATGAGCTGAAAACACTGTGAAAGGGTTAAAGTTCGAAAACATGGAAAACTCCCAGAGCGGACAACGCTGAGCCACGCCCTGAAGCATCCCCCGCTTTATCATCAGCTTCACTCTAAATGGGACCAGAATTTACTAAATGAGCATCGTGCTGTATTGAGGACTTGAAACTAGCGATTGAGACCATAAACTCATGTTTACAATGTTTACTGAGGTAATAAATAAGTGAGAAGTAGACTCATTTTCTTATAGACGTTTATACAATCAGACTTCTTTTAGCAACCAGAGGAGTCGCCTCCTGCTGGCTGTTAGAAAGAAAGAAGTTTAAGGTACTTCAGCATTGGCTTCACTTCTCAACCAGACGTTGCCGACTGGTAAAGAGGTTAGATAGTGTACTGAGTTTTTTCCTCTTCAAAACAGCTGCTGGAAGAACACAACATGGATGAGAGGTTGAACAAAAACACTAAATTTGCAGGCGTGAAACCAAAACGAGCTGAAAATCTTCATATAGCTGTGAAGAACTGGAGAGTCTGGTGAGATTGTTTGTTGGTTTGTCGTGTATGACACCTTTCACATTATACATAGTCATTTGACCCAAGATTCACACAGAAATACTGATTAGTGGAGGTTTAAGCCCACACAAAGGCTTGTCATGTGGGTTGATGCACATCAACTCTCCAGAAAAGCAGCAATTTTGTCTCATTCACTCCCCAAACTATCGCATCCTAGTTACTGTAATTCCCCTGTCTGTGTGTGTCTGGTCTCAACAGTGGGAGTCAATTGGCACATGAAACTTCGCCGTGTGTTGCACTTTAGAGAAACTAAAACTTTCAATTGATTATGTTGCGTTCAAAGGAATAATTCAACACTAAGCCAAAGTTAGAGTAATTACACTATTCTTTGGACACTTTTACAGCTTATTTGATTTAACTGGCACACAGTAACAAGAGCAACAAACAATATCAGTAAAAGAATAGTGAAAAAAAAGGATTAACATATGCCTTAAGGTTCTTTCTTTTATGATAATTACCACTGAGAAGCATGAAAGCATGTTTACAGCAGCACAGCTCATTAAAAGCTGCACAGAGTTACCCATCATCTAACTCCAGCGTCAGTGTCTAGTTTCGCAAATAGAATGGTCACCTTGCAATTAGGCTTTGGTGACACAGTGATCTAAATGCCGTCGAAAGAGAGGCCCGCTGTCTCGGACTTGTCTCAGTCGATGCTTATTCTTAGCTGAGGACAATTACTGAAATACTGACTCATTAGTTTCCTTCACATCCTTTTCAACAAAGTGTAATCTATCTCCCTTGTAACCACATCCTGTCTGGGGTGTTTTCAATTACTCACTGTGTCCCATCCTCTGCTTTACCATCTCAGCGAAAAATCTCCCCCGTCCCTTTAACCGTCCATAGACAGCCTACAGTCGCTGCCTGTCTGTATACATTACGCCTTTTAGACCATTTCTCAATCTGCACAGAAACTCTTGTTGTCAAAGTAAAACAATGTTTGTTATTTATGCTGGTTTATGTCTGAACCGTGTCAGTACAGCAGATAAATAGCACGCCTTGCCTGGCCAAGCGCACCATATATTACAAATTATGTGGAATATTTGAAGATCATTGGTTTTCCAGGAAGAAAACGCTACATTTCTGTTGACAATATTTTCCATTTCCGTAACCTTGGTTATTTCCCTTCCCCTTCAGTCATGCATTTTCACAGGATTGCCAGTGTCATTATCTGCCCGACAGCAAAGTCCCTTGTATTTTTGACTAAATGTATGTATTTGTGATTGTGAAGCTGCAGGGTGCGGTGATATCTGCCACTCTCAGCAGCGCTCGGGGGCTTTTTGTGTGGCGCTTCAGAAAGGTGTTGTGTCCCCGAGACTCTACACCTTACCGAGCAAGACGGATTCCCAGCCAGCCAGCCTGCCTCCTGATAAGCTGCTGTGAAATCCCAGAGAGGACGGAAGGAGGGGGGATTTGATTAAAATAATCAACACGGAGGTTGAGAATATCTCCATATTTCTGCTGTGGTTCTCGACATTGTGATAGAGGAGGGCCATTCACCGACAAAAACGTCTTGTTGAGCTGAAGGAGTGTGTGTGGTAAACTGCACTTCATTTGTTTGCAGTGCTGCTAAAACAGTCTTCTCACTTATCCCCGTTGTTGGAGTGGCGCGCACTTCCAAAACTTCTTATTACCACGTTCACAGCGTCGATTTTGACAGCTTCCAATCCTCACGATGTACCCCTCCCAAAACCGCCACAGCAAAGTGTGGAGCGATCCAAAATTTGCCCAGCAGACTTTTAACATATCCCGCTTTAAATAAGCCCTGCAGCTGCTGTAGGAAACACCAGGCACGACTCCAAGGTAAATATCTCGTCCTTTAACCAATCTCATTTAAGTGCTCTGGTGTGCTTGGAGAGTAGCTGAGGACCACTGCGAAATTCATGACTTAAAGTGGAAAAAAAAAAAAACCGAGACAAATCAATAATACACGTTAGCATTTCCAACACAGTGCAGCAACTGTAGGTGAGGGTCCCTAAAATAGATAAACGATGCCAGCAACATTTAAATTATGGTAGAAATTCATCACACCAGGAGAGTGGAAGATGCGCATTAAGGTGCCACATAATGACTGGAGCTGCCATAAGTCCCTAAATATATTCTATTCAGGTGTAAATTAGTGTGAAATATTTCACTGTTATTACATGCACCACTGATTGACATGTTCAGCGCAACAATGCAGGGTGAAAGACAGGTCTGGCAGCATGAGGTGCTGTGACTGAAGGAAAAACAGGTGATGTTTTGAATATGTGTGAATGGATAGTAAAGCCACTGGAACCACTGGCCAATTCCTTTATTTCTGCTGTACACTGAAAACATTTGGGTTTGGCATCAAAAGATAAATGTGAGACAAGAAATCAGCATTTCAGCTTTAATTTCCAGGTATTTACATCTGGATCGGTTACACCACTTAGAAGATAGCGAAGCTTTCTGTTGCTTAAGTGTGTCCTTCTACATTGATTATTCAAACAATAAATAGTGCTGAATGTGTTTTGCCTGTGCAGACTGCATTTCTATTTGAAAAGGTGTCGCCAACATTAAGACCCCAGAGCTGTCTAAGGGAGAAAAGCTGAGAGAAGACGGAAAATCAATCAGAGCCATTGCACAAACATTGGCCATCGCCAGTACAACCGTTTGGAGCGTCCTGAAAACAAAAGGTGTAACTGAGCAACAGATGTCAAACTGGCAGACCGAGGAAAACATCAGCAGCTGATGACAGAAACAATGTGAGAGCTGTAAAGAAAAACCCTAAAACTAATGTCAGGGACATCAGCAACAACCTCCAGAGGACAGGAGTGAAGGAATCACAATCAACCGACTTCAGGAACAAAAGTCCAGAAGATGCAAATCACTCATTAGCAATAAGATCAGGATCGACAGATCGAAATTAGCCAAAAAGTGCAGGGACGAGGCTCAAAAGACTTAAACCCTACTGAGCTAAAGAGGAGACTGGATGGAGAAACACCCAGAAACGAACAACAACTGAAAGAGGCTGCGATGAAAGCCTGGAAAAGCACCACAAAAGAAGAATGCAAAAGTTTGGTGATGTCAGTGTGTCACAGGCTTGATGCAGTTATTGCAAGCAGAGGATTTGCACCTGGATACTAAGTATTATTCACTTTAATCTATTTTAAGTCTGTTCCTATAGTTTTGCTCACCCTAAAAAGTTGGTGTTCTGTTGCCGATGTTATCTTCTAAATTGAGTAACCGATCTAGATGTAAATACCTGGAAATAAAAGCTGAGATACTGATCTCTCGTCTCATACTCATCTTTTGATGTCAACCCAAATGTTTTCAGCGTACAGCAAAAATAAAGAAATTGGCCTCGCAGTTCCAACAGTTATGGAGGGGACTGTAGGTATACTGTGTCTGAACCCATGGAGTAAGTTAGTAAAAACTTTCCAGCCCCAGTCTGTGTAGTTTTTGCCCCTTAAATATGGCATTTTCGAAATTTAATTTGAGGCCCACGGATGAGCAAAACACTGTTTGGTAATATGTTTCTTACTTTTGTGTTAATCTAAATGTCTAAGATGTACATTAAAAGGAGATTTAGTGTGCTGACTTGACTATGCGTTGCACAAAGCTGCATGTGATTATCATAAAGTGGGCATGTCTGTAAAGGGGAGACTGGTGGGGACCCAGATAACCCATTTACATTCACAGATCTTGAGGTCAGAGGTCAAGGGACCCTTTTTGGAGCATTATTTAGCCTCCTTGGCAACAAGCTAGTATGACCTGGTTGGTACCAATAGATTTTTTAGGTGTTGGTTTTTAAACTGGGCCACTACAGCCTAAAAATCGTTGCTTTAATGCGTAGAAGAAATCAGTGACGTTAAAATTAATCAGTGTTAACATGTTTTTATCACATTAACTTTGACTTAGTCTTTTTTTTTAGTAATATAAATGGCAAATAAACACGACTACTTTAGTATATCACTAAAATCTACAAAATATTTTAGGATTTTATCATTATTTTAACCTTCTATTTATCAAGATTTTCCCATATTATCTGTATTTTAGCACTATTTGATATTTTCTTTAGTAGTATTGTTTTCAACGGCATGTTTGCTCATTTATGACTGTTTGTTTATGGACTCCAGCTGCAGAAGAACATTGTTGTTTGGAATAAGACTGTTATCTAGTGGTCAAATTAATAAGCCTTGCTTGGACTCGGAGAAAGCTGTAACCTATTGCAAATGAATCATATGTGTTAGTGTTGATGGTAAAATAGATCAGGATTACTCAGCACAGAGTTTAGCTTTTTTTTTTTTGTGATTCGACGCTTTGCAATTCACAGACAAATAGCAGCCGGTGTAGACAGTTGCTTCGGTGTTGCTGCTGTGACGCGAGCGCGACGCTTACGGTCTCCACGCCATTTACCAAGTTATTTACCAATTCTTTACATCGTTCACAGGGTCGACTAGATGAACTGAATCTGACTGTGGTTCCAGATTGACATGATAAAAGCCTGCGTTTTCAAATTATGTGATATTGTTGCTTAAGGCAATATAAAGAAAATGATTCAGATACACTGCTTTTATTTGGATGTGAAACAAAAATAAAAGAAAAAGCCTGGAAGCGGCAAACTTCTGTGGCATGATATAATGATCTGACACAACTATATTTAAAATGCCTCAAACACAAACAAAGCAAACAAATACTGTGAATTACAATACTATCTATTTATTTGTATGTAATATTTAACTTGTCTTTAATAACAGAATTGTTAAATCTTTTTTGGTGATGTCTTTCTTATACATTTACCTGCTTTCACGTCTTCCTGTGTTTATTTGCGTGAGGTTATTTCTCCCAGAGGACGAAGGTGAACACGTACCATTACTTTCCGCCCCCCTTCTTATGTTTTTCAAGCTGAACAAAGTATAGTAATGTTCTGACTAACTGTTTAATATTTATAAAATTAAAATAGCATGTACCTGTGAGAAAACCTGACAGATAACAACAATGAACTGCAGAGGTTGTGCAGTCGGTCTTTTTTCACAAATGAATTGTTAAAACTTCCTTCATTTTTTTTTTCCACACCAATTAACTTTACCTTCAGCATCTTCTTCAGCTTAACAGCTGGTAGTGTCGAGTGTCACATACTATATAGAAGATGTTATACACCTTTTCTAAATTTGGTCTTTATTTGAATAGACAGAGGGAGAAGTGAGAGTAGGTAAACTCATAAGACAGACAATTAATATTATGGTACAGAAAAGTATTTTACAGTCAAGTTTTCTCTCCTTCTGAAAAATTTAAAATGATGTTTTTAGACCATTAACCTGAGGACGTGACAATATTTTTTTACAACAATGTCCACACAGGGTTTTATTTTTTCACATCTCAAGCTGCACATAACAGAGGTCTTTCTAAACTAGCTTTTTCAGATTGCGTTCAACAGGTTTGCCATCCTCACTGAAATATCAAATGATGGCGAAATCCCATTGTATTACTCATTGTTTTGTTTGAAAGTAACAAAAGTGTTTGCTAACCAAACAAATTATTAGCCAGCCTGAGTTACTATTCCCAAAAAACTAAATTTTCCTCATCCACATGTCAGATCTGGAGGACCAGACTGGTTGAAAAGACGATTTAATACTGCGCATGTGTCCTTAGAATCTGACCATGATCCTGACTTGACCTACTGAAACCCTGCGGTGAGGAACAGTCAGCCCTCAGAGATATCGCTTCCAGTACTCATGGACGGATTACTGAACGGGCCTGCTGTCACAGGCCCAGAGGTGGAACAGGTCTGAGGGGGCCCCTGGCCCTGAGTTTCAGCAAACCAGAAACCAAAAAGAGACCCAAAACAAATACAGAGAAATGCAAAAAAACAAACAAAAAGAGAGATCAAAACAACCACAGAGACACAAAACTACTACAAAGAGACCCAAAATGGCCAAAAAAAACCACAAACTGACCAAAAAGACACATATAACAACCACAGAGACACAACATAACCAAAAAGAAACACAAAACGTCTAAAGAGACACACAATGACCAAAAACAGACAATCTACAAAGAAACACAAAATGACCTAAAAGAGACGCAAAAGGACAAAAAAAGACAAGGCAACCACAAAGAGGTGAAAACAACCAAAAATAGACACAAAATGAGACAGAAAACAACAACAAAGAGATACAAAACTACTACATAGAAACACAAACCGACCAAAAGGAGACACAAAACTACTACAAAGAGACATAAAATAGCCAAAGAGACAAACAAAATGACCAAAAAGACACAAAATAACAAACAATAGACACAAAATGACCAAGAAGAGACACAAAACTACTACAAAAAGACACAAAATAACCAGAGACACAGAATGACAAAAAAGACAAGATGAAAAAAAAGGTATGCAACACAACCAAAGAGACAAAATAGACACAAAACACCCCAAAAGATACAAAAGAAAAAAAAAAAGAGACACAAAATGACCAAAAAGACACAAAATAACCAAAAATAGACACGAAATAACCAAAAAGAGCCATAAAACAACCACAAATAGAACAAAGTGACATATTTTTTGCACTATAAGGCACACTTATATCTTATCTTAAAAAAAAAAAAAAATGTGAATTTCCCCACTGTGGGACCAATAAAGGAATATCTTATCTTATATCTTATCTTAAAATCTGTTTAACTCACACTGATGAAGGATTTGATGGATCTGTGGAAGAGGAATGAACTGAAAAGTGAGTGTATTTTTTTGTATTTCATGTGTTACAACTGAGAAATGTTGCCAGTTATTGAAGTTATTGAGTTATTAAATGAAGTGAATAAAGTTTGACTTATCTGACCGTTTTGTTTCGCTTAATGCGCCTTATAATCCGGTGCACCTTATATTACGAAAAATAAGGCAACCAAACAGAGACACAGAATGACGACGAAAAAACGAGACAAAATACCCACATAGAAACACAAAACTACTACGAAGAGACACAAAACAACCAAAAAGAATCACAAAATGACTAAAAACGGACATACAACAAACCACAGAGACAACTAAAAGGAGGGCAAAAAAAAGAGACAAGGTAACTACAAAAAAAAGAGCAAAAACCAAACACAAAAACAGAACTGACCAAAAACAGACAGAAAAGAACTACAAACAGACAGAAAGCAACCACAAAGAGACAAAAAACTACTGCAAAGAAACACAAAATAACCATAAACAGACACAAAACACCCAAAAGAGACAAAACAACAAAAACGAGACACAAAACAACAACAAAGAGACACAAAACAACATCAATGAGACACAAAACAACATCAATGAGACACAGAATCACCAAAAAGTTTTCTCTTTGAATCTGGGAGCTAAGGTAGGAGCTATTCACAAGTCCAGGGGCCCATCGTATCTAATCCGTCCAGGCCGATACCCGTAATTATAGCGGAGGATACAGTCTACGCCAAAGGAAAGATGGGAAGAGACGGGGAAGCAGAAGGAAGAAAGACGGATGACAACAGAGGGAGGGATCTTTTCCCAAACAGATGTTTTCACAGAAGTGGTGTGCAGATGATGAGACTTCTGCAGAGCTCTCTAGGAAACTTCCAGTGATCGCCCCAGACACAAAGAGGTCAACTGCAGCCTGAAGCGAGTCGCCTTTACTCGCTATAATACGCTAAAGTGGTTCATGTGCAGTAAAAAGGATAAAATAAAAACACACCCACACCTACTGAAGTTACGGCATCAGTTGCCCTGCTTTTCTTCTCTGGCTGCTATGATCTATGCGGGACAATATTTCAGACACCACAGTATATGAGTGCCATAAATAAAACAGTATTAATCATCCCAACTCCCATTTGAGGCCCTTCTCACATTTATCAGGCTTTTAATATTAACATAGATTAAGGGCATGTCTCACACCTTCAGTCACTGTATGTAATCTTGCTCCAGATAAGAGCTCTGCAAAAAGGTTTCCGTCGCAACTGGGATGTGCAACACAACACCCGAGACCGAATCAATGCAAACACTGTACAGTCCCTACTATAACAGAGAGCAATGTGTAAAGTAAAGCTAAATAATGTGGGGTTAAATGGTGAAAAAGGTTTACAGCCTTATATTTCACATAAAGCATTAAGTGATTAACTTCTTTAGAGCAGAGGTTCTCAACCTTTATCAGATTCTGATCTATTCCCTCTCAGGTATGTCCCTTCGAATCATTCATGTATACTTATATAGTCTTAGTTATGTAAAATAATAACACAAGACAAACATGTTGGAGATGCATTAAACATCTTCAGATTCAGAGAGTTAAAGAGTTATTACATTAGAACATAATCAATTAACTATTATAGCGTAGATTTCAAGGTTAAAACATTTTTTATTATATTTTTGTAAAAGAATAAAATAAATATGATAATCTGAATTAATTATCTTTTTTCTTAAAAATGAATCATAGGAGTAAATGGTTGGCAATTCTTTTAGGAGTTGACAACTGATTGATTAATCATAGCAGCGCTAACCTTTCACAAACTATTCATGTGAAAAATTGGTGGAACACCCCTTTAACGCTAAGCTATTTTTTTTTTTTTTAATTTGGAGATGGTTTTCACTCGACTACATAACATTTAAATTTATTGACTTGTTAGCCTAGAAGCAGTCAAAATTCAATATACTGAGTCTCAAATAGCCAACAAAATAGTCACATAGATATAAACTCCCGTCTTTAATAACCTTAAACTCCCAGAAAAGAAAAATACAGAGGATATGACCTCGGTGTCCTCACTGGTAGCTACAGCCATGTTTATTATCAACCGCTACCCCTAATCATGCTTTAGCCAAAAATAATAATTTAATCTCAGCCCATTTATAAGCTCCTTGCTAGTATTTACTGCGCAGGTTTTACAGCTTTCTATTATCATAGAATCGTGTCACGTTTTCTGATTAAAGGTATCACTTCAACTTCTGATGCTATTTCTCCATCCAATACACCTTTTCTTGTTCCTCCCTTCTTTTCCAGACTGGAACAAGTTGTCCAATCACAGACCTATTCCAGCCACTGCTCCAGGCTGGTATACCTCTTAAAAGGGAGGGAGGGTGCACACCAGCGCTGAACACTGGGTCCTGATACAGCTGAAGTGGCTCCATTTTAGATGGAGTCTACGTGATAATGAGCAGCTGTGAGGATGTGTTTATGTGTGAATGTCTGCGACTGCCATTGTGCATCTGACAATAGTCCTTGATTAAGGTGATTCAGCCTCAACGGGAGACTCAAGTTTTAAAAAAGGATGAAAATGTAGCACATACAGTAGGTGCAGGCTCACATAATGTCACTGCTGCTGACTAGCAGTCTGACGCACTGAGAGCATTTGTAATATATGTTACTGTAAAATGCAATAATTGTACTACTACCACCACTACTACTACTACTACTACTACTACGAATAATAATAATAATAATAACAGAAATAGATGGACAGATAGATAAATGGATGTGTGCCCAGGCACATTCACCATAAACTTGTAGTAGTTCTGTGTATTTGTTATTTATTTTCCACTGTCATAGATTGCTATGCAACAACTTATAACAAATTGCCGATAAATTGGCACTAAATAAACTGCGTACGCTCTCTGATGACAAGACTTACGCCATGTGGACCCTGGTTGACCCTGGTTGACCCTGGTTGACCCTGGTTGACCCTGATGGACCCTGGTTGACCCTGGTTGACCCTGATGGACCCTGGTTGACCCTGATGGACCCTGGTTGACCCTGGTTGACCCTGATGAACCCTGGTTGACCCTGATGGACCCTGGTTGACCCTGGTTGACCCTGATGGACCCTGGTTGACCCTGATGGACCCTGGTTGACCCTGATGGACCCTGGTTGACCCTGGTTGACCCTGATGGACCCTGATGGACCCTGGTTGACCCTGGTTGACCCTGGTTGACCCTGATGGACCCTGGTTGACCCTGATGGACCCTGGTTGACCCTGATGGACCCTGATAAGATAAGATAAGATAAGATAACCTTTATTAATCCCCGGAGGGAACTTCGGGTGTCATAGCAGCAACAACAGTACAGATGAATACAGTAAGTAAAAAAAGTAAGTAAAAAATAAAAGAGAAGGTGCAATGAAGGAAGGAAATTGACAATAAAATAAATAAGTTACAGTAATGAGTAAAGTTCAGCAGGTGTGTGAGTATTGTATATGCATAGTATATATATATGTAATTATATGTAATAATATACATTTAAGATAAGATAAGATAAGATATTCCTTTATTAGTCCCACAGTGGGGAAATTTGTCCAGGAGATGGACCCTGGTGGACCCTGGTTGACCCTGGTTGACCCTGATGGACCCTGGTTGACCCTGATGGACCCTGGTTGATCCTGATGGACCCTGGTTGACCCTGGTTGACCCCGATGGACCCTGGTTGACCCTGGCGGACCCTGATGGACCCTGGTTGACCCTGGTTGACCCCGATGGACCCTGGTTGACCCTGGTGGACCCTGGATGTGGAAAATATAACTTTGGCTAGAGGCTGTACAAGGACTAGCTTTGTTTTTAGCCACCTACTAATCCCAGCATGCTAACAGTGAAAACTTAAGAAAAGTTTGGGGATCACCAAAGTTTCTGGGATTTATCCTCGGGGGGCATAAATATCTACTAAAGTTCATGGCAAATTATTCAGTAGATGTTGAGATATTTCAGTCTTAACGGTGGAGTGACCATCATTGCTAACCGCCACGAATGTGGCTAAAGATGTATAATGTTTACAGTGGTAATTTTTGATATGTAAAGCAAATTCAAAATACCGAATTCATACAAAGTTGTGTGCATTTCACCTAAACCAAAACACTAGATGCTAAACTGCATTTACTGCCTCTCAGGTGGATCAGAGTTTGCACTGTTCATAAAAAGTAGATGACTCATCAGCTAATAATTATTATGACGACAGGCTATTAATTTTCCCAAACCACCAATGCACTCTCCCTTGTCTATCTCTAGCTGTTAACACCTGCTTTATTCGTTGGAAAGCACAAAAACAAACAAATCACACTCACTCAACACGCATTCATTCCGGTTTTCTGCCTGACAAGGCTGCTTTTAAGCGTCAAACAGCATAAACCAAAAAAGAAAGAAAGGGAAAAAAATAAGCACAGATAAAAGCAAAATTTCCCTCCAAGTTTTAATTATTTCTCCCTGCCTTCCTGTTTTCTGTAGCTGTTTCTCTCAGACATGCACACACTCTCCAAAAAATGTTTTCTGATGTAAATGAGATGAAAAAGCTATTACCTTGAATTTTTAGAATGGGCTTGTTTTGCTTATCTCTACTTCTGCTAAAGACTTTTTGACGGAGTTGAAGACGTGTTAAAGCAAAATGACCTTCCACTCTATTGCCACAGATTATGCTAAACAAGTATAGCATAAAAATATACTGTATAAGTAAATAGAAAATCTCTAAAATCAGTAGCACAATAATTAGTACATTGCAATGACAATATTACATATTTCTTGCAACATACATAAATTAATGTGAAAGGCAGCTTGAAACCCTGTATATTCAGTCCAAAAAACTTTGGAAAAGCAAAGAATTAATAGCAGCAGTCCAATTTAAGGGATCTGGAGTAAGGTTTTTGTCACACCTCTGTTCCCTTCAGGCGCTACACTTCCTTCACAGTGGCCTTTGCACAACATGCGCTCGCTGCCTTCCTCTGGCTAATGGGGAATTCTCCTAAAGGTCACATTAGGATGGCAAGCCAAACAGAGAGGAGGAGGATAATCCTTACTCTCGTGACATGTAAAGCCACGTGAAAGCCATGTAATTACATGATGCACACACGCACAACCTCACGCCTGGCGATTCATGGAGCCTGAGAACTGACAAAATGTAGTAAATATACTGTTTTGGTTCAACCTCACCACTCTCATAATAGTGTTGTTTAAGGGCCTAAAAACCCACTGTACACTACCTGCAAACAGCAGACAGACAAAGTTAGCAACTAACTGATGAACGCAGAGGAGCATTTAGCAGCTAAAGAGCCACATATTTCCCTGAGGAGTTGGTAGGGACCAAAATCAGAGCTAAAAGACAGTGAATGTCAGATTTTTGTTATCCAGGTGGCCATATTAACTTAAAATGTGACGATGTGTCAATGCTGTTTCCACTTGTTCCTGCCGCCCCAAGTGGCTAAAAAAATCTGTGCAGGTTCAAAATTATATAAATTTAAAATTAATTATATTATTACAAGGGCTGTAAAAGTTAACGCGATAGTAAAGCATTGACACAAATTCATTCAACGCCATTAATTTCTTTTATGCACGAATGTAACCAATCATCCGGAGGTTGGACCAGGCTCATTTTTAAAGTTAGAGTGAAGATACAGGTATTATATGAAACTAGAAAACTTAAGGAAACCATTGTTAACAACCACTTCATACTAGCTTGGTGTAAAGGAGGCTCAATAACGCTCCAAACTTATGTTAAATTTTGGTGAAGAAAAACTGCCATGGCCATTTTCAAAGGGGTCCCTTGACCTCTGACCTCATACACATTCACAACAAACTGACCGGACACAAGTTCAATCAGAACTCATATGTGAAATTATATCATCTGCTCAATTATAGCAACTGGACAATTATATTTTTTAATATGCTGGACATATTTTAGCTTTACTTTTCTATGATGTATATATTGTTTTATTTATTTGTATTAATACTCTTTAAAATCTATGCTTCTTGTTTATTGCACTATCCACTTTGCTGCTGTAACATGTAAATTTCTCCACTGTGGGACTAATAAAGGAATATCTTATCTTATCTTATATTTACTCACTCTCATGTTGATAAGAGTTTTAAATGCATTTTGAACAGATCAAGAATGAGTGATGAATTTGCGATTAATATTTAATGATTTATTGAATGATTGTCCATGATTAATCACGATTAAATGGCTTAATTGATTGACAGCCCTATTATTAATATACTGTATATGCTGCATCCTTCATATTTTGTAGATGTGTGCGATTTAATCTCTTTACTGTCTCTTACCGTCAAACAAACTATATTTGTAGAAAGTGTAGAATAACCTTTAACTACATTTTGTCAGTTTCAGGACTTCATACATATGTATAAATCCAGCAACATTTGTATTACTGTCAATTCCCTGCATCTTTACATTTTTGTGAGAGCTTTTGGTAGTAAAACGTCTCACACAGACACACAACATAGCCCAAAATGATAATGATATAACCTCAGAATACCCAACTTTAACTAAGAGCAGCTACTGTAGGGAGTCTTCACGAGAAATGTAAGATATGCACTGTGTTAAGTGAGACTTGGAACACAAAGACCTTTCTACTGGCGAAAAATAGAGCACCCTTGAGACGGGGGTCCTTGATGCATATAGACGCACTGATCGGCTCCGGGTCCCAAAGGCTCACTTTTAAGTCCTTATTCTCGCTGTAGTTATGGCTCCATGCCTGAAGTTACTTGGAAATGTCAGAAGAGACCTATTAGCTTATGATAATGGCTGCCACTATACCGTACGTCACTTCTTACCCTTGTTCCTGTTCTGGGTGCTAATGAGACATCTTGGGAGTGAAGCACCTCTTGATCTTCAGGTGAGAAAATCACACAGTTGCTACAGGTGTTAATTCAATGTGCCGAGACTGTGCATCAAACAAATCCTTTTAAAAAAGTTTAACCGCTACATGATTGTCAAAATTAGCAGATTTATTTCCACATGACTGACTGGAAACTGCAGACAGCTGTCACTTGTTTGAAGATGATTTATATCAGGCTCGCAATGGCCTGTGATACCATAAAAAATACTGTAGATGCTGGCGATATCCACTGCCAGCCAAAACGAAGATTAAACCCAAGGTGTAATTTCTCACTGTCATTCTGGTGTATTGTTTCATTTTCGCTGAGAGGCCACGGACAGTAAAAAGTGTGGCAAGTTCACAGACGTGGCTCTCATAATTGCTGGCAAGAGTGGCAGAGTGATTTCTGTTGCCACTAAACCCTCCTGTGAGATTCACAGCTTGGGCCTTGGGACCACCGCCAAACTAGTTTAAGGTCACCTTGCTGAACAAGCTGGCAGGAAGCAGAAAGCTCCTGTACAGCTGCTCATCCAACATGCTTCTCTCGCCGACATCCGGCTTGAAAGGAAGGGGGTTGCTGGCAATCATCCGTCTCGCGACACTACCTGCTCGTCGGCTGGATCAACCGCGCTCCCACGCCTTCGCCGGAGCCGTTTCATTTTTCACCTTCCCAGAGTGCAGCTGTGGCGTACTCGTTCTGCCCCTTCTCTGAACCTCACAAACCATTTCCCCATCGCTGTTATGTCAAGCCCATGCTCCACCTAACAAGGTCCCGCTGACCTCAAGCTTGTGTCCTCTTCAGTCCTGGCCTTGGAAGCCCGTCCCCGCCGCAGGGTTTGCAAGTTTAATTAACCCCAAACCAGGACCGGGCCAGTTTTGACAGATTTCTAGCATCTGGACTGCCTGTGAGTGGTGGAGCAATAACGCAACGTCCGTAGCCATACACCTGTCCGTCTTTACTCAACAGCATAAAGAGGACAAAGTCAGGGTAAGAGCTTATCACTAGATGTCCCTCCATGCCACAAAATTCAAATCTGCGATTTTAGGAGGGTTTCCTTTTGCTCTTAGTG
Source organism: Pterois miles (assembly GCA_947000775.1). Classification (NCBI taxonomy): domain Eukaryota; kingdom Metazoa; phylum Chordata; class Actinopteri; order Perciformes; family Scorpaenidae; genus Pterois; species Pterois miles. Next base: position 4,000,963 of record CAMQGK010000008.1, read on the forward strand.
AGGTCCAGAGATGAAGTACTGCACATAGACTCCATAAAGCTGGACAAGAGGCAACTTAACGCCTCATTAGCTTGAACAAACCTTGTAAATGCTGCTACTAGTAGTAGTAGCTGTTCCACCACTTTGTAATGTTGCCTCATTGTTCAGGGGGCTGCTGTCTCAGGAAACGTCATAGATTTAGGAGGGGGGAGTCCTGGTCCGACTGCGGTTTGTGGAGGGAGTCAGTGTATTCTGGATGGTGGACTTTAAGATGGGAGCGGAGATTTGTGGCGTTTCCATCTTTAATGCCCACGTTTATCGCAGTTCATAAATCCCTTTGTTCGTTCACATTCTCTGGCTCTCCTTTTCTGTTTGGTTTAAAATCTCAATGAATCTCTGACTTCACTGTTTGTAATTTCACATATCTGATTTATTTCACTGTTTCAGCTGCATAGGAGTCGTGTTAAGATGCTGCTGATGAAAACCCATTCCCCGATTTTGCTGCTTCATAATAAAAGCTTTTAAATATCAAAATAATGGGAGGCTTTTATGTGAAGAATGTAGGAAATGAAATGTGTTTATCACCGTCTTACAGCCGCTCCGTTGAGTAGCAGGTAACTGTTGTAATGGGGATGTAAATCCCTGCCGTGCTGGGCTGACACACCGACTCATGTATGGAAAAATCCTACAAGACACAGGAACTTGGCTTGTGTCTTGAGGAGTTGCTGCATTTATTCACCAACAGCCTGAACTGTACAAACACTGCTACACTCGCAGCTAGTTCGCAGTATCTCTCTCTCCAACAAACACCAATACTCATTAAGTACACAACCAACGCACTGAGTAAATACTTAAAGCAGTTCACTGCTTGTATAGCACATTTTAGTTTAAAAACATCTTAAAAATACATAATTCCCAGATGTTTTGCCCCAGCAGGGAGTCATCTTAGGCCTGCCAGGTTTGCAGTATACTGGCAGAATCCCTGTATTCGACATAACTGAGTATGGTTCTGTTATCGTGGACATGTGAGGACCGTTATCATGGCCAGTCATTATTGGGTCTAATGATAATCTCATTATATCGCCGAAGCCTACCGTAGAGCAGGGTATGTTTTGGGGTGTGGCTACCTTGTGATTGACAGGTCACTACCACAGCGTTGTCCGGTCTGGGAGTTGTCTGTGTTTCATATTACAACGTTAACCCTTTCACAGTGTTTTCACTTCATCAAAGTTCATTATAACATTTTTAGTCGCCTAAAAATGTCTGATTCGGCTTTTAGTTGTACATAGCTCCACCCTCTCATGTCACCTGGGGTTGCAAAAAAACAAGATGGTGACAGTCAAAATGCCAAACTCTAGGCTTCAAAATGACAGTCCACAAACCAATGGGTGACGTCACCATGACTACGTCCGTTTCTATGATAAATACCCTGGTCTTTAAAGCTGGACAACCACAGTGCGTAACACAGGCCCTCTGTCATCACTTTGTAGTTTCGTTGCCTCCCCTGCAAAGCCACAGGAGACCTATAAAACTGTTTTCACAGGATAAGTAGCACTTACAATGATGAGTAAACTAACCTTTATGAGTAAAATTCACAGAGGGCCCCTTTATTAGCATAAATTGTTGTTCAATGAATCATTTTCAAGAACCGCCGCGATGTGTGACATGATTTGAACTGCCCACCTGTTTAAATTTGAGAACAGGTGGGTTGGACAGACGCACGGAACAAAGCAAACTTATGCTCCTTTAAATCCCTCCAAACTTTTAAAACTAGCACAGCATTTAATTTAAGTGAATACATTTCAAAACATCATCAAATAGCCCAGACTCTCTTGGGCAAACCAGCTGCACTCTCTAAAGTTCAGCAGCTAAATGAACAGATAAGCGAGTGCTCTTTTTTTTTTTTTCTCCTTCCTTCCAAAGATTTATCAAATGGGCCGTTCATTTGCATGCATGAGGGTTGAAAGGAAAACATATTGAAGGAAAATACAACCCCGATCTCTCTTCGCAGATATGGGTCAGCTATATTTCAGACATCAATAAGATTTTCTTATTTCAGGACATGTGCAAGGGCAAGCCTTCTGGGGGGGGGGGGGGGGGGGGGGGTTCGCTTGCATCGGCCGTTTTGCAGCACAGATACTGTATTCAAATTCAGCTCACAGCTGAGGACGGGAGTGAAGCTAATCACCGGCAGACATACCCAATTCAAAGCTGACTTTGGAGGGAAAATCTAATTAACATAATAACGAATGAAATGGAGCGAGAAGAGGGAAAAGGATTGTTTTCACCTGCTGGTTGGAGAAGCGGGGTGATGAGAGAAAGAATTAGCCTTGTAGTTAAACTGTGAAAGGTCAAAGGTCATACAGTCCTACACTGGATAATAAAACTGAGGAGACACATTATTACTTCATCACTACATTACTGAAATGGGCCATTCTTCATAAGAAGTCATTTTGCTCTTTGTACTTTAAATATATTTTGATGCTAAAGGCTTTTAAACACCAGTCGCACTTTTTTGTTCAATTATTGCTCGTCAGTATATTCTTTCAAACCGTTTGTCATGAATACTTTCATAATAATAATAATATTATACAGCAAAAAGGAAAAATACAAATATATTAAAAACATATAGTTTGATGTTAATATCTGTACAGTACAGTATTTCTACACTGGTACTATTATTTTTAACATAAGTTGATGCTAATAATTATTGACTTTTACTTAAGTAAACATACTTTACTTGTAACAGAGTATTTCCACACTGGTATTTTTATTTTTAATATATGTTCATGCTAATAATTTGTACTTTCACTGAAGCAAACATACTTTACATGTAACAAAGTACTTCTACACTGTGGTACTGTTATTTCTAATACATGGTGATGCAAATAATTTTATACTTTTACTTAAATAAACATACTTTACATGTAACAAAGTATTTCTACACTGTGGTACTGTTATTTTTAATATACTGTATTTTGATGCTAATAATTTTGTACTTTTACTTGAGTAAACACACTTTACTTGTAACAGACTGTTGTACTGATATTTTTTATATATTATGACGCTAATAATTTTACTTAAGTAAACACACTCTTCTATACATACTAAATTACTTATTATTGAAAAGATCAGAATACTTCTCGCACTACTGCCTGTTACTGAAGTAATCTGAAGGAAACAGAAGATGATTTTGTTGGCTTTCATATTAGTCCTCTCCCCTCTCTGCCCTCTCATCCCAAAACTCAGTTGACAGGTGGAATCTCATTTGCGAGAGCTTTGCGAAAAGTGAAATAGGAAGGGGGGAAATACAAAATTCAACAGCCAAGTCAGCACTGCTCTGTGAATACCTGGGCAGTGTGGCACCTTGGAGTTCTTGTCACTGCTGTCACGCATCACTGTCTCATGAAATTGGAAACACAGAGAAATACAAATCTTGACATTGCCGGATATCTGTGTGACATTGGGCATGTTGAACTAACTGTCGCAGTCTGCATATGCAAGCACTTACTGGTGTGCATACCAAACAATGGCTTTTTGTCGAAGCGCCGCAACTGAGACAAAGAAGAAGCGTCCGTGAATGTGGAGTTTTTGTCCTTCTTACAATATTATCTAATAATCCGAATCTGCATCTGCCCCTTCTCATCTGTGACGGAGAGAGCTCGGCCTATGTATTAATTATAGCCTCTTTGGCAGGTCAGCGCCGGGGCCAGAGGACATGGGGAATTATTCATTGCGTCAGCAGAGCCGATGGACCCCAGCGGATAAGAAGACCTGTTGATGAGGGCACAGGGCACACATATCTCCTCCCAAAACACTCACACTTCCACTCCTATCTTCACCCTCCTTTTGCCCTCCTTCCCCTCAACTCGCTCTCCTACCTCTTTCACTCCTAGATGTCAAGGCAGTGTGAGAAAGACAGAGTGTTCCTTTCTCTTTCTCCTCTCTCAGCGGGAAGCCCTCTTAAGACACAGCGGCATCTTGCGATTATTATTCTCTCCCTCCTCCTCCCTAAGGCCTCTTTAGCAGCTAACTTCTCCCTTTTTCTCAAGGAAAGTCGCCCTATTCCCCAGCTCTCATGGAAACAAAGAGGTCTCATCCGAGACAGGGAGAGAGCAGAAACAAATAGGAAAAGAAGGCGGGAAGGAGCTGCCAGATTTCCTCTTGACGACTCCTTGTCGCCACGCAGCCTTAATGAGATCTGTAAGTGTGTTAGCTCTGAGGTTAATTTGCCCCTAACTGCGCCCACACAACACCCAACGCTCTGGATTTACATTTGAATAAAAAGAAAACGAGGAAGAAATTAGCAAGTTTGAAAAAAAAAAGAAAAAGAAAAATAGAAAGCAACTGCTTGGATTCAAATTATATATATAGTTAATCTCTAACTGTCTAATCCCGAGTGCCCGGCTGAACAAAAAGATGTGAATCAGACACGAGGGCGCCGCCAGCTCGGTGCAATCAGGGAGTTCAGCTAATGACAGGAGTGCCAGGTGTATCGCCAGGTGTGGTTGATTAGAGAGAATGAAATGCACGGTGAAGGTGACAACTGGCACTGCGTTCCGACTGGGAATTTTCTGATCAAAGTGGAGCAGAGGACAAAAAAAATCTGACTGATCAACAAGCCGACATTGACGAAAACAAAAAAACTTTTGCCTTGGTTGTGGATTTTTCTCATGCTATATGTGTTGATTTCATGTGACTGAATTCAAAGGCAAGACTCGACGGAGGATGAAAATGTTGCTGCTCAGCTCAATAAAACTGGGTATAAATATTCATCATACTAGAACTGGAGTCAAAATTGGACCTGACTAAAGGCCTGGTCACACCAGCATTTCATTGTTTTATGGAAATCAGTTCACTCTAATGGCAAAGCAAAGCTATTTTTTATATCAAGTTCAACTTTGGTGAACTTTAATCAAACCGTTTTGACAGCCCTGCTGTATGAGGGAAACCAAACTGGAGGACGCTGTTATAACCTGCTAGCTGTGTTGCAACATGCACTCACCACTTTCTGAGTATAAACTGCTCCAAAAAAATAGGAATATTTTGCAGACAGAAGACGATAGTACAAATGCGTCTTATTGCATAATGAACTATTGTGCAATTAGCAACTGGGCTAATGTGCTTGCTATCTGACAGTTAGCAAGCCAGTTAGCTTAGAGAGTATTTGCCCCCGTTCCAAGCTCCAATAGCCACTATTTTTATGTATCATGATAGTATGAAAACAATATTTAAGCTCATTATTAAGTTGAAACACTTAACTGACTGGTTTACTCTCATTGCTTATAGAGTATATGTAGTGTCATTTTCAGCTGCAGCAGGCAGTTGTTTTCTACAACAAAGGCTCAGCCTGTGCACTACCTGCTCCAAACAGCTGACAGACACAGTGAGCAACTAGCTGGTGAATATATCAGGTGAAGAGTCCGATATCTCCCTCAGGATTTAGTACAAGATCAAAAACCGAGCTAAAGGAGACTGAACGCTGGACTTCACCATGTGGCTAGAAACACAACACAAATGCTAATGTTGCTCCATAACTGCTGGTTTGCAAATATTAAGCAACTGTTTGCCAAAAGTTCACTGTATTAACTTAACCCTACGAGACCCCGCAGGGCCGGGGGCGACGCCGACCGACTTAACTGTCTTTCAGTTGCTCTAGTAGGTTCAGTTTTAGGGCTAGAGAGAAGCAAGCTGAAGCTATCCTCTGAAACTAGAAAAACTACAGAATCCATTGGTACCAACCATGTCCTACTAGCTTGTCACAAAAGAGGCTAAATTACTCTCCAAACTTGCACTAAATTTTGGCAAGGAAAACTGTCATGGCATTTTAAAGGAGTCCCTTGACCTCTGATCTCAAGATATATGGATGTAAATGGGTTCTCTGGGTACCCACAAGTCTCTCCTTTACAGACGTGGCCACTTTATGATAATCACATGCAGTTTTGGGCAAAAAACTCTTTTTCATGTTGTGTAAGTGTGTTATTATCCCAATTGTATTCAGGTGTGATGATGTTAGTCCCCGTAGTAGCCATTTCATTGTAGTCAGACCATTTATTGAAAGTTGAGCTCACTGTATAAAATGACCTTTGGTGACCTCTAGGATAATCACAGCCTCATGAAACTTTACAGCCACAAACTAGAGACCTGGAGCACTCAGAGGATGGATGGCTTTCTGAGATATCTTCACAATAAGTGGGTGTCTGAGCAGTTTCCAGAGCAGAAGTGCTCACCAAAAATCTCAAAATGTTTTTTGACATCAATCCACGGCATGACTTTTTCTGTGGTGTTCCTCAAGGTCTTTGGAGGGATTATTAATCATTTTTTTCAATTCTTGATAGGTAAAAATTTTGTTTAATTTAGCACCAAATCTATGTAACAAATAGTATCAACCCAAAAATTGCAACTTGTCTCAATCATGATACATGACAGAGCATGGGAATGGTCATCATATGTTGTAATCTAAACCTTTATACACTTTCCCAGTTTATTTCAAATAGTTAAATTTGTGTTTATTTCCTGATTTATCTCAAATTAATCTTCAGGTTCCCAGCTTTCAGATGATGTTCACCACTTCTATGGGACATCTACTGTCGACCTGCTATCTCCCCCTAAATCTCAACGGACCCCCTAAAAAGACAAAACGGGTCTATGGTGGGTCTCACAGAGTTAAAGGGTGATATGTCAATGTTGTGTTTAATTTGTTTCTGCTGCCACCTAGTGGCCAAAAACTGTTATTGCAAGTCTTTATTGAATAAAATCCTTTACAATCACGTGAACAAAATGCCAGAATGAAGGAAATATCAGGCAAACATTTTGCTAAAACTCATGGTTTGATTAATCTGTGCCACTGAAAATTGGGGCATTTCACAGGTTTTTGAGCATCTGTTGGTGTTTCTGAATAAATAATCCATTACTTAAAATAATAATAAACTTGGGGACTAGTTTATGACTTTGACGATACTTTGGGTGTTGACTTCGGACTTGACTTCAGGGACTCTTTCCCACATCTGAGTGAAACAACTCAAAGTGGACTTAAGGGCTCAAAGTTTAGAGGTCAAAAGTCTAAAAGTCTGCATGGTGCCCTTAATATTTGATCACAGTTGATGGTGAAATCTGTAATAACTGTCGATGTGGACATTCTACTCTAATATCTACACGGCATTATTACCAATATCTACGAGGGTTATGTCTGTGTCTTGATTTCGTCTGATCTCAGGGAATAATCTGCCAGGTTTGCTTTGATTTTCAAGGCCATAAGCTTTTATCACGTTTTTCTTTATCATTTCCATGCAGTTTGCCACACATAGTGGCCCTCACTCATCAGGATATTGTATACTCCAATTCAGTCTCAAAGTGTTTCTACATTTCCATCACTGTAAAAGTCAATATTTCTCAATAGCTACTTTGTTGTGGCAATCAAATACAAGCTCAGGAAATATTTAGTCATTGCAGACTTAAATGTTTGTATTGTTCACAAAAACTTTTCAAATTACATTCAATAATTTCCTCAGAGGTGTGACAAAACACAAGGACATTATTTGTTCTCACTGTGGAAATCGTCTCTTGATTTTCACATTGAAAAGAAAACTGTGCAGAAACCAGCACCAGCATGTTTGCAAAGAAGCGGCGACATTTGAGTCTGAAGAACTACAACAGCATTAATGAGCTGTGTTCAGTCATTTATGGGCCCGTTTTCTTTAATATCATACTGACCTTCATTCATAAACAATGGTGGTTGTTTGGAGTGGGAAATATACTTTTTAATTACTGGAAAAGCAAAGGAATATCATGGGTCTGTTAATGCTGTGGGTATGACTGGGTGCGGCTTTAGGGTATTTGTGTTTTTAAACCAAATACGATTTTCACTGGTGGTAGTTAAGTCAAAGCACCAAGCTTTAGGGGCTGAACATATGAACAGTATGTACGACCTAATTATCATCACAACCATTACTGAAAGTATCAGTATCATTACGGTCTCCAAGAAGTGTTACACAAATAAATGCTCACTTGCAAAAAACAATTTAAAAAATGGTGCTCCTGAAATAGTCTGCAGAGGGGCTCAGGAGACCGATCAAGGCCATAAAAGTTTTCTTGTTATATTTAACTGCTGGAGAACATTGTGAACAACAAATAAATTGGAAAGGTTTGATGCATTGTTAGCCGTTAGCTGACATTCTTTAACATTTGGTAGACTTTTAATTTAGACATTTTCTGAACTTAAAGGGATAGTTTGGGTGTTTTGAAGTGGGGTTGTATGAGGTACTTACCCATAGAAAATGACGGCTGATGTGGCCCGAGCTTGGAGAGGCAGACAGGGATACCGACACCAGAGAAAAGCAATACAGTGCTGTGGACGGGGAAAGAAAAACATATTTTAGCCTCCTACACAAAAGGCTCAGCTAAATAAACCAATATCTATTTAAGTGCACATTATATTCAAAATACTGTCGCCGCTTTATCTTGCTGTCAGACGGCTCGTTCCTTCTCCTTTCCGACGGTGAACTGAACTTAAAGTGAAACTTATCTATGCTCTCTCCAACGCCAGCAGGCTCAGACGACAAAAAACAGTATAGATATGCTTCGCTTTCAGTTCAGTTTCCCTTCAGAAATCATTATAAATATAGTTGACACTTAAACTGCTTTAATTTTTTTTAGGTCAGTCTTTCTTTTTTATGACTAAAACACATATTTCTGCTGGCAGTCCTGCTGCTCCTTGACTGGTATATACACAAACTATGGATAAGTAGCTCATATAATCCCACTTCAAAACACCTGAACTGTCCCTTTAAATTCAGCTCCAGAGGCAGGTCATTTTTATCAACAAACCCACTCTTTCTTTTCACATACTATATGAAATGCTCTAATATTAACAACAAAATGTTTTTAAAAAAGGCTCAGAGTCTTAAAATAAAAATATCTAACTGGTCTAAAATAAACTTATTTATGTAAGATCTGAAACAAAGATCACTCTTTCCTTTCAACCCTTTTACATTGTTCTCTGATCCATCAGTCCTACTGTACGTCTGACTCATCGGGCTCTCAGTCAGCAATGACACTTGAAACAACAATGCACAAAAACGTACAGCAAGACGAGTATTTTGCTAGAATTGAGCAGAAGTCCTAAAAAAAAAAAAGAAGAGGACCTACTGTGCTTTTCCCCTTTCCTTTAGTGTGTTATATAGTTTTTTTGTGCATTTCAAAGGTCTGAAAAGTTAAGACCACACCAAAGGGGCCCCACAGAGAAGCTGCTCCTGACCTGCCAGAAACACCTTGCCTGAAGTCCCGCCTTTTCTTCCGTAACATGGTGATGTCACCAAGTAACACAGCTGGATAATACCTACCTTGCGGCCAGTTTGGCACACCCTCAAACAAAGCTAGTTAGAGCTGAGCTGGGGCAGCGTCCGAAAAGGTTTGGTCGACCAATCACAACAGTGGATCAGCTGACCAATCTGAGCAGACTGAGCTAATAGGGAGGGGCATGAGCTCAAACTGTTTCAGACAGATGGTGAAAAGAGATGCTGCAGCACAGCCGAGATGAGAAAAGTAAGCATTTTTTGAACATTAAAACATGTTCTTGTAGAAAATACAAGTATGCACGTGAAAATACATAATAGGTCTAATAGGTCCTCTTTAAAGGCACAGTGTTATTGTTGTTGTTATATAGATAGATATATATAGAGACACACTGTGCAAATGTCACTAATCCGAAATCTGAGTCACTACTTTTAAGTTCACATCGTCAGCGCTGCACAATTAATCAAAATTTTATCAAAACTGCAGTATGGCCTCCTGCAATTTTTGAACTTTGGGTTTTGTAACTCAGGAGCAATATTTGTTAAAGGCAAAATGTGTGTGTTTTACAGAGGTGTCCTGGCCTACACATCATATGGTACAGACTTAAGAAAACATCTTGATTTGACACAGAATCCCCACAAAAATTACACCATAATCATTGTTTTTACATAAAAATGAGAATGATGTAAAAATCATTCTCTCCAATATCACAAATCTTATTGCAATATCAGTCAAAATAATCGCAATTGGATGTTTTTACAAAATCGTTCAGCCCTATATCAAGTTTTCAGTTACTTTGCACATGAAATAACCTAAACACTCCATCTATTTTTACATGCACGTCCAGTAATAAGAGGCCAGTTTCATTAGCTATTAATTCCCATCAGTTTTGCTGATTATGAATCAAACAAAGTCCGAACTAAGACTCAAGAGCTCGACTTAGACTTTTTTTTTTTTTTTTTTTTTTTAGACAGTTTGCAGGTCCGATGATGCTGAGAGTGGAGGCACACATACATACAGTAGGTGTCTGCCTCCGGCAATGTGCAGTCAAGTACAAGTGGGAATGAACGCTTCTCCGGCAGTCCCCCTGAGGGCATAAAACCGGTCAGCACCACAAAATGGAATGAGGTCCCTTTTTTTTTCTGACCGGCTTTTCTTAAAAATCTACCAACTGCTCAGTCAAAAAAACTTTTTCCGACAGGGCGTCTGGGGGTGACGTGAGGACACTGAAAGCTTGAATGGGCTCTATGCAAAACACGGAAGAAAAACAAGACCCATAAATGTCAGATTCCTCCAGATATCTGATATATCCCGGAGCTGCAATCTGTTTGCCGAGGCCGCCGTGTCATCCGGTAGAAAATACTGTGGGTCGACTCGAATGAAAGTGGTTTGTGTGGGCTCGGAGATTAGGAACGGAGACAAAGGAAGCGCCTGTGTGTGCGCTTGCAAAGGAAAGGGGAAATAGAAATAATACGAAACACACTGTTGTCTTCTACTTGCAGAAATGAAAGAACATTTATAATAGAGAAGTGTATTTTGACACAAAAAGAAAATATTGCCAGCACTAAGGTATCCAAGGCTACAATAAAAACCCTTTTTCACACTGACACAACAGTTTTACCTCACTTTGACCTTCTTCTTCAAGGTCATCAATGTGTGCACAGTGTCTGCTGCTTCTATTAGCTCCTAAAGCGACGTCCCTCCCCATCAGCTAGTGTGTGAAATATTAAGCAGCGATGGAATTGGACAGGGGCTTTAAACTGCTTTGAGCAGATGCTCGGTGCTTTTAAGTGCTGAATAATACATTTTGGTTCAACGTCTCTGTCTCCATTAATGCCCCAGCTAAACGCTGCCGGGATTCTGCGTTATTATTTCTCATAAATACTACTCACACCCTGACAATCAAGATATGTTAGCACTCATGCTTGCAGTGGCGTGCACGCAGACATGCACAAATACGTGTGCATGCATACACACACTGAGTCTGACTCACGTCTGCACCATTATGGTGATAATGCTCGGTTGCAGAGCCACTCAGGCGGCTACCGTGAACGGTCAAAATCACCTGCTGCCCAAAAGGAACATTAAAGCTCATTTTAAGAGTAATAGATCTCATCAGTCAGTGAACCGAGAGCATTATACTTTGGACACGCACAAGCACACGGCCGTTTATTCAGTCGTAGTGATACTTTGTCATGAGCACTGACCGCCTTGCAATTACAGCACCCAAAATAGATTTCATGTATAAGTTTCTCAGTTTGCTTTACTTAAAGCTATGTTTTCTTTCTTTGCTTTGCTCAGGTGGTCCAGCGTTACCTGACACTGAACTAGCTATTAATTCAGTCTTTTATGGTTGATACACAAAGTAATGTGCAATTACAAAGCTATCTTTTGCTCACAGAGATAGACAATATATATGTACCAGGGCAGTCAATCAATTAAAATATTTAATCACGATTAATCACATTTTTTTTTTCCAACTGTGTTTTTTCAACACAATGAACCTTAAAGGGAGATTTGTCAAGTACTTAATACTCTTATCACACTGGAGTGGATAAATTTGCTGCTTTATGCAAATGTATGTATATATTTAGTATTGGAAATCAATTAACAACACAAAACAATGGCAAATATTGTCTAGAAACCCTCATGGGTACTACATTTAGCATAAAAAATATGCTGAAATGCGCGCTCCAGTATCTCAGTTGGTGCCCATATAACAAGGCTGAGTCGTAACTGCAGCAGCTCGGGTTCAAATCCATCCTGCGGCCATTACTGCATATCGCCCCTCTCTCTTTCTCTGTCCTGTTAATACAGGCTTGAAAAAAATATATATATCTTTAAAATATGCTCAAATCTTAACAGCTGTCAGTGTGTCAGTGTGCTGACTTGACTATGACTTGATCCAAACTGACTGTGATTATCATAAATTGGGCATGTCTGTGAAGGGGAGACTCGTGGGTACCCAGAGAACCCATTTACATTCACATATCTAGAGGTCAGAGGTCAAGGGACCCCTATAAATTTGGCCATGACAGTTTTTTGTCACCACAGTTTTGCATGTTTGAAGTGTTATTTCAACATCATTCGCAACAAGCTAGTATGACATGGTTGGTACCAATGGATTCCTCCAGTTTTTATAGTTTCACATGATACCAGTATCTTCACTGTAGCTTTTAAACTGAGGCTGCTAAAAATCGTGAGTTGCGTTAATGCAATGAAGAATTTAATTTGATTTGTCCCAATATGCACTTTATCTCATTGCTTCCTATGGGTGGGGGAAAAATCAATGTGGCAAAGTATTGCAATATTTTGCATGTCAATATTATAACAATACATGGACATCAAGTAACAATCTTTTATTAAATAAACTATTAACGTCTTAATGCGACGGCATGTTAGCTTGTTAGGAAGAACGCTACATAATGCTCATAAGCTATGCTAAATTTTGGCAAACTGACATGGCTGTTTTCAAAGGGGTCCATTGACCTCTGACCTTAAGATATCTGAATCAAAACTCAGATGAACAGAGTGAAATCTTATTAAATAAAGCAGATGCTTACAAACTAGAACTTGCAGTTGCAAAAAGGCTTAAATGCTTAAAATCAAAATAAGGTCATTTCACAGTTATCCTCGTCATAGAGGAGTATCTGTTCTCTTTGGTCACACTGCGCAGCACCTTCTCAGCTTTACCCTCTGAAACCCTTTTGTGTGTGAACCATTTATCATCTAAGTGGATTGACAGAGGATAGAACACATCTCCCGAGCCCCGCTGATGTAGCCGCCTCACTGTTATTCAATTATGGCGCAGCTTGCTTCCTGGAGACCATGAAGGCTAACAAGCCCCTATTCTAAGAAGTAGGGAGGAGATGATGTGCAGTTATGTCAAGGTTCACAGAGAGCCGACGCTAAGGCAGTAACCTCCTCCCCCCACGACATCTCTAATCCTTCACCGGCCGGGTCGATCTGCGCCTTGCGGATCGATGGGCATTGGCAGGTCTAATTGATTTCTGTGGGAAAGGGATGCAGGCTCATCCAGCTAAAAGCCTGTGACCGCCACACACAAACAAGCCATGTGTGCTTTTTGGATATATGTGTCTGAGGCAAGTGATGCAGCCTGAGAGTAGATCAGGAAAGACCTGAGCGACTAATGGCTGTTCACACAGCCGATGAAAGTGTGCAAAAGTGTTAAAGCCTGACATTTTTCCCCTTCCACAGGGGATAAAGATGTAATCCAGGACTGAATGTAAATAGTAGAAAATCAGATCCCCAGACATGAGACCTACATGTGATTTATTAACGCAGGATCTAATCAGAATTTGTCATGGTTGACATAACATAAATTATCATTCACCTAAGGCACAAGGGCCTGGGTGAAAAAAATCTATGCAACATTTTCCGGTGTAACTCTTACCTTGGGTGTCTTTTTGGTAATCATAGCGTGCATCATCCTGCAAGAGACAGAAAAGAAATCATTAGTAGCAGTGAGTGCTGTTGGTATACACAGATGTATCTCACACATGTATGCCTGGACTGAAAACCCTGTTAGACTGAATCCCAAACAGGAAGCATTTATCTAGCCTCTGGACATTTGGACATCTTAATCAGTGAATTCAGACCTCATCGCACCAGTGATGTGTAATTTACATGGCTGAATTGACCTGCTAGGGAGGCCCTGGGGCAAAAAAAGTGCTCCTGGGCCTCTATTAATCCCTTCTACTCTCTGTGCAATGTTATGTATTGCCATTTAATGCTACCATACCCCATTTAGTTTATGGTCATTTAAACATTTATTTTGAAATATGCAACACATTTCATTCACATTTTGTACAGTATCTCATCACACGTTTACATGGTTTGAATGTTTTCTCATACTGTCAGGATACACCTGTATTCAATCAAATTTTCAGATGGGGTTGGGGGAAGGTATATTGTAATGAGCCTGCATGTGATGTAGGAAGGGAAGCCATATTTAAATAGCTAGTTGGTGGCCTAAACTGTATATAAGAAGTGGACATAGTCACCGTTACATCACCCGTTGGTTTGTGGAGTGCAGTTCTGAAGCCTTGAGTTTGACATTTTGTTTTTTTGCAATCAGTACAACCGAATGCTGAATATAACTTTAACCAACTATAACCAGGTGATCAAAATAACTAGAATTAACTTTCATGACCTGAAAACACGCCGGATTAAGATTCTAAAATGAAATCACAGGCAACTTCCAGACCGGACAACACCGTGGTAGCAACCTGTCACAAGGTAGCCGCGCCCTAAATCATCCCCGGCTTTATGGTCTATCTGACTCTAAATGTGACCACAGTTTACTAAATGAACATCATGCTGTATTGAGGACTTGAAACTAGCAATTAAGACCATAAACTCATGTTTACAATGTTTACTAAAGTAGAAGAAGAAGAAGAAGAAGATAGTCCTTTATTAGTCCCACTAGGGGAAATTCAATAGGGGAAATTCAATTTACACTCTGTTGTTAACTTATACACAGTACATGCAGACCCGAAACACACACATGCACAAACATGCAACAATGGAGAGGTGTCAGAGTGATGGGGCTGCTCCTGACAAGCGCCCCGAGCAGTTGGGGGTTTGGTGCCTTGCTCAGGGGCACCTCGGCAGTGCCCAAGAGGTAAACTGGCACCTCTCCAGCTACCAGTTCACACTCAGTTCTTGGTCCATGTCGGGACTTGAACCGGTGACCCTCCGGTTCCCAAGCCAACTCCCTACAGACTGAGCTAATAAATCAAGTGAGAAGCAGGCTCATTTTCTCATAGACTTCTATAAAAAAAAAATCACACTTCTATTGCAACCAGAGGAGTCGCCTCCTGGTGGCTGTTAGAAAGAAAGCAAGATTAAGGCATTTCAGCATTGACTTCACTATTCAGACTCTAAGGTCGCCTACCATCACTGGATGGTAGGCACTCTAGATACCCAAATATATGTGCATGAGCAATGAATTTTTCCACTATACGTCCCTGTTAAGGTAATAAACCAGGATCCACTTTAAGATCCCTTGCACATCAGTTGATATGGAGCTTTTGTGGTTCATTACAAAACACATTTTCAAATTGATTAGTCCAAATCAGTTGAGATAAAATAAGCCTGGAGCTTTGGCCATCCAGCCTCGGTAAGCAATACTCGGTAGATACTGAATAAACTAGATAAACAGCCTCCTTCCTACAAACCGTGGATGTGATCACAGTGGATCCAGAGCTGTGAATCACCACAAACAATCTCAGACTTCACAGACTGAGGAATAAATGTCTGATGTGTTCTGTTCAGACTTGGCACCACAATGTAATCTGTCCCTGATTGTCCATTCTTGCACATTATAGTCTGGCCAAGTCAGTAGCACAGTGACAGCTCATGTTACTTTGCGTAACAGGGCGAGGGATGCCAGTCGTGTGATCCGGCCCCGCAAGTGTTCAAAAGATGCAACAGCTCACTGATCAAGACCCAACCCAATGCAGGAACGCTTGAATGCGCTGGGTGTATGTTAAACTCAGCACATTTAAATGATTTCTTGGCACACTGTGTGCACCCTGGCAACGCCAGCTCCTTTGATTATCCCTTAAAACTTGAGCACATAAATGGCAGGACATGTTTTGATTGCTCGAGAGTCTGCACACTCCCTTAAACACTGTTCCAATTTTTTATAGACCAATCAACAGCGTTGCACTGCCTAATTAATCTCCTTGAAGTTTTTCTGATTCATCATTTCATATCTCATTGATGTTTTTGGTGTTCAATAATATGCAGATTTCCTGTCTTACCTCAGCAAACAGATGGCAGGGAGAGACATGCTGTATGTTTTTGGATGGCTGACAAAGCATGCAGTGAAATGAATTTGAGCTTAAACTGAAATCTGTGGAGCATAACATGGAAGGGGTCACACTTATTTGTGTTTCTTAGCTTGAATTTCAGCTGAAATAAAGAAAGGGGCAAAAAGAAGGCCAATAGAAGTCTATGAGAAAATGAGCCTACTTCGCACTTAATTTATTACCTCAGTAAACTCCCATTTAGAGTCAATAGACCATAAAGCAGAGCATGTTTTAGGGCGTGGCAACCTTGTGATTGACAGGTTGCTGCAACGACCTATCCAAATCCTCTATTCAAAACCACTGCCTAAACGAACCTACAGCCTAACCCAACGTTTTTGGCGTTCAGCTTTTGGTTGTATTTAGCTCCACCCTCTCGTGTCACTTCTGGTTGCAAAAAACCAAGATGGCGACAAACTTGAGGCTTCAAAACGGCAGTTCACAAATCAATGAGTGATATCATGGTGACTAAGTGTTCAGGCTACGAGATAAATCTGAGGGGGCTGTGAGATGTTTATTGGGGTAGAAAAGAAAAAGTTCTACTGTACAAAATTGTATTCATTTTTGTATTTTTTCCTAATCTTTGGGCCTCAAACATAAATCATTATTTAAAGCAAGGCTGTAACAATAACACATTGTTCCTCCTACAAATTAAAAGTGGAATCCATAAGCAATAAAACACAAATTGCTTATTAAAATATGCTCTGGGGTTTTCACACTTATTTGTGTTTCTTAGCTTTAATTCCAGCTGAAATAAAGAGGGGGGCGACTCCTCTGGTTGCAAATAAAGTCTGATTGTCTAGAAGTCTATAAGAAAACTTCTCACTTGATTTGTTAGTTCAGTAAACATTGTAAGTTTATGGTCTCAATCACTAGTTTCAAGTCTTCTTCATTACAGCATTTTGAGCATTATGAGCTCATAAAACAGTTCATATGATATCTTACGAAAAGTCATTCCTCATTTTTCGTGTAATTTTCCCACAAAAGTCCAGAAACGCATCAGTATCCGCTTGTTACATGCTTACAGTCTTTTCAAAACAAACCTCCGTCTTTACAGCAAACAACTTGGTTAGGTTTAAGCAACAAAACTACTTTGTTAGGTTTAGGAAAAGATCGTAGTTTGGGTTAAAATAACTTCAGAAGTGGCCTAAGTGTAGAAGTTAGGTGACAGACAAAACAATGTTGACATCCAGTTTAAAACAGGAAATGCTCTTTGTACTTCCTGGTTCATGATTACATGGATTGATAGGATACATATGAATTATGGAACATTAATTTCCATATGTATAGCTGAAAACAGCCTGAATCATATTTCTGCAGCCCCCAGATGATTCTTGTGGTTTAAGATTTAATGCAAATTAATTGAAAGTGTAATTTAACAACATGAACATGTGTATTTTTTAATTATTTTATCTACTGATGTTGATTTTTTTGAAGTATATGACATCATTACATAAATGAAACTATGCTGTCTTATAAGACTTACGAATGTACAGAAAAACAAAACTACCATCAAAAAATCACGTCTCCCCACCAGTTTGCCACATGTACAAGAAGCTGTGTTACGCATGCAGAATCTTAGTGAAGAGCAGCAAATTAAACTGATTAAAAAGACGTCTGACGCCTTCTGAAGGAACCTCTTCCCCTGCAACATGTTAATATCAGACGCAGTTTGAATTCAATTAAAGCAACATGTGCTGGAATGCTAAGGAAACGCTCTCCCATTATACTTGCAATATTCTTTTTTAATCCGAGTTTAAGTAGGCGCCTGGAAGCCTTTTGTAATTGTATTAGGTTTAAAACTTCAGCTGCGCAAGTTGTTGATTAAAAAAACACGAATCATGGCAGTTAATTCTTTATTATAACGGATCCCTGCATGATAATAAATCTCTGAATAAGATCAAACATGCCGCTGTGTCATCCACGCATGTATGCATATGCACACAGCACAGCACAAACCAATACATATCTATTATTACATAATATAAGTGTAGTGGTAAAATTTGAAGGAAAAAATACCATCAATCTTAAGCATTTTCTTTTACACATTGGATCTGATTAATACATTTATGTTATTTAAGTGAACAGGAAATTATCTGCTTAGCATTTACTATGTGTCAAATTAACAACACAAGACTTTAAAACTTCTCGGCATAAATTAGACAGAATCTCAGGGAGCTGAATCTCAGTGGAAATGTTTTCTGCCACGCAGTTCATATTTCATAGCACACCCGCTACCATTAATTGCATTTGCAGATATTCAGACGCAAACTGCTTTTAATACAAATTACTTCAGACAGCAAGTAATGACTTTTCCCCTCTTTCACAACAGTTGCGATCTCGCACATCTTTTCATATTCAGGGCTCGTGAGAATACACCCACAACCTTCTAATCACAGCTCGTTTCCCCGCGTCTCACGCTGGCGTTTTTCCAAATGTCACTCGTCTCGATGCAGGTGGAGGTCGGACCGACTATGTTTCCATCTAAAAGATAATCTAGGAAATTAAATTCCCATCCTTATTAATATTATTACGATATAAACATGGCAGATTGAACAGTACATATTAATAATTGCGCAGCTTTATTCTCATGCAGCTGTCCATCTGTTGTGTTTTCCCTCCATCCACCTGAAACCCTGGTGGAGGAGCAGCAAGCATCGCTCTGTCACGGACATGCTCTCTCCTTTTCACCCACGGGTTAGGCCATCTATTTGAAATTCTGTGGGAGTGTGGCTGTGGCCTGGCCTTCCTCACCTGGCTACCCCTTTGTTCTGCTCCTCCAAACTACCGGTGTCTATTAAGGTCAGTCCGGGGAAGTGGCCAGTCTGCTTGATTCAGACCCCCTTTTCTCATTGCTAAGTTGGCCCAAAAGAACAAAGAGGAAAAACAGAATCATCGCTTCTTATACCAGAAATGCAAAAGCTAAAAAAAAAGTACAAAGAAATCAATGTAGCGCCTCCTGATGACTAATGGGCGATCTAAATAAAGTTTTAATTGGTACAGAAAACACCTGGAGTACAATTATGTACTTTATGTGCTTTTTAACAGCTTCAGGACTTATTTCAACAAACACATGAATGACAAATTAAAGGAAAAACAATGCAAACGCTTCTATATAAGACACAAGGGATCATAAAATGGTTTGATGACTATGAAAATGATGTGAATCATTCACGGGCGCCAGTCCCAAGTGAACACTTATGGGAAATTTTGAAGCGATGTGTTCAAAAACACCAAATGAGGGAATGTTGTCTGACGAATGGTGAGCGCTGAAGCTGCTCTGCAGGCTGATATTGGCCCAACACCTCACTGAGACGCTTTATGTTGGTGTTTCCTGTAAGTTGTCACTCATCTCTACATGTATGTGAAATGACGCTGTAGCGGGTCCATTATTATTTTTTAGGGTTTTCTGTAGCTTCACAGTGTTCCTAATGTATTAGCAGTGACATTTTAATTTAAGTAAGTACGTTTTAGCATCTGAATGCTATTTTCTCAAACCCTTCTAAAACTTTTTCCCATGTGAACTGATATAGGTTTCTGCATGATGAAGTACTACATATATACTGTATATACATACTCTATATCCTCCTTTAACATTCAGTGTGTATAACTTGGATTGGACAATAATTTAGATGGCGGTCGGCAAGTTAGTTTGGATCCAAAAGTCTCAATAAAAATCTATCCGATCGATTCAGCAACTCTCATGTTCTGCAAAGTAAAAATGACTATATTTGTGAATGAAGTCTAGTGGATTTGAATATAGGGATATAACAGCTTCAGTTCATGCCAGAAAGGGCTGTGTGACGGCGAACTAAAGCAGTAAAGATATTTTAAATGTAGCGTACATTTGAACTAACCTTTTCTAGGTGGCTAAAATATCTTTTTTATTTTGCTACTCGCGTCCACAGCCGCTTTACCTCGCCATCCGACAGCCATTTCCTATTTGCAGGTTTAACAACATTTAGAAAACTGGGCTAAACTTAAACTTTTTAAGCATTCAAACGGCTTTTAAATACTGAATTTGAATATGTCGAAGTGCAGCAAAAACATACATAACCTAGATATCTAAAAACCCAAGCAACCACTGATTCAGTGCACTGGATTGGTATCAGGGCCAATACTAACATTATGAAGTGGGTCAGGCATGAGCCTTGATGTGACTCATCCAACTTAAACACAGTTTAGTGGAATTATAAAATGCTGTGGCAAATATTGTGATATTGGACTCTGAGAGAGTGTAGTCCTCTAAAAACGTTCACTTTTCGACTACATTTTGACCTGCGATCATGCTTAAGAAGACATATTTTCCTAACTTTCCTGTCCTTTCAAGGGATACCGGATATCAGGCCGATACTGACAATTCTATGTTGTACACATTATATACTGTAATTTGAAGTCATGTTCAAGTTGTTGCTGCATTAACAATGTTTAAACTTTTGTTTAAATCTGTTAATTTTGAAGTTTTTTTTTTTTTTTTACCAAACTGCTAGTCTACGTCTTATTATTTTGATAATAAAGAACAATTCAGTTGATTTATTTGTATTTATTTGTTGGGAAATCAATTAAAGCGCATAAAAATATGATCCCAGTCACTTCCACACATACCGCTTATTAATTAAACACTGGTATCAGATCAGCACACGGTATCGGCCGAAACCCAAAGCCCAGGTATCAGGTATTAGGCCAAAAAAGTTCTTTTACAGGGATGGGAAGTCGCAAGGTGCGCTTCATGTTTACAGAGAAGTCACATGAGATTTTCTACTTTAAGTCAGGCCTCTTTCAGCCCAAACAACTATCACATAACAAGTTGATCGTTCAATATTTCCTGTTAAGTCCTTTTAAGATTCTCCCAGTCTTACATGAAAGACTACGATGCAGCGGGAGGTCCGTTTTCCTGATGGCGGGGAGTGTTTAAAGAGGGAGAGGTCACTGGCAGTGCAGCGCCAGCCTTTCCTTCTTAATGACGCCTCAAAGTGAGAGCCCATCTTCCCCCCTAATTATTGTTGATTGCATCCATTATGTCATGTCCTGGTATCTAGGAGGCGCCGTTGGTGGTTCGGGCTAAATGGCAGCTACAGGTTAGCTTGTTTCTCAGAGATAATTGGACGTCAGTTTGGGGAAGCGAATACAGAAAGAAGAAAGCGTCTCTCGTCAGCAGGCTGTCCATTGTCAAATGTATTTTTTATGAGCTGGCGGACCTCTAGCCGAGCAGACTGAGGCCCGGGGTTGTGACGCTTGCAAGATGTCAAGCACCTCTTCGTAGAAAACCCCCAAGCTCCATTTTAATGAAATTAACAAGCCTTTGCTAAAGAGTCTTATTAAAAAAATCTGCCGCATTGACGTCTGACACGGCAGCGGTCTACATTCCTTGAATAAAGTTTATAAGAAATAACAGGAAGTTCACAGCAAGCTTAATGGAAATTAAAAAGAGAAACATCATTATTGCAGCATCCACTGTACAGGAGGTCACGCTCTGGACCAGCATCTCCATTTATTACTCTTAAATTGCATTAAAAGAATATGAATAAAACAGCCAGTAAATGGATATAAAGGTACCAAAGGGAAACATTTTGTCTGCGGGTTACATTTCCCCCCCGAAAAAGAGAAACAGAAAAGATTAGAAAAGCACTCTGGGAGCAATTCTAAATCTCACAGATCAGCAGTGAAGGGACAGCCAAGCTGGCAACAGAGATATGGAGGCACAATGGTGAATCACTCCCACGCGTCCCACAACAATGCAAGACAGGGCCAGTGACTCAGAAGTACTGATTCGCCTGTACTTGTACGTACGCGCTCCCACACTCCACCGCCATCCTCCAAATAGT
The DNA here is from genome assembly GCA_947000775.1 of Pterois miles. Classification (NCBI taxonomy): domain Eukaryota; kingdom Metazoa; phylum Chordata; class Actinopteri; order Perciformes; family Scorpaenidae; genus Pterois; species Pterois miles. The sequence continues at coordinate 4,022,894 of CAMQGK010000008.1, forward strand.
TATGAACACGTATGCTAGCTAAGGCTGGTGTCTCTGGCTGCTCTCCAAATCTAGTAAAAATCATAGAGAGAGAATCACTGTGAGGACTTACTGCTGAGGGTAATATCTTACATTTGAGTACTCAATTACAGCTCGCTACTGTTCCTAATGTGTGTAATATTAGTTGAGCCAACAGACACGATTTGCATTTTTACAGATCTGACTTTGTTAAGGTGAAGCGGAGAAATTCCTCCCTATTTCTCTGCTCTGGTTTCCCCTCATCAGCTTACTTCTCCAGTGAAATCTCCCCTCTGTCCCCTTAATGCAGCTTTCTGCTTGTGTCTGCACGGAAAAGAGCTCAGGGCTCTTCTCTGCATTACTGAGATTGAAGAGAGAGTGAGAGCATGAGAGGGAGAGAGAGAGGAAAAGAAAGCCTCGTTCTCTATCAGCAGAACCACCAAACATTTCTGATGTGTGGACGCACTTTCCCACTTACTGAGCACGCTGGAAATTGCATGATAAATGCCTTATAACACATTTTGCATGTCCTATTGTAGGCTATGTATGACGATGCATGCAGCTTGGAAAGGCTGCATGTGTAAACCTCGCAACTGCTTAACAAAACCTAAAAAAAAGTAGGAGAGCATCAAGTTAATACTTCTTAGCGGCTAAGCTATAGCCACATTTAGCTAAATCACATAGCTTTGTTTCTAATAGTATTTCAGCAGAGCTTAAGTGGCAGTATTTTGACATTTTGGAAATGTGCTCATTTGCTTTCATGCCAAGACAGAGGCAGATTTATATACTGATATCTGTTAGGAGAGGTCCATAGCTTAGCAAACAAGGGGAAATAGCTGTCCAAAGTCCAAAAATATGCTTACCGGCAGCTCTACAGTTCGCCTTTAAAGACAATATGTCACATTTATTTAATCAGTATACCAGCACAAATGTAAAAATGTTAAATTGTATTTTCCCAGCGAGATATTTGCTTTAATATTTCTTATCCAGCCGTCAGTCATATGATGCCCACAATAAGTCATGAGAACACCGCTGCTAACCCGGCTAACAGTTTAGCAAGCTAGCAAGTAGGTAACATGCAGGAAATGCAAAGGCACAATGACAGAGGAAAAAGATGAGATCTTTGGGAATATCAACATTTTCCTCAGACATAAAATTACAAAGAAAAACAGTGTACAACTAAAATTACAATATATTCACTTATTATGCGCCAAAAAATGAACGTCCATGGCCTCCGCCATTTCTGACAACGTCAACAAACACGTCACAGCTCGTGAACTCGGAGCTTTCAGAAATTTTGTGAATACCACAAGTTGGTATGGTATGGTCATATGGACTCTTCTTGCGAACACGGTAAACACGACCGCCATTTGAAGACACCAATGGTGACTTCCTGGAACCCTGCTGATTGCCTGGCAACCTCACAGACTCATAGTTTGTGTTTTCTATGGACATACAATATTATGATGACATATTTGTTAGGCAAGCAGAAGGATTTGCACCAATAGACCTTATTAGTTGCGGGTGAAAGAACACAGGACCTTCAACCATGAGACTGTTTTCAATATTTATGTTACGTTGTTTACATACTTATTTCACGTGAAACCATGATGTTTTTTCTAAATCAAACTAAGTGGTTTTGTTGCCTAAACCTATCCTCTGGCAGGATAATTGTCGATGTGTGATGCAATAGTATAAAAGAGTGATAAAGTCACTGAACTAACAGCAATAGCAGCAACAACCTACTGATCACACTAGACCAAGTAAAGTAAAAGCCGTTTTGCTTCAGTGCGATGTGAAAATGTGGGGCGGGAATGCACATTATCTGTTCTTATCATCTTTATTCATTAATATTAGCAAGTGCATATCAGCTACATTACCATCTTCATCGTATCCTAGCATATACTGTCCTTGATTTGGTTACTGAGGTAATCGTCGCGGTGTTTGTCGTACACTTGTCAGACCGTTTATTACCACAAAACAAGACTGAGCTGAAGGTTTGTTTTATTGCTTATTAATTCAACTTTTGATTTGCAAAAGGAAGACTGCTACTTTCAAAAGTAACAGTCTTGGTTTAAATACAGCAAACATTAAAGGTTGACAACCACAAAAATTAGCTGAAAATGTCTTATTTATTTGCACTGAATAAAAAAACACTTAATCACTCTGAATCACATCCACTGTGCAGTGTGGTCTGGTGAAGATGGTGCAGCAGTTTCCCTGCTAGCTTAAAATATAATGTTCCAAAACCCAAACCTGTGAGTCACTCCCAGCAGCAGCACAACATCGACTGAGCGGACTGCTTTTCTAAACTTGATGGCTCTTCCCACGGGTGGCAGGAGATAGTGCGGTCAGACCTCAGGCTCTTTCCAAACACACAGATTCCTGAAGCAATTCATACATACAAATATGCATGATGCATTCCAACACATCAATAACGCCTGAGCAAGGAAGAAATTGTTGCCAAAATTGAAGGACGCTTCGAAAAACTGTCCGGTATTAAGAAGACACAGTGAGTGCTCTCACAGTATCTCAGTGTGTTATATATATATACTTTGCCACCGGACTGTGTGATACTCAGCGAGGGGGCCAATTTGAGGAAGATGGGTACTGACGATGGCCCTCGTCGCCACATGGCACCTGTCAGTGCCTGCGCTGACATGTGGGACTGAGGTGCACCTCCTCCCCTGCCGAACACTCGGATAGAGAGAGATATATGGCAGGTAGCCTTTAAAAGTCTGCCGCTTGGCAACACTGCATCATTAACAGGCCTGCTGAAGGCCTGATGCTTGGCCTGCTTCCAGGAAAAGAGAGGGAGAGTTCAGCAGCACCACCTCCCCCTCCCGAGCTGCCTCCATACATCATCCTCTAGCTTTAGAGCACTATGCAAAGTCAGCACTTCTCAACCATCTACCTTTAACACATCAAATGCATGCCCGCCAGCCTCTTTTCACTGAGTAAAAAAAAAAAAAAAAGAACAACAGGAGAAGTGCAGGGAAGGTGGCGGAGTGTAACCATTAGGATACCTGGTGGGTCATGCTGCCGCTCTCATTTGTCCCCATTCTCTCCCCCCAATTGCACTCAAACAAACCAAAAAGTTCAATTCCCCATCTCGAGTTTTAGATCAAGATCAAGTGGCTTCTCCGTAATACAATCCAATTTACTGTAAAATACCAATTACTGGTAAAGAAAAAGGCCAATCCATTTAAAGTGAAAGTTGCATTATTAGAGCAGTAAGTGGTGTCTTCATGAGAATGCAGGCTTAGCAGAACTTAACAAGCGAGGCAGCTAAGCGACATCAAAGAGGGCTAACTCGAGGAGCTGCACGAGTGCACAAATCACTTATCATAATTATCGCTGCTCTCTCCCCGCCCCGGGCCCCAATTCGCAAATCGTGATCCTAAGGCGTGTTGAAATGCCACATTTGTGAGGTAGTTAATTAAGGAGAGTCCAAAGCAAAAACAAGGAGTGAAATGAATGAAAAGATGGTGATCGTCAAGAGGTTGCCTTGATGAGATGCAGCCAATAGGGAGCTACAAATCCAGGAAGGATAATATAAAGAGTGAGGGGGAAGGTGCGGTCATCTGATGCTCTTTACCCCGCAATTTATGGCACATTGGGATGAGCACCAGGGGAAAAAGATGGGTTGGTTTGATGTGTTTTATGAGCCTTGCAGGCCGCCCAGTCAGTGGCCATTACAGGAATGTTAGAAAGTAATCCATGAAGTCGACACCTCCCGTAACTGATTTCCTGACACCAGCTAGCTCCTCAGCCATGCTTGTGACATGCTAGCAAACCTCATTAATTTCAGTTGCAGTTTGTAAATAAGCCTACTTGCCTTGCTCAAATGTGCCATCATCTTTTCATGCCTTCTGTGCATCCATGTCTTAGCAATACAGCGTGCCAACTTTGGCTGGTCTAACAGGGGCCTCCTGGGAGTCTTTCAATTGCATTAAAGGGCTAGTTTGGAAGTTTTCGGATTGTATGAAGTACTTATGCATAGTCAGTAGATTACCTACAGTAGATGACGGTTGGCATGCCCCCACGGGACGGCGACAAAATGAATTTTAGCCACCTAAAAGAAACCTAAAAAAAGTCAATATCATTTGAAGTGTACACTACATTTAGAATATTTCCACAGGTTTACTTTACCTTATATGCTCTCCCCAAGGCCACCAGAGTCAACTGAAAATCTGTAATTTTACCTCGATCAAGGCAGTGGTACACCAGCAACTCCGGTCTTCTGCAAGGTAAAATTACTGTTTTATTTTGTATTTTTAATGGAGTCTAGCTGCTTTGGCAAGAGCATACATAACAGCTTCAGTTCCCCTTTGGAAACAGACTGTATAGCTGTCTCACAGCAAGGTAAACCAACATAAATATTATAAGTATAGAATACACTTAAACTGATGACCTACCGCTGCCTCGATCAAGGTAAAATTACATTTTCTTTTAATGGAGTCTGATGGCTTTAGCGAGAGCACAGACGTGTACAATGACTTAAGTTCCCCATCTGGGATGTTTGTCTGACGCAAGGTAAACTTGTAAATATAGCATACACCTAAACTGATATTGATTTCAGGTGGGTCTTTATTTAGCTGGCCAAAATACGCTTTGCTGCCAGCTCCTTCAGCAGTGTTTCCGTCTGCTAACTCCTGGCTGTTTCTCCAAACTGGGAGCGTGCCGACCGTCATCCACTGAAGGTAACACACCGGCTATGGATAAGAACCTCACACAACCCCACCACAAAACACCCAAACTCTCCTTTTAAGAGCCATCTGTTGTCCACTGGGGAGTCTGACAGTTGCAGTCGTCATCTGGAATGTTCATTTTGCTCTCTTTCTTTCTTCAAGGCTGCTCCATCAGCACCTCTTATACACAAGCTGCCTTGTAGTTCAGAGCGAGCGTGTTGTTTCTCAAGGGAAGACTTTACCCTCCGGTTATGATGGAGGCCGATCTCAAAGAGGAGCTATGCATATGAGTAGTAAGAAGAGGGAGCAACAGTGGCTGGCCTGGAGGACGATGTCACAGGTTATTCTGGCAGCTCGGAAGCTTTTAATGCTAGATGAGGAAGAATCTGCACGTGTGCATACAAGAGTTTATATTCGAGAACGCGCATACATGTTTCATGATTTCAGGGAATAATTTTGTTAATGATGCTTGGATGGCCAGATTGGACATTAAAAAGAGAAAGGGTGTACTCCATTGCTTGAAGCATTACTGCAGGTTGAGTTACTCCACTTCATCCTCATGCTTAAAGAAGCACACATTTTGTAAGAACTGAAGTAGGCAGGAAACTATTCAATCCATCTCTGTTGGGTCCTCAACATTAATCATTAAAGCCCAGAATGTTGCCATTTTGTACACCTCACTTTCTTCTGCTCATGTTCTTCATATACTGCATCTTCACAACCCGGCCTCATGGGAAGGCGAATAAATAGTACGACATTTATCTGCGTGTCTTGATAACGTTCGGCTTTTTGCATGTCATTCAAGGCCACGTCATTACCATGAAATGGTCACGCTTATGTTTATGCAGGAAAACCACTTAGGTTTAGGAAAAACATCACGGTTGAGCTTAAAATTAGTATGCAAATTAAGTAAAATACATATTGCCAATGTAATATAAAAAAAGCATGTCACAAATACACTAACAGACCTTAAAAATCAACGACACTTTGGGACAGGAACACCGGTTTTGAACACAGGTCTCCTGGTTGAAAGTCCTGTAGTCTGTAGACCCGTCCACCATTAGTAGTCTTTATTAGTAGTCTTATGTCATTAGCTCTGAGTGCAGCATATCTACATGGATGTGTTTGCATTGCAGTCAATACCGACTACATTTTTGCACGTTGTCCAGCAACACAAGCAATCAGTGCCCTTACGTAAGGGCCCCCTGTGGTGTTTAGGCAACAAAATGAATTGGTTAGGTTTAGGAAAAGATCACAGTTTGGGTTAAAATAACTACAAAAGTGGCGTTAACTAAATATGGAAGTTGCATGACAAATCGACGTTGACTTCTGGTTTTACATGAGACATGAACACCGGTCTCCTGGGTAAATGTCTTTTGTTTTTGGACCAATCGGTCCACACCTCCCTACACAGACTTTGTTGTTCTTTCAAGTATGCCACCTGTCTTGGCTCCGAATTATGTCAACTGCGTACAAATTGATTGTGTGGGTTATACAGTATATGAATAATAGTGCATTACTAGCGTTTCATAACTATAGCTACAAACAGTGAGAACAAAGTGGAGCATTTAAAAGCTACAGAGCCATATATGTTCCTTAAGAGTTGGTGGAGACCAAAAAAGGCTAAAAAGAAGGGGGAACATTGGACATGTATTTGCTACGCAGCAAAAAATTAATCCAAATAAATGCTCATGCTGCTGAGAATCACAATGACTTCTCATGTTTGCAACTGTTGGATGATCTAGTTTAACATTTACAGCAATAGCTTCTGCAATGTGCTGCCAACACACTGTGCCTCATCCATCTCCAAATAGAAAGTGCAGGTAGACATGGTGCTGAAGGGAGAGTCTGGTCTACGTCTTCACTGAAGCCGAGTCAGACTGAGATTTGACATTTCCCTGTCGATATTTCCCCTCTATTTTTCACTCAAAAAATTTCCTCCTTGTCTTTGCATCACCTGTGGTGGACCCAATGGAAAACTAGCATCCTAACCAGCACACAGCTGGCTTTCTTCTGGTCATGTGCTTCTACTTTTACATTATTCTCTGTAGATCTCTTGTTAAGTTCACATAATGTATTTCATTGTCGCAGATAAGAAACAGAACAGCTGAAATAGCAACACGACTTTGTCCCCATTGTCTGCAGTGATGACGCAGCAAACAGAAGGGAACATATTGTTCGAGGCTTTACAGCAAGGTCTACATTAAGTTGCTTAACCTCATACATCTGCACAGTATGTATAAACATGAGCTGTAGGATCTACTGCATAGTTACATAGCTCAAACCTCCTCCATTCTCTAGAAGAAACCCTGGTTATCATCCTCCACTGGTAAGTATTTTACCTCTGGCTTCCTGTTACACTCATGGTAAAACATGCAGATAATTGCTTTTAAATGGTGACATGGCTTGCAGATGACAGACTGTGTCAACATGCCGTGATTAAATGGTGGGATTTGCATGTAGTGCAGTGGATGCGTGACAAATTGAACGCAAGCCATTTAGGATTACTTCAAAAACAGCAGGTCAACAACTTAAAGGGGAACGCCACCAACATTAATAATTCCAACATGGCCGAGGAAGGTTCAATCAATAATTGTGAGCATGAGCTTCTCTGTCAAAGCCAGAAACCAGAGAAGTAAGTCAAACTTGTGATGCTGCTCCATAGACAACGAATGGGAGACTGATTTTTTTTTTTATACCCAAATGAGCTTTATTCTATCGTAGTGATCTCAGCTGTGGAACAGAAAATGTCCCCATATACCCGGATCATTCCCCTGGGTGCTCTCAGTGTCATCTACAATATCTTTCCCAATTCATTGTCTATTGAGCAGCTCCACACTTTATACCGTATGACATCGCAAGTTTGAGTTTTAGTACTCCAGTTATTGGATTCGGGAGAGAGTCGTTCATGTCTAACATTTTTGGACTGCCTTAGATCATAGGAATAACGTATACATTTTTAAAATGGACACAGTTCCCCTTTAAAGGGTAAGTTTGGTGTTTTTTAGACCGGATCAAGTGAAATGTTAAAACGTTTTATTTCTCTGTAGGGTCCCTACCGTAATGTTGTTGGACACTTGAGCACTTTTAGTGGATGTACATTGATGGTACAGTGGACAGTGTCCTCCCTCAATACTGGACCAAATTCAAAAATTGTTGTCCCTGCTGGACACAAAAACATGGGAAAATAGGTTGAAAAATACAAAAATTACGCTTTAAACATCCATTATACCAATGACATCTCTGTATGCGACCAAGAAGTTCACCAATAAGATAAGATAAGATAAGATGAACCTTTATTAATCCTCGGAGGGAAATTCAGGCAAACAGAAGGGAACATATTGTTCGAGACTTTACAGCAAGGTCTAGATTAAGTTGCTTAACCTCATACATCTGTACAGTATGTATAAACATGAGCTGTAGGATCTACTGCATAGTTACATCAGCTCAAACCTCCTCCATTCTCTAGAAGAAACCCTGGTAATCATCCTATTGTGTAATAAAAACATCCCTCAGTGCTTTTAATTTCAATTTATGAAAAAATTCCAAGTGTTAATTATATTTTGAATGCCGCCATTTCAAAATAACCTGAATAAATGAATAGTCATGAATGTTACGGGTTTAGACTTTTACATTTAGTCAACTTAGTCATGAATGAATACATGTAGAATATTTCTTGCAGTGTGTAGGATTTGGTGGCATCTAGTGGGGAGTTTGCAGATTGCAACTAACTGAAATTTCTCCCGTGGGCTAAACAAGTAGCAGAACTACAGCAGCTGACACAAAAAGTGTTTGGTTAGTCCGTTCTGGGGGAACCCACTCCATATGTGGATATAAAAGGCTCATTCCAAGGTGACGAAAACACAGCGAATCTTATTTTTAGGTGAACATACCTATCAATGCTACACACTGTTCTCTTAAGGAAAGGGTTCCTTAAATGAAAAGGTTTATACTGATTTTACAAAAACAACAACAAAAGCGCCCAAACTGCATGTTTTATACAACTATTGATGTCACCCACAATGTTTTCAATTACAACCAGTTGGAACACAGATTTCAATCTCACTCACATCCTGCAAATCGCTCATCAACACCCAACAATGAGAGTGAAAACAAACTCTTATTATGTTTCACCTGCTCTGTGTTGAAGTGTTCTTACATTTTGTGCGGGGATGAGGAGCTCAAACAGCATAACTGTTGTCATACCCTGTGCCAATTATTTCACATATTTGATGGAGGGTGGGGGGGGGCTATAACTTCCCCCAAAACTTGGTGTTTCACTTCTGCACAGGCATTGATCTCAATGTAGTGAGGTCTTGCTAACAGAGCTTAAGGCTAACAAGGTGAAAAAATAATAACAAGCAAACCCAAAGAAGAGGTCTGTGACCTGACTGCACTGCTGCTATTCCCTCAATCCAAATCACCCGATGTATTACTCCTGCCGGGATAGACGGGCACTAAGTGGAAAGTATGGATGGGGTGTTTGTTATCCGTGACCCGGCGCCGCCTGACCCTGCGCTGCAAAGCACAGAAATTAGAGGAAAGCTCTTGAAAAGCTTTCCAGTCTTTTTTATCTGTGTGCTTAACGACATGAATCATCACAGGCTGAGGGAAGAGGCTGAAATGGAGAACACAAAAAAATGGCAGGTGAACTGAACAACAACCACTCAGCGCTGCAGCATATGGTGGCCGGCGTCCACGGCCGTATTTTTCTCCTGTATTTGTTACTCCAAACTCTCTATGAAGAGCTTTTGGCATGTCAGCAAAAGCTGTTGGAAAAGCAAATAGTCATTATCTCCTACCCAGGCAACTCTGAGCAGCTTGTTGCCTAGCATGAGGCCGTCTGCTGATGATGTAAGCCCATGCACTTCACAAGCACCTTCAAAAACATATTATTTTATCACTCGATGCAGCGCTTCATGTCTTTTTCTGTATTGTGAATAAATTCATTATTGACCAAAGCATCTACGAGGACACTCTCTGAGCACAAACAACAAATAGTGGTAAAAAAAAAAAAAAAAAAAAAAAAACATCCTAGAAAAGCCTTGAAATCATGCTTTGTGTAGTAGTGGTTGAATGTAATCATGTACATTTACTCAAGTACTGCAGTACAATTGGATCCACCAAATTTCTCCTCTTAACCTCTCAGGTCATTTCATCTAAAGTGAGCCAATGTACCTTTTGCTGAACAGCCGCCACTGTGGCTACAAGTGACAGTAACAGGATGATGGTAACCGCCAAAAGTTAGCAGTAAGTAACAGTAACAGCAGCACGAAGAGAGGGGAGTCACAGCATCAGCAAACTGACTCAGTAATGTCTGACACACAGACATATCCATCTAAAGTCAGCTAACGTTAGCCGCCATAAACTGGTAAACCAAGTAAGCAAAATCCCAGAGCAAACTTAAATAAGCAATGTGTTTTATTGCTTATCAATTCCACTTTTAATTTGTAGGAGGAGTGTTATAGTTACATACTCAGATTTATCTCGTGACCTGACCTCTAGTTTGGGAACCACTGGACCAAACACATAGTCACCGTGACGCCACCCACTGATTTATGGACTGGCATTGTGAAGCCTCAGGTTTGTCACCATTTTGGTTTTTGGTCGTCGCCATCTTGGCTTTTTGCAAGCAGAAGTGACACGAGAGTGTGGAGCTAAATACAACCAAAACCTGAACACCACAATGTTACAATTAACTTTCACGAACTAAAAACACTGTGAAAGGGTTGAAGTTCTGAGATGAAAACATGGATAACTCCTAGACCGGGAAATCGTGTCTAGAAGGGGACCCACGAGTTGGGTTAGGCCTTAGTTTAGGTTAGACATTGGTTTTGATTAATTAAGGTTAGGCTAGGTCGTCGGTCTCACTAAAGTTTTTGCAATTTGTGCTAGACATGGCAACATGGTGGGAGCAACCTGTCAATCACACAAGGTTGCCATGTCCTAAAGCATCCCCTGCTTTATGGTCTATTTGACTCTAAACGGGACCTTAATTTACTAAATGAACATCATGCTGCATTGAAGAAGACTTGAAACTAGTGATTGAGACCATAAACTCATGTTTACAATGTTTACTGAGGTAATAAATCAAGTGAGAAGTAGGCTCATTTTCTAATACAATCTGACTTAGTTCTGCAACCAGAGGAGTCGCCCCCTGCTGGCCATTAGAAAGAATGACAGTTTAAGGCTCTTCAGCATTGGCTTCACTTTTCAGACCCACAGGCTGCCCGCTGGTTAAAACACCTCCACCAGGTACAGCAGTAAAATGCTACTTAGAGTATGCATTGACACACTTTGTAGTACAGTTGTTTTTACACTGTTTTATTGGTACTTTTACTTGAGTAAAGGACGTGAATGCTTCTTCCACAGCTGGTGCAGAAAGACATCAGTATTCTTCACTCTCCTGTTGCACAAATTGTTAAATGTGTTTTGTTGCCTCTTCTACAGAGTTAAAGGTTTAAGGTTTGATCTTGTTTCCAACAAAAGATATTACTGGCAGTGCTGGACACAGTGATATAAATGAAAAAAAAAAAAAACAACAACCAACAAGCAGGCAGGCGCCTACCATACTTGTGTTTAGTGTAGAGTTTGGGTTAGGAGGGGTTGCGTTTTCCATTAATCCATATCTCGTACTACACCCCTGAATTCTGTTAGAAAGACGAAACTGGCTGCTTTGGTATCAACTGCCATTCAGGGAAATTAGTGACTCTGTTAGTTTTAAATACACTAATATCAAAAGGGAGAATTTTATATTAGGATGGGAATAAACAAGGGTTGTAAAAACACAAAACTGCATCATTAAAATGTCATAATCCACAAGGGTGAAACTCAGATCCAATTCATTTAATCAGAAAATGACTCTGATTGAACAGACAGAGAAGGGAGGAGGGAAAAATAACTTTGAACTAAAGGTCATATCAGCAGAGCAAAACTCAGGGGCCTTTTTCCAGCGATTGGGGCCTGTTTGTAATGGATTTCGAAAAAATCAGCCCCTATCTATAGGGTGCCATATATCTCTCCTGGCAGCGCTGTCATATGACATTCGAAGGCCTGAAAGTGACAGATATTTACAAGTTTAATTTAAGACGGCATCATGCCCTCCGTGGAAGGGAAATTTTGAAAAATAGGCGCTATGCTAGCGTGGACACTGGGGATATGACAATCCATGATTAGAAATTGATTTTTCCTTCTTTAACCCCAGGTTCAATTATCGGGCTTTATGTTTGATGGGACCATAATGGCGCATATCTGCAAATACAGCCTGCCGCGGCTCATGCCATTTTGTTTTCTTTCCCATCAGGTCCGATCGAGCTGTAATTGATTCACTAATTGCCTTTAATTATAAAGTAAATGACTTCTTTCTGCCGTGAGTTGGGTTGGTGGTTATCAAAGGAGGAGTTAATAAACTGGATGATAGGTTAATAATCACAATCAGCGCTGTAATTCTCATTAGATCCAAATACGCATAAAGAAATGCAGATACTTCATGAGCATATAATTGCTTTGTGTAAGATCATCGCAATCTTGATGACAATTATATTTGCGGAATCAAACCTAAATCAATCACGCATAACCTTGAATGTGACCATTGTTATTCTTGAAATATTTTGATTTTCCCTTCCCTTTGCTTGTCCTGTGGTGGAGGTTACGCCGGAGTAGCTGCCACTGAGCTATTTGCAGCTTATTGAGGGAAATGAATCACAGGACGGACATTTTTCCTGCGCATTATTTCTAAAACAAAAGTTCCCCGGCTTGTCGGGGGCTGAGATTTCTGCTGCTGTTGTGGTTGTTGTCGAGTTAAACACACCGCTTGCTTTGCCACCCCTGATAAATAAAACATTGAAGTGCTTCGGGAGAAAGAGGGGGCTGCCTCCCTGCCTGCATTTCCCTGAATGCACTGCGGACACTGTGTCTCTGCTTTGACACCACACATGCTGGTTTTCCCCCTCCGGCACTCGCCCCATCCCACCCCGTATACACTCTGAAAATATTCATGCTTATTCTGAAACTTGTAATCTCCCCAGAGTGTGCACAGGACGCCCAGCAAACGTACTGTACTCATCATGCATTTGCATGAACGCCTTCGCGCACAAAGACAAAGATTGAAAACAGAGATAGTTCTGCTGCATTAGTCCCTCGCTTTACTGTTTGACTAATCCCCTCAAACATTTATTGGTTTTCTTCCAGATAATATCGTTAATAAATGTTTGAGCTAAAAAGAGTGAGCTAAACTGCAGCTGCGAGAAAACACAGGAGAGACTGTTTCACTTCCTAGCCCATGGACTACAAACGTGACCATTCCTAAACGCCTAACACGCCGCCCTGTCAGCGTGCTCTCAGACGCCTCGCCGTGCTCCGAACAAACACTCGCCGAGTGCTTTCTGCACAGTCAAACATCATACATTCAAAGATAAGAACCGCATGAATAATTGAAACCGCGCACTGAATGGCATGACATGAGAGAGGAAAAAAGAAATATCAATGCGGGTAGCGTCTGGGCACCTCCTTTTACTGCCTCGAAAATAAACAAGGAAATGAACAAAATGGGGGCCCAGAAAAGCCCTATGAAAATTTAATGGATGGATATTATTTAGCGGTGCGCTGAATGGCTGTTGTAAGGTTCAAAAGATTTTTCTCTTGGGCGAGGACCACGTTGTGGCACGTGAGCTGAATACAGTGGAAGGGTTTCCCACTGTAGAGATTTGTTCAGGAGTCAAACACCATAATGGTGATGAACTACACTGTAAGACAAAGAGCAAAAAGTCAACCGTCTGGTGAAATACAAATACTGAAAATTTCAACAGCTCAATGTGATAAGAAAGCTGGTGCAGGGAAGATGACGAAGGTTTCGTTTCACAGAGCTTATTTCACAGCCAATGTAAAGAGAAAGTTTTTGCTTTTCTGTGCTTTCCATTACCTTGCAGGATCTGAATTGTCCTGGTGTGATAAATTGAACCAACTCTTCAATTATTTGCAGATCGCAGGGTTGGCACATACGATAGCTGTGATCATGTCATATCATTAATCACTCACGCACAAGCAAAAATCAAACATTTTCAGAGCACTGCATTTTATGATACTCTTAAAGGATTGTTCAGGAAGTTAGGGGGTGAAAGAAAACAGAAATACTGAGTATCGTGATATTATGTATTGTGTTACTGTATCGATTATAAAAACACTATTGAAATTTTATTAGGTGTTTACTGTGATGATTACAAAAACATTTTTTAAAATTACACTTTATCGCAATATACTGAAACACAACCCCTGTATCATGATATTGTATTACTTGACTCTCCCAATACACAAACATACGCTTCATCGCTTTCTTGCCAAGAGGTACAGTGAATGAGCAGTTTGATACCACTCTTATGTCTACACAGTATGTAGCTGAAGCCAGGAGCTGGTTAGCTTAGCTTAGCATAAAGCCTGGAAACAGAGGGAAACAGCTAGCCTGGATCTGCAAACATCTTAATTTGTATAAAAACCGAGGTGTAAAAACTAGGGTTGTCAAAGCAATGCAATACTAATAAATTTCTTTTAACACCACTAATTTTCTTTAACGCATCAACAAACAAGAGTGATGACATAGTTATAATATCTGTCTCCCCTTTAAAGACACGCCCACTTTATGATGCAGCTGTTGAGTTTTGGGCTTCATTTTGTCATGTTATGATTTGAGCATACAGTATTGTTTATGCTAAATGCAGTACCTGGACAATATTTGTCATTGTTTTGTGTTAATTGATTTCCAGTAATAGACTTTCACATGACACACTGAAAATCTGGTGTCCAAACTGAACATTAAATTGACATGCAGAAGGACCTGAAACTGTCACAATTAATTACAATGGAAAAATTTAAGTCCATTATAAAGAATCAAGAAAATAGCACTACTGGTTGATGTAAGTGCTCCTGATTTTGTCACTGAACTATTTTGATATTGACCTGTTTGTACATGACAGCTGTTGTTGTGTTGCATACATAACTGCATATGATACGTGTTCACTCCTGGTGTGTGACTGCTGTATTTGTCTGTTTGTATTGTTTGTTTTTATTGTTGTAACAACGTTTGTGCTGCCCTCTTGGTCAGGTCACTCTTGGAACAGAGATTTTACTCTCAATGAGTTTTTCACCTGCTTAAATAAAGGATGTAGCATATTTTTCCACCCCCATGTTGATAAGAGTATTAAATATTTGACAAATCTCCCTTTAAGGTACATTTTGAACAGATAAAATTTGCAGTTGCAAATTCTATCTGTTTCTTCTGCTCAACAATCGCGATTAAATATTTTAATCAATTGACAGCCCAGTTAAAACAATTGACAGATTTACGGGGTGTTACCTTACGGACTGTTTCTTGAGTGGGAGCAGCGACTTCCTCCTCTGGTTGCCTGGCAACTACACTGCTTGCAGGTTCAGCACTTTGATTTTCCACAGATTAAACATACGAGATATAACATGTTAAATAGTGAGCTTTAGAGGTACTGGTAGGCGGATTTTGATACCTTTGGACATTTCCCCATTTTCAGCCTTTATGATAAGCTAAGCTAACCAGCTGCTGGCTCCAGCCACACATTTACCAAACAACTGTGAGAGCTGAAAGAAAACAAACCAGCATATTTCCCAAAATGTGCAACTTTCTTTCTTTCTGGTAAATGTAAAGATCATTTACCATTGCCTTCAGACTGAGCAATAAGTAATAATTCCCATTTAAGATCAAATCCAGTGAGACAGAAATATGAGAAAACAACCTTCAAACTAAAATGCTTAACTTCATTTGGGGCATTTAAATCTAAAATAGAATAATTGATTGGCACTAAAGACTGGTGAGGTTCAGTTTGCCACTGATCTGCTCTCACAGCTCCGCTGTTTGTTCCTTTGCAATATTAATGAAAACCTAATTGCTGTGGTGAGATCACGATCACGAACTAAACAATATTCCACAGACTGTCTAATCCTGTTTATATTGGCCACCGCTCTCTTTCTGTTGTGCCGCTCCCACGGATTTGTCCCTCCTCAGCGGCAGGTTGTTTGCACCTTAAGATGGCTGCCATCTGTTGAGGATCCGCTGAGGACATCCTCCTGCTTACCAACATAGCTGACAGGATATAATGATGGATTACTTTATTAGAGAATATAATGAGACAATATTTAACACTTCACCCATTTCAAATCGGATTTTCACACTTATTTCAACTATGCTTGCAGATTTTTTTGTGGCGCTTTTGAATAAAAATCAATTGCATGTCTTATGACTATAATTCAGCTTTGCTGAGCCATTCTCTAGTTCTAAAGCTGCACTAATCAATACATTACTAGTCCTTTAATGGAAGAGTAAGCACTGCAGAAGTATTGTACAGAAAAAATACATTTACGAGTATGGGTATTTGCAGGTTCATCACAGGTTTGAGTGTAAATGTACTAAAACTGATGTCTATTAGGGCTTTGGCAACGCACTTTTGGAAGCGCAACGTCAAAACATGTGAAAAACACAGGAAATTAAATGTTTTTATTCACTGGTTTACAGCCAGTCCTTTGACTACTAGCCACAGCCATGTCCTTCAAGCCGGTAGCCCTGCTGTAATGGAGATGCAAATCCCTGCTGTGCTGGGCTGATGCACCAAATCAACCCGAGTATGCTCTAACTCTTTCTGACAGTCTCTTCTGGAAGACATTCATATTGTTGTAGGACAGGAATAACTGTGTGAAGTATATAAAAAAAGAAAGCTTGAGAGAGGCGTTTCTTTAGCTCTGCTTCCGCTGGCCAATCACTGCATGACGTGGTCGTGAATGTCGGATTGTTTCCAAAGCTTTTCAGCATCCTATAAGTAGATCTGTTGGACACGTTTAGGTTATTTCAGTCAAATCTCAAGGGGCACGACTTTGAGACTGTGGGTGGAAATTTCCATTAGTTGAACTTTAAACTGTCCCCATCATGATGTAAGAATGATGGACATGTAGCCTTATTATATTATATTATACCTGTATGTTGGCTGTATGTATGGTTTCCAGTGGAAGTTCAAGGGGAGCTGTATAGTTGACGATTATAATCTTTTCATTAAGTGGTTGATTGACTCGCTGGTGGTTTTGCTTGAGCTTCCAATTACATGCATCGGATGCAAAGCATAGAAAAACAGAAATGACATAACGCCAGAGAGAAAAATAGCAGTCTGAAAGTGAGTCAGCTGCCAGAAACTGCTTTCCCTTCTCTTTTTCTGTTTCTGAACTGTACCTTGCTGAGAAGGTATTGTGAGGAATAACGGCTAATCCACTGGGAGGATGTCTTAGACTATTCCAGGAGAAAAAAGGCTGTTTCAGCAAGTAGCAAAGTACAGGAGCAATGGCAATGACAAGGCCCCCCCACCCCCCGCACTTTACATACAAATAGCTGTCAAAATAAAATTGCCTATTTTGAATAAGAGTATGCCTGGGACGAAAACACAAATATATGAAAGGACAAAGCAGCCCAGTGGAACAGACAGAGAGAGCATGAAATAAGATATTAATGTGTTCTAAATTGAAATACATTGCGTTATGACTTTGCAAATAAAGTAAACTCATGTCATTTTCATCACTTTTTTAATATAAATGTCGTTATTAGTTTTGATATTTTGTTCCCGGTTGCTTCCCATTATGGAACGTAATAATATTTTTCATTGTGAGAGGTCGCCGTGGTGTCTCGACAGGGGTCAATAAAAGGTTGGCCTCTTGAAAAAAGCAAGATGAACATGACGATTATTTGCAACAGAGACCACATTAGTGTAGTGGTCTCAAGTGCTCAAAAGGTAATTATAATTATTATGGTAAACACAAATAAAACTTTAAGAAGGCATCTTATTTTACACAGAGCTTTGGTTCGTCTGCTTTTGTAGAAAGGTCTTAAAGTCAAATATATTCTGAGTTTATCTCGCCACAGAAATCTAATAATATTAACCACCCAGCTATATTTGAATGATAATAAAAATCAGCATCTCTATAAAATTAGCAGTATTCTCTGCTCTGAAATGCTGAAGGCTAATCCACTGAACGTCAGGCTACCTTGGATGGAGATCAAATAATTCAATAATGTGACTTTTCTAGACTTTCCTAATGTTATCAATCCGAATTGATCAAATTCTCAAAATAAAACGAGTCAATTTGCATTCTTGTCGTGACGCTCACAGCAATTTATCCACCGTTTTATAGCCGCAACAGCAGCAACAAGGTAGGCTACGGCGGAGAGACAAGTCAGTACTATATAGTTCAGTCTTTTCACACGTTTTCAGCAGTTATTTTCTAATGTGAATAATGTGTTTAGAGATCAGTGCAACCTGAGGGTTTGAGATGTGTACATTAACGTTTCAATACTCTTAACTAACTCACCAGTGTCAAAATTAGCAAGAAAGAGCTTTACTACAAGCTTTACTACTTCACCACCTCCTTCGGGTTTGATGCCGGCAGACGTGGTAGGGCTTGGTAGGGAATTGTTGAATTGGCCGCACCTAATGCATTCCAATACAAGAGCCCCGCCATAACATGAATCTTTACAAAACTCATAACGTTCAATTTTTGGAGACAGAAATGTGTAAATTCAATCATATAGTTGCGTTTATTGAAGTCATAGTTTAGTGTTCCTGCACTGGACCACATTATACTGAGGTTTGTTTTTTCTCTTCATTTACATGCATGAGGGGGCAGAATATCAGAAATACATCTGAATATAATGCAGTCCAGTACAGCATCACTGACTATGACCTCAGTGTTAAAACATCTTATTAAATTAATGAAAGTAGATTTTATGGCAGATATATCAGATTGCATTAGGGTGTACCTAATAAAGTGGACACAGAGTGAACTATTTCATACTAAAATGCTATATACTTGGTATGGAGTTGGCACCTTTTGGTAGGTGTACTTTCAGGGAAATAAATTACAAGAAAGTTCAGAGAGATGACATGAAACTGCAGTTATAACACTGCAGAGTCTTAAACCAGCCGTATAAGATGGAATTTGAGCTGTGATCACATTTATGGCCGTCACTATAAATCTAGCAGCTAAATTTGATCAGAGCCAAGCCCATGAGGTCAAAGGTCAAATTGCACTAGAAAACCTCTATAAGCCGTCACTTAATTTGGTTTCTGGAGTGCCGTAATCACTGACCATTATTAGCTCCATCACATAATGTAAGATATATGAGGCGAGAATGGCCGAGGCATTATGTTTGTGATATTCATTTTGATTTTAAGCAACAGCCATATAGATAGAATAATCAAGAAAAATGAGACGATTATCCATCAAGGGCATTACGCGGCAGGAGCCAATTTATCCCCGATGAGAAGGCTCTGAATGGGCTTGATAAATCATCAAGAAAGGGGATATCATTTGGCCTCACAGCGAAAAAAACTGTAGCGCAAGCATATTTCAAACCATTAAGGGCTAAAGTTAGCTCTCACACCCCCTCCCGCCAATCCATCAAAGGGTGTGCAGTCTTTAGTGTGAGGCTGGGCTGTGTGCTTGTGAGGTGCCCTAAAGAACAAATATTTCATTTTCATTAGTTACCAGGTAGTGTGTGCCTCCGGGCCCGGACAGGCTTTCTCAATGTCTGAGTGTAAATCGCTCCAGGGACAATAAGGGATGGAGAAAAAGTTTTCAACCACTTTCCAGTTGGAACAAGGTTGGAGAAATACTGAATATCATAAGAGGATATTCATCTCACTTTAAGTCGTTCTTAAGAGTACTGCTGATATGGCTCTGCTTCCTTCTGCAATGATTATCACTCTGCCTGTAGACACAGAGGGTGTGATGGTAACTAATGACCAACCTTTGGTGTAATGGCCTTGTTTTTCTTACAACAGTTTGTTCAGACTTGCTCACATTACTGCTCATATACTTTTTATCCATCACGGCCACTCGAAGCTGGTGAAGTACATTAGCAGATAATGAACTACAGGCAACATAAAAAGTCCGCCATTCCCCTCATGAGTCATGACTTAGGAAATAAAAACAGATCTCTGGAGTAAAGCTCAAATGCTTTGTTGATTAATCAATTAATCGATTAATTGGTCAACAGGAAATACTTGAATGTATTTGCAGGCAGTAACATCCCCTCTAAATAGTGGTTTCTGTAGTTAGCGTTGTAGTCTGTCATTCCCTCATGAGTTGGGATATAAACACAGCTCTCCGGCGTAGATGATTGATGATTAAATGATTAGTCAACACTGACTTGGTTTTACACAGAACAGTAGAACATGGTTACGTCACATAATGTTTTTGTCTGACCCGTCCATCCAACACAACCTCCTCCCTACGCACACTTTGTCGCCTGACTTCCTTAGCAACAGCTCTGCACGTCCTGGCTCACTATTATGTGTGTTATATACAAATACAGCAAGCTGCATCATGGGTAAAAAAAAAAAAATGTTGTTTTTATAAAACGGTCACTATATCCTGACAGCAGTGCATGAGACAGGTAATATGAAAAAAATCAGCTCCTCCTAATAGCATCTGCA
Source organism: Pterois miles (assembly GCA_947000775.1). Lineage (NCBI taxonomy): Eukaryota > Metazoa > Chordata > Actinopteri > Perciformes > Scorpaenidae > Pterois > Pterois miles. The sequence goes on from CAMQGK010000008.1 coordinate 4,043,076, forward strand.
CGATTTCACAGACCAGAGGAAAACAACCAATCACACCAAACGGTCAAACTATGCAGCCCTGAACAAATATGAATCAATATTGTGTTACTGTAATAATTATTTCTCACCTCAAATGCATTCAGAATCATCTTGTAGTTACTGTTTAGCTGTAGAATGAGATAGTTTGTGACCCGGCAGCCATGTTGAGAACAGCTGAGGAAACACCATGTACCGCCCACTAGCCGGAGCACAGCCAGTAGGAAAGCTCACTATGACATGACCTGTGATTGGCCGAAGTCTCCCGTCACGGGCTAGATTGTTTAAAGCCTGAAAACAGCCATGAAGGGGTGCAAAAGTCTTGCAGAACACTTTAATTACAATATGCTGAAAGGTTGTTATGGGATTTTAGCCAATGACGCCAAAAACGTCCTGCCTTGTTGCAGTCCTACATATACAGTATATAAACTTATTGCAACACTATGCTGCCTTATGAGTTGTCTTCTTTCATAAGGATGGCTTTCTTTCTGTTTTGTTTTTTTAATCTTTTCCTATTTGTGTTTTTAAACATCATATTGTAAGACTGGGCTACTGGTAGAAAGGACAGGCACCAGGATGTATTGAGCACTCATTCGATTATCTACCTTTTCCCTGACATGAATTTCACCTGAGTTGACTTGGTAATCCCGAGTCTATCACCCTTGTGCTCTCTCTCCGCTCACGGCTCCTCGGCCTTTTATCCGAACCCGTCCGCAGGGCGCCCGTCACCACATGCTATCGCCTCGGGGCAAAATTTAGATGAAACAAATGGAGGGAATTTAGACAAATGTGCAGGTGAGACAAACAACTCCTTACTGCCCGAGGGCTCTGTGTTTTTTGTTTTTATTGTTGTTGTTACTGTAATTCCCTTCCAGAAAGTAATAACTATCCGAGGGAGGCTTATGAAGAAGAGACCCTCGGCTGGTGGATTCTGACAGGTCTGGTAGGACGGGGTTTTATGTGTCCCTTTCATTTTCACAGCGCTTGTCCTTGCGAGTGCCACTTGATTTGTTGTCCTGCAAAATGTGCCATGTGGGCGGCACTCGGGCAGTGTCAATCTGCTCCTGAGATTTGTTGGAACTTTCTGAGGCTATTACGAGTTTAACACCCTGAAGGTTCACACAGTTCTTCACATACAAGATATGTAGACCAGCACAGTTTATTGTGAATAAAATATCACTATTATAACCTTTCTGGCTATTCGCTCTTATTGTATTGTAAATTTAAAAGCGTTATACATTTTCACAACAACATATACAGTAGGGAGCACTCAGATGATAAAAGCATCACACTGAGAAGCTTCTATTTATGTATTTGTTTATGAAATTGCCAGTTTTGGTCGACCTGACCAATCACAATGGCTTCTGGTGTCAAAGCAAAGCCTGTATTCTTTGTTGACAAATTACGGTATAGCGAAACTGTTGATTGGGTTTTTGAACAGGCAAGTGAACCTGAAATGACAGGTGTGAGGAGACAATTTACAAATCCAAATCAGGTGACAGCTCTGCAATCATTCCGCTCTCGATTCATTTGCCGCCGGTCCCATTCAGACGGCTCCTCCAGTGGTACATGAAAATGAAAAAAATCTTCAAGAGCAAACAAATATATGGCAGTATAATTGCACTCTATGAGTCGATTGATAACTCAGAGAGGCTCGCTGCCACACTGATGCCCTTTCAATGATTATCGATTGCCTGTAATTGGACTGTCAAAACGCTCTCTAGTGATATTGGAAATGGATAAAGTGAACACAATGGTTTAATACAGGAGAAGCCATCATATAAAAGCATGTACACTGTGTTGTTTAGTGGAAGTATTCAGACCTTGTACTTCAGTAAAAGCACCGTTACCACACTTCATTTTACACCAAGCTGCTGTCACACAATTCAAATCATTAGAAAATAAATTATTATATTTCAATGTAAATATTTGCTTTAATTCAAAGAATTTTGGCATCATTTTTGTAAATGATATATCAAAAGCTAATGCTAGAAACAGGTCATAATTCCCTCTCTAATATCTATTTTATATTGCTGTGAAAACATCCCCTACAAACAACTGTATCTATCCCGAATTTTCCTCCGGGGATTAATAAAGGTTCATCTTATCTTATCTTATTTGAGTTTCTCACCAAAAACTACAGTAAGATTACATTTGAACATATGATAATGTTCATTATGACTAAATAAAGCCTGCTCGCTGTTTGCTCTGTTATTTCGCAGGACTGTGCTGCTAACAGCCAATGTGCAGTGGGTAGAAATGGAGCATATACTGTATGATTAAAAAGGTTATTTTTATACAACGGTCACTATATCCTGACAGCAGTGCATGAGAGAGGTGATCTGAAAAAACCCATCCTAGTGGTATCTGCAGGATTTCACAGACCAGAGAAAAACAACCAGTCAGAGCTGATCTGGAGTCAGCCATCCTGTTGCCGTCAATCACTTGCAAACTCCGATGAAATGGTCAAACTAGGCAACGCTGATTAAATATGAATCAATATGCTGTTACTGTAATCTCCACAAATGTTTTCAGAATCAACATGTAGTTACTGTTTAGCTGTAAAATTGGAAAGTTTGTGACCCGGCAGCCACGTTGACATACATTGAAAAAAATACCAAGCACCGCCCACCAGCCGGAGCTCAGCCAATGGGAATGCTCAATAGGAACGGTCTTTCTAAAATGACCTGTGATTGGCCAAAGACTCCCATCACAGGCTAGATTTTTAAGGCCTGAAAACAGAGCCACGAGGAGGTGCAGAAGTCTAGTTTTCTCCCAGAACACTTGAATTACAACATGCTGAAAGGTTATTATGGATTTTTTGTCCAATGATGCCAAAAATATCCTGCTTATGTGCCACTTTAATGCTGATCTCCTGATAACATCCCTAAAGATAACTCCTCATTTCAGTGTCACAAATCAATGCTCATCATCCACAGCAGCGCTTTTCAAAGCTCATTATGAAGAGAGACCTAACAGAACTTGGTGACCACAGGGGTCCACCGACAGCGGATATTTGGTGACCACAGGCAATGTTTAATGTCAAACCCTGAATGATTATTATTATTTTTTTAAGATTATATTTTTGGGTTTTTTGCCTTTATTGATAGTGACAGGGATAGTTATTAAATGTGGAGAGAGAAGGGATGACATGTAGCTACCAACATTTAATATAGAAATACTCGAGATTTTAAGAGTTAAGGGGTTTTATGTTGTGGTTGATATGGCGACACGTGGTTACAGTGCATGTGCACGTACTGGACCATGAGCATGCCATTTACACCCAAAGCACAAATGGCGGACTCCAGCACTAACAATGCAAACTACTACACAGAGTGGTGACTGATCAGAGTAAATACTAAGGTTGTCAATCAACTGATATATTGAATCGATTAAATGCGATCGCTTAATCTATGCGATTGGGAGTGGGTAAATATGCTGCTTTATGCAAATGTATGTACAGTATATATTTATTATTGGAAATCAATTAACAACACAAAACAATGATAGATATTGTCCATAAATCCTCACAGGTACTGCACTTTACATAAAAAATATGCTCAAATCATAACATGGCAAACTGCAGCCCAACAGGCAACGACAGCTGAGTGTGTCATTTGCATTAATGTATTAACGCAAATTTGTTTTAACGCCAGTAGAACAAGTACAATCCATAACATGTATCGAAATTTGGGTTTGATGTGAAAATCTACAATAATTTCAGTCAAAGGGCATTTACTCCACTTTTTCCACTACCAAGTATGGCCACTTCGTTATTTAAATATTCCACTGAAACCATCGGATTTTAATGATGCAGATGAAAGTGCATATTTCAGTGTGGTTTAACACTACATAAATTGTTATCTATAATCTGATCTATAATACGATTCATCTTGTCAAGCGGCATGGAACTGGCATGAACAAACCCCATAGAGCTTCTCTGGCTGAGCTCATGTTTTTGTAAGAGCGCTGCATGTGAACCCCTTCTTTCTTATGCATTTGCTCAAATATTACAGGTTCTGGGCAATCTCTTTCACAGTTATGCAAATGTGAATTTTTTTTTGTTGGTAATATTGATGGTATGTATATATATATATATATATATATATATATATATATATATATATATATATATATATATATATATATATATATATATATATATATATATATATATATGAGTTTTTTAAATGCAGAGATCAATCTGAAACCTCGGCATGAGATGAAATTAGTCACAGTTCTTACAGTGCTCATTGTTTTCAAGTCTTCAAGCACATGTGAACACCGACACACTTCTACATGATCATGTGTGAGAAGCCTCTGAGTTGCAGTGGTCATTTTCTCCTTGATAGGAGCCAAAGAGAACGGCTGTCAATGAGAGTGATAAATAGCCCACTCTGCGGGGGGCCAGAGAGGCCATTTCAACACATTCACTTAGGAAACACCCCAGTTCTCCAGTAGACTATATACCCTCCATCCTCTGCCGAATCAAAAGCAGTCAGTGTCGGTGTCATTTTGACTACAGGCCTATAGCGGGAACCGCATGAGGCGCAAAGCAACTTCTTTCTCTAAAACAAATAAGCAGCACAACACAACAGAACCTCCCTATGGGGAATCCTTGAAATGGATTATCTGTCTTTAAACACCCACACTCCTTCCTCTATTTCTCTCTTCTCCTCTCGACATCTCCTGTTCTGTGATCCAAATTATGAATCTCAAGAGGAGGGTGAAAGATAAAAGATCCCACAGGAGAACTGACTTTATGTAAAGAAGAGGGAACTGTATGTGGTCGTTGATGCAACACAGAGATGACTATTTAACTACCAGACGGTTTGACGAATCATGTTTGTCTCTTCTTGAGTACCAAGGCGCCAGTGTAAGAGGATACACCATAGTTATAGCAAGCTGCAACTGACTGACAAGTGTGGCTAAATCACATATTCATTAATGTCATCAGAGCGACAATTTGTATTCTTCAACACTTGAACTCAAACATGTTATTTTCCATTTGTATAATATTATAACAGATTTCATGGTGAATACTGGCCCACTTTCAAAATCAGTGTGCTTCTTTATTCTTGGAAAATATACACTATTTTCACAAACTCAGAAACCGCACCACCTATCATTACCTCCTACTAATGGTCGGATTTCAGGGGACATTTCTCCACAGGCGCAGATTGGCTTCCATGGCAACAGGCTTGGCTCGCAGGAACCGAGGCCTGGCCTTGTTAACCTCGGCGCTGCACATGACAAGGAAACACATAGCTACAGTCATAACACAATGTCCACACTTATGTTTTACTCGCTACATGGATTTATTGTACCGTGAAAGACACTCCTCTTATTCTTGACCAAATAATATGAAAACAGTCTTTTTTTTTTTTTTAAAGAACTGGAACTCTCGTCTCACTTTCTGTGGGAGGAAATAAAAACTGTTTATATGCTGTTCGGCATAGTTTTCCATTTCTTGAAGGAGGATAAAACATGTTTTCAGCATACTTGAGCTAGCATTTAAACTTCAGATCTCTTGGTGGAAACTTCCCACAGCAGTTGTTTGAGAGCCAACCTTGCTACAGACAACTGGGTAATCCTGTAATCTCAGCACCCTGTGTGTTACCCTGTGATTCAAATATCAGTAGTAGTACCAGTATCGTAGTATTTATTAACGGCTAAAAATGTCAGCTTCCCGAACTGGTTAGATTCCCGTGGCTATTGGAGAGTGTGTCTATGTTTTCCAAGATCTATGTTCCCTCCATCCTATGTTCCCTCAATCATAATTCTGTCACCCCTATGTTTCCTCAACTCTATGTTCCCTCAATTATAGTTCCCTCAACCTTACATTCCTTCATTCCTGTCTGCCCTGAATCCTATGTACCCTCAATCCTATGTTCCCCCTATCATAGCTCCTTCATCCCTATATTTTCTCAACCCCACATTCCCTAAACCCTATATTCCCTGAATCCTATGTTCCCTCAACCCTATGCTCGCTCAACTCTATGCTCCCTCAATCATAGTTCCCTAAGCTCAATGTTAGCGCTACCATAGCTCTCTCATCCTTATATTTTCTCAACCCTACATTCCCTCAAGCCTATATTCCCAGAATCCTATGCTCCCTCAACCTTATGCTCCCTCAATCACAGTTCCCTCAACCCTGTTCTCTCAATGTCAGTTCCCTTAGCTCTATATTTTCTCAACCCTACGTTCTCTCAACCCTGTGTTCCCTGAATCCTATGTACCCTAAGCCCAATGTTCCCTCAATCATTGTTCCCCCAACTGTAGATCCTCAAAAGCTCTCTCAACCCTGTGTTCCCTGAATCCTATGTAACCTAAGCCCTATGTTCCCTCAATCATTGTTCCCTCACCCCTGTATATTCTCAGCCCTACACTCCCTTAACCCTATATTCCCTGAATACAATGTTCCCTCAACCCTATGCTCCCTAAGCCCCGTTTCACTTCACTCAGTCCCATGTTCCCTCAACCCTTTGTTCCTTAAACACTGTTCCCTAAATCATAGTTCCCTCACCCCTATGTTCGCTTAACCAGAAGGACATCAGACCTTCCCGGTGGCAAAATATTTTCTGCTATGGTGAAGGCATAACATGCCCTACTCTGTCTCCAATTGGCTTACCAATCTCACTCCTCATGCTAAAACCTATGCAACCCAATCAACAAAGCCAACTAGTACTAGCCAGACTGTCTGTTATCGGATATTGTTAGCGCAATATCTCAGAAAGTTATAGACAGATTTTAACTTGAGCCAGGTATGGTGCTGAGGGAACATGGTGCTGAGGGAACATAGGGCAGTCAGCATTGGAATTGAAGTGATGAACTATGTTTTAGTGCACCAATAAAATGATGAATAAAATACAAGATTGTCAGTTGGAGAATGCAAAACAATGTATGAAATTAAACTTTGTGGTTCAGAAACTTTAAAGTCTGTGGTTAAAACATATTAGATCGATTAGTGGTATGTTTTTACAGCCTTGAGAAAGGGGAAATGAGCTAATTCAAACCTGTTTCTCCTGGCTGTCACCACGTTCCATCATGAGTGACTCATATCCAGCCTTGGCTAGCGATACCAGATGTTTTATTTTCCTCTCTTAGTGTCACTGCTCTTGTTTAAAAATCAGTTTATGCTTGTTTGTTTCTTCCCTGACCTCTATTAACACTTGGCAAACAGCAGCACCTTCGCTATTCATAAAGCCTCTCTGAAATAGTGACTGGCTACAAGCAGCCAACCGAAATATATTCTCTGGCTTCAGCGGCCAGGTCAAAAATTTTGCTGACTTAATATCAATCCATAGGGGCCAAGATGCAAAAGGGAGCCAAATCTTTAAAGGAGAGGGATCAAAACTCCTTATAGAGCAAGAGTACATCCCATAAAAGTCGACTTTCCTGGCAGACAAGCAGTAATGCACCAGATGACCTAGCTTAATTGGCTTCGTTGGACACCAGCGCACATTTTGTACACACTTAGACGTGAGTGATTTAGCATTTAAATTTTGACCCAATGGAGCTGAAGACATTTAATTACATTGAGTAGAATCACAGGAAGGACTCCATATTGAAATATCAATCTGAATGCCAACATGCTATGCAATTAACAACATGTTTGGAGATCGGGATTGTCATGACTGATCAATGCTATGAATGAAACCATCATGTTTATAGACATAAATCAAGTGAGTGGTGATGTGCATTATTTTTGCTGCATTGCTAAAGCATAGAAGTATGATATACATTATTTATAAGCTTCTACATCTTCCAACTGCTTCAACTGAGGCCTGCATTTAGTCTGTGGGCTCAGGAGCATCCAGACTATCCTGTTATGTTTGCTCAGACTGTGCCAGCATAAACCTCTCCTCCTCATGCCTTCATAACTCTGTGGGAGTTGATTAATGAAGCAGATTTCCAGCTATCAAGCTGGGTGCAAACTGTTCAATTATGCATCTTGGAATCTCCTTATATCATGTTTTAGTAGCCTCGCTAGCTCTGTGAGACTGGCGTGTGTGGGAGGCCTGGCCGGAGACGAGTCTCAGTGGCATGAGCTATATTTGTCTGAGTGATGACCTTTGCCATTGCGACAAATTAAAGCCAGTGATTGGTGGAGTGCTGTCAATTTGCTCTTTCATGAGGTCTTTGAGGTCTTTGCTGGGGTTGTCGCAACAATCCTGGCAGGACTCAATTCATATTCGGAGTTAATCAAAATGCATGACTGGGGCAGGCGAGGAGGCAGCAGGCTCATGCTGTAAACAGTAAAGAAGCCGTTTACAACCTGACACAGACATCTGTCCTCATCAGGCACAGCTGCTCCGAGACTGCCTCATGATTGTTTGGTTGCTTTTGCAGACACTCATTCCACTTTCATATTTTATACTGGAGCACGCGATTTGTTATACAGCAATCTCTTTAGCGGATATAATTCTTGGTGGATAAAAAGCCTTGGGTGTGATGCTGGTAGGCTTTGAGAAACAACACATTCACATCTCAGCAGGTGAAAGTTAATATTATACATCTTGTAAGCACTAGGATTTCTAATTCATCTTCTCAATTCAAACTTCAAACACGACAGCCACGAGCGGCCTCACAGACCTGTTTCTGTTTTGTTCGTCTAACTACTTAGCTAGTGTTGCACGGTACATCGTTACTGGAAAGGTATCGCAATACCCTGCCATTAAAAACCTTTCAGTACCCTGTTTTATGAGTATTGGTACTTTAAGAGTGAGTGGCATCGATATGCGACAGCAGGGCAGTGTGTGTGTGCAGCACTCTGCTTTAGAGAGCATTAGGACAGTTAACAAGCAGTCAAAAAAATAAACTGTAGTGATGACAGGAAGAAACCCAGTCTGGGGCTCTTCTGTGTGGCATTTGCTTTTCCCCCCATGTTAGCTTGTGTTTTCTCCAGGTACTCTAGTTTCCTCCCGTAGTCCAAAGACATGCAGGTTAACTGATGACTCTATACTGCTCATAGGTGTGAATGTGAGCGTGAATGATCGCCTGTCTCTATGTGTCTGTCCTGTAATGGTCTGGCACCCTGTCCAGGGTGTACCCCGCCTTCGCCCATTGTCAACTGGGATCGGCTGCAGCCCCCACACGACCCTGAATAGGATAAACGGTCACAGATGATGGATGGATGGATAGATAATCACAAGGATCAAGTCAATAAATAAAGTGGAAAAGAGGATGAAGGCTCCATGTTCTGTCATCTACTATTCCATTACTTGTCTGTTTGTTTTACATTTTTTCTGTGGTATTGTTTCAGTATCGACATGAAGATATTTAAGTATCATATCAAAGTCAGAATTTTGGTCTTGAAGGGACCTTATCTGTAAAAGATGTGATGTTAAATCTACCGAGTTGAACTGTCATATGCCTGTAATATTACATCTGAAATAGGGATACTTTTCATGGCATAAAGTTTGGAGAAATGGGGTAGTGATTGTACATTTTTAGCCACATGGGCGAGTCTGTAGGGTTGGCAGATTGGTCAATTTAACTTGGTACAGACATTCATTAGGGCTCTCCACAGCCTAAGAAAATCTTAGTCGACTAACACTGCTGGTGATCCCGACTTTTCATTTAGCGACCAACAAGTCAGAGTTTTATTATCAACTTTTCAATGACAGGGAATGACTGACAATAACATTAGATCTACTGTTGGATTATCATTTAGGTCTCTGGTATTAAAGCTAATGACAGAAATGTGTTAAGTGGGTAGTAAGTAAAGTAACTTGTCACTGTGACATTTGTTACCAGCCACAACAGCAACACTGGTGTTGTTTTCACCTGAGTCTGTTGTGTGTCATCGTGGCAAAATATGGTCCTGGAGACACCTACTGTCATGGAAACTACCACAGAAGTGGTCTTTTCCGGGTGTCTATTTATATATATAACTTTGAAGATGGGTGTGGTTCAAGCAAAGGTGCCCGACGTGGAGGGTAGGAAGTGGAGAATGTGGCATTGCAGCTGGTGTGATCCCATTACAGGATGATCTAGTTTTTTTCCCTACATCTACAGTGTTAATATATGCAATGTTATGATTTGGATCATTTGGATTTGTCAATGCCTGACGAAGATCTCTGTTAGATCGAAACGTTGCTTCATTAAAACCGCTGGGAGCTACCAATGCAGTGTTCAGATCCTGTTTTCTGATTTTTTTTTTCCTTCTAAACACAGATATTCTCAGAAAAAACACCAACGGTATAAATAAACAATTAATTAAATATCGCACCTTGGCAGCTGCTTATTGAAATCCCACGTATTGTGAATTGTTGGTGAAACAACTATAACACAATTTCTACCCACAATGACAATAGCTTTAGGGGTAAATGAGGAAACAAATCCATAAATGTGCAATAAAATACACTGTCATTAAAATGACTCAGGCTTGAATCACTGAAGGTATAATTTCATATTTTCCCAGTCATATGAGTCTTAGACTGCACAATAATGGTATTTAACCAAAGTTTTAAACAAGAACCACCTCAAAATCTAAAGCAATCAAATGCAGATCATTGCCTTGCAGATTTATGTTAAATATATTAATATAGATGTGTCTATTATACTTAAATATACACACTGAGTTGAGAGTTTATTGGCTGAAAGAAAAAAATGCAATCTAATACAACAGCCCTGCATTAAACCCTACCTTCATGAAGGTTATAATGTCAAAGTTTAGTTCAAATTATTTTAGATTGTTTTAAAAACAGATAGAGATAAAAAAGATGGTTTTTGCAGTACACAACCACCACTTTTCTCTCTGAGCATCTGTGTTTGTGGTTGGTGATGATTCCCCTGCGAGCAATGTAACAGGTGGGTGGATGGACAAAACAAAAGATCAAATCAATAGTTTCAGCCACCGCTTAATTGCACAGTGGGAGCCAGAGGTTTTTTTATTACGTGCCCTGGTCAAACTTTTAATATACCTTCAGCCTCTGGAGTATGGTGTACCCGCACACCTGGCTTTGTCTAAGAAACAAAGGCTTTCTCTCCAGTTTTTATACAGCCTGTCTTCCAGTCAACCTTAGCAACTTGCAGTTTTCAGGAGAATAGTTTACAAACAGCAGAGAATGTAATGAAGTCACAGTATCTGAATTAAGCCGCTTATGAGATTAGAGTATTCAGCCCACCTTCTCTGGTGTGGAAATTATTAGAAAACAAAAGGTTTACCAAGCGAAGAGATTTAAAGTGAACTGGAGATTTTCCTCCTCGCTTCAAACGTAATGCCATTGAAAGGTGTGCGCTGCAAATTAGTAATGCAGTCTCACTTTTAATCAAATGTGGGACTGGGAGGGGGGAAAAGAATGCACCTCCGAAAATACTTGAGTCTTTTCTCCTGTAAGCTTTGCATTTTAGTGTTACGGTTATATTTTGAGCCTTGGATAATTTGACAAAAACAATCAATAATGAGAATATCATGGCAAGGTGTTGGGGATGCAATCCCAATTTCCAAGAGAAGCGCAAGAATGTAATGCGCTCCAGATATGACACAAATGATCCTATATCTGTGATCCAAGATTACACCCATTGAATGCATCAACTCATACAGCTGTCACGATGAGGAATACCAAGCGTGACCCATCAATTTTATTAATCAGGCTTCCGTCGATATATTAGTAGATTCTCATTAGCTTAATAAATCAGCCAAAGGGCAAGCTTTGGAGATGTACCTGCGCTTGATAAAGCACATCTCTGTTTGTGTAAACAGCTTGTTCCTTCAGACGGATACATGTATTCAGATTGTTACATGTCTGAAGAGTCGGATGTAAATAATGCATGAGCGTAAAGCATGAGCAGTGGAACGTGTGATAAAGCATGCAGCATCTCAAACACCTGTGTCCTGGGATTTTTGCTCCCTGCAAAACATTCAGAGTGTAACAAGAAGAGTGCCACGAATAAGACTCATCCTGGCAGTGTCAGTGTTCAACGCTACTAAGAGTCTCCAGCCGTGCTAGCAGGCTCAGTGGTGCTTTGAGCTAAATGCTAATGCCACAAGCATAACATGCTCAAATGACAATGTAAACATGCTGATGTTTAGCAGGTGTACTGTTTACCATGTTCACCGTTTTAGTGCCTAAACCTAGAGCACAGTTACCAGAATGATTGAGCAATTTAAAATTTTGACCTAGAAAAAGCAACGTGGTAATTTTTGAAACAGTAATCGACTAATTCGCAGTGATTACGGACTAGTATTTTGCTTGGAATGCACATCCCCGCTAGATGGTAACACACAAATTGCAAAAACTTTGCAAAATCTCCCACAAGACTCGTTGCCCGACAACCTATCCTAGCCTTTATGATCCAAGATCAATGCCTAAACCTAAACCCAGCGCATAGGTGTAAGACAATTCATCAAACCTAGAAGTTGATGAGCTAATGCCACACAAGACCAAGTTCCCCCTTAGCCAGTTTGAAAAATGTGAAACTTTAAGGAGCACCATTACCATACCGACACATACCGACTGGTCTGATGAATATTACAAAGAAAGAATTTGACGTTAACGGCCCGACTCCATGGATCTATCCTACCAAACGTGGTGGAGAAAAGTAATGCTACAGCAATAGAGGTCAGATGGTGCATTTAAATTAATAACTCTACCCAGGTCTGTCTGTCATATTTACATTATTTTCATTATGAATCTGGGTCTGCATTAATTATTAGTAAGGTATTACCATTATCATCTCCAATGATTTGTATGGATAGTGACTCCTCTTCTCTCTGCTCAACTCCATCCCAACTTTAAATTACGGGATTGACTGCTGTTTACCTTTTTGAAGCTCTTCATAAAGTAGAAATGTGACACAAACAGGCTTAACAGACAAGAGACTCAGCTGACATGCAGCCAAGCCAAGCTCAGCGGCTGGTCTGGCCTAGACTTAGACCTCATAGATGTGGGCCACAGAGGGCCTACTACACACACTAGTAGGCTTTATCATCTATTCATATGGTTGATTACCGGGAGAAAAAAAATAAAAGAAGATGACAGCAACCTCTAGCGATCATAGTTATTATGAAAGGAGTAAAAGCGTAAGTAAGGGGCTGTAGTATAGACCATACACCACCATACAGGGTAGAGGTCGGAGGCAATGGACGGGTCGTTACTTTAAGCCAAAAACAAGTTTTTCCCGAAACTTAACCAAGTGGTTTTGTTGCCTAAACCTAATCAAGCTGTTTTGTTTGTGTTTACAACGTAATGTTTCATTCAGTTTGACGTAGTGCATTTAAGTTTCGTTTCAACTTTCACAACAGAGTAGGTGCAGCAGACCCCGACTGACCCACATCTAGGGGGCTTATGATGACTGATAACACATAATTAATGACCTGATAACAGCCAAATTGGGTGCCAATAAACAGCCAGAAAGCAGGTTTCCCCGCATAACTGAAAAAAAAAGTCTCAGACTTAAACATAGACAAAAATAATCTATTTACAACTCAACATTACATGTCAACAATCACTCAGCATTTAACTTAAGCTAGCGACAAATGTTAGCTAGCGATTCTGTTACGTTTGTATTGTCGTTTGTTCTAGGTTATACAGGTTATAGAAGTAATTACCAGTTTTAAGGCATTAAAGGCAAGTAAATCAACATTTCTTTGTACTCAGACATGCAGTATGTTCTGTGGAGACTGACAAAATATGTATATTTTATAGTATCCCTTTCATATTTTTGTTGTAATCTTTATATTGTATATTTATGTTCGTCACTTTAGTAGTACTTTGGCGGTATTTTTATTTCCTCTTAATAGGTTTAATGTAAGCACCAAACACCAAGGCAAAACCCTTGACAGTGAAATCCTACTTGGTAATAAACCTTATTCTGACTGAGCATTTGTACTTTCTGGCACGAAGCAAAACCACAGTCAGAAAGATCAAAAGGTGCAAACAGTCTCTCACCCAAAAGGGCAGTACAGTGATCATCAGTGTACAATAACTACACAGTATTAATGTTATGGGCATTTTGTACAAAAGTAAATGCTTCTTTTCCGTTTAGCTTTTGAAGCTCAAACAAGCTCGCGGTTTTTCATCTAGCCCACACACTCAAAATAAAAGATCTTTTTAAGTTTAAAAAAGGACAAAAAGCTCAATCAACTTGCTTTACGTAACTTCAGTTTGGTGTTTGATTTGGATTTGTTTCATGCCAGCTGCTCGCAGGGTAATGTTAGATTCAGCGGTACCTCACTGTCCAGCCTCGTTCCCCTTCAGCAAACAGATGTGTGGGCACGGCACAAACAAGCTCCTGAAGCTTTGCTTCGGTCCATAAATAACCTGTTTGTCTTAATCCATCAAGTTTGTGGATGTAGAAACTGGTACCTTTGTAGCATGTGGAGGCTGAGTATTAGCTGGATGTCTGAAGTATCATGATGTATAAGCTTATTCTTTGAACAGGGGTCTGGTCCACTACGGGGCTATTATGCCCAGCTAGTGCCACCAATCCATCACGCTTAAGCACTGCACAGCCTATTTCACTTGGCAGCCAGCCACAGTCACCCTCTGCTCCCCTATTTTCATACTCAAATCTATGGATGTGACTTATTCATAAGGTTGAGGTGTTTGGAGAAATGGTCAGAAGGTCACAGGGATACATGGGATTTTTACATAACGGAGCTCTTTTCTGCATTTATATTGGCATACGCTCAGCGGTGGAAGAAGCAGTGCCAGCCCTGACCAATTTGGTGCCCGAGGCAAGATTTTAGCTGGTGCCCCCTACCTCCTTAGGCATCGCAAAGCGTAACCTGCTGGGTTCTTAAACAGTGTTATTTTTGAGCATACAGGTTTGACATAGCTATATTATAAGCAGATTAAGAGGCTATCATCGCCTTTCTTATTCCAAGACTACTTTTTTGAAAAAGATCAATTGAGGATTAAATGTTTTTATTAAAAAAAAAAGGAACAAAAGAATTAAATCTGACCAGAATGCCCCAGTAAGAGTAACATATTGAAAAAAAAAAAACAAGGTAAGCTGATATATCAAGTATATATACTGTACACTGCTCAAAAAAGAGAGAACAAACTGACACACTCACTCAATGAAAACCAAAATCATCAACCCATTGATTAAAAAATCACACCGAAAATGACAGTCTGATCCAACTGGAGTGATTTTCAGCAACTCAAGATGTGACTCAGTAGTGTGTATGGCCCCCATGTCCCCGTATGCACTCACATCAATGTCTGTCTGAGTCGGTGGATGGCATCCTGGGGGATCTCCTCCCAGACCTGGATCGGGGCATCAATGAGCTCCTGGACAGTCTGTGGCGCTACTTGGTGTTGTCGGATGGACCGATACATAATGTCCCATAGGTGCTCCATTGAATTTAGGTCAAGGAAACGTGAGCGCCAGTCAATGGCGTCAATGCCTTCGTCGTTTAACTGCCTACACACTATGGCCACATGAGGCTGGGCACTGTCCTTGTCCATTGCACCAGCGTAAGGTCTGACAATCCCTCTGGGGTTTTAATCCCGGTACCTAACAGCAGTCATGGTACCATTGGCTATGACATGGAGGTCTGTGCGACCCTCCAAGGATGTGGCTCCCTAGACCATTACTGATCCTGGACTTACTGCCAAACTGGTCACGCTGGATGTTACAAGCAGCAAGAACACAATAGTAATTCAAAAAATAGAAAAAATAATAAATAGAATTTTTTATATAACATTCACCATGGCGTCGCCAGACTCTTTCACGCCTGTCACACGTGTGCCAGTGGCAGACCTGCCAGTTCTGGTGTTCTCTGGTGAATGCCAATCAAGCTGCACGGTGCTGAGCTGTGAGCACAGGTCCTACTAGACGACATGGAGGCCTCATGCCGCCCTCATGGAGTTTATTTCTGACAGTTTGGTCAGAAAAATGCAAGCCAGTAGCCTGCTGGAGGTCATTCTGTAGGGCTTTGGCAGTGCTCCTCCTTACACAAAAGGAGCAGATACCAGTTCTACTGCAGCTCTGTCCAGCCCTCCTTGTGTAATGGCTGGTCTCCTGGTATCTCCTCCATACTCTTGAGACTGTGCTGGGAGACACTGCAAACCCTCTTGCGAGTGTATGTATGGATATCCCGAAGGAGCTGGACTACCTGTGCACCCTGACTTAGCTGCAGGTACCACCTCATGCTACAAGTACTGACAAGGACACTAACAGAACAAAAAACTAGACAGGAAGCAGTCAGGAAGGATGAGGAGACAGCAACTGTCTGTGATCACCACATACAAAACTAGGCCATTTCTGAGGGTTGTCATGCTGTTGCCTCTCCACTGAACATTTGCTTCCTAAAAGGACAAATTGATATCCCTACAGTTTAAATGATTTGGTGTTATGCTGTTATGATGCTGTTCCCTTAATATTTTTGAGCAGTTTAAATACGCCAAACATTAAACTGCAGCCTAATGTTGGGGCCCTATGCACTGCTGCAGTGCTGGGAAGAAGTACACCAATCTTTTACTTAAGTAAAAGTAACATACAGCGATGAAAAAATATTCCATTAAAAGTCCTGCATTCAAACAGATATGACAGAAAAACTTAAAGATTTAAAATTAAAGTACTTGTTCTACAGAAAAATGGCCCATGACATATATGTATATTATTGTATATTATATTATTTGCTTGTTAATACTGATGCATCGGTGTGAAAACAGCATAGCTAGTCCAGCTGGAACTAGTTTTACTGTGTATACTGTTATGTACGTTAGGCCCAAACTAAATGTCGGGGCCTCCAGTTGGTCAAAAGTTCAGCTACGCATTCATTTTTAATTATTATTTTGACATATCTCAACTTTTTCATTTTTATAATACTGCATAATTTGATTTTTTGTAAGGGGTCACAAGACAAAAAAGGTAGGTACCAATGGTTTAATACACTGTATAACACTACATTGTATTTTATAAACTCATCATATATAGTTGACTGCAACATCTTAATCTGAAAAGCAACAAGTAACAGTATTTGTCAAATAGGGATGTTCATAATTAACCATTTAACCGACATTAAGAATTTTAACCAACCGCTATCGGTCAAACGGTTAAAGCAAATATTAATAATTAACTTAAAAAGCTGAGCGAAACTCAGATGAGTGCCTTGTCAGTTTAAGAAGAAAAGCTGGTCCACCTTAACAGCCCACCTTAAGAGAGTTGAAGTTGCAAGATACAGGAAGTTAACTCGAGTCTTGAGCGTAGCATTTATTCACTACGTTCACAGCTATAACACCACCGACCAACCCACACTCACCCATACTGTCAAATACACGTAGAGGAGTAAAAGTACAATGTTTCCCTCTCAGTGGTAGTACAGTTGAAGTATACAGTATCAAGTAAAGTACCTCAAAACTGTACTTAATACAGTACCACCATGTAAAACAATGAACTGTGCATTTCCTATTAAAAGCACTGAAAACTAGACACATTTTTCAACTAAATATGGCAGAAAAAGGCACATCTGGCTCCACACAGCGCCACTGTTGCTCCAAGGTGTCTTTACGGCCCACTTTGGTTACAGAGACACGAGACAAAAACAGACGACATGCTGCCCTCGTCCCAAAAAGTCATTTTACACTCTGAGCAGGAGAGTTATTTTTCCACTTTCTAATTATATCCTTTTATCAGGCCACCGTGATTGGTTTTAGGTGATAAGCAGAGTCACAATGAAAAAAAACAAGCAATCGTAAAGTCGAGAATTAAAGGGAGAAAACTGCTTTCTTGTTATCTCACCGGGGAGTAAACTTGGAAGTAGAAGTCGATTTCGAAATGTTACGTGAGCATTCCTGCACGGTGACAAGGTGTGGCATGGCAATCAGCTACTCGCTTTGTCTTCTAGGAACTTATATTTTTATTAATCTTTGCGAATATTTCCAGTGCAAAGGCTCTTCTGGTGGAACTTAGTTGAAACGGAGGTTGTCGACTTGTAAAAAGAAAAGGAAAAAAAAAAATAACTCTTCTCTGAAGTTTGCTCACTTTTCATGGCAATCACCTTGCTGATTATCCCGCTGAAAGATCAAGACGAGCGGGTTCCAGAGGCGGCGTCTGTGTGGTAGCTACCACTCCCACGGGGGCACATTTATGCATAACTGCTCTTTTTGTGGAAATTTGGTGGAGCTAGGTGGGAAGATGTGAGCACAGGTGCATTATTCAAGCGATTCCCTTTCACTTAGACATCACTCTGGGTCACATTAGCATTGCTAATAAGTGATGGTTTAAAGGGATGTTGCAAGCCTGCTATGTCTTAATGATTCAAAGTCAAAATGCTAAAAAGCAGGAAGATGGGGGATATTTTTTTATCTATTTCTACCATGAGTAAAAGACTTTTATATACTGTGTATTATTTTCTGTATTATTATTATGACGGTAGACCTGTCTGTCTGTTGGTATGTATCCTTCGCATATCTCAAAAATTAGGGATGCACCGATACCGGATCGGATATGAATGACTCAAATAGCTGGATTGGGTATCGTGACAATGGGGCTGCTCTATTATATTCAATATACTATATAAGTACATTATGTGCTAGAATTTTAATTCCTGTTTTGACCAATTTGTTACTGTTTTAAAAAGGATAATAATGAAAAACAATTTACTAAACATTATTTGTTAAATTTTTGTTTTAATAAGTTTAGAAAGCAATATTTAATCAAGCCTGACACATAAAAGAATGATCCCAGTCACAGACATACAGCTCATTCATTTACACTGTTACCGGATCGGTACTTGTATCGGCCGATACCCAACATCCAGGTATGGGGACTGAAAAAGTCAAATCGGTGCATCCCTATCGAGAGCAGTTCATCCAATGTACTTCAAGCTTGGCAGGTGTATTGCATTGGACCTAATGATGTGTCATATCAAATTTTGCACATGTACCATTTTGTACGTTCAGTCATTTGTACACCTCTTTTCACGTCATTTTTATGCCACATGACAAAACTATGTTAACAGCTACAATGAGGTTTAGGCAACAAAACCACTTAGATTTAGGAAAAACATCATGAACACAACATCAACAACACTTTGGGACAGAAACACCGGTCTCAAACACTGGTCTTCTGGTTGAAAGTCCTGTGTTTGTTGGACCCATCCACGTCCCATCCCTCCCGGGCTTTCTCACTTTTTATTCTAAATCACTAGCTCTGAGCATAGCATATTCATGTGGATGCTTACCTTGCAGTCAATACGGACTACATGGCGTGCAAATGACACGCCCAAAGCAAGAACGGCGGTTTTATTGCATAGTATGACAATAACTTGCAAATTACCATGTCATTCATACACCGCATAGTGTTACCAGGGTGGTCACTCGTTGACTGCAGCTGTATACTAACGTCACATCCAAACTCTTCTTCACTTCCCTCGGGTCGTGTCTACAACAGAACCAGCAAACTGCTCTAGAGAGATTGTTAAGGCCACTGATCTGGAATAGTTAAGGTTAGGATAAGAGGAGGAGGTCGTTGAGAAGCGATTCTCACAAGAGTTTTTGCAAGTTTTTGCACATCTCAGATCAAATTTTGCAATTTGCAGGTTACCCTCCAAACACAACCTCGAGAACGCTACAAGCAGCACTTCCAGCGGCCAAGTAATCGGTACGGTCATGCACTCTGAACACCCACAACCTGAACGGTCACCACACTAGAATATGAAAAAAGCAGGAAAATACTCAGTATAAAGTACATTGTATGTAGTGTAATCTTCATAAACAGCATGGTATGGTGGGGAAAGAGCGACTCTGGAGCCCCTACAGTCTATTTGTTTTTGAATCTTCTCAAAAAGAAACTCCAGATGCTCAGTCTGAGAACAGAATGAAACTAAAAACAGCAGACGCTTGTTTTTTGTGGGTTTTTTTTTTCCTTCCCAGCTCTGAAATAGTTGCAAATGGCTTTTCGGTGCCAAGGCACATTGTTAGACTGCTGATGGGTGCCAACTGCTTTGGAAATTGGCGAGGAAATGGCCAAGACAAACATCTGAGGCAGCGCCTGTATCAGGGCCGTTTGTATATCAAAGATGCACCTTGTAAGTGTAATGAGAATGAAATAGATATTAAAATTTAATCCCACAACTTGTATTCATACAGGTTTGTTGTTGCATGGCTGCAATCCACTTTGTGCTGTTTTACCTTGTTAGCGCTCAGACTCGGAAACCAGCAGTGTGGAGAGACACATGCACACACACAGCCTGCAGGTTTCCTGTATAAAATCCAATAAATTACCTGCTTCAGACATTATTTATGGTCTCACAGTGTGTTCTCCTCCATTCTCTTATATCCCTATTAAAACACAGCTGTCTTCTAAGTCAGACTGTAGCAGCTGTTGCACAAAGCAGCAGTTTTCTATTGAACTTGATGCTTTACTGTCATGAACGGTCAGCAGCCTTTGAGACAAACATGACCTAGACTACATTTCTTCCTATTTTCTATCACGACTCTGATTAAAGTACTTTATTTTACAGTGTAAACTTCTTAAGTTGCTCTTGCTTGATGCAGCTTGCCAGTACAGTCTATCAGGGTCAACAGACACTCCAGGAATCAAAACATGCAACACCCTAAACACTTTATTTTTTTCTAAAATGAAGCAACAGTAAATGGATGCCAATTAAAATATTTTTGCACTTGACTGACTCAAGGCACAATAAAATGACTGTTGTGCAGTGTAAATTCATTTAAAAATAGTTGGAAAGATTAAACGTATTAATTTCACAAATTTAGCTTTCATGCATTTCAATCTGTTTTGGGAGAGTATTTTAGTTACTTGGAGTACATATTGGCCGTGTGTCAGAGCAGCCCGGTCTCCGAAAAATTACATTCCCATAAAACTACACTGAATTGTCAATTACATTTGCTTCTGATGTATCACAAATACCTTTGTAATGATGTCTGTGGAAGAGAAGCTCGTGGTGGTAGATGGTTCAACAAACACAGGACTTTCACCCGGTAGACCGCTGTTTGAGTCCTGTCAAACCAAAACAGACATTCACTTATTTTAATCAACGTCAGAAGCTTAAATAGTGTATCAAACAAGGGATGCTAATTTTGAAAAAGAATCGTAACCAATAACCGACCTTTGTTAACCTGACTATTATTCGTTAACCAACAAATTAGTGCCTCGCATGCAGCGGTGCGCCATCTGCAGCGTATGAGCACAACAGACAACAGTAACAACAATTACTGTAGTAGCAACGGTGCTGCGTGTAGTGTTGCCGACATGCAGCCACGTTACCAGGAAAAAAAGCCACCGCCACACATTTAGTTTAGTTCAGCAGCTTGTCAGCTGTGTGTCCGTCCTGTAGCGTAACTCCAGCGAGTTTCCAACAGACCGTGTGCGTGTGGTGGTGGCGAGTGTGGATTTATTGGTGGCGTTACAGCTGTGAACGTAGCTCAGTATGTGTACAGTTTGTCAGTGAATAAATGCTACGAGGCTAAACTTCCTGTATCTGCACCGGCTCTCTAAAGGTGGACCAGCTTTTCTCCTTAAAGTGACGAGCCGCTCTGTTTTCCTCAGCTTTTTAATTAATTATTAATATTTCTTTTAACCCTTTATCTGACGGTGCTAATCGGTTAAAATGCTTCATGTCAGTTACCGGTTAAACGTTGGTTATTAACATCCCTAACAAACATAGCCTTTAAGCCAGACTATATTTTACTAAACCTAACCAAGGAATTTTGTTTTTGTTTGTATTTTTAAAATACAACGCTCACCATGTATTTAAAACTGATTACAACTGCAATCTGTGAGAAAATAAGTTTCCCTCGAAACATAATTGAGGTTTTGTTGCATGGCGATGGAATTAATGAGGAGACAGGTTTGGGGGAACATGCAAAAGCAGAAATGCAAAAATCATGTTTCATTTATCACATTTTTGTGTTTTGCTCCAAATCAAACATATAAATAATACAATAAATAAATCCTTTTGCTTTTTGACTTTGCATTATCGGGTGAAATGACATAGAATAATTATACATGATATGAAATGGACACACATTTTAACTTGTAGGATAAATTCAAATCATGGATCAAATTACAGTTTAACTGCTCGAAAATATGCAGTTACATTAGAAAACATTCAAGAAGTGGCTTTATTAGCTTAATTAAATCATATCATAGGCCTACATTGCTTATGACTAAAAAATATAAATAAAATATAAATATAAATAAATTTAAATATAAAGTTATTTGCAATTACACTATTGTGATAACTATTATTACGGTCATTACTCTTTTTGTCTTTTTCCTCTTTTAATCGTTGTCTAAACTTCTTAGTTTTTAGGAATGTTATTATTTTCAATAAATTATATTGTGCCTTTAAGAAATGCCATCATTTGTATTTTATTTTGCTGAATTAAGATGACAACTACCACTTCAAGTATAAGATTTTGGCCAGAATCTGTATCAGAGTTGTGGAAAACAGAAACCAGTTTGATGCTTGTTTTTCCTTCTATACTTCTTCCAAGCTACAACATCTCTCACGACGACGACTCATCTACATTAAATGAGATTCTTACTTACAGGGAGATTTGCAACAGGTTACATAACCACCCTATTTTATTTATTTATTTATTTTTTCCCAAAATTGACACCCACCTACGCTATTTCATTCAGCTAATTATACATAATTTGAAACAAAACAATAAAACATATGCTGCTCTTCAACCATAAGGCCGACTGCCTGTCACATATAACACAAGGGATTAGTGGGGCCATTTAGTATTTTTAATATTTCTTAATTAGTAAAAAAAAAAAAAAAACCTACAAACAAAAGTCCTATATCAAAAATATCACTTAAAGGGCCAGTGTGTAGGATTTGGTGGCATCTAGTGGTGAGGTTGCAGATTGCAAATAACTGAAACTTCTCCTGTGTGCTAAGCATGTAGAAGTATGGTGGCTGATGCGAAAACGTGAAAACACAAATGGCCCTCTCTAGAGCCGGTGTTTGGTTTCTCCATTCTGGGCTACTGTAGAAACATGGCAGCCAGCTTTGTGAAGAGGACCCGCTTTGTATGTAGATATACATAACGAAAACACAACGATTCATATTTTCAGGATATTATACACAAAAGAAAACATTTACAAAAGTGTTGTTATATGTTATATTATTGGATTATCATTACTCGTGCATTAATGTGCAATCTGCATTTTACTGCTGTAGTTGGTCATGGTGGAGACATTTTATATACTGTTGTTTAATAACAATCAATAATAATGAACATTTTTATTATTTATATGCTTATCACAGATATTGTGTGTAAAATCTTCATCTATAAAATAACCAGTAAATAAAGCTGCCAAATAAATATGGTGGCCTAAAAAGTACAATATGTTACTCTAAATTGCAAAATGGAAATACCTAAGTGAAGTACAAGTACCTAAAAATCTGTACATTTCCACCACTGCTCACCACCATTTATACTAAAAGTTTAAAACATTATGAAGCTTCTCCAGACACAAAACTATTATTTTCAAACAGGACGTACAGAGTTGCCAGTATTAAAAAATAAGAGGCCAAATATGCTGCCAAGGCAAGGTGATGTTTGTTTATTCAATTTTACTGATACATTGAAAAATGTGAGTTGGAGATACTATGATTTACACAACTACATTTGCACATTATGATGATAAATCAAATTAATACTGCACTGCACTTGACTCTTACTTCATAGTGAGATATACTGTAAACTGTGAACATATGTTTTATTTGCCAAGACGATATCTGCCAAGTAATCTTTGAATATTGTATAATCTATGAATACTTCTGTCTAGCTCCTTTCCAGTAAGACATGAAAGCCAACATTTAACCCAATGTTTCAGCATATCAAACACAATATGAATCTCCCAGGAAAAGAAAAAAAAGCTGCTTTGGTAAAGCAGATCTTACTGTAAAGTGTGTAACAAAAAAACCCTTTGAAAAAAACTCAAACAAGTCCATTCAACATTTAATTGCAGAAGAGAAGAAGAAATGCACTCTGAATGTTTGGGATACTTATTTTATTTTACTCAGAAAATAACTGGAGGGAGAATGAGGGCTAACACAGCACTATGTGAGAAAAGTATGAAAGCCCAAGGACAGGTTATGGTGTCCCTGCTATCTGGTAGATTGATAGCTATAAAAATCCTGGATCTGTTCACCACGCAATCATCATGGGACCTCGTTTGCACAAACAAATCTGAAAACAGCATCTGAGAATATACTAATGGCTCACGCTTGCAAGGCCCACACAGGTCAAATCGATGGGATGCTTTGGCTTCGAACATTCTTCTAATGTATTGCCAAGGGTTTTCCCATGTCGCCCAATTTACAAGTTGGGAGATTTGTATACGCCGATAAGCCAGAGCTCAAACTTTTGAATTTCTTGCCCTTGCTCATCCTAATCTGTTCCTTAACATTAAAAGCAAATAAAGCATTGGAATATATATTCTTGTGTGGGGGAAATGCCAGCTGATATACCGTGGATGTATTATTGACATCTATATTAGCATGTTTACTGTATAATATGAAATACTAGATTGATACAATCTGTACATCTGCATACCCAAGGCTCACATTTCCTTACCTGTGAGACGTACCAGAGCTCAAACTGATTTAAACAGAGCTCTCTTGGAGCTATCTGTTAAATTTGCATGTATTTGGCACCAACAGAGCTTCCCTTTTTCACTATGGTTACCAAGAGCAAGGAAATAGGTCAGGAGGAGGTAGGAAAGGTTGGAGAGGTGACGAGAATTATAAAAACTGCACGCTGGAAAGGCATTCAGCTTGTTTTTGTTTCTCACAATGCATTCAGTGGTGTTCATTTGACCACTGTGAAAATGACTGGAGTAATCTATTGGGAGAGAAAATCTATCTCTCAGCATGCTTGAACCTTTCCTACACCAGACTTAACAAACATCACTGCCCGTGCTGTCATCCGTCTTTGCTTTGGATTTTCAAACTGTGAAAAACATGGGGGCGTTCTGGAAATATCTTTTAAACTATCCATCAAAATCGCTTAATGAAGAAATCTGAGGCGAAAGATAGGCCGTGTCATTTTAACACCTACAGTGGTTAAATAATTCACCACAAGGTTTTCCGGTGGTGATTTTTTAAAAATATGACTTCATTAAAAATACACTGAAGCTGCTGTGGGTGACTTTTGACAACTGGGGAGCAGAGAGTCCAAAACAAACTCACAGCAGCACACCTCGATATATCATTTATCAAGTTTATGGCTCATACGTTACCAGACAACCGTCTAGCATACCCACAACAACTCAGGACTATTTTTTACCAACTGTCAGACCAGTAATGGCTGGTTGTGTCCCTGGTTTGGTGTGCCAACTCCTGAGAAGAATATCTGGATCTTTGGCTTGCTAAATGTTAGGAGGTTGCTACTGGTTTTATTAATTGCTGGGCAGGTAGTAAGGGCGGGAATCACCAGAGGAAAAACAATATGATATTATCCTGATATGCAAGTCATGATACAATCATATTGCAATTTCAAACAGTTTGTGATATGCTGAGTAGTGCAACAAGATATGTTGTGATATATGTAATAAACGGCGAGCCAGTCATTGTCGTGAAATAAACCCTGACACGTCTCGCATTGCCCTGAAGGGGTTTATTTCACAATAATGGCCCACTAGCTGTACATTATCCCACTAATTACACAGCTACTTACTTAAGAAATCAATAATGTGACACTAAAATGGTCCAACATCAGAACTGCGTCCAGAGCAACAGTCTGTTATTCATAGTAACGATCTGCTATAAAGAAATAACAGAACACTCAGATCGACAACCAGACTCAAGTATTCAACAAAGCTGAAGAATATTGTGATTTATTACCTTTTTTCAACAGCAATTTACGCATTTTTTCAACATCTGCTTTATCTAATGAGACACAGTTTACACGCTGCTCTTCTTTTCATTCACATATCTTTAGGTCAGAGGTCAAGGGACCCCTTTCAAAATGGCCGTGCCAGTTTTCCTCGTCAAAGTTGAGCAGAACTTCGCAGCATTATTTAGCGTTCTTGCCAACAAGTTAAAATGACAAGGCACCAAACAAGTCTTTAGGTTTTCTAGTTTCATATACCAGTATCGTCACTCCAGCTTTAAGACTGAGTCTACTACGACATCTGAAATATAGAAAAGCAACCAGATTATTAAGAGGTTAACACTTCATAAGACAAAATATTTATACTTGAAGTCTGTTTATCGATACAACCCAACATATAGCAATAATATGCTGTATCAATAAAGCTGTAGATAATACTGTGGATTCTCAGAGGGATCAGCAGTAAAGTTACCCATTCTGTTATAGGGATCAATACTGAAAGGGGTTTGCTTAATTATCAGAAGTCTTGGACTACCACAGTTAGCTGCAGGGGATTTTTACTTGTTCCTGCTCTTCTCACTGAGGCCTCCAGGCAAACTTGGGGTTGTGTGTAGATGATAATCTGCAAATTGGGAAACTCTCACAAGATCAAGGTTAGGCAATGATCTCTAATAGCCAGTTTTCACAGGTTTTTGCAGGTTACCTTCCAGACAAGACCCCACATTTTAGTTTTCTGACCAGGAAGTTGCAGACTAAAACACAAGCTTTAAAGTATCCTTTGTATTTCCCTCCGGGAATTAATAAAGGTTCATCTTATATTATCTTAAATCCATTGAGTGAGATGCTACGCCCACATTTGTGGCAATCTATGGCTTGAAAAACACAGAAGAACTGGCAAGGTGGCATTAACAGCTGCCATGACTGAACCGAGAGGAGAGCGTCATCTAATGTACAGTGTTCAACCTGAATCAGAAGTAATTCCCAGGAAAGAAATTAACAGATTAATCCCTCACAGGAAGTAGGGTTTAGTTTAGGGAGACATTATGGTTTGAGTTAAAAAGACCTTCATAGTCATGGTTACAATGATAATACTATCATAACGTATAAATTATTTATCCTGCCATGGTGATTTAGGAGACTAGAAGTTCAACTGACTGCATTAGCTTCCATCGATTCATAAAATCTTTTTACAGACGCAGTGAAGCATCTCTGTGGACTGTTGCTGGTTATTTGTTATCATAGTCCCTTCAGTAGTCTCAGTAGGACAGTCTCGGCTTGTTTGTTGGGGAATTTGGGAGCTGCTGTCAATTCAGTGACATCAGCACAGTGCTAAAGACAATACCGATGGCTTTTTAATGCTACACTAAATGTGTTGCCAAGATAATAAAAAGCACAAATCTGACATTATAATCACATTTATTATAACAGTTATAATTAATATAATTCAAGCTGGGGGAGGCAGTTTATTTTTGACTTTATTGGGCAACAATCCCATAATAAGCTTTCAGGATACTGTAATTCAAGTGGTACCCCAACGTGGTTTTCTGGAAAAGGCTAAAAAAAAAAAAAAAGCCAGAATGTGGAAGTACAGCCCTCATCCTGCAGCTCTCCTGTCTTTGTCTGAAGACTGTAGCACTCGTCGTTCATTTCAAACATCATCCTTAATACAGTAACCATCTCAAACTAGGGCTGTCAAAGTTAACGTAGTAATAATGAGTTAACGCAAATTTGTTTTAACACCACTAATTTCTTTAATGTATTAACGTAACTTGTGATTTTTAGGTTGGAGCGTTTTAAAGCTAAAGTGAAGATCCTGGCATCATATAAAACGACAATCTACTGGTACCAACCAAGTCATACCAGCTTGTTGTAAAGAAGGTTAAATAACACTCCAGACTTAAGCTAAATTTTGGCAAGAAAAAAGGCCATTTTCAAAGGGCTCCCTTGACCTCTGACCTCAAGATATGTGAATGAAAATCGGTCCTATGGGTACCCACCAGTCTCCCCTTTACAGACATGCCTTTTGTTCCCTGCGTTTGGGGCAACCTCTGACCTACCGTAGCCACACACTGACAGCTGTTGCTGCTGGGCTTTAATTTCCATGTTATGATTTGAGCATATTTTTTATGCTAATTGTAGTACCTGGAGGGTTTCTGGAAATAACTGTCAGTTTTGTGTTGTTAATGATTTCCAATAATAAAGTTATACACACATTTGATAAAGAGCATATTTGCTCACTCCCATGTTGATAACATAAGAAAGTATTTTTTGAAAAGAAAAGAAAAATTTGGAAAAAACAAAAAAAAATTTTAATGAGTGGGGCCTAAGGGGGGGGGAACTAGGAAAAAACAAAAGAAGGGGGGTCCGGAGCCGCGTCCGTGAACAGAAGGCTAAACTATCAGCAACATTTTCTCTCCATCTCTGAAACACTTTGCCGATATTATCAAACTCTCTTTTTGACAAGTCCATCTTGCCGTTTTTGGTTATGTTGCAGCATAGGCAGTTGTTGTCAATGCTGGAGTAGCGACTTTTCCAGTAGGCTGTTCCACTGTTGAATCAGGTTTTAAAGACGGGACGTGCACATGCCTCTGGATTTGTAGACCAGCCAATAGGAATGCTGTCCTTTAAAATGACCTTTAATTGGACAGTCTCCTGACAGGGACTAGATTTTCTACGGCCTGAAAACAGCCAAGAGGAGGTGCAGAAGTCTAGTTTTCTCTCACAACACTTGAATTACAATATGATGAACGGTTATTATGGACTCTTTCTCACAGATGCAAAAAAAAAAAAAAAAAACAGCATTAAACAGACAGAACTGTTTGTTAGCCCTCTCAACAGGCTATTATTTTGAAGTTACTTCTTACATATGCAACTGTGACAACTTGGGCTCAGTATTACTCTGTGTTAAGTACAGTTCAAACATAAAAAAATGCATCAGTAGTAAGTGACTTTGACTATTACTGCCATCAGTGTTGCCCACCCCCAGTCCTTCCTGCAAGAGGAAAATTTGCTCAGTGATGAAATATTCATAGCAATGGTAAGGATTCAACTTATGAAGTAATTTGCTATACTTCATTTGAAGTGTGTCTTGCATTTCTAGATGCTTTGAAGTGAGTGCTTTTTCTATTTGTATGTGCAGAGAGAGCGACAGAGGACACACATGCATACATGGTACTTGTGGGTCTCTCGGCGGCAACGTTCGCTCCTCGGTGTCACTCATTTCCCGAGTTTTCTCTTCCCCTGCGGGCCCTCAAGGATCCAAAAAACCTGTGGTTTATGTACACTTCATATCTCAGCTGCAGTCGTCTGAGGGGGACCTGGACTGTTATCCCAGCAGAGAACAACACATCATTTTCTCCTGTCAAGCCTTCGGTTAGGCCTCATCACAGAGAGCAAGCACTCAAGATCCATGATATTATTAGTCTCCCAGGGAGGGTTGTTCATTCAATTTTCCCCACAACATTGCACTGTAGCAAGGTCTCTTCAGCGTGGAGGGAAAAAAAAAAGTGAGAAATGGGAGATAGCGCCGAAGCACAGCTTGTGTTAATCTCTGTGTTGAGAGGTATATCTTGGAAACAAGGTGATCCACGATCTTAGTAGACGATCTGTGCAAAATGTTTTCCCCACTGCCCGCTCTCGACAGAGTCTCTGCCCACGTCTTAGGGTTTGATTATGAGATGCTGGGCTGGTGTGTGATCAATGGAAGCCCTCAAGTCTTCCATACAACGCTGTGACACGGTCAGGCAGATTCTCCAGCTTGATACGAATATTTGCACCTCAATGGACGCAGGAAATGTTGCTCGCCAACAACTTCAATGAAAACCCCAACGAAAACCCCAACGTACACCGGATCCAATCTAAGGCATCTGGAACATTCAGAAAAAAAAAAGCTGCTTCTGCTGTATTTTCAACAGGGGCTGCACAGTTCAATCCCACTCTAACTTTCAAAGCCCAAGGCTTAATCCCCTCACCGGTGAAGGCGTTTGTTTGAGGATCGCCCTCACCGCTGGCGCCCGCCTCTCCGTCCTTGCCATGCCCTCCAAAGGCGTACTGGCAGATCTTCACTCAGGAATGCCTTTAAAAAAAGAAAAAGCCTTCTCCCAAGCCCCTCGCACCATCTTCTAATTTATTTTTCAGTTTTGTTTTGTTGACAGTCGACAAGTGGTATCTCATTAAACACCCTGCTAAATGTTCCCCCAAAGCTCCACTGAGGTAACTGAGGCCTAAATGTCAGCGCAAACAAAGAATCACACCAACTTAGTTTGCCTATTTTAATAATAAAAAATGATATTGCTTCCAGTAGTATGACTGAACCATGGCCGTGATGTTGCTGTTTTACATTACGGGAGCAGTAAATAGTTTTCTCTTTAATGAACTTGTGGCCTTTATAGTAAACAACAAGCTAGTATTAAAGGCCACTGTCCAATAAGGAATGATGGTTCGCTTCTAAATTGTGAGAGGTTATTCATTAGAGGCAAAACAGAAGTAAATTATAATGACCTTTATTTTATTTTTTTTAAAGATACTATAGAGAAGATGAGGAGAATACTAACTCAATCTATATTCATGTATTTAGGATTCCTGGAGAAGCCCTAAAGCAACATGATTCAAACTTTTTTTAATATTGTTTTCTCAACATTACAAGTTAGTTTTAGTGTTAACTTGAGAAAACAAGCTTTGCTATCTCTATTTATTTTATTATTTATAATGTTTGGGTCAAATGAGCCAAAGTAGATGCATTCAAATGCCGACAGCATGGATATATAACCCTGGCAGTGACGGTGAAGTTAGTGGAGGGATTTTTTGTCTGTTTGTATGTCAGGAATTATCCTTTTTTCCCAGCAATCCATAATCAACAAATAACGACATTTCCCTCATAATTTGATGCTGTTTTCTTTTAAATGTATTAGAGACTCAAGTAACATGTTTTATACCTCTGGTAAATATAATCTAATTAATCTTATTTCCATATATTGTATGTGCCCATAACATCTTATTTTGAAAACCTGATGTAGTCACATGGGTACATGTCCGCTAACTTCATCAAGTCCGTTTGAATGTGTTTACTGTCGACTGATTTGGCACAGACACTATGAGTAGGGCTGACAACTGATTCAAATATTCAATCGATGATTGTCCGTAATCACAAATCACATTTTTTAATCTGTTCAGAGTTTAAAACGGAGATTTGTCTTTATTAGTCTTGTCAACATGTGAGTGAACAAATATGCTTGCTTTAAGCAAATGTGTGTATTATTTATTGCAGGAAATCAATTAACACCATGAAGCAATGAGAAATATAGACCAGAAACCCTCATGTCTGTAAAGGGGAGACTCGTGGGTACCCACAGAACCCGTTTACATTCACATATATCGGCTTATCCCATTCTGGCGGGCTGGAGCCAATCTGAAAGTGAAAGCAGGGAACACCCTGGACAGGTCGCCAGACTATCACAGGGCTGACACATAGAGACTGGCATTTTTAAAATCAACAGTTAACCTAACCTGCACGTCTTTGGACCGTGGGAGGAAACCGGAGAACCTGGAGAAAACCCACACTAACACGGGGAGAACATGAAAACTCAGAGGGGTTCCCAGGCCAGACACGAACCTGCGACCCTCTCGCTGTGAGGCTACAGCGCTAACCACCATCGTGCAGTATCCTGCCATGACAGTTTTACCTTGCCAAAATGTAGCATAAGTTTGGAGCGTTATTTAACCTCCTTTACGACATGCTAATATAAACATGGTTGGATTCCTTCAGATTTCTAGGTTAATATGATACCAGTATCTTCTAGCTGTAAAGTCTACTACATCCTCCAAAAGATCTATTGCATTAATGTGTTAAAGAAATTAGTTGCTTTAAAACAAATTTGTGTTAAGGCTTTATTACCATGTTAACTTTGATGGTCCTAATCATAAGTAATATAAGTAAACAACCTTTTGTTTTCTTGTGATACTGACTTAAATATCTTGCTGTCTCAAGATAAAGCTTGTGATCTTGAGATAATGGCATAAAAAATAATTTGAATGATGTCATAGCC
This sequence comes from Pterois miles, assembly GCA_947000775.1. Lineage (NCBI taxonomy): Eukaryota > Metazoa > Chordata > Actinopteri > Perciformes > Scorpaenidae > Pterois > Pterois miles. The sequence continues at coordinate 4,074,913 of CAMQGK010000008.1, forward strand.
CATAAACCCATACAACCCCAATGAAATGATATTGAGACAAGTTAAGCAGTTGAGAAAATGCTGTTATTTCCAAATAACTTTTCCAGGGGCATCGCATGTGCTGTTGCTATGTAGAACAATGGTCTGGTCTTGCTGAAATATCTTATCCCTATCTCCTTGATCACAAGGCACCCTTTCTTGTTTCAGGGGCATCATCAGTGACTTCATTACCAGCGCTCGAACAAGTGTGGGCCGTTATAAATCTCATCCGAGCCGCCCGCCAATCCCAACTGGCGGATACGATTGTTATCCTTTGAGAAATTTCCCCGATGCCTAACGAGGCATTTAAGCTGCTGCGGTCGCCTTCGGAAGGAAAGTGGGGCTCGGAAAGAGGAATAATGTCCTCGTTCAAATTTGACACACTTGAAATAAAACGCTGACCATTTTGAAGGCATAAAAGTGGGAAGTGGGTGAGGGAGGCACAGTCTTACAGATGATTTTCACTCCTATTCAGCAGTTTCAGACCATCGGGGTATTAGACAGAAGACTTTTCCATTAGATTTAAGCCTGGCTTTTCACCAGCCTGCAGAGAGAACTCCCCCAATGATCTGTTGAATCAAGGAAAATAATCTCAATCCTTGCATCATTTTTCATCACGTCCTGCTGCTAAGAGCAGGAATCCAATACCATTTTATTTCACACCATGCATATAAGATAATAAACAATCCAAATGTAAATTAACTACCAGCATGTAGATCTCTCCACATGACTTATTATCATTCAAACACACAAATTTCAAACTGCAAATGCAGCTTTTTCTCAAATGCTTTTCTATATTTAGTTGACCACGCTCTCAAGGCTTTCCTTTCTTTAAAAAATAAGCAGCAAAGTAAACATCATTTTTGTGTCGACAGCCCAGATAATATGAGCTTCTAATTCTTGAAAATCTGCACTGACTCACACACTATGGGGAATAGAGCAGGAGAGGAAGGAGGAGAGCTGCCAGTGATTGATCGCTGAGCTGTCGAGAGGAGTTGAAGACGGGGGGGATTGGAAAAGCTCGGATTTGAGAAAATGCCAATAACTCATTTCCAAAGAAATAAACATCAGATGCATTTACAGCAAATCAGCGATGCACCGGAAAGGAAAACATGTTCATTTTTATCCACAAATGCCCAACAACTCCTACGCTGCACAAGGCAATCAAGTCATAAAATCACAAACACATCTGCCTATACAAGCCAGAAATACAACGGATCACAGCTATAAACTGTGGGTGGCGATTTGATTGTTCTTCCTCTGTTGTTATACCAGAAATGTAATGATTCAGATGGAGCATATATGACTGCTGTGGTCATGTAGGTTGTAGTTGGTACATCACAATATCAGAAATTTAGCAGGCGATACTAGTACCAGTGAAACTCCATGTTTCCTGGTAACAATTTGATACCAATAACAATAAATCCCATGTGCTTCAATGAGCACTCCATTAGTTTGCATAGTGTTTTTTGTCAGGAAGTTTATTTGAACAGGTAACATTTCTCTCTCAATCATCTATTTTCTATCGCTATGAAAACATCCTTCAAACAGGATTTTTGCCAAATTCTAAATTTTACATTATATCTGCACACATCATGATAATGTTATAATTTACCTTTGCCTAACACTCATACTTTTTACTTAATAGAGCTTGAATGCATCACCTTGAAACTCAGTGCGACCACCGTTAATGTTAGCTGTTAGCCGTGTTGCTTACCGGCTGCTAACAGTTAGCGCTAACGGATTTGTTATTGGCAATGAAGCATTGTAAGGGAAAATTAGGCTGCATCCCTCGGATGCACTGATAGTGAGTTTATGTCCTTTTGGATTTTAGACACTGTTAGCCCTGATGGTACCTATGGAGCTGGTACCAAAGTCAGTTAACATCAAATCAGTTAACATGACATCCCTACTTACAAGAGTGATGTAGACATGATTAAAACTCCAACAATTAATCAGTTAATCGATTAATTGTTAACAAATTAATGACCATCTATTTGATAATTGATTAATTGGCTTGAGTAATGTCAAAATTCTCTCATTCCAGCTTCTTAAATGTGAACATTTTCTGGTTTCTTTACTCCTCTATGACAGTAAACTGAACATCTTTGAATTGTGGAAAAAACAAAATATTTGAGGATGTCATCACTTTTAACCATTTTACAGACTAAACAACTTATTGATTAATCAAAAAAATGATCAACAGATTAATTGACAATGAAAATAATCGTTAGTTATAGCCCTCTGCTTGACAGATCAGAATGTGACAGTAATGGAGACCTTTGGGGCTGTAAATAATATGTATTCATATTCAAGCAGGGTTGTGGGTCATGCAGCAATTTTCGAATAGTAATCAAATAATTCCCTGTGATTTTCAAATAGTATTTTGCTTGGAATGCACATCCCCAATATACATGCAAGTCCATTTACCATTTACTGAAGGTATAGATTATTTTTTACAACTTTTCAGCAGGACCATGAAGACACCTGGACCACTCCCCTCTAGGACAGGAAGCTACACCCCTAAGCCCAATGCTAGACACAAGAGCACAAGCAGTGACAAGAAACTGATGAGACTAATTTCTGTCTGTGGCAGCACTCGACGGCATCTGATGCAAAACGTCCCATAGGTACTCACCTGGATTTAGATCAGGGAAATGTGAGGGCCAGTCAGTGGCATCAATGCCGTCATCATCCTGGAACTGCCTAGACACTCTGGCGACATGAGGCCAGGCATTGTCCTGCTCCAGGAGGAACCCTGGGCCCACTGCACCAGTGTAAGGTCTCACAATCACTCTATGGATTTTATCCCAGTATGTAACAGCAGTTAGGGTACCGTTGGCTATGACATGGAGGTCTGTGTCCCTCCAAAGATATGTCTCCCCAGACCATCACTGACCCAAAGCTAATCTGATCATGCTGGATGATGTTACCACGGCATTTCTTGTGTGGGCACATGTCCAGCTAGACGATGTCGGGACCTCATGCCACCTTCGTGGAGTCTGTGTCTGACAGTTTGGTCAGAAACATGCATTCCAGTAGCTTACTGGAGGTCATTTTGTAGGGCTCTAGCAGTGCTCCTCCCGTTCCTCCTCTCACAAAGGAGCAGATACCAGTCCTGCTGCTGGGTTGATGCCCTTCTACAGCCCTCCTTGTGTAATTGCCAGTCTCCTGGTATCTCCTCCATACTCTTGAGACTATGTTGGGAGACTCAGCAAACCTTCTTGAGACTGCATGTATGGATGGATGTGCCATCCTGGAGGAGCTGGACTACCTGTGCAACCTGACTGAGCTGCAGGTACCACCTCATGCTACAAGTAGTGACAAGGGCACTAGCAGAACACAAAACTAGAGAGGAAGCAGTCAGGACGGACAAGGAGACAGCAACTGTCTGTGACTATAACATGTAAAACCATTCCCTCTGTGGCGGTTGTCATGTTGTCGCCTCTCCGTTGCACCTGTTGTCACTTTAATTTGCACCAAAGCAGGTGAAAGTGATTCACAATCACTTGTGCTTCCTAAATGGACACATTGATATCCCGTTTATACCTAGTGCAAAGTTTTACACTTAAAGAAACAGTTTTACTTTTGGGAAATACATTTACTTACTAAACTAGTAAGTAAATGTATTTCCCAAAAGGTAAAACTGTTTCTGAGTTAAATGAGAGACTGATACCTCGATGTCAGTGTGGGACTGATCTACCCATGTAACTCTGAGCAAGAAGTTGCATATTTCCCAAAAGGTTAAGTTTTTGAAAAGTGTTTGGGTTGGTGCTCATGGAGGTCCAAAACTCTGAGCAGTTAACTGTAACAGTATGTGATACAAGTCAAAGCTTCAGAAGTCGGTCCCTGGGGTTTTCTTATTCCTTATTTCATTTTTCCCTATATTTCCCTCTTTCTCTGTCTGGTGATCCTGCTGACTTTTGGGTTGTTTGTCTTGCAACAATCTGAGAATCGGAGGTAGTGCTCAGTGAAGCAGCTCAGTGTCTGCCCAGTATCAGAGGCAACCATGTGGCTCTGAGAAACCTTTTCTCACGCAACAACAGCTTTGTTTATGCTTCGCTAAAGTCTTGACACCATATTGTAAAATAGCATTATGCAATCATACAGGTAGCCAGGGATGTTTTGCCATCTGCTAACCTCCACTGCCATCAAACTCTTTTGGACAGTAAACAAGAAAAGTTTAAATTTACGTTGAAAAAACTGTATTTTGCATCAAGACAATTCAATCGTTCAATTCAAATAAAACTGGACCTAGTGGACGGGTTTACTAAGTTTAGTTACAGCACCCCGGTCGCAATAAATGGCATGTGATTGACATGGCAATTGCAAGTCATTTTGCGTGCAATAGGACCACCTTTCTCGCTTTTGGCGTGTCATTTGTACGACATGTAGTCTGCATTGTAAACATACCTGTATAAATATGATACACTCAGATTTAGTGATAGACAGAATAGAATGAAAAGTGACAAAGTTTTACATTGAGCAGCTGTCTGAATTGTCAAAAACATGAGTTGAAAGCATGGTTATGATAACCTCATTGATACAGGATATTTTAGCAACACCGTTAATGATATTTAAGAAAAAAAACTGAATCACTTTCAAAATACCACTGACTATATTCTGGCTGATATGCTATGTATTTTCACACAACTTACACACAGTTACCAAACATAGCTTAATTAATTAGTTGTGGTGTGTTTGGTGGGACCTATTGGTGAGGTTGCAAATTGCAGCTATTGAGTTACTAAATGAACTGAATAAAGTTTGACTGATCTGACCGTTTTGTTTCGCTTAATGCGCCTTATAATCCGGTGCGCTTTATAGTGTGAAAAATACGGTAATCTTTTCCCAAGTCCCAATTGTGCAGGAGATCTACCGTGGCTGACACGAAAATGTGAAAATGCGAATCTAGAGCCAGTGTCTAGTCTATGTAGATACAAACGGCTCATTTTAAGGTAATTAAAAACATAACCATTCTTATTTTCAGTTGATTATACATTAAAGAAAACATACTTATTAATATTATACTCCATTTCTGCCAATAGACCCCCCCTTATTGTTACACACTGTGTTACACTGAGTTAATGTGCTTGTTAAAAAGATAATTAAGGTATACTGAATGTGGAAATTTAAGAAAATTATAATTAATCATCATAAAGAACTACAAATGCAGACATTCTTCAAATATTATTACTTAATACTACTTAAGATGAATAAATTAAAGTATGTATATAAATGCCTTTAAATACCATTTATGTAACAAAATTTCTATGTGTATTTCTGCATATACACATATGTATATCATTATTATAAGCCAGTGATTGCATGTGATAGAGGTATTACAAAACTGAAACCTGGCAACAAGAGAGACAAAAAAAAAATTGTTTATCGCTTTGCAAGAGGTCATATTACAGCAAGCAAATACACTGATAATATTTATTACTGCCTCCTAGAAAGGTGTGCCGTATTTACAGAAACTGTCGATGAAACATCTGCTGCGTAGCTGAGATCATGTTCGTCTCTCGCAGCGAAAGACTCCCAGGAAGTCTAGCTCTGGCTGCATGTGAGCCAACTAAACTATAATGAAAGACATACAGCAGACATGGATCTCAATGTGATCATTCTCGTTTTCAGCATTTATATTCGGGGAGACGCAGGCTGGGATAACACAATAGTACTGACATGTGGGTCAGTTTACCTTCTGTATTTCCTCAACTGGAGTGAATGATATCAAAGAGGAAATAGATTGCATTTGACTTGAAAGAGGGAAGTTCTGAGCTTTAATTCCTCGGAGGAGACAAACATCTGTATTTTTATCCGTTTCATTTCTCTTTCCTTTTCTGTTTCCCTCTGGAGGAAAGGAACAAAACTTGTCAAATATGATTTGTTGATGTGTTCCTCCATTTCATCCTGTAAAGCTTTATAACACACATATATATTATATTATATTATCTATATATATTTGAGCCTTCAGACTGGGTTATCGGCCCTGACAACATGGAGAGGGTTTTCCAAATATAAAGACCATTGATAGTGTGGAAACGCTCGCAATGATGCAACTTGTTGAGTGTTGACGTTTATGCCTTTACGAGATGATTACTGGAGTCATTTCTTGGCTTTGATTACGCTCTGAGTTCAGCAGAGTACATACGGAGAGCATGGGGGTAATGGGAATGTCACCAAGCAGTGAAGGGCGCACGTACAGTATGTTTGATTCAGACCAGTTTACTCAGACGGCTTTGTTACTGTATCTCCTTCACTCCCACACAGCATCGCTGCATAAGCCCGATAGTCCTCTGAGTCAGAGTTGATGTAAACAACAAGAGAGCTTCATGTCCAGCCAGAGCCTAGCAGGAGAATGGATATCAACCCAGCGACATGTGATTTGCATAGACAGCACAGAGGGATTAGGGGTATGATCTGTGTAGCGTCTCAGAAAAGGGAGAAGGAAAAAAAAAAAAAAAAAAAAAATGTGTCGCTGTAATTCATGAGCACCACGAGCCCTCAGATTTGTTTTCATGTGATTCCAACCAGCAAATCCCGATCAGACAGTTATCCTGATAGGAGAAAAACATCCCGGCTTCACATTTAAATATCTGCTGTCCCAACTTTTATCAATGACAGACAGACAACGGCATGTCAGGCGAGCATCATTTGGTATTATGTTTCCCTTCGCTCCGTATCTGTGAAGGCTGTGCCGCGAAACAAACAACAGGTCTCTCGATTTCATTTTCACAGTTTTTTGGCCTGCTTTTTAATTCTTTTTTATTTCCTGTTGTTGCCCTCTGACAGGCCTGCGGGGAAGTCATTTCGTATTTTTTAGGAAGAAGATGTAGTGTCTATCACCATGTGAGTGTATTTTTAAAGGCGCAGGCGAGGCCGACAATACACCTGCTCCGTGCTGCGGGAGCTGAAGGGGAATCCCCCTGTGGCACCTTGTCGAGCAGCCATGTCAATTGTTTGTTTGCATACTGAATAGCTCCGGGGCACTATGTTGTCTCGCTCGGAGAATAAGCAGCTCATCACTACCCACGGGCCATCAGGGTATCTGTATGCCAACCAGGAAGATTCACTGGCATCGACAATCATGTCACTGTCATTAAAGCTAAAGAAATCCACCTGCTGGGTGGAGGAGAAAGGCCAGCATTAAAAGGGCACTCGGCATTGACACATAGCACATTTGGAGGTGAGTTAATGGATAGGATGGACACTTGGGATGTCACGAGAACCGTTTCTTCACTACCAAGTTGATGCCAATATTCTGAAAACGTGACTACAGGTACTGCAAGTACCATCAGGGCTCGAGACTAATTCGTCCCTGGGAAAATGTGTCTGGGATGCAGTAAACTCACTATCCACGCACCCCATTTCTACCTGATGATGCTATAGTGTTGTCAAAAATATCAAAGTATCGATACATACGGTACTGAATATCTGTAATGGTTGCAACACTCATTTTCTGCAGTATCGACACACAAGTACCAGCTGTGTTTTCTGCTCTCTCGACACACACACCACTACTTTTAATAAAATCTATGCCCTCAATGTTGTAACTTTCTCAGTGATATTTAAAATGGCATCGAGGTTAGAAATTTCAGTACTGTGTCAACACGATAATGTTAAATTTAAAACAACAAATCAGTGTTGAAATCGGCAGGAAGAGAGCAAGCTAACGTTAGCTGTTAGCTTCATGCAGGACTGTGCTGATCACCGGCTGCAAACAGCCAAAGTTAACCAGCTCTCACCCTGCTGATTTTAACACAGGAGGTGCCATTGATTTATATTATGATGCGTTCAGGCTCTATTCAGTAAAAATAATTATTTGGTGAAGGTAAATTATGACGTTATCATGATGTATTCAGACTTCTGAAATGTAAAACACCTCCCGTATTGAAATCAGCGGGATGTGAGCCAGTTAGCTGTTAGCAGCCGGCAGCTAACTAGCGCTCCTCCCTGTGGTTTCAACACGGGAGGTGCCATTGACTTACATTTTGATGCTTTCAGTCTTCTATTCAGTAAAAATTAATATTTGGCTAAAGTTAATTCTAACATTATCAAGATATAATCTTGTAAAATGTAGTTTTTTTCGCAAGAAACAAAGAAATCCAGTTGTTAGACAACAGAGAGGGAATTATGTCCGGTTTAACTTCCTGACAAGTATGTAACCGTATGTAAACGGTAAAATCAAAAACGATAAAAAGAGTGCATGTTGAAGCAAGTACTGTGACATCCCTAATACGATGGACGCTTCATCTTCTGAAGAGTTTATTGTTAGCTCTTGTACTACAATGGGAGAAGTTGTTGCTTAGCTTCCTTAGCAATGTTATTGCCCTTGATCTCAACTGAAAATGTGGTTACGAAGATGAAAAGGAGCTTGTCATAGAGCTTTTACTTTATTGTTGCTGCTGCTAAGGTCAAAGATTGTGAAACCTCAACATGAAAGCCACTCCTGTCCTTTAATATGATAATAAACTATTTCCAATTAGTGTTCACCCTGAAGCTTTAAAGCTAAAACTTTCCAACAGGGTTGAAAACGATGATAAGTGTGAACATTAGCTTGGAAAGTTAGCACTAAACGTGAGTCACCAAATCAATCACAGCTCCTCTCTCTGGTTCTAAATGAAAGGGCTTTTGACAATCAGTGATAGCATGAAATAAGACAGATACGCGCTGGACAAATGTAATAATACACTTTCCACATTAGCCTTTTGCTTGTGCTTTAGAGGAGCTTCAATTGAGCCCTTTGTGAATTTAATCAGAACTGTAATACGACACTTATCCATTTCATGCTGTGGTTAGGACGAAAAATACTCCACATCAATGCTTTTCTGGTTCTAAACAGCCATCTCAGTTAATACTACAACACATATAGTAATAGTGCCTTCAACACTGCCCTTATTTGTTTAGGGTTACAAACAGTGACCCCTATTTTCTTATTTCCATTTGCAGTAAACTGAATTTCATGGGCTGCCTGACTATCTAGGCCACTCAGTGACTTTGAGGAACATTTGATTGATTCCCTCAAGACAAGAAATATTATTCTGCCTTCACAAAACTAGGCCTTAGCATGTTAACTAAATATACATATTTATACTGACACATCCTACAAAATTCTATAACATTAAAATAGACCCAGATAAAAATGGAGGCGCCCATAAATTGTGCCAAGTCTGTATGATACATGACAACCTGTCTTTTCTTTTGCAGCAGCATGTTGTAAATAAAATTTGTACGCTGTTCAGAAAAGCAATTTTCATATCTTGCACAGCTCTTGCGTTTTTTGTTTTTTTTTTTAAGCATAGCTCCACAGAGAGAGCTATACGGTTGGTCCGCTGGGCTGCCGGCTACGTTTTCCCTCGGGATAAATCCCGGTGCATCTCGTCTCAAAACGCTACTTAGATAGGCCCTGTGGGACGTGGGCCTCTGAGGGGCCCCGTCTTCAGGAGGAAACACCCGCTTCTCTTTATGCTCGGCTGCATCTGAGTAAGAAGAAAAATGACAACCTGGATCCACTGTTGTTCTTACAGCATATCCATTTTTATGACAAAAATTGATTTTTTTTTTTTAAGCATAATATGAATTTATGTCACAATCACTTTTACAGTTTTTGGCCTGAAGATGTAGTTTGATGAGATTTATTGTCTTTTGACAGTATAACATTTTATGTTACAGCAACTTCCAAAGAGCACATAAAAGGTAAATTATACCTTATTCTACGATAACGGCTTAAATGTTTAAGTTATGGTTAAGAGTGCAACCTATGCAGTGACACACAAGATGTTATTAATATTACACATTAAAGGAGACATATGTTCATTTTCAGGTTCATGCTTGTATTTTATGTCTCTACTAGAACATGGTTACATGTTTTAATGTTCACAAAGCTCATTATTTTTCTCATACTGGCTGCCTGAATATACCCGGATTCAGGCTCCGTTTTAGCGCCAGTCACTTTAAGACCTCGTCCTGAAAAAAGCCCAGTCTGCTCTGATTGGCTTACGAGAAAAATGTGGTGCACCTCAAGCTGTTAGAGGCAATGTCATGAAGTTAAGCCTTTAACTATTAATTCCCAACAAACAGAGGCAGAAAGAAACACTCAGGACACGAGGTCATGAATCTACACAAAATATGTGTTTAAGGACACCTGCCAATGGTGAAATATCTTCACTATGTGGATTTCATTCCAGATCGCTTGCTCTTCCCAGCCCGCGCTTTCAAATGTGAACTTTACATATTTCATGTTTTATATTCTATTAAGAGGAAAATTTCCACCATAGCAGGCACTCCACATACCCAAATATCAGAGTTTTTTCATCATATGTCCCCTTTAAAGTGTTGTGGGAGGTGTGCTGCTTTCTTGCCAAGAGTTAGGTGAGACCATTTATACCACTCACGTTTGTACATTAGGAATGTAGCTAGACTCTGACAGGTGGTTAGCTTAGCTTAGCTTAGCTTAGCGTAAAGACTAAATATAGGGAACTAGCAAAATCTGCCTGCCAAGCTAAATTCACATACATATTCATGTATATGAATTGTAAAAACTACAATTTGCCATTGTACGGACTGTCGGACAGCCGACTAGCCAGACTGTTCTCATAGCTACACTTATGAAATGCAATGCAATGTAATTCATGTAAATATATATTCCCCAAAGTAAAATTTAATCAGCATGATCAAACAAATTATCGGCTGCAGGCAGCATGGGTGGGTCAAAACAAAACTTTTGCCCAGGAGACTGGAGTCAACGTTGATTTTTCACGTAACTTCCATACTTAACACCACTTCAATAGTTATTTTAACCCAAACCACGATCTTTTCGTAAACCTATGTAGTTTTGTTGCCTACACCTAACCAAGCTGTTTCCCGTGAAGACAGAAGTTTGTTTGTACAAGGCTGTATGCATGAAACAGGCGGATATCGACACATGTAGCCGAGAATGCATGAAAAATTAAGACTAACTTGTCATGAGATATCATACTAGCCATTGTACGAGGATACATCAAACTGGCACATGAGCCCCAAAAGATGTTGTTATTGTCATTTTTACACTTTGTCTTTCATGCAGATTAAAAAAACAAGATAGAAGTTGTTTCTAAGTAAACTTTATAGGTGCTCGTAGGGGACTTTTATTACCTAGAGATAGAGTAAAGCCGGGCTAACAGTTTCCCTGTTTCCAGTCTTTTTGCTAAGCTAAGTGACAGCTGCATCCTCCAGCTACATACATACATAAAACCATGCAGCTTTACGAATGGCATGGCTTTCCTCATCTAACACTTAGCAAGAAAACAGTTCAATGACACTGCAACAACTGATTTTTTTTGTCCACTTAGGGGCAGTAGAAACAAGCTTTGAATACAACATTGACAAATTATTGCCTTTTATTCTGACATTGCAAACATGTTGGACAAACAGTACTCTGAGTCCAAGAGACATGGGGCACAATCAAAGAGGGTATGATGCATAAACTAAAAACAATAGACGAAAAATGTGATTTTCAAAGTTGCCCTGCTCCTCTCTTTAAATGCACGCTCCCTTTTTAATGCCGACAACATCCATTATTTCAACTTTCTCCCCTTGCCTACTGATGCTCAGCACTCCTCTCTGCAGTTCAGTTGCTCGCTATCTCCCAAGATAATTTGATGGGAAATTTATTTCATTTGCACATCATACCACACTGGCTGTAATTAATTGCTCTGCTGTTCGTTGTACAATAGTTCACTGACTCCTTTGTGTGACTACAGGCTTGTTACTGTTCTGTGATATGTGGTGCCATGCTGAAACTGGTAACAGATGCTGCTGTCACCGAAAAAGTCCACCTAGGTGACTCCAAAACAAATAATCCCTGGAATTAATAAACAGCAGCCTATATTAATGCATTCAACTCTGCTTAAAAGGGCGCAATGAAATAGTCAAAATTCCTCTGATTATATTAAGGCTGTTAGTGGATATTATAGTAGTTTTGTGTTTTTAGTGCTCTTGGAATATTGGCCCTCAAACAGGATATCACGCATTAAAATATCTGATCTTAAATGGGCATATGCTTGTTTCTCAATCTCTGTTTTATCTTTCCCATCTGTTACAAACACATATCTGGAACAAACTCCCAGAAAACTAGTCTGCTCCAACTCTCAGTTCTTTTAAATCAAGACTTTTCTGTGTGACACAGCATTTTATTAAAGGAGACATATCATCAACAACACTTTTTCAGTACTTCTATGTGTACATTTGGATATCTGGAGTGCCTACCAACCCACAAACTGTGAAGCAAGATGACCCAGTGAGTTTTTGTGGGCTGCCTAGATAAAAAAACATGCTTCAACAAGTGAAAAGGAGTATCATACTTTTCTTAAAGAGACAGGTGCAAAAACAGAGCTAAAGGGTGAATACAGGTATATTCAGACAGACAGTGTGAAAAAATAATGTGTTTTTTGAACATTAAAGCATGTAAACATGTACTAGTGAAAACCAAAAATACAAGTATGAATCTGAAAATGAGCGTGACATGTCCCCTTTAAGTTAAATGCTGTAATGGTTACAGCGCAGGCCACTTAACCTCCATAACTTCCTAAGGTTGATTCGATTCTCTGCAAAACACCACAAACAAACAAGAAAAATAAGAGATTAACAAGAGAGACAATTTGGTCCTGTTTATTCATATCTCAGCACCGGCTGCATTGTCATTTGTATTCTATCGTTGATTTGTCTTCATTTCACTCTTTTTATAAGCCTATTGATGCGTGTGTTTCTATATTGCCTCGAGTTTCTTTTATATACTTTCTGCTCTATAACAATCATCATATTCATGTTTTTTGGCATTGTAAGATTTTAGGTTTGGTTGAGAAATGTAATATTTATTACATTTTGTGAATTTTGCATTTGAAAAATGCATAAAAAAAAGCTTTGTATAAATGCAAGGTCTTTATTCAGCCACAGTGCATAACTGGATTATTGGACGCTATGGGCATTGTGTAGATTCTGTTGCTGAAGCTGTTATTGTTGTTGTAGGCTATTAGATATCTTATCATACCTTGTTTTAATAAAACAATTATTCCAGTTGTGTCAAGTGAAAATTAAAATCACTTATTAATTACCTATTATTTATTAGTAAACAGGTATTAAAGGGGTAATCCAGTCATGTAGTGATGTACTTCGGGGCCTTCTGAGACAGATTTAACACAGGATCTATTGGCAGAAATGCAATACAATATTAATAAGTACGCTTTCTGTGTATAATCAGCTGAAAATATGACTCTTTGGGGTTTTATTACCTTAGAATGTGGCATTTATATCTACAAAAGGAGCGGCTCTTCTGCACGGAGCTGGCCGCCATGTTTCTGGCTTTAGATAGCGCTATTCGCCTTTTTGCCATCATTGTTCTCCTACATGCATTCTCCTACACACTGCACATGCGAGACATTTAAGTTGGTTGCAATCTCCAACCTCACATCTAGAGGTCGCCAAATCCTAAATCCTAAACTGAGCTTCATGCGATGGGATGCAGCATCAAACGCACAGGATGTTAACACATAGCAGGCGCGTATTAAGTTACTGTAAAGGTTGGAGGCTGTTTGCTGCAGGCTATGGATAAACCCTGCAGGGTCTTCACCTTGACTGCAGTGTTTGGGAGGTGGCAACACATCACAATTTGCAGCTATAATGAATCTAATTCCATTGCCCTTCATACTCCACCGCTCCCTTTAGTCGAGTCTCTTCCTCTGAATACTTTTCCAGTTTGTAGATGGAGAAACACACTTCTTCCTGCTGATAAATATGCCCTACAACCAAGTCTTTTCCTTTATGGAACCGGTTGAAGGATGCCCGATAGCAAGCCCTAAGCCTTCCTGTCATCATCATACACTCTGTTGGGATTCGTACAAGTGAAAATCAATAAATTATCCATTGCTCATTATTTTTCTTAGGAGGAGAGAGATACTATCATGTAGGAACAGTATATTTTTAAGCCAGTTATGATAATTGTGTGCTACACATTTATCTCTTGGTACTGCTTGGGTTTATTGAGACTTTCAACCTTAGAGGAAACATACTATTTGACTGTGACAACACATTTTAAACGATTATATTTTTATGCCGCTGACAATATGTGCATATATACACTGTGTCACAGCAGCATCCACTTCCTTCCTATAGGTAGGTTCACGATCCAGTTCCATATAGGAAACGGAGTAAGAAGAGATCACAACCTCTGATTTCTATATTTTTGTATTTGTATGAAAAAGTACAAAAACTGCGTATGGATCATGTATTGTTTGCAAAACAACATATTGTTTACAGTTGTCACTACACTGCTTCTATTCAAGACAGTGCCACTGCAACGTGACACTGCATACAGTCAATGACAGAATATACACCATATGGACCAAGACATATAACTAACTAAATAAATAAAAAACAAAACTGGCAAGATAAGCGCTGTGATTCAGAGGTGATGAAATAGCAAACAAACAATACAATAAGCCCGACAAACTGCCTTTGAAACAGTAGAAACGACAGCTGAAGATAGCTCAGTGGGAAGACATGAAAAGATGAAATCACAGTTATTTAGTGTCACGTATCAAAAGAACTCTGCATACAAAAGAAAAATTAAGCTGAGCTGATTGGAAAAGGCAACCGTTGCTCTCTAAAAACACTGATTTGATAGTGATGGAAATGAAATTTAAAGGCTAAATTCCTCTCATCCCTCTCCCCTCGTGTAATGCACTTCCTAACTCATCGCTTGTTTTGTGCGGTTCGTCTGTACTTGGACATCATGGGAACAAAAAGTTGCGGCGCCCTTGGGCAGACACGTAAAGTGACTTTGTCACCGCCGCTGCTGAGCTGCACATTTATTGTTCATTGAAGCAAATCTGACCAAAGGAGTGGAGGTCAAGAGAAAGACAAGCCGGTGTGGGAACGGAGCATTATATAAGGTCTGTTAAAAACTTAACATGACTGAAGTGACACAAATTATTAAGAGGAACGTCTCATCTGTGCGTTCCAATGTAGGCAAAGTTCACAACAGGGTTTTGGTCCCCTGCCATTAGGGACCGTCATCAGAGCAAGGATGACGAGAGGGGACGTCTCTAATTAGCCCTTGTCAGCACAAATGACATTCTGATCACGTGTTTCTGGTAATTACTTCACTTTTATGATCTCTCCACTCATCTTAGGTTGACACGATAGCAGCAGAGTGAGCCTCTTTAAATGTATGTGGAGCTTCCTGGCTAAAGTGGTAGAAGGAGTGGATATAAAAACGGAGGGAATAACCGCCTCGATCCTCCACTTTCAAGCCCTGAGGCGCCCTAATGTGAAAATTCTCACTTTATCATCTCCAGTGCATAAAATTGAGGTGTGTGGTGTATTTACGTGGACTAACAGAGTCTTGACACTGGCAAGTCTGTACTTATCTGTTTGCACACCTTTTAGGTGGCTTTGGTTGATAGCCCCTGCCTTCCTGAACTTCTACCAACTGAGCTGGTTATATGTGAAATTAAAAAGGGAAATTATTAAACAGCCGGCTGAAGCTAAACACGCTTCCTGGACACAGGGCCAGGGGAGTGATTCATTTTCATCCCGTCTTAGCCTGCAAAATTGATTCAGGCATTACCATGTGCTCACAGAGAGTATCTATATATTTAGCAGGTAGGGCGTTTAAAGAGGGAGGGGTGGGGAGACTGGCTGAACAAAATGGAAATGTATACATTATGAATGTCCAGCCAAAGTTTTCAAAATTTTGAGGAAATTAATTGTTTTGCCGACTAATGATTACCTCACAGGAAGCCAAATAGCATCCCTCGCTTCTGAGACACACGGCCTGGTCGCACTAAAGTCATTTTGCCTGCAATAACAACGCTGTTCTTGTTTTCGGCGTGTCATTTGTACGTCATGTAGTCTGAATGGACTGCAATGTAAACACATCAGCATACATTTGGGTCCAACAAACACAGTACTTTCAACTAGGAGACCAGTGTTCGTGCCCCAAAGTGTTGAGTTATTTTGAAGTTTCATTTATTACATATTTTTTACTGTTTTCCATTTTGTTGCCTAAACCCAGCTGCTCCTGAACTTGCGGTATCAGCCGATACAGAGTGCTGATCTGATACCAGCATGATTTAAATAAATTTTTAAAAAAAAGTAGAAGAAGTAGATCTTGTTATTATTGTTAACTATTGAAGGTTGTGCTCTTTCCCGTAAAGCATCTTCAAATGTTTTATATGATTGCTGGTGTTGGAATTGGAAACACTAGTGCCACCCATTGAAATGAAGCCTTACATACTGTACATATCCCTGTTTTACTGGTTGGATTTTCCACTGTGAAATATTGCCAAACGGCTGACAGTTTCCTCACTCTGACTACCGTTACCGTTACACTCTCCATTAGCACTGCACTGTTGTTGTTTGCTATCATCACCTGACAAACTACATGCAGTCAGTTCTTGTTCACTGCTCTAAAACAGTAGTTGCCAATGGCGGATCAGTGTATAGACTGGGGTACTCGCCAACACCTGATACCGAATTTTGGGCAGTGTCGGACAAATTTTTGAGTTTGGTATCCGTACTGAAAAAACTGCAGTACTGCCGACACAAAATACATTCTCATGGCATGCCGAATGTCGTTGTAATGCCACGCTATTTATACGCCGCCCCACGAGATTGGGTCGGAGAGACACTTTATGTGGCTTCTCTGGAATTCAAGAGGAATAACTACAGAACGTGTTAAAAAGCCCTTGAATTTTCAGTTTGCTTCTGCGCAGACCTGCTGTACCCTTGGCAGGAACACAACTCCCCAACAGCTCCCAAAACCTCTCCCTGCGGGGAATCATTAGGAGGGACATATGTGACATCGCTTGAATCTGTGACCTTGAAAGCCTTACGGGACTACTGGATCGGTAGACACATCATTGAATAATACACAGCTCTTTTGCTGTGTGAAACACAAGGGGATGGTGAAGGGGGGGGGCAGAGCATTATGCTAAAATATGTACCATTTCCACTGTGGTCTGGTGGGCCTCATCGACTGTTGTTTGTGCTGCGGTGGCCACGGCTTCTTGGTTCGCTCCATCTCCGACTCGAGCCTCATTATGTGTGACAGCACTCGGAGGAAGCAGGTAGAGGCTGGAATGAAAGGAAGGGAGGGAGATGGGCCTTCTCCTCCTCCTGATATCATGGAGGAATCAATTGATGCTGTTTTGTGCACTTTTTCTGCTGACCTAGCGAGAATAGGGGGGAAATATTCGGCCAGTTGCCTATGGCATGGCAGCTAGAGTTTGAGTTTAGCTCACTCTGTCACTATTATAACCCCCATCCCCATGCTTCTCGCCACTGCAAGCACACTCGCACAGGAAAATGTGTGCATACACACACACACTCGTGCCAACCTCTTCGTCTAAAATGCATTTGTCGCCTGTGGTGTTACGGCATTGGACTGTCTGCTAGATATTAGGGTTGTGGGGGTAAATCTAGATGATGGATGATTTGTGTTGTGCTGTCAAAACCGGCGCTTGATAAAAGAACAACACAGGACAGACGCACAAGACAAAGGGACGGTGGAGGGAAAGAAAAATTCACATCAATATCTCCTCTTACCAAATTCATATCACTGAAACAATTTGAATCGGTGCCTATTTGTGGCATCAAGAGGCCTGCTGCTTATGAGTTTGTTTACAGCGTCAGATGCAAAAAAAAAAAAACAGCCAAAACATTCGGCAAGCTACTTGGAGCTGCACTTGCAAGGTAAACATTATTATGATTCCTCAATCAAATGTTTTCTGCTCCACGTTGACTCAACTCACCAGGCGTCTTCAGCCGACTGTGGGCAGAACAAATGCGCCGCTGTCTTGTCTTTAAGAGGAATAAATATTGATATGCTCCAGTGGCCTGGTATGTTAATTAAATACATGCTTATTGAAATTCAATGACAGCTGGAATTTCACAGTGAGCAGGGGATCGTGCCTCTCCCCCAAGAGTGTAAAACATAATTGGTTGACAGCAAAAAGTAACACACAATTAGTTAGGGAGGTTTAATTAATATTATTCAGGCAAGGTCCTCAGTTTGGATGCGTCCTACAGAGCGCTGCCTTGCTGTTGTATGGATGCAGCAGATGTGGCGCTGGGAGCTTTAGGCAATTCGTTGACATGTACAACAGGGGTCCGTGGTTGGAGCTGTAAACCCTCGGTGGAAACAGATGCAGTGCACAAAAACAGTGATGGCATTTTATGAAATATCTCTGTTTAAAATTTTCAGAAGAGTTGTCTCCAATCAAATGTGGTGCCCTGTAGAAATTCCTGTTTGCAATTATTAACATCTTATCACAATTAATGTGTGTTAAATAATATAAGTACAAAATAAAATAATAAGTGCCATCAAACCTACCCGATTTGACTCTTATCAGCTCATTAAATGGGCGTTATCAGTCAGTAGGGACCTGCTGCACCTACTATGTTGTAAAAATGGAAGCAAAATGATCTAACACATTGTAAAAATGATTGAAACTTTACGCTCTGAGCACAAACAAATCAGCTTGTTCAGGTTTAAAAGATAGTGTTTGGGCTTAAAAACTACATTTGAAAAGTTAAAGTGAAACTGTCTATATTACAGCAATACTTTTGCTTCCTTCATAAATACTACTGCCGCTAGAGATCACTGTCTTTTTTTTCTTTCTGCCCATGTGACTAGATTATAAAAAACTACTAACAGATGCAGTAGGCCCCTTCTGACCCACATCTATGATGCTTATAATCACTGATAACGCCTATTTAAGAGAAGAGAAGAAGAGGAGAACCTGCCGCAAGGAGAGACCTGCACAGAGTATAAAGACCCAGACGTTTCTTCATCTCAGTTCCACATCAGCTAGCCGTCCTTGTGGAACGTATAAGCGAAGCTTAAGAATCCACAGTCACGCTTGCGGCACAGTGGCGCTTTAATCTAATTGCCAACATCAGCATGCTACCACCATAAGCTCATGCAAAGCAGGTGTAATGCTCACCATGTTCACCATCTCAGTTTAGCGTGTCAGCAAGCTAACATTAGTAACAAATACAAGGTACAGGTGAGGCTGATGGAAAGGTCATAGTTGTGCAAATATGTCATCAGAAACTGAAATTGGACAAAGAATAGTTTTGACCTGATGGCGGTGCTAGAGGAAAATTTTAGGATCCTGATGGGAATGTGTGAAATTTCATGGCAAGCCATCCAATAACTGTTGAGATATTTCAGTAAAAGCTAAACATATCCACCTCATGGTGGCACTAGAAGGAAAGTAGGTAGAAAGCCAGTCCTCCTCTGGGGACCATGAATGTCCATACAAAATGCAACACAGAGACTTGGGTCTCACTTGAAAGTACTGGCTACACTGATGATTGAATTTCACTGAATATTTTGCACAGGTCTCGACAAAGCTTCAGTTCAAGAACAATTTTATCAGCGTGGCTATACTCCCACAGCATATATCCCACAGTCAGTCAATCCAATGTGAAGATACACTTAATTAATGCTCACCTTCCACTGTCACTGGGGCTGTCGCCTATTTCTTCCTATAGTGGCATTGACACCTGGAGTCCATTGTGACTCATGTATCACACACTTAAATGGCCTCGCAAGGCTTATGGACAACAATCCGCTTTGTTTTGGGCTATTGTGCGAAACATTAAAAAGCAATTTGCAGGCAGACCTATTGAACAGACCTGCAAACACTCCCCCAACATCACTCCCCTGGTGGATTGTTATTGTCACTGAGCGTTTAGGGGGAGGGAGACCTCTGACGGTAGGCATTTGGGAAGTTTCAGACTTTATTGAGCTGGGCTCCACAAAAGGCAAAAAGGAAGTGAGTTAAAAGGGAGGTTTGCTGTGATAATGTAGCACAAAGGCCCATTAGACTACAATTACCTGCCTGATAATTATAAGTTAAGTGTTGTTCCTGCTCTGCAGTACCAAGGTCCTATTAGATGTTTGGCTTTATTTGATCAAACCTGCCAAATTTCAGTATGAACAGGGTCAGGGAGTTAGATCTGTACCTGAAAGCCAAGCATCAGTCGTCCTGACTGTGGTCATAGCTGCAGTCGAAGAAAAGTCACAGCATCCAACAGCAAGATTCGGCACCAAACAGCATCATATTCACATGCAGCCAGGCAATAAAACCAGGTCAATTAACAAGAGAAATACGGCATTTCATGCTCACATTCACGCAGAGCAATTTACACTTGGATTCCCTGATTTGAGTCTTAGTAATTAACACATTCGCGGTTACAGAGCTGAGATGTAATATGGCACCGCTACAAATCACCAAGGTAAAAGACAAGATAAGATAAGATAAGATATTCCTTTATTGGTCCCACAGTGGGGAAATTCACAATGTACCTACAACAGCACCAACACAACACTGGGTTAACTTTACCCAAAAGCATTGGGTTATTTCATGTTACCGTTGAATTACTGTATCAGAACCATCCAGGTGCTTTTCTACCCATGGGTAGAGGGTAGTTTTTCCCCCAGTGATTTTTTGAGGTTGTAAGATACAAGTTTGAATGTTAGAGTGATCGAATGCTGCTTGAAACCTTTGTTATTGTTATTAAACCACTATCAAACCAGGAAACCCCCATTAAGGTTATTTATTTATTATTTACTAACCAACCTAATTTCAAGGACGTTGCGCATGTCAGGGGAAGGCATTTCAGCCTTGTCATTTTTACGACACGCAACAACACTATGGTAACAGCCACAGGTAGGTTTAGGCAACAAAACCTCTTAATTAGATTTAGGGAATAAAAAAAAAAATCATGGTTGGGCTTAAAATAAATAGATATACTAAGTAAAATACATACAAAACCAATTTAACAGAAGTACAGAAAAAAACATCAATAACATAACTTCAAAATAACTCAACAACACTTTGAGACACTAACAGTCGAAAAACAGTCTCAAACACCGCCTGATTGAAAGTCCTGTGTTTGTTGGACCAATCCAGCTCCCCTCCTGCCCACCAGCCCATAACATTAGGTTTGATATGCCACGCTATTTACGCAAATGTGTTCACACTGCAGTCAACACAGATTACATGGCGTACGAGTGACACGCCAAAAGCAAGATGAGCGTTCTTCGTACGAGCAAAATGACGTATTTACAGTTACAAATAACAGTGTCAATCATCAACCATTCAGTATGACTGGGCTTAAAAGACAAATAACACAAAATATGTCATAAAACCTGAATTAAACACAAATGCAACTATAAAATCATGAATACTATTTCTGATACAATCATATGAGAGACTTATCTTTAAATTAATCTAAACTACACCTTAAAACAAACCAAGAACTGTCTCAATACTGACTACTTTCCAATTTCAGAAACAGGGCTACGTATTACTGGATAGCTGATGTCACGTTCAGAGGGATAATACAGTACTTTGCAGCATACAAAACTACTGTGAGAAGACACTGCAGCAGCATAACATAAATCCCTCCAGACTCTCAGACTCGTTACTCCCTTCCTGTCTTGTTCCCCAGGACACAATCTAACAGCATCTCAATCCAAAGGGAATTTAGTACATCTTGTGTGGGTTGACACAGAATCCCCAATCCAGCACCAGCTCCTACTTCTGCCTGCATCAGCTGCAATCAACACACACAAATTGCAGATTAGAGGAATGCTGGATGGCTGCGTATTTGCATTTGTGTTTGAAGGAACGTGGGTAAAGTAGTGCTGAATGGGGGTTGTTTAGATTTAAGCTCTCTCTTCATTAGTCGAGCCTTGGTGCAGATGAACGCTCACCCCAGGCAAGCGCAACAATCATTCAATGACACTGTTCATTCTTCTGTCCAGGCACTGACGAATGATCCAGAGTGTCTCCGACATGGATTAGCTGCGATATATTAAACAATAGCAGCAAGACTAGAAAACACACACTGTAAAATGTTTTGGAGCAGTTGCTAAATCCTTTCCCCAAATAGCGGTTGTCAAATATAGCTTTGCAACTGTAATAGTAGGCTTTGTCAAGCTCTGAATTTCTCCAGATGGTGATACAGTGTCAATATCGTGTTGTATTAAGTGTGTATTGGCAAGAACCTGGCTGTGTCATGATACAGGGCTATACTATTCAGTATATTGCAATATATTGCAATACTGTAAGCAAGGCGAAAACTGTCATAGTATAAAGACACACCACCATTTGTATAAAATCTGAGTAAAATAATGGCTACTATGGGGACTAACATCATTATACATGAATGCAATGGGACTCATTGGATCCACAAGAGTCTCAGCTTTCCAGTCATATTTAAGGACCCCATACAGAAATATTTTAATACACAATTTGAGAATAGCATTTGAAATGTAAGCAAAAAATGTCTGAATGGATGGTTTTTGCCTCAAACTGCACGGCATTAGCATAAAGTGGGCCTGTCTGTAAAGGAGGAGATTCGTGGATACCCATATGAACTTTTCATTCACATATAGTGAGGTTGAGGTCAAGGGACCTCTTTAAAAATGGCCATGCCAGTTTGTCCTCACCAAAATGTAGCTTAAATGTGGTGTGTTATTTAGCCTCTTTCACTGCAAGATAATATGAATATGATGGTTGGTACCACTGGATTTCTTAGGTTTTCTAGTTTCATGTACTTTCGCTCAAGCTTAAAAATGTACCCGCTGCTGCCTCCAAAAGACAGGTCCATCAGCAAGAGGTTAATTAAAATTGATACAGCATTTTGGAGAATCAATATAGCATCACAAAATATAATATCATGATACTCATGTACATCATTATTGGTGGTATAATTTAAAATATAAGAGCAAAAGTTTACAGAATGACTAGTTGTGTTAATTTGCTCGTAAGTAAATTGCAAACATTAGCATAACTGGTTTGCTAGTAATCAAACCTGTTACTTCCCACACCAATGAGATGATCACAATGCCTTAGTCTCAGTCTTTTAGCAATATGTTATGTATGTAACCATCAAGGGCATCTAGCCAACATGTTTACATTGTTGGTGTTATAATACAACTCAGATTAAGACGTGAAATGTTCAGCCATAAACAGCATTTTCAGCCAAGCCATGCTAACATTAGCTTAAATCCCTAGTTTGCTACAGCTGAAGCTTCTAGCATCAGCCAGTAAGAGGTCACCAGTTAGTGTGAGAAATCTGCTTTTATTCATCTATGTCCAACATCAAGAAACCATTGTTACAAAAAGAAATTTCAAGTGGTGAATTTTCTTTGTCATTATTTCGGTAAACTTAACCCTTAAGATCCTGCTGCAATTTGGCATGACTGCCATGCTTAGCGAGAGGCCTTTCCCAAATTCACTCTGATGATGATGCTGTAGTCACATATGACGGTGAAATCCACCAGATATAAAGGCCCTGCTGTTATAATCATCATGTCAGAAGCACATTTTCTTCCTCTAATAAAATATAACCATGTGAGATCCGTGACCAATGATTTGATGTCTTCATATTATGATTAATTTCTCATCTGGTCACAGCACTGATTCTATTATTGATGTAGTCACTGTCAATTTTCCATGGATATAACAGTAATAGTGGTTCTTGGCAAATAATTACATTATTAACCATTGAAGGAACAATGAAAGATTAGTGTTTGCCAAGGCTGCCCGGCAGTATGTGTGGTACATTTAGCCTGTCTGTGTGATTTTGCTTGTCCGACTCCTGTGTTTTTATTTAATTGTGCCCACTGGGCTGCATTATAGATTATTTACTGCAATCTTATCTTATACTTCATTTAATTTACTGAGAGAATCAGCCAGGGGATGATGTAGTTTTAGGGACTAAAATGATGAAATAACTGTTGTTATTTTTTTTAAAAAATGCTTTATCAAAGTTGCTATAAAAAAAGAAGCAGTGCAATTTTGGTAACTGTTTTATGTAGGAGGACAGGAGGTATTGCCACAAGCAAGTCTAAAGACCCTGCAGCTCAGAGTACACCAATTACCACACATTTCCTCTAGCTTGGCACTTTATGCCTTGGACAGAGTCATCACAGAGCCGGGGCGGAAGAAATTAAGACAAACTCTGAGCCTTGCTTTTCCCAGCACAGATGATAATTTTCCAGGCAATTAAGGCGAGCTGTGCTTTAGAAGGTGGGGTCAGTGCATGCTCATGGGAAACCAGTGTGATAAAACCAGCACGGTGCTGTTGTGGGCAATGTAAAATGCTGCTTGTCAGCTGTCCTACAAGCTTGGGTAATTGACCCAGCTTTGAGACAGATCACTGATATCAAAGAGTCATTAAGTTCTTTAAAATTAGATTAACTAATGAAATGTTGACAAAATGCTGCATTGTTTAAAGTGTCTGTAAACACTTCGAACATTATCTATCTCAAAGCCACTGATGCTGTTATACACATTATGTTGTCTGACCAAACCAAATGCTCAGTTTCACATAATCATGCTTAGCTATATATGATTAGAACGTGCTATGGCTGTGCAGCAGCATCCTCGCACTTACACTTTGTGTCTCTGTTTAACTTTTAAAATAATACATTAATTCTCTTACAAGTGAAAATTCATTAGCAATAAAACACACCAGTGCTCAATTCAATATAAACAGTAGTTTTGCTGCAAAACCCTTACATGGTCCAGTATGACTAAGCTAGCTGGCTAATGATGGCTAATGTTAAGCAAACTTTATATTGCTGTGCGACTGACAATACTGAGTTTTCCTGACTTAATTTCTGCCTTCAAATGGGGTCGGGTTTACCGTGTTCATGAGAAGAGTCCACATGAATGTCATCTTGTGGTATTCACAACCTCGTAGGTGGAAATTTTCTTAAAGCTCAGAGTTCACGAGTTGTGGTGTGTTTGCTAATGTTGTCAGAAATGGTGGAGGGTAAGGAAGTTCATTTTCTTTACCACACAGCATGTTATGCATCAGATTAAAGTTAAATAAGGCTTTACAGAGATACTAGAGCACAGGAGGCACCACCACTACAGCTGGAGAGCTGCGCAGTCACAGGCTGCTTTAGATGGTTAATTGGTAGCACACAAGCTGTACTGCCAAAGTAAAGGATTTTGATTTAGGTGGGTAACGGAGCCTGTCATTAATTAAGTTCACAGTTTTTTTTTTTTTTTTTAAACTAGACCTCTTTAGTATGTTGTTTCCCATCATTTATGACCATTTCAAAAAACTAACCACTTAGCTGCAACCTGGCTTAAACACAGCCTAGAGGGGTAATTTTCAGGCCTTAAAAATCTAGTAAAAATCCAATTTTCAAAAATGGGAAGGTCAACCTAGCTTAATTTATACATTAGTAAAAATAACAGCTGTCTATGAAGTGTATTTGCATCTGTCAGAGATCTCGAGAGAGAGAGAGAGCATAAAATGGTTTTGTGAGTTTAGTGTTTTTTAAAGCAGGTTTATCCTGATTTATAATACAAATAACTACTGAATGTCCAACATTGTCCAGCTTTGATAATTAACAAGCACAGTGATCAGTTTCTCACATATAAAGCTATTGCAGTTTAAGAAACGGTTTATTTTTTATATTATTACACTACCTATCCGTTTTGGTGTCTCCACATGTCTCCGAACTGTTGGAACATGCTCTGGTTAAATTGAACATGAATGACTCAAAACATTAAACAGCGCCCACTGTTTCGTTTGTGCATTTTAGCACTTGAAAGATGCTTCCCTTGGAAAGCACATAAACGGAGCATTCATTTCATGCGAGGTTGTGATGCATGAAACAAAGAACCTGTTATTATGTACCAAAGGAAACATAAAACAACATTTGCTGGGGCTGGCTCCTGCAAACACACACCATGTGTGCGATGGAATCCTGTATCGCCAAGCTCATGAGCCACAACCGAGCCAACACAGCCGTCTCTCACCCAGAATGCAACAGTCGCAATCTTTTACAGTCTTGTGTTTGATAACAATTGAGCAGTGCTCCCTCCTGTGTGGGTGAACATATTACTGCCGAGCCGAGGGAGAACTTTAGAAAAAAAAAAAAACAGTGCTTCATAGCTTTTTCTTTGTACAATTTGGGATTGAGTTTGACATTTGGATGAGTGCAGTGGTTGGGAAGTGGGGTTGTGGTGTTACTGGGAATGGCAGTGCAGGCCTGTTGGTTGGTTGGTCCATTGGTCCTGACTCAGATATCTCAATTACTGGATGCATTGTCAGTTGGTATGGAGCAGATGGTACGGACATTCATGATCCCCAAAGGATGAAACCTTAAATAAAACATCTTGACAACTATTGGATGAATTGTAGTGAAATCTGTCACAGAGATTCATGTTCCCAAAGGCTGAATTGTAAAAACTTTGGCGATACCATCACCTCTAGCAACATCAAGTAAAGGTCAAAATTTTTATTTGTCCAGTATTTAGTTTTCAAATCAAATACTTGAAAATGTATGAGATTCCAGAAAGCCTTAAATGTACTTTGTAATAAGAGATATTTAACCATATATAAAAGTGGACATAGGCATGTTTGTAACACGTTTGTAGACTGTTTTAAAGCCTCGAGTTTGGCATTTTGGCCATTGCTATCTTGATTTTTTTGTATTCACAAGTAACACGAGACGGTGGCGCTAAGCACAACTGCACACTGAATAAGACATTTGTAGGATCATTTTCTCATTGACTTCTACACAATCTTCTTTTTGCAACCAGGAGTCGCCCCCTGCTGGCTAATAGAACGAATGAAAGTTTAAGGCACTTCTTCATTGGGCTTCCTTTCCAGACCCGGAGGTTTCCCACTGTGTTTAGCAAATGTTAGCATGCTAATATGCTACATGTAGAAGGTGAACATAGTAAACATTCCATCTAAACATCAGTGTATTAGCATTGTAAGCATGCTAACATTAGCGTTGAGCTCAAGCCAACACCACCAAGAGTGGGTAAACTGCTGGCAGTGGTGGGTAATATTGCCAGGCCATCCGTCACTTGGCAGACAGGGAAAACACATGAGATGGGAACAGAGAACCGGTTCCAATTAATAATGGGTTCTCAGATGTCCGATTCACCGGCATCTCATACCTCCATGACTCTGAGTTCCTCCATGTTGATGGTTTCCCACAGTTATGCCGGCACAGTGACTGAATGTTGTATCATGTTTCAGTTTGTTTAGGACCAGAGCAATGGCGGAGAGAAAAAAAAAAAAAGCTAAACAGTGCGGTGCTACTAAACCTGGGCGGCGCACCCTATTTTTTCCCAGGAAGTGCTACTGAGTTATTATTATGAGGCGTTCACACTCTGCTCAGGAAAAATGACTATTGGGCAAATCAATTACATTATCATGAGATGTTCAAATGTAATCTCGTAAAATTAGGTTACTGCAGGGGAACTTGA
This sequence comes from Pterois miles, assembly GCA_947000775.1. NCBI lineage: Eukaryota > Metazoa > Chordata > Actinopteri > Perciformes > Scorpaenidae > Pterois > Pterois miles. Next base: position 4,102,236 of record CAMQGK010000008.1, read on the forward strand.
ATAAATCCAGTTGTTTGAGGAGATGCTTTCACAGTAATATAAAACAGATACAATATTATAGAGACAACTGTGACCTGTTTAACTTCCTAACACTGCCTCTAGGCAGTAAGATTTTTTTAATCAAATCTTGGCAAACAACCACTATAGAAGACAATAACAAGATACAGTACTGTGCACAGTACCCTCCCCGTCTGAAAAATAGGGCTTCTCCAGAAGCCACGGTGTAATTTCAACACTGTAATCTACCATGTATATAATGTATTTTGTGTAAAATATATCAAAAAAACTTATCTTCAGACTCTGGCTGCTAGCAAGGCTGTAGCATACAGAGGTGAGGTTGCAGATTGCAACTAACAAACTTCTCCCTAAGAGTGTAGGACAACTACTGATGTGAAATACCGAATAGCCCTGTCGAGAGCCGGTGTTTGCTTTGTCCATTCTGGGCTACTGCAGAAACATGGCAGCCGGCTCCATGAACAGGACCCGCTCTGTGTTTAGATATAACCGGCTCATAGCAAGATAACAAAAACACAATGATTCTTATCATTAATACATACTCATTAATATTACACTCTTCTGCCAACAGATCACTCTAATTGCTACACACTTTTCCTTTAAAATCATGACCTACAAAGTAAAGCTTAAGGTAAAGTTTAATTAAAATCACCTAAAATAGAGTTGCACATGACAACAGCAGCAACCTTTTACTTGATCAAAAGGTTTCAGTGAGCCCGTACATGAATCCAACCAGGGCACCTTGGTTTTATTTCAGTTATCAAAGGGGCTCTTCAAAAACACAAAACTCAAAACGCAAAACACAAAGCTCATTCATTAAACTCCTGCACATATTTTGAAATTGTGAACAATCTTTGAATTTGTCCTCTGAGTGATGACATCTGGAGGACACTGATTACAGGAGATGTTAGAGTGCAAGATAGCATAAGTCAGCTTTGATAGTGTGAAAATACAGTTTTCAAAAAATCGTCAGCAGCTTGCTCAGCATACTTAACAGTGCTTTCCAATATTTCAAAACTAAAATCTATATAATGGAAGTATTGAAAACAGTCCTTTGTGGCCTACATGAATTTTGAGAAAAAACACCTCCTCTATATCCTGAAGGTTATGAAGAGTTCAGAGGCACACAGATTCAAAACAAAAACTGTGACACATCCTTTCATTGTTCACAGGAGCATGCTGAGATGCTCCAATTTGGTAGTTTCACTTTTGAATGAGACACGAGGACGGGCTTGTGCATATATTGAGCATGCAGCAAAGAGTTTTCGAGACTTGGCTTCGTTAAGTGAAAGAAAGCTGTAAAACGCTTCCTTCTCCGAGGTGGGTTTGCTGTATAATATACTATTGCTTCCTACAGTACACAGATGAGAAGAGGCGGCTGCGCTGCCATTATCTTACTGGGGTCCATATGGGCTTCCTTTTGCTGCTTGTATTCATAACCCAACACATTTCACTCATCTTCCATGTTAAATAATTTAGCAGCACTAACCACATTAATGGGAGTGATCCATCTCTGGTAGATGAGAGGTGGAGAGTGGTTATTTATGCACAATTACCAACTGGGGAATTAAGCCTTGTCTTTCAAATGAGTTGAGAGGCAATAAATATGTGGATTTGAATTGGGATGGCCCTCGGGTTAGTTTTGCATGTTCAAAATAAACACAGGAACATATTACATGAACAGATTGTGATATTTAAGTTGGTCCGGGGCCTTTAGGGAAAACTGACATGTTGATCAATCAGCCAACTCGCATGGAAAGTATCTCTGTGAATGCAGAGTGTATATATAGAAAGTGTATGTTGGCTGTGATTTCATCACTCCCCACAAATATCCAGAGTTTTGCACAGAGAAGAATAGATAGGCGAAGTCCCTCCCCTTCAGGTGGACCCAATGGGACCTTATTACGGAAAAAATGTGTATGGTACTCAATGGGTAGAGATAAATATCTCTTTTTGATCTTTTTTGAATTGCACCATGAATCATACATATAATGCTGGTCAATTTAAAACATAGTTTTGCAAGTCAAGAAAGTAGCATGTTTGTCATAGTATCATTATGTTTTGTGTGAAACCGCCAATGGGATTTTTCCATTGGATTTTGGATTATTATTGCAGAAAATAAGCTCTGTGGCAGAAAATAAGATATGTGGCAAACAAACGTTTATGATACTCAAATACTCATTCAGCAACATAATCTTCAGAAATGAACACCACTTTTATGATATCCATCCATCCATCGTCAACCGCTTATCCCGTTAGGGGTCACGGGGGGGCTGGAGCCAATCCCAGCTGGCATTGGGCGAAGGCGCGGTTCACCCTGGACAGATCGCCAGTCCATCGCAGGGGCACATAGAGACAGACAACATAGAGACAGACAACCATTCACGCTCACATCCACACCTACGGGCAATTTAGAGTCATCAATTAACCTAAACTGCATGTCTTTGGACGGTGGGAGGAAGCCGGAGTACCCGGAGAAAACGCTACGCTTACACGGGGAGAACATGCAAACTCCACACAGAAGAGTCCCCTTTTATGATATTTGAAGTGTAAATGCAATCGGCAGAAGTGAAAAGCTAACCTACACCACGGTCGTGTGAGCGCTAGTTTGTCATGACGAGGTTGTAAAAGGTGGACGAGTCGGCGTTATGACGTTTAGTAATCTCATTTAGCTACTGGTTAGGTACCATTTTGTATAGACATGTTCAGGCATCATGAGCAGGATATTTACTGATGCATTTTATATCATAGCACAAATTTAAATCTCTTCAGCTTGTGTTAAACACAGACCTTATTTCAGGCTATCTAACTAAAAACCCAATCATTAACAAAGGAACCCTTAGTGCTCAAATGCTAACTCATTTCCAGACTACTTCCTGTAGCACTCTATATACATCGACAACACTAGCTAGCTAGCTAACTTTGCTATGACAACACTATACACAATATAACATTATCTTAATTGATGTGTTTTATCCAGTGACTCCTGGTCTTTTTATGAAACCGGGAAGCAAAAGAAGGAGCTCATGTGAGTATATCCGAGTATGAAACACAAAGGCATTGTAGCTTCAGCGAGAGACGCCACTTATCCAACTTTTGAGTGCAAAGTCTTTATAAATGCGTGTTTTCACAGTCTTACACTTCAGTTTTAAAACAAACTGCAACTTTGACTTGCAAAATAATGTTTTAAATTGACCAGCATTATATGTGTGATTCATGGCGCAATACATGCTGCAACGATGGGAGCAACAACAATAATAAGCCCCTTCAAAGCCAGAGTAAATGCACAGAAACGACTACCCTCTGTGGCTATTTCCCAACAACCAAACCCAGCAATCCACCTAATATGCAGCAGCACGCTTAGGCACATCAGCTAGACAGCAGTTAATTATTATTTAAAACACATTACACTCTCAGAAATTCATAACTTGCAGCAATCTATTCTTGTGAAATGTTCTGCGGCATCAATAAGCAGGAATTCACAATTAATACCGATACAAATACCACACAAAGACAGATGACAGCAGCACAACGCCAGAAATTAGCATCCAGCAAATGTCATGATGTTGCCCACATGCAGAGCAATAAAACAGCCGGCAGCCTCAGCATCCTCATAGCTTTCTGATATTGCCTAAGCACACAAACCAGCAAGACTTTGCAGCTGTTTTACATTTATTTACTGCAGAGTTTGCAATCAGCAGAGGAGCAGGGAGGGCATTGCAGGGCTTAAATAGGCCCCCTTATTGCAAAGGGTGTGTTGGGTATTAGTTGTACCAAACTGGGGATGTCATGTGTGAGTGTACAGTAATGTGTGAAAGCAGACAGAGCCATAAATCTAAAGACCAACCAAAGGATTGAGACTCACTCTGTATGCAGCTCCCTTCTCCATGGTGTTGGGTCCGGCTCAGAGGATTAGGAGAGACAAACCATCAAGTTTATATGCACTTATAACAAATGAAATGTAAACCCGTCCTGCATCATCGCCTTTTGCCATATAGCAGCAAGCTCTGGGTGTGGACTGCATTCATTTATGCCAATTTAGTAGTTAATGTTGTCAGTGAACTGCAAGTTGTCTTCAGTCGACTCCCTAACGCCACTCCCAAGTACACTTACAAACGCCCTACAGAGGCATCGAGGAGGCACCCTTATTAGACTCTTCATCTGTAATTAACCTAAGATCCATCCTCTCCCCATCATCATGCTAATGAGCAATCTAATACTCTTGAGTGATTTGTAATGTGCACAGGCCATCAATCATAGAGCACAGATAATGTCTGGGTCCAATCATAGATGTTTCATGAAACGGTCCGCGACAGTGCTGTCGGTGCTTCAAAGAACCTCTCTTTGTTTACCATTTAACACAATATTTAAAACCAAATTACCATTAATATTTCAGTGAAAGATTTTTTTTTATTTTGATTAATAAAAAGTGTTGAAAATTCAATAAAGCTTGGCAGATGCTGTATGGATTAAGCCTGATTTTAGACCATGGTGTGTAAAAAAGAAGTGGACATAGTCATCATGACATCACCCATTGGTTTATGGACTGCTGTTTTAAAGCCTTGAATTTGGCATTTTGGCCATGTTTTTTTTTTTTTTTTTACTGAAGTCTGACTAAGACATATTTAGGTACCAAATGTTGCCATGAACTTTCATGAACTGAAAACACACTCTGAAAGGGTTAAAGTAAGACAAAAAATGCAGACGACTCCTGGACCAGAAAACACAGTGATAGCGACCTGTCAATCACAAGGTAGTCACGCCCTAAAGCATCCCCTACTTTATGGTCTATTTGACTCTAAATGGGACCATAATTTACTAAATGAACATCATGCTGCATTGAAGAAGACCTGAAACTAGCGATTAGACCATAAACTCATGTTTACAATGTTTACTGAGGTAATAAATCATGTGAGACATAGGATCATTTTCTCATAGACTTCTATACAATCAGATTTCTTTTTGCAACTAGAGGAGTCGCCCCCTACTGGATGTTAGAAAGAATGCAGGTTTAAGGTACTTCAGTATTGGCTTTTCAGACACAGGGGTTGCAAACTATTTTAGACACAAATTAAACACCACCAACTTATTTTAGAATCAGGCCTGACTTCCTCCAGATCGGTTTTATCTTGTTTGAATAAACTTTATTTGAATGGATAACACCGACCGAGTGTTCCATGTTTATGTGAAGTATGAGCCTAAAAGTCAGAGAAAGTCAGATCTTAAACATATATATGAGCTAACAAAAGGTACAAGATTAACAAAAACATTTTTTTGCATGACAAACATTTACTTTTTTTTTAGTATTGTCAATCGATTAAAATATTCAATTGTGATTAATCACAAATTAATCATATTTTTTATTTGTTCAAAACCTTCAAGTACTATAAAAAGGGAGCTTTGTCAAGTATTTAATACCGTATAGGAATGGGAGTGGGCAAATATGCTGCTTTGTGCAAATGTGTGTATATATTAATTATAAATAAAACAATGACAAATTTAGTTCAGAAACCAGCTCAAGTACTATGTTTAGCATAAAAATATGCTGAAATCATAACATAAACTGCAGCCTAACAGGCAACAGCAGCTGTCAGTGTGTCAGTGTGACTTGACTATGACTTGATCCAAACTGCATGTGATTATCATGAAGTGGAAACCATTTTCATTCACATGTCTTGAGGTCAGAAGCAAAAGGAGCCCTTTGAAAATGGCCATGCCAGTTTTTCCTCACCAAAATTTAGCATGTGCTTGGAACACTATTTAGCCTCCTTCCTGACAAGCTAGTATGACATGATTGGTCCCAATGGGTTCCTTAGTTTTTCTAGTTTCATATGATGCTATCTCCACTGGCTTTAAAACTCAACCCGCTGCAACCTAAAAATCACATGCTGCATTAATGCATTAAAGAAATTAGGCCGTTTTTTTACATTGAGTTGCTTTTTCACCTAAATTTTGACCTCAATTTTCAATTAGCGGTCCCATATCTGAGCTGTCCTCACCACCAGAGGACCCCATTTACCATAAACTGTGCTTTAACCGCAGGAGGCATCACTTTTTTTGATGTGTGTAAACATTACAGTATATCTATGTGAGAATCAGCCTCAACAAATCACGGTATTCATCAGTGAAGTTTTGCACACATTACATAAATGATATACCTTTCATAATGCTGCAGAACAGCGAAGCTTTGATTTTTGCCTGCATTGGCTCCTCTATCATTCAGCAGCTGCACACACTTCAGCAGGAGCTACATTACAGTAATTGATATTTGCATCCTGAGACAGTTAAGTAAAACAACCTCTCTGGCTCAAGGCAGGAGGATTTCCCTGAAATGTAAATGGAGCTCGGAGAAGGTTGGGAGTGATTTAAGAGTCAGTGACATCCACACTGTTGTGCTAAGTCAGTGGAAGTGCTGAGTGCAGGGCACCAGGCCTGTCTCTCCCTCCCTCACACTCTCTTTTTCGCTCTCTCCATCACTGTCTCTCTTTTTCTATTCCACCCTCTCCATTTCCCTCTTAAGGCAGCTGCCATAACTCAGACTCTATCTTAATCCGTTCTGAGTACACACACACACACACACACACTCTCACACACACACACACAAACACACACAGGAAATCACAAAAGGCATTTGCTCCAAGTATGATCCTGTTAATCGTCTCTTGGACGTTAAGGTGGGAGCTCAGACGGGAGCGAAGCAAAGACCAAGTGGGATGCTATGTAGGCAGGCAGCGTTATTAGAAGGCCATTTAGTTTAGCCATTGTATTATGAACTGAAGCACAATAACACCAGATAATTCACAGTTTCTTAAGCCACAAAAGAACTATACAGAATACAGGATATGATGCATATATTCTATTTTTTTCCACGATCTATTTAAAAATATCACCTAAAAACTCAAGAATATAAGAGAAACTACATGGATGTACATTCTCTAGTCTAAAATACTCACACTAGGGCTGTCAATCAATTATAATATTTAATTGTGATTAATCACACACATACACAGTACAGTATATACAGTATATATCTTTTTTTCTTTCAAAAGTATGACAAAGGTTACTTTTTGATTACCTGTTTCATGTATTCAGTATTTAGATTATACATTATTTTTATTTAAAATATATAAGTACAGTGCAGATACAAAATGTAGATTGATGTAGACTGGAGAGACGGATCATAGGTGTTCAATAAATGCTTACTGACGTTGAGAAATATTTTATCAGATGGAGGGAAAAAAAGAAAATCACCCAAACATATCGGCCCACAAAAAAACGGCATCTTATATCAGCCCTCGGCTGTCCTGATTCTCCAATAAATCGGCATCAGCCATAAAAAAAAAAAAAACACATCGGTCGACCTCTACAGTATATAATAAAATAATTAATCATACATTAGTAAAAAAAAAAATCTTAAAGTAAGAGCAATTACAATTGAAATGTAAACCGTTTTAATCATAACAGATTAGTCAAAACTTAAACAGGAAATATAATGTACAGATTATAGCAGCTCTTCTATCACCAATATCCAATCCAGCTACTGAAGTCAGTATCGACCCAATCGGGTATCATTATTGATGCATCCTTAGACCAAAAGCTGGTAAAAATTAAACCACACATGGTCACACTTACTGTAACTGGAGTTAATTTAACTGTTTAACTGGATAGATTTACTCTCCATTCCTAACATAATCAAGCAGCCCAACAACATGGTTAGATTTACCAGGGAAACCTCCCAATTACTTTATGAGAAAACTGTTTTACATGTCAACAAAGACCAGAACACGTGACAACTTTATCCACATTAAACTCACAGTATTTGACAGCTTTGTTGAATACTCAACTGTGATTGGTCAATTACAACGTTCTGCGGTCTGTTTCTACTTCATAGTGGACCGTTGCTATGTATAACAGACCGTTCCTATGAGCACAGATCTGATCGGACTCTCGAACTCTGGCAGTTTGTGTCAAATTATTGATTTCTTAAGTAAGGAGCCATTTAATAAGCATGATAATGTACGGCTAGCAGGTCATTATTGTGAATTAAAGCCCTTCAGGGCTTCGCACCGGCGTCCATCCCGACGGGATGCCGTTTCGCCCTGTTGGGGTTTATTTCACAACAGTGACCAGCTCGCTGCACATTATCCCTGACTTGGAGTATGGAAAATGGAGCCAAATGTTCCAGAAGTGGGCAGCATCCCTGGATGCTGTTGATTCCTGTGGAAGTATGACTCTGCAGTTTATAGGACCGCACCTTGTCCTTTGTTTGTTTCTTATTTCCAGGGCTTTCTGTCAGAGTTGGCACACCAATGAGAGATAAATGAGGTGATTTAACGTGGCAGTCGGAGATAATAATGATGTCATTTTGGATGCAAGGAGCTCACATCTATGTATGGTGAGATGTGAACATTCCAATAAGCCGGATAAAAATAGTCTCATATGTGATGGAGGGAGGGTGGTGGGGAGAGATAACACTAGCCAGCTGCTGTGGAGGGAAACTCGGCTCTTGTTAACCTAAAATATGCTGAATGCTTCATTCTTCAAACAAACTCACCCCTTTGATCATGTTGAGGTCCTTGGAAGTACAGAGCAACAATAGCAAACATGCTAATTTATTCCAAAGAAAAGGTTGAAGCATGTATTTACAATTAAATGTGAATTACCGCGGGGAATACCAGCTTGCACTGACACACAATTCAATCCCTCTCTCAGATAAAACTACACTGTCCTCTGTGGCGGTTAAACATGACCCGACCAAATCTGAAATAAGCAAGCGTTTCCCGTAATGGAACAAACAGACAAAGAGCCCCTTTGGTTTGCCTTTGTGGCCTTATCTGGCCTTGGCCAGCTCGAGGCGCATCATGGGGGACTGTGTGTGAGAGATCCAGTGTATCACATCTAGTGACTGCGGGGAGTCAGTATCGCACCAGATCTACAGGTCATTTACCAGGGTGGGCGGTTTCATTAGTCTTCTTTGCAACAATACTCGCTGATTGCCATCTTGTTTCGCGGTGATTTATAATTCCAGCCCCTCAGAGTTTGCAGAAATACCTTAAGCAACTGCTCAAATAAGATAAGAGGGGTTCTTTATGTATGGTGTTGTCTGTGGTGTACATCAGAAAGAGGCCGAGAGAGAGAGAGAGAGAGAGAGAGAGAGGAGCCTCAGGGTGACGCGGTACTTTATTTTTTTGCAAGCATTTACAGTTTCTTGCCAGAGATGCGAGAACGCGAGAGGCTGTTGTTTTCTAACTTCTGGAACAAACATTGGCTGCGAATGAATGAGACAGTTGTCAGGTTCAATTTGGTTAACACACGACGCTACGCCACCTTTAGAGGATTGCGGAGCATCGAGGAGAATAAAGCAAATCCGCAGACAAAAGGGTGTCATTTCAGAGGGAGAGATTGTGTCTTTTTATCACCACGCCATTTACATAAAACAGTACAACACCTCAAATAGCAAGATAGAAAGAGCAGGAGAGGCAGAGTCGTACAGTGAACATAAATAGACTGAACAATTAGGTGGACAAAAATAGGAAACTTTACAGCGGTATAATGGTGTTAATTGGATACAGCAGAGAATGATGTGCACAGATTTAATCTTTTCAAAGAAATCCCATATCAGTAATTTTCACCTTGACGCAGTGCAGTTAACAATATAACATACAGAAGCACAAAAGACAAGACGGATAAATCTTTACGATGAGGTTGTTTTAATAAACTTTTTTTTTTAAATTTGATATGCAGTTAACCTCAAGCTGCTCTACCTTTACACTATGACAGTCACTGTGAGAGCAAAGAGGCATGAATTATGCACAGGGATTTTTATTACTGCTGCAAAACAGTCACTGGGCCATGCATTGTCTCCCAGATTAACACTGGCACTGCTCGTGTGGGTGCAAATGGACCCATTCAATGCAATTCAGCTGTAGCTGAAGGTCTGTAGTACATTAACTACATATCACATACGGCTGGGACGATACACCTATCTCTAGATTTGATATTATCACGATATCTGAGTGCCGATTCTATATGTGTTGCGATTTTCAGGTATTGTGGTTCAATATTAGGATCTATTGCAAATTTTGTTAACTTTTTTTCACACTTCACTGTGGGAAAAAGTTGAATCATACACGTCTAGGGACTTTTACTTTGAAAAATATCTAAATGAATACAGGCATTAATTACATTTTGTCCAGAAACTCAAAATTCAAAAAATATAGATTTCGCTCACAAATTAGCAGTATTTTCTATTTAATTTATCAGGGACATGTAATGTTTTATACTAATAATCAAATTAATCTCATTTCTGTGTATGCATTTTGTATATACAGTTCCCTTTGTTAACACCTTAATTTGAAAACCGGACGCAGTCACACGTATTCTTCGGCTAACTTCACTTCACTTCATCAAGTTGGCTTGATTACACAGTACGATCTGATTTCCTGTACATGACAGGGCTGATGTCTAGCTAGTAAAACCCAAAGTGTTCCCATACTTGACAGTATGTAGTGTTTACCATGTTGGATTTAAACTGAGGGTGCAGGTCGTATCCATGCAGCCTCTCCGCTGTTTTCCACTTTCTTTTTCAGCCTCCTGGGGCTGACCGTGTTGTTTTGGTTGCCAGATACGTAACTGATATGACGTCGAATTACTCAGACTACAACAATAAATGGGGTAACTTCTTTCTACCTCCCCATAGACTCAAATGAGGCAAATATATTGATTCTGACATTTAAAAAAAAATCTATTACAAAATCATTAAAAAACAGGTTTTCCCACCCCTATAAACTCCATATTACATACAGCCAGGGTCTCAAACTGCCACCAGAGAGCTATTTATTAAATGCTTTACAATGAGTTTGGCTCTCAGCAACCACAACACCAGCTCCAACTCAAAATCTCTATCTTTAATACACAGCACTGTGCACCCACACTGCACAGAATATAGCCTATGTGTTTGTGCATATTTCTCTCTCAATTCAGTTCAATTATTGGCACGACCATATTGAAACACAGGGTTGCCAACGCACACCATACAAAGACACAAACAGGGAAAAGGCACAGTTTCCAAGATGCAAACAGCAACACACCATGTCAACATCACATTGCAAAAACCTTGTCAACAATATGCAAATCCAATGCAAAAGCAGCACGTACAGGAGGCTGAACAACAACTGATGGATATCAGCAACACTACGGAAACAACAGCAGCGTGTGGCGGTGTGTCAATATCTCTCTCAGACACACCCACTGCACTGAACGCGTCAATAGAACATCTCTGAAAAAGACCGCACACTCCGCTCCTAATTCAGGGACCCAAACTCATTCGACATTTTGCGTAATAAGCATGAAAGTCTGGCTTCATAAAGTGAATTAAACGCATGGCTTACCTTTAGAGGAGTTGCAGGCGGTGGGTTAACCACTAGCTGAACCAACAGGGCCTTTCTTTTGTGGAGCGTTGCGCGTCTGTTGTCCGAAAATATGTCCCTTGGAGCGGAGAATGACTTGTGGCATCTCTCACTCCGTAGACACAATGTTAAACAGCTGTGTCCTAACCTTATTAAGCTCCACGTCACAGCGGAGTTTCCCTACACAAGCTGCTGCACTAGCAAAGTCGTTTAAACTTGTAATTAGTCCGTGTCCTCTCTCTGTAGACGCTTGTTAGCTGCGCATCTATCCTGTCCGAGACTTCCGGGTGGCGCCAGATAGCAAAAACAAAAACGGCCTTGACACTGTATTGCAGCCATACGAGGCAAATAAACGCGTCCTAACGCAAAAAATGCCCGCTGAGTACTGTTGTAAAACGGTTTGGTTGGTCTGGAGGGCCTCCACGTGGTGTCCTCCACAGCTACAGCTCCTAACCTAGTAGCCTTCATTAGCAGCTCGGCTCTTGCTCTTCCAAGATGGCGGTGCTGGACGCATTTGCTCCCTCGTCCGTTGTTTTAGGAGAAAGAGGCCTCGAAGAAGCAGCGCCGTCTATTTTCTCTCATTGCATCCACTTCAAAATGCAGTTTTGTGAGCTTGCTGTGAGAAAACATCAGCGCCATCCGCTGCTGACTACGGACACGTGGTAACGCGGCTGCGCGCTCAACTTGACGTAATGACGTCATAGGTGAAAGGCCACGCACCAGACTCGCGTCTTTCACTGTGTTTGGTTTCTACAATAATAAAGAATTTTATATAATGAATTTGATCATAATGTTAACCCTAATTTATAAGACTGGAGAATTAAACAAAACTACATAAAAAAATATTTATCTAAAACAAAAAATAAAGCTGCACAAACAATTTATGCGTGCTCTTTGTTGAATGTTTTTTTATTTAAAAGATTCCCCTGGCTCTGACTTTGTCTGTATTAATCGTCGCAATGCATGCTGGTTAGATTTTTTTTTTCCAAAAAAATGTGTTTATATCTTTCAATTTCACAGAATAATGAACATACAAATACAAATAAAAAAGCACAATTACAGACAAATGAAAAAATACAATATACATAAAATGAAATAATAATAATAATAATAATAATAATAATAATAAGTAAAATAAAATATAACAGGGGCTGGTATTAATACAATAATGTTTGATAAATTCATTAAAATGGGAGCACAAATCCAACATTTTGACAGCTTTTGGATTTTTAGATCAGGAGACTGACCTAATATGTAACTTTGAAAGCTATGAAATGTGGTTCGGTTTTTGAAGATTTACACTTATGAATATAGAATTTCCCTATATATGAAACCAGATAAATAAAAAAATATCTTGCATGATATTTGCTGTCAAAGGATAAAAAGCCAAAGACACATTTTCTAAGTCCAAAAACAGAGAGAATATCTTGTGAAATAAAACTGTTAATATCTTGCCACAGTCTGCGGGAAAGATCACATTTCCAGAACAGATGGACAACAGTTTCAATGTGACCATCATGGAAATCCCAACTTAGATCAATATCATTTTTGAATTTAATAAAAAAACAAAAAAAAGACATTACTAGGTAACAGCTGGTTAGATTCATGTCCGACTTGATCCTGACTTGCTCTGACGTCATGCACACATGAGCGCCGATAACCCCACGAGAACGAGGCGGCCAAAGATTTTAGAGCCAGGTGCCTCAGTCGCTGTTCACTGACTGCAAACCCAGGGCATGATGGGAAACACCAGGTTGTCACCTCATCACAGAGCTGATTGGCTCTTAGTTTTGACAGCAAACAACACGTGTTGTAGAAAGTCCAAACTTTAAGTGTAACCGTAATATTCAATGCTAGATTGTAGCCTATTACTCTCATGTTGTGTGATGGTTTCATCTGTTAAAAAAACATCTTGTGTGGTTGATGATAATAATTATTAGAATTATGATTATTTATAAGCACTTATCAAAACGAGTGCTCATTACAACATGCATTACAAGGCAGACCTAAAAATAATAATGGAATCAAATGCCAGACACACGCACATTTCCACATATATTTACAAATATAAATAATCAAAAAAATATAAGTAGCCGCCTGATTTCAGCAGCAGTTCATCTCAAACAAGCCTATTGACTCACTTTTTTGTATGTTCACTATATTTACAATAAAGAACTGACTGTAGAAAAAAAAACGCAAAATCAGTGCAAATATGACCAACAGGTTTTATTTGTTCTTACTAATTTTAGCTGAATTGTTTTAACCTTTGATATGAGGAAATATTAATTAATAAAAGGTTGTCAACAAAGGCTTGGCCTGCTGCGGGTGGGCAAGGATCGCAAATTTCCCCCATGACACCGACCCCGCTGCTGGTATTCTTTAATGTTGATGATTCCCCTGGTGAATAAAGATTTTTCTAGTTCATTCATAACTTAATGGGAACTCTTTTATTTTAATGACAGTTTCTCAAATGTCCCTCAAGTTCGGCACCAGTAAACACATTTCTCTGGTTTCCAGATGCAACAAATGGACTGATAACACATAAACTAGATTTAATTTGACTTTTCCTCATGTATTCCTATGCGTCGGTTTCAATTCATTTATTTCAAATCATCGGAGAAACAGCCAGTACATACACTATTAGAAAAAATTAGAAATCCCATCAACAAAAAACACACATACATGCATACACATATTAACATGCAGAACTTAACCGGACTCACAATTCTGTTTAATTTTAATAAGAATATCTCTAATTGTACTCAACTGCACCAGTAAACAAACACTTCAGGTTTCCAGATGCAACATATGAAAACATGCAAAAACAGTTTATATTGGCTTGATTTAATCTATCATTGCTGTCAATTTTGTGTATTCTTATGACAGCGTTCAACATGTTCATTCCGTGACAGGCAGCGAACTCATGAGATAATCATCAGGAGACCATGTGGATCCTCATTATCGCCCTCGGATGTGCCTCTGGGGCCCTGAATCTCTCCCCATTCACTCAGTGTCAGACCTCTCAGGGGAGATTAGCAAAAGGCCCATCAATACCCGATCACATGCCACTCCCTCGTCCGCAGGTTGGCAGTGCGGTTACGCTGCCTCCCCTATTAACTTCGAGACATGTCTCGCCACGTTAGCTCACTACCTATGTGCTCAGCTCATTATGGTTATGTAGGCCAGCGAGGCTCTCATTCCCTCTCGCTCTGGCCCTCAGCTGTGTGCGGAGTCTGTCTGGATGAAGAGTATAGCCCGGGGCATTTCTTTGGAGAGGGCTTCGTGTCTGCCTCGGCCTCTGCTTGATGACTGAAGAATGGACTGAGCACAATGTGTACTGCGACTGAAGTGGACGCTAACTTCTATGTTATGGTCCGACTTTGCCCCCAAGACATGAAATTATCCTTTGATGAAAAACAAAGGGCATGAACCAAACCCCCCCAAGCCCTCAGAGACTTCACATTAACAGTAATTTGTGCTTCTCTTATCATGTCACACATGCTCTAACACAAGCATGAGTGCAGTAATAAAAATAGAAATGCACAGTTTAAAAAGAGAATACAGTATTCAGAAAAGGTCTTTGTTAAATTGTAAAAAGCTGAAAGGGGAACTCATAGTCTTTTTACAGATTTTGGGGAGTAGGCCTACTACTATGGAGGACTAAACCTGCCAAAATACAATACGACACACAGTTTTGAGGAGCTTCTCAACTCTGAAAACATTGCAATTTTGCATTTGCCTTCAATTTTTTGAACTGCCAGTATAAAACACTCTTCTCAGACGTGAAATTGTAAAAAAAAAAAAAAAAAAAAAAAAAAAAGCAGTCGCTCTATGCACTCAAACAAAACAAATGTAAAAAGAAAATGATATAAATAAATAAGCGGGAAAGTGCAAAAATGAAATCATGCTGAAATAAATGCGGAAATACAGAAATACTGTATACAATACATACAATTTAATAATGAATAAATTAATTTAAAAATGTATTTAAAATAAATGCAAAATACATAAATAAATGTAAAAGCTTGTAAATAAATCAATCAAAAGAAAATTAAATACAACAGTAAATGGGGAAAGGGGAAGTAATACAAAGATAAATGAATAAAGAAGCAAATTACAACAGAAATATCAATTCATGTCACATTAATTAATGCCTACATTTACTTCTAATATTATTTTTGGTACATTTAATGGCGTATTTATCAAATCATTACTTAGTTATTAATTCTGATTTCGGCAGCTTTTGTCCTCCATACTACTGCATATGTGCAAACTAAGTTGCACATAAAAGCTTTTGTGGCTCCAGAGGGCACTGCGTGAAATATGATAAGTTGCCTCAAATTGTGTCACTTGAGTCAGCGTCGGCTGAGGATGAAGACTACAAATTTGAAAATGAATTGTGGGTGTGGAGGTGGAAAGGAGTGACTTTACCAGACCTCTGCAACCTGCTCCTCATCTCTACTTGAGGCTAGCTAGCTATTAGCATAACACACTCTGTCAGCAGTCAAGTTGCATTGTGGGTAATGTAAGGAAGAGGCATGCGAGGAATAAAAAAGACAAACTCTCTGGTTGCGTTGGATTGAGTTTATGTATTTTTGTCCAAAGTTATAGGAGTGCTATGCTAAGTCGGTAGAGTACCCTTCTGAATGTAATTTGGCAACCACAGTTTGTTTGTAAACCACTTCAATGTAAGATAGTTTAGTTTTTAACATCAACACAAATGCATTATTTATGGAAAGGATTAAGGCACAGCTGTGCTTTGAGCTAAATGCTAACAGCATGCCTACATACTCACAATGACAATGCTAAGCCAAGTCAAGTCAATTGTATCTGCAAATTGCAAATCACAAATTTGTCTCAGGGGGCTTCACAAAGTGTACAGCATATGACACCATCTGTCCTTCACAGTGCGACCCTCTCGTTGGAAGAAAGAAAGAGACCCACTCAAATAAACCTTTAACTGGGAAAAAATGGAAGAAACCTCAGAGAGGGAGGGATTGCTCTTCCAGACGGATGTGTGCACAGAGTACCAACATAATGAAAAGACAACAAAGACAATCCATATGACAAAAATGGACACGTAATGTGAACATATATGAAGAAATGGATCCAGGATGATATCAAGCAGCTTCCAGGCGTTGCCAAACATCAAGACTGAGCATCACGACCTCCTCTCCACCATGTAACCTAGAGAGAGGACAAGATGTTTTTAGTTCACAGCTGCTCTGCTGTATGTTTCCCGAACCAACAAGCCCCTTCGGACCAAACTGAATCGATAGAGAAGCTGAATATCCTGGAGCTGTGGTTTTCAAAGTGGGATCTGGGCACTAAACAGTACTAAACACTAAAGGTTAAGTTGATGGGAATGTCATGATTTTGCAAATATGAGTCATACACAAAAGTACTGGAACGGTGGACCACCTCCGGATCTACAAAGTGAAGCCAATGCTGAAGTACCTTAAACTTGCATTCTTACTAATAGCCAGCAGGAGGCGACTCCTCTGGTTGCAAAAAAAAAGTCTGATTGTATAGAAGTCTATGAAAAAATGAGTGTACTTCTAACTTGATTTATTACCTCAGTAAACATTGTAAACATGAGTTTATTGTCTCAACCACTAGTGTCAAGTCATCAATACAGCACGATGCTCATTTAGTAAATTATGGTCCCATTTAGAGTCAAAGCAGGGTGTTTTAGGGCGTGGCTACCTTGTGACTGACAGGTCGCTACCACGGCGCTATCTGGCGTGGATGTTGTCTGTGTTTTTGTCTTTCGATGAAAGCTTTCAAAATGTGTTTTCAGTTCATGAATGTTAATTAAAACCTTTCTGGGCGCCTGAAAATGTCTTATTTTGCGTTCGGTTGTATAGAGCTCCACCCTCTGGTGTGACTTCTGGTTGCAAAAAAACAAGATGGCGACAGCTAAAATGCCGAACTTGAGACTTTAAAATGACAGCCCTGCATCATCCTGATTATGTCCACTTCTGATACACAGTCTATGTATTGGGTAAAGTGACCTGATGATGACGCTACATGAAAAGTCAGGCGATCACCAGAGATCATCCTTAGGGGCACCTGGATGTCTGCACCAAACTTCATGGCAATCCATCCAGTAGTTGTTGAGATAATTCAGTCACTCTATTATTATTTTTTTAATGGATAAACTGTTGTCAAAGTTCTTGTACTTGCTGTAATTAGTGTAAACAAGTGAGATCATAAGCCCATTAAAATTAATGCGGCTTAAACACAACACTTTAAAAAAACGAAATGTTTTACTGCTCTGCGTTCTTGCCTTTTGGAATAATCTGGTGATAATAATAACGTGGATAGCCTTGGCATGCTGTGTACAACATTCCTGCATAATCGTGGACTCAGGTGCTTCATGTTGAAATGCTGTCTGTGCCTCTCATTGATGCAGCCTTTGCTTCGTTAATTAGATTCTCGTACTGCGAGAGGAACACTTTCATTTAGCAGCTTCTTCCCTGTGCTTTTCCAGAACACAAATAGCATCTTAAAGAGGACATATTATGCTTATTTTCAGGTGCATGCTTGTATTTTGGGTTTCTACTGGAACATTTACATGCTTTTAAGTTAAAAAAATGCTTTATTTTTCTCATAACCAGCTGTGCGCCAGCAGCTCTTTTCACCCTTCTGTTTGAGCTTCTGCTCTGATTGGCTACTGGCACACTCTGTTGTGATTGGTCAACCGAACCAAACTCTTCGGACTCCTCTCCAGCTCCGCTCGAACTAGCTTTGTTTGAGGGTGTGCCGAACGAGCTACAATGAAAAGTGTGTTACTTGGTGACATCACCACGTTGCGGAAGAAAAGGCGGGGCTTCAAGCGAGGCGTTTCAGGCAGTTCAGGAGCAGTGTGTCTGTCTGTGGGGGAGAGTAACTCTCTTTGACGTGGGCTTTGTAACTTTGCAGACCTTTCACATGCACAAAAAACTATATAACACTTAAGGGAAGGGGGAAAGCACAAAAGCAATAATATGAAAAAGGTCCTCTTTAATTCAGCTGGAAAGATGCAGTCCCTGTGTTTTTTATTTCAACAGGAATAAATGTTTGCCTGAGGAACCTTCTCAGGGTAAATTGAACATTATCTGTGAGACTAATACTGTGAAGAGGAGTGCATTGTCCTTGCTTTAACCCATTGACTTATGCCACGGTCGGAGTTCATGCATCATTTATTTATTACAGAATACTTTGCTACCAGCCCACTTCAGATTGGATTTTCAGCTTAACGGATCCGTTTTTTGTTCAATCTACAGCGTCTGAGCGTCTAACTGAACCTGACAGCCATTCGGCGAGAGAGGCAGGATCTGTCCACAGTTTAAGTTTAAAAGAAAGCAAACGACCCTATTTCACTATACATTAAACCAATTAGAAGGCGGGGAGGGAGGAGGGGGTGCAATTAAGTGTTAGAAAGATTCAGCCAAACGCTTGTCAGCAGCACGTTTTAGGATGGTTCATACGTACATAATTTTTTGGAGAGGAAACCAAAAGAATCTGAGTGTTACATGCTGATACTAGAGGCCGCCTACAGTTTGGCGCGGGGGAAAAAATTCATTGAAAGAGCGCAGACAGTTGCAAAATAATGATGTTCATGAATAATGATGGAGGGGGTCTCGGAGGCTTTACACACATTTTAGTGCCAGGCAGCAAGAATCTGGCAGGATAAAGCTTATCGGGCGAATGCCACAAGATTCTTGGGGGAAAATACTACAAATCCTGCTTGGCGGGAAAACAGTCGTGCACGCGTGTGTTCGAGTGTGAACGCGGGCATCCCCGACAGCACGTCCTGAGGGTTTGTGGGTACGATATGTATGTGCGAGCTTTGGCACGGCAACAATGTACAGTCGCGTGTGAATGAACGAGAGAGACGGAGGACGGGTGAGAGGAAAACACAAACTAATCCTCTGGATGTTTTGGCAACACAAGGTAGAGGACGATCACAGCCGCGGGGTTTTCTGACCCCTAGACGGGAGACCCGCAGAAGTCCCAGACCAGCACCAGAACCCAGGGCGACGTATGGAAAGGGCATCTCTGAAAACCACACCAGGGGCCAAGCAAATCAAAAACAAGCACAGATAGAGGGCGCGGAGGAGAAAAACAATAAACAAGTTGACAAGTTATATTCCACAAGGAGATAGCTGAGGTCACTCCACCTCTGCTCAATCACTTAGGAAAGGTCTATTGCATGAGATTGGGTTATTAACCCCTGTGGACACACTGACAGGAACCACTTCAATGGGCTCATCAAAGCAAATGCAAATCCAAACAGCATGTTGTGTTTTGTTGAATACACACTGGACGTGCCACGAGCAATTTCCATCTGACCCTGACTTGAACCCTATTTATTTCACGGAGCAATTTCACCCGATAACGGCCACATTGAAGGTTGTTTCTATCTGAATAGTGAAGATGAATTTCAAGTTTCATCTCCAGTGACTTTATCCGGAAGAAAAGTATTTTTGCAAAAGTACACATGCAGGAATTCTAAACATATATATGGCAGTGTCCCAGATTTCATAAAACCTGTAAGAGAGGAAAAGGGAACAGAGCAGACACCAGGGATCATATTTCTCATTCCTCTGTTTTCTTCCCCTTTGTCTCAGGAAGGATTCTGTGGGCCTGAATTATTAATTGTCTCCCTGCATTCAATTTGTACGGCTTGTCACTTTTATCAAATTATATGTGGGCTCTCTCATTCTTCTGAGCCCATTCTTCTAATTCAATATCTGTATTTCACCAAATTCATACTATAAATTTGAGTCAGATTGAGTAGATAAAAATTAGGGCTGTCAGTCGATCAAAATAGTTAATCGCGCTTAATTGCAAATTACTCTCATATTTTTTCATGTTCAAAATGTGCCTTAAAGGGAGATTCATCAAGGATTTAATACTTTTATCAACATGGGAATGGGCAAATATGCTGCTTTATGCAAATGTTTGTATATATTTTATATTGGAAATCAGTTACCAACACAAAAAAATGACAGATATTGTCCAGAAACTATGACTTGCCCCAACCTGCATGTGATTATCATAAAGTGGGCTGTAAAGGGGAGACTCGTTGATACCCATAGATCCCATTTTCATTCACATATCTGGAGGTCAGACAGGTCACCCCTTTGAAAATGGCCATGACAGTTTTTTATTGCCAAATTTTTTTTTAAATTCGGAGCTTTATTTAGCCTCCTTTGCGACAAGCTTGTATGACTTGGTTGGCACCAATGGAGTCCTTAGGATTTCTAATTTATATGATACCAGTATCTTTACTTTAAAACCTCAGCCCGCTACAACCTAAAATTCACAACTTGCTTTAATACGTTTAAGGAAATTAAAGGACCTAAAACAAATGTGTTGACACGTTATTATTACCTCCTAATTTATTATTTGAAGGCTATTTCCATAACTTTCACATTTTATTTTTTAGTAAACCAAATCTTACTGAGGACACCGTTGTCTTAGATTATCATTTGATCACCGTACTGAGTAACTTAAAGGTGCATTCTTTAACTTACTGCCCACTAGGGGGCAGCGTAACTAGCTGTAAACACAACACTGATATTTTATCACTTTATAAAGTTGTTGTGGCAAATGTGTTAGCAGTTAATAGTCTTCTATTTGGACAGCCAAATACATCTGGCCACCTCGTAAATATACGTCAAATATTCCCTTGTCTTTTAGCTCTGTGTTCAAGGAAAATAACTGGCTAGTCGCTAATTAGCTAGTCGCCACTTTTGTCTGTCCAGCATTTGGTGGTGGGCAGGTAGCATACATTTAAAAAACAGAATAAGCTAGAAACAATGATTAGAGTAGTGAGGGTGAATCAGATATTAAACATAACACAGTGAATTTATCCATTGTTAATATAAAAATAGCGCAGCTTTCATTTATGAATTATTATGAATGTTTCTGATGACTGAATATATTTACAAGTATTAAATGAGTTTCAGTTAAAGCTCAGTATTTTGACAATGGTACTTGCAGCTGATGATTACATGATAACTTGAAAATTCCCACCTGACAGTACTGTATTTTTTGAGGACTATGACCCTGAGGAAGCCTGATCTCCGATACATGATTTGTCACAGCGAAGCAGTGAAGACCACTTATTTTGCTATAATGTCAAGTGGTAAAATGACTCATCTGTCTTTCGTATCAATTGTCGTGTCTGGGGGACGACGTGAAGTCACTTGACCCCGTCACCTCCCAGTTATTACATGTTTTCAAAGTGATGACAGTGAAGTCTGTCGGTTATTTTCTCACTCCATCTTTTGTCGGTACCTAATAAAGGCAGCATTGAAATATGTACATTTACTCAAGCGCTGTACTTAACGTTACTGTGAGGAACATTTAATTGGTTATGAAACAGTTTCAATGTAATACTGATGCCTCTGTATGACCTACATTAGTAAACGAGACCATCAGTGAGAAGGCTGTTACTATATAGTTACGCTCAATGTTTGTCATTTTGTAATTTTGTAAGAAACACAGAGTCAACACCAACCCCACGCTGTTGGAGGGCCAGACTGTCGAGAAGGGAGGAGGGGGGAGAACCAGAACTATGATGACAGATCAGACTGTCAGACCCCGCTGCAGTAAAATGAGAGGATTTCTAAAAGGACTCTGGTCCTTGGAAACACTACCACAAGTTCCTCGTAGTGTTTAAGCACATATTTGAGGTACTTTACTTGAGTCTTTTCATGCCACTAGTTTAACTCCACTAGACTTGAGAGGAAATATTGTACTTTTTACTTTTATTACAATTATTTGCCAGTTTTGGTTACTAGTTACTGTACAAATTAATATTTTTGCAAAGAAACCTAAGAAGAGAACTGAGGAGAAGAGCTGATGAAATATGATATGTTCTTAGAAGTTAAACTACCTACAAATATAGCGTAGTATTGTACAATCAATTAGTCGTTTAGCAGTAAAATAATTGGCAAATATTTCGATAATTCTTTGTCATTTTTCATGTGAAAAATTTCCTGATTATAGCTTCGCAAATGTGACAATTATTTTCTGTTTTCCCATTTAATAATTTCATTTATATTTTTTTTATTCTTATAATTTTGTACTTTCGCTTGGACATAGGCATTGTTAAGGTGTCATTTTGGGAACTTGAAACGGGCATTTTTCACTATTTTTACAAATCAATCACTCCACGAATCAAGAAAATTATAAACAGATTAATTAAATATTCATTCATTAAAGGCTTATATAAAATAGTTAAACATCAGCTCCACCAACAGTACAACCCTACTTCTACATTGATGCATGAGTAATAATCTAATGATATATTTTAACATTTTAAGCACATTTTCATGATTATACTTTCTTGGTATTTTTACACTGGGTATTAGTAGAATACTTTCACCATTATTTCCACATAAAGTGCCCCGAGGTGTTTTACTGCTCCTGCCACTACATCAATGAGTACAAGATCTACTGTACAATAGTTCTGTCTGGCCTTATGTACCACTTAATCACATCTCATTGCTTTAATGACCACAATGTTAATAATCACAATGTAAATTGCTCATTAATCTCCTCTGCCACATCCGCCCGTCTCTTCACTGCGACGGCATTCTGCTGTGCTGGCTTGCCACAAGTACTTCCTTTGATCGAGTGAGGAATGGTCACGTTTTCGATTCAAATCCATGCTGACTGCGGATATTTGGATCGCAAGAAGAGAATCTATTGAGCACTCCGGCTAATGCATCTTTAGCGTCAAGGCTCGGTGGAGGGATTGAGACATTCCCTGCCTGTATTCCAGGTTGACTGTTTCACAATGTGTGCTCTCAGTTTTCCCCTATTATGAATATTGAAACGCCTTTTCCGATTGGCATCCCCCCCCCCCTTCCCTCACGTATAGGCTCAAGAGAGGATACTTAGAGACCTGAAATACTTTTAGCACTAATGTGCTGTTCAGTGAACCATCACAGTGCCAAGATTGACACCATTTTTTATGCAGCCCCCCATTAGTGTCACTCAGCCTCCATCGTGGCACATTAAAATAAACTAATGATGTTTCTTCACCAAATGTCTTATGGAATATTAGCCCAGAGAGTGGCTGCTCTGTACTTACTGCACTTTCACCTAGAAAGTGGTACAAAAGAAATCCCTTACTGTGTCACAAATGTATTACAGTTGTGTCATATGCAAATGCAGGTGGGGAAATGATTTCTGGCAGAGGGAGTCGATGGCTTCGTGCCTTAGGAACAAGACAAAAATCATTGAGATGACACAAAGTGAAAACCCACTCTTTCCTCAACCTCTGTTCCCCTGTGTTGACCACGGTTGCTTTATTTAGGCTGTGTAGCAACGCGAGGGAGGGCGGATCAGTGTCAGCGAGGCTTAGTTCCAGCCTGGGGCCATCCCTGCTGCTCTAGTGGCTTGCATGGAAAGCTACCGAGGACTCTTTCTGCGTGGACAGCCGTCTCTCCAACCCTCTCCGGACACTGCTCTGGAACTACTGAAGGGGAAATTGAAATACGCTGCCTTCCTGCAAGGTCGGGTTTAGGAAGGACTGACACCTGCTGTTGGCCATGTTCAACATGGCATCCAGAGGTTTTGTGAGCCCGTTCTCATGTCTCTACTACGTAGGAAGTGTGGCTTTATCACATTCTTTCTACAGTGAACTACAGCTCCAGAGCCAGGCCAGTATGCAGTAAAAAAGCAAAAGAGTATTGATTGGTATCTATTTTTCTGTGGGAGCTGATTGACTTTAGCTCATTACATCCATGAACCTCCAGGGAATGTTTCTTTTAAAGGCAAGCAGAGAGAAGATAAGCCAGGGATGATGTAAATGACAATGAACAGACCACATTACAGAGCAAACACAAGTCCAGGAAACACCTTAAAGAGGACCTGTTATGCTTTTGCTTCCCCCCTTTTCTTTAGTGTGTTATATAGTTTTTTTGTGCATGTAAAATGTTTGCAAAGTTGCACTGCAGAGTCCCCAGCAAAGGAAGTTTATCTCCCTCGAAAGAAACACTGCTCCTGAACTGCCCGAAACACACAACCAGTTCTGCCTTTTCTTTCGTAACGTGATGATGTCACCGAGTAACACACTTTGCCTAGTGTATAGTTTGGCGCGCCCTCAAACAAGGCTAGTTAAAGCAGAGCAGGAGGGGAGTCTGAAGAGTTCAGCTGATCAATCGCAGTGGGCCAGCTGACCAATCAGAGCAGACTTTTTGGGAGTTGGGGGTGGGGTGAAACTGAACGTTTCAAATAGCAAGTGAAAAGAGGTGCAACAGCACAGTCTGTATTAAAGACATAAAGCATTGTTTGAACATTAAAGCATGTAAACATGTTCTAGTAGAAACTATGCTACTGAAAATAAGCGTAATAGATCCTCTAATACCCTTGTGTAGCTGGCATAAGATTTCACTTTTGAAGAGTGGCTTTTCTTCTGATTTTTATCTTTTCTCCCTACAATTCTCAACATGTCTCTACAAGCCTCTTTCATTTCTTACATTTCATATTTTTCTATAAGCAAGAGATGCTATACAGTATATGTTAAACTGTATCGATGCCATGGCGCTGGAGCGTGTTGTTGACAAACAAAGCTTCGAGAAGGTGCAGAAATGTCCCAAACACCTTAAATAGATTTGTGGAAGATTTCTGAAAGATTTTTTTTTTTCACGGATGCAAGCAAGTGATCTGCATGGACAGTCGTTGCTATTACTCCCTGAGAATTGCAAACAGATCTATATATTTCTCAGCCAAGACAATAATTACAATAGTCAATACTAACCATACCAAATATTACTTGCCATTGTAGCTTGTTTAGAAATTGTCTTTAAGGCCAGGGAGTTAAATGCTAACGCTAGCATGCTACCATGTTTACAATGACACTGCTCATTTTTAAGAAATATAATCCATGCATTTCAATACACATACTCTCATACTAGAATTTCTTTTTGTATGGAAGCCATCATGCTTTTCTGGCTCTCCTGACCCACAATCCTTTGCACAGTGGATATAAGAGCATCAAAGTTCAAGGTGCATTGTTATAACGAAGCATGTATGTCACAATTATATGAATACTGCATGTAAAAGTACATACTTTGTAGGGCAGCTGCAGAAGGTACTAACAGTAAAAAGAAAAAGCAATTTGGAACGTAGCCATAATGTTAACCATGTCCACTCTTGTGCTTTAGCATGTTAGCATGCTAAACCGCAGTGTGGGACTAAGGCTTTCTGAGGGTCAGGGTTGAAAAATGAAAAGGGCACCAGCTGCATTGGTGGGGCACCAGCACATAGGGAGTATAGCTAGTACTTAGCGTCGTTTTTAGCTTGGTTTTCTTATAGGGCAGCTTAAATGGCGCTGCATCATGTTTTCTCCTTTGAGGGAACCCATTAGTGCTGCATCTCATTATCTCTCATGGGGGCATCCAAGACGGCAAAATGCAGCATTTTCTTTTCAAACGTAAGGGTCACCGAGGGCCCCCCCTGCAACCCACCCACACACACCCTGATTCCACCAGTGCTAACGTGCTAATTAGCACTAAACACAACATAAAACTGAGGCAATAGGAATGCTATTAGTTCTGCATGAATCTGATTTGGTTATAAATCAAAGAACTGGACCAACTAAACTGAATTATTAAAATTCCTCCTGAGGGGAAAATGAATGTCTGGACCAAATTTGTGGTTCATTTTTGACCAGTGTGACATGGCCATGTTTTGAAACTCAAATGCTTCTTCAAGTTTGCGGCTGTGACACAACAGAAATTTTATGTTATGTAAATTCAAAATTGCGAAAGTATCCATACTGTGTTTCTAAATGCATCGATCCTCCGCCATGTTGCACTTTACTACGAGCTCCCATTCTACATGCACACATGTTCTGACAGGGGAAAAATAATTACATTAAATCTATAGATAAAATTATGGATTTGGATTTTAAAGGACCCTTCCTCTGCCTTACCATTTAGTCAAGCGCCTGCATAAAGAGCTTCCATGTCACTTATCAAATGAAACGGCTGCTCAATGCAGTATGCCATTACCATGGAAACCAATGAGGTTTTAAGGTGGGGCTACTGCATGTAATGAAAGTATGACAGTACATTACATATGGCTGGAAAAAGTGCATTTTTGACCAGGAAAGGCTCTTTTAATGAGAAAACAAGCTTCAGCTCGTGTACTCGCCAGGGCCTTCCGTGTTATGAATAGCTTGGTCGCCTATACATTACAGCAAGAAATTCAACATGTCTGCCAGGGGTACTTGGGGAAATCACATTCCTTGGTGTGTGGGAGTGTTGCTTTTTATTACCTGCCTCAGAGCTTCAAATCCAATTCCATCTCCTCACTTCTCCCTGGGCCTTCCTCTGTCAGCGTAGAGAGAACATTGGATAGGTGATGATGCAGCCTTATGGATAGAAATGGCTATGGCCTGCAGGTGACTTTAAATTAACACCCTTCATTAAGAGCATCCATCACATGGGATCCATAGGGAATAACGGCGGAACACCCATGACACGGAAGTAAAGAGCCCACAGAAAATGGCACTAATTCAGAATACATGCACATCAGTCCTCGGTGAAGTAATCCACCTATTTGACAAACTTGTCCTCAGTAGATTATTCTGGGTATAGGTGGATGATGCTATAAGTTCTGCGCTGGATTCCAGTTCAGGCGGGCGGTAAAATAAGGTGGACTTTCCAACCACAGTGTTAGTCTGAACCGTGTTTTGACAATGCTGTGCTGGAATGGGGAAGGCCTGGGCATGCACTCTGGGTTTTTTCATATAGCACAGCTGCATCCTTTATGAGGTAGAGAATGCCTAACCAGCCATCCAAGACAGAAGACAGGCCAGGCATCAGGGGTGACGGCAAAAGGGTACTTCGTTTACATTCAGGGGGACTTAGACAATATTCCCCTGGCCAACTTATCCTGCCGAAACAGCGGCCACACTTGGCCGACAGAGCTGCGATTTTTCAGCGGCCTGAAAGCTGCGAGGCTAGCGGAGGCTTTAGCGAGGGGGTGAGAAATCTGGGCTGCTGAGCACACCGCTGGGCCGGGATCCCTGAGTTGAATTTCTGAAAGGCTCATTATTCTGGATTGGGGAGAAAGTGGCATTGAGGGGTGGAAGGGGTGAACAGGAGCTCAAGGCAAAGTGTCCATCAGAACTGCTGTGGTGCGTTTAGACACATCACCGCTGGGACAAATGGGGATCAGGGGTTGGAGTGCGATCATGTGATTCACAAGAGTCAGTACCACACTGTTTCGCTGTACAGATGGCACCGTTGTCACACTGAGGTAAATCAAGTCCCTGTGGACTAACATGTTTTTGTTTTCTTTCTCTGTCTCAATCAACCAATTTGTCCAGAATTTCAAAAAAGGGATAAAAAATTCCACAAAATCTAGGATTTAACAAAAGCGAATAACTCCAAACTACCATTGATCAGGCACCTGCGACATGATTATGTTCGATTTGAATTAAAACATGAAAGAATGCGCTGTAGTCCCTTTAATTTGACAAAAAGTCAAGTGTTAGTGCGGCGGAATACATTACTATCGCAGCTTACCGCACATTAATAACTGACATCTCACCAATCTACATTCAAGGGCTTCAAAAGGGAATAAAATTATGAGGAAATTACAAGGCAAGTGAGTTTTGGTCCCACACAGGGAATTAAAACTTATTATCTGTGACAACCTGTCAGCCGGCGAGAACTCAAACACGAGCACAAAGCTCTGTGAGCCGCAGAAGGGAGTTGGAAAAAAAAAAAAGAGTGATAAAAGAAAAGGGGAAGGAAAAGAGAAAGGGGCAGTTAGAAACATCATATTCGCATGGAAAAAAGCGCCTCCCGGTAGGCTGTACTGTAAATGTTTTCGACGACTGTGATTTGACAAGCTTGATCTCAATGTACAGTACGGTCGTACAATTTTTCAGATCTTTGTTTTCGGAGATCCTGTTTAAATGATAAACTGGGAGATTACATGCAGTTCTACCAGATAAGTAAAGTGAATACACGTAGAAACAAGATAGTATGATTATGAGTTACATTTTAGATTTAAAAGCTAATGATAAAGAAGAACCAAAACAAAGCATATATCAACTGCCACTAAACAAGTTCAAGCATAGCCCCTCACAGTCGCTTTAACCAGTTCAAGGGAATTACAATACTCTCCGGAGTCGACAGTCAGATGCAATTAGTGGGACTGATGGCAAATTAGACTAAATGATCATGCTATCTGATTTAATGGGCCTGGAGTGGCGCTCACTTGCACTCCCACAGTCATGATGTCATCACCGTGAATCCCCAGGGGGACGAGTCAAACATTTTACTGTAATGGCCCCCAAGGAAATCCACTCCGATACGGTCCACCCACCCCTAAAATCCCACCTGGGAATGCCCAGAGAGCTGCATGAAAGCGCCGCGAAGCTTAGAGAGAAAACTTCAGAAAGAAAACAGCTTCTCAGAAGTTGGTCCGAAACATCCAAGCATTACCAAGTTTAGGCAACTTGAGAAAAGCCTTAAAGCTTGGCTACTTCTCACAGATTTTTTTCTTCTTCTTCTTCTTCTTCTTTTCCTCAAAGACAACAAAAAGACTGTTTTGCGTGCGGTGGGTTTGACCAGATGTGTGCTTCGCCACGGCTCCCGCTGAATGCGTGAACAGAGTTAGTACAATGAGCTTCGGCAACCGCAAGTCGCCCTGTTAAATAATACAGAGGTGGGGAGGAGGGGGGCGGATGAGGAGAATTTTGGTCGCTCATTCCTCGGCTTTGTGTCATCCCGCTGACATCTGCTACATTTGCATGGCAGCTGGAGATCCTTGGATTAAGCGCTTACAAGAGTATTGCCATATCTCATTTAACAACATAATCATCTTATGAGGAAAGTGATGTTTCATCCCTGGTGCTTTACAAAGCTTGGCATGCAGTTTCCACTGACTTCCTCTCTGCCTCTCATCTCCTCTCTTTCCTTGTCTCTCTCTCTTTTGCTGTGATGCCTTGCAGCTTGCACTTTTGGGAAATCTTGTTCAACAGGACATAGTGTTGGTGTGGCCCACTGTAGATCACATTATTTACCAGACAGCTCTTTCAATTTTTCCTTTCTTTCTCCAAGGCTATCTGATCCTGGAAAGCTCAATCAACATTTCACCAAGGTCTCTGGAACGACCAGCACAAAAAGAATGAGCCACATCAAAACAGAAACTCCAATGCTGCCTCTCGTGGCCAAACAAGAGGACAGTTAATTCACTTTAATCCACAAGGACTATGTCTTTGGGGTTTTATTTAGCTTGTACTGATCACATTGAGCAGCTAAAAGGGGTACACCACACATTTTTATTTATGTGATCCTCTATAAGGAGAGAAGAATCAAGACATCTTTAAAAACACATTTTCTTTGTTTTTCTCTTGATTTTATCCTCTTTATTTTGTGGGTTGCACACTTAATTACTTAATTATTAATTAATTATACTCTGCTAAAATATCTCAGCAACTATCGGATGGATTGACATAAATTTTGTACACACATTCATGGTCCACAGAGGATAACACTGACACAGATCTCCTGAATTTTCCCCAAATGCCACCACAATGTTGATTCTTAATTGCTTCATACATTTTATTTAACAAAATATTTTATGCCAATAAAAGTAAACTATAAGATTGTTGCCAGGCACCGAGGCATAATGGGGCCATTAGTGTAACAAAACTATTTGCAAATGTGTGTGGAGAGTTGTAACTGTATCTCAATCCGTATGCGTGCAATCACATTTGTAAACGTGTGCAATAATCTAGAGTTGAATGTGAACAGGAATGTGCAAATGTGTATTAAAATCAGTGTGTTATCAGATTTGTAAAAAAAAAAATCTCCACATCTGTACATAGATTTGAAAGTGTATTGAGATTTTTAAATACATAAGCAAATCTGTAAATGTGAAATCAAACCTGAAAACATGTACATAATTTTGTGCAGACAAAGCTATAAATGTGTACAGAAATTTGTAAATGTGTACACAAATCTGTAAATGTGTACAGAAATTTGTAAATAAAAAAAAAAAGTGTAGACAAATCTGTAAATGTGTACATAAATTTCTAAATGTGCATATAAATCTTTCATTTGTACATAGATCTGTGAATGTGTAGACAAATCTGTAATTTCGTACATAAATCTGTAAATGTTCAGACAAATCTCTACATGCATACATGAATCTGGTCATCCATGTCTGATAAAGAATACTACAAAAGAAAATGGCATTTGTGGTTCTGAGTAAATGTCTTCACAACTATTGGATGAAATTTAGGTACATAACTTGGCGGGCCAATACAGGTGCAAATGTTAGCTTTTAGCTAACGTGCTAAAATAAGATGGTAAGCGTTAAATATTACCTGCTAAACGTGAGCATGTCAGCATTGATACTATGAGTATGTTAGCATGCTGATGTTAGCACTTAGCTCACAGCCTCACAGAGCTGCTACTGTAGCATAGTTCTAGACTCCTAGTCTTGATATTACCTTCTCTCCTTTAAATCTTTCTTTTTCCCACAAAGCAATGCAACATCTGTTTTCTGCCATATTAATAAAGTTTTGCTTGCCTGCCTCAAAAAATGTTAAAACACATTTAAAAACGTATCCCCATATAACAGTTTGTGTTCCTCAACACGTGTCATTTTGCACTCGTTACATACATACAGTCTTTTCAAAATAAACTTCCGTCTTCACACACTAAAAAAAAAAAAAATGGTTAAGTTTAGGCAACAAAACTACACAATTCGGTTTAGGAAAAGCTTGTGGTCTGGGTTAAAATAAAATAAATAAAATAGTTGCATGAGGAATAAATCAACTTTGACATCTGGTTTCACACTGGAAACAAAAAGTCCCACCCATTCACCCCGACCTCCTCCCTACGTGGCGTCACTCGTTATCTTCCTGGTTCGCACGTGGATTGCATACAAATTAATTTCATGGGATGTATATGAGTTACAGTGCATTACTTTTTATAAATATAGCTACAAACTGTGTGAGAAAACCCTGCAGTAAGTCTGGCGAGCAGGATGAATAAGAGAAAATCGTATAATGGATAACAGGAAATCCTTAGAGTCAAAGCAAAAGGGAGAAAGTCCAGACAAGAGTTTCTTACATCAGTAATGGTTTGCATGGTTTCACAACGAGGGTTCTTTACTGTGACCTTTCTGGGCTTTAGACAGGGAGATAAATGGCTCTGTGTCCACTCAGGTTACCAACACAAGTCCAATTATTTTGTCTTGGCCATCCAATCTGGTTTGCCTTTTTTTGCTTTTCCTTGCAGCGTGTGATCAAATCTGTGCCTGCTCCTGGATTCTTGGCTCAGGCTGTCTCTCCTCTCCACACCATGTTTATTTCATAAAGAAATCCACAATATCAGAATCATCATATGAATGCGTGATAAGAGATAGCAGCACGGTGCAAGAATGTGCTGATGCTGTCAGGCCCTTTTTCTTCACTCTAGTTGCATTGGTAAGCGATTCATATTTTGCTTTTACAGTGCCTCGCAGTCATGATTGTCTCTATATGGAGGACAAATCGGTTTGACAGAGAAGGCCTCTTTATTTCTCCACAGATGGAAAAATAGTTTGAATATATTGCACACTGTACATGCAAAACCACTATCAAAATACTGTAAAGCAATATAATAGTGGCTGAAGGTGCATTTTAGTGACATTGAAGGTGACTATGTCGTTAGAATAAGCTCAGCTGGCTAGACTGTTATCAGCTCATTAAATAGGCGTTACCAGTGGTTTTAAGTCTCATAGATGTGGGTCAGTAGGGCCCTGCTGCACCCACTAGTAGGTTATATCGTCGATTTAAATGGGCGATCACCAAAATAAGGAAAACAAGCACACAACAGCGACTTCTAGTAACCATAGTAATTATGATAGGAGCAAAAGTGATAGTCAGGCGCTAGTAGTTGTAGTATAGACCGTGTGAAACTCCATATGGGGTGGAGGTCAGGGGCGATGGATGGGACACAAACACGAATTGGTTGAAGGTTTGCACATTTGCGTACTGTAGTGGAATTGAACAAACAACATCCATCCATCCATCCATCGGCAACCGCTTATCCCGTTAGGGGTCGCGGGGGGGCTGGAGCCGATCCCAGCTGGCATTGGGCGAAGGCGGGGTTCACCCTGGACAGGTCGCCAGTCCATCACAGGGACAGACAACCATTCACACTCACATTCACACCTACGGGCAATTTAGAGTCATCAATTCACCTAAACTGCATGTCTTTGGACGGTGGGAGGAAGCCGGAGTACCCAGAGAAAACCCACGCTTACACGGGGAGAACATGCAAACTCCACACAGAAGAGTCCCAAGCCCGGACCTGCGACCCTCTTGCTGTGAGGCGACAGCGCTAACCACTGCACCACCGTGCAGCCCCACAAACAACAAAGACAGTCATTTATTTTGCCTGTAGGTTTTAAACCTATTTTGGGCTTTTTATACCCATACTAGAACTATATGTATCCAAGTGCTTGAACCAAGTTTTATAATTCAGAATTGTGCAATGTAATGATCAATGAGACTTTATAAGTTATTTATAAGTTACCTGGCAGGTATCATGCAAATGTGTTACTTGGTGACATCACCATGTTACAGAGGACAAATAACTAACTCTAAAGGAAAGGTGGAAAGCACAAAACCATAATAGGTCCTCTTTAAATGACCTTTGAACAGAACCAAGCTAGCTGTTGATGTTTTGACTTCTGAATCGCAAAAATACATAAACACACTTTGGCAACTTCTTCAAAAGTAAATCCAAGTATACAAAATGTGTATTAAACTCACTCTGACGGGGACAGTGAGGAGAAATCCCCAATGATTTTCTCTGTAGAGAAACAGATGTAGGTCACAGAAGCGAAACCACTCAGGACACCACAAAGCAATAACCGCAAGGACGAGGTAATATTAGCCTTTATATGAACTGTATACAAAGAGAGGTAATAACCACGGGGCAAATGTCCTCTGCTCGACGAGACCTATGTCCAGATTCATTTGGGGACATAGCGGGTCATAGTGTCTACTTACACCAGCACCGTATCTGGTCGTTTGCATTAACATTTCTCTTGACATGACTATCTCCGAGAACCATCAAAGCAATCTTAGCCTTCTCATAAAGGTGGGAGGTTTACTCTGCTTCCTTTCTTAAGCACTGCAAGCTTTGTTTGTGCTTTGTTATATCCTCCCTGCTGTCTGTGTACTGTACTAGGAGAAAGGCACTCGGCACCGACGTGGTATCTTAACAGTCTACCTTCAGTATCGTCATTCACTGAATGATTGATCAAAATGTTTGTGTGACGCAAACTTTTTTATTCGCTTACTGTACCTTTTTTCTGTGTACAATTATTGTTATTAAATATTATTATAGAGGCATGAATGTTTTTTCTGCTTTCATTTCCTGTTTCCTGCTCTTTGCTGTCTCAATAATGTCAATTCATCATCTGCACATTGTGCTCTGTACACTGCACATATTTATACTTTAAATTGTGAACTTTTGCATGTACCTTGCTCAATATTTTGTACACCCCATCATCTTCCTTTCAAACACAGTGCAGCAGTTCTTGTTTTTTCTTTTTCTTTTCTCACTGTTGATTGGCATCAAAATACCAAAGTAAATTCACTGTATGTAAAAACCTACTTGGCAATAAACCTGATTTGGATTCTGTTAAGCATCTCGCAAGCCCTCAAATTTATCTTGCAGTCCCTTAGGGTCCGAACCACCAGGTTGGGAACCACTACTGCAGGCTAAAGAGGGAGTCTGCAGTTACATGAGAAGTGGTTATATATTGGGGGGAGTAGCTAGTCTGTAGGGAGTTGGCTTGGGAACCGGAGGGTCACCGGTTCAAGTCCCGACATGGACAAAACTGAGTGTGAACTGGTAGCTGGAGAGGTGCCAGTTTACCTCTTGGGCACTGCCGAGGTGCCCCTGAGCAAGGCACCAAACCCCCACTGCTCGGGGCGCTTGTCAGGAGCAGCCCCCTCACTCTGACATCTCTCCATTAATGCATGTATGTGTGTTTCAGGTCTGCATGTACCATGTATGAGTTTAACAGAGTGTAAATTGAATTTCCCCATTGTGGGACTAATAAAGGTAGATCTTCTTCTTCTTCTTGTATAAACTAAACTGGGCAGCCCGTCTGCCTGAAAAGGCGCATGAATGACACTTTTAGCGTGTCATTCGGACGCCATGTACTGACTGCAATGCAAATGCTTCCGCATAACTAAGCTACGCTCATGGGACGTGCAGGACGGAAGGTTGATGGGTCCAACAAACAGGACTTTCAATCAGAAGACCGCTGTTTTGTTTCGTAACCGGCGTTTCACATTTTTAGTGATGTTTTCCGTACTTCTGTTACGTTGTTTCCATACATATTTTTCCCAGTTTACGTATTTATTTTGAGCCAAATCATGACGTTTTTCCTAAACCTAACTAAGTGGTTCTGTTGCCTAAACCTAAGTGAGTGGTTTTGTTGCATGGCGTACAAATGACACACAAAAAGCCTAAAATGCGTCGTCATGACAGGTTTTAATATCGTGGTGTTTATATGCCTTCCTGTGAGAATTAGGAGACAAAAGTGAGTAAAAAAGGAAAACAGGTTAGGATCCTCTTGCCCATTATTCAAGTCAAATATTGCACATTTTGTTTACTTAACCAAAGTAGAAATTGCCACCAATTTTCTCTATAACTAACTACTAATTTAGCAAATAACTGGAGAGTAACATATTGAGGCAGCCAGTCTACATGCACTGCACATTTCGTCCTATCACGGTGCCATATGGATCTGAAGAAGCAGAACCTGATATCCCACAAAAACAAACCAAAAGCGTCCCATGAAGCGAAACCTGTTTTCCTGTTTGATCACTTTAACCATGACTGATGTCTCCGATTAGATATGCAAGCACGACAAATAAATAAATAAAGTGTTTGGGGTGCAAAAGAGAGGATTAACTCACTGGGTTATTCATGAGCTATATGCTGTTCGATAGCTGCAGCGAGGCATATGGCGGAGTAAATTAAAATGGGTTGAGAGGAACAGGTGGTCAGGAGGATGAGGGGTCTCTATAGGAACAGGGGAAGATATAAAGAATGCAAAAGGACTTCTTTGGCTTTTTTAGCAGCAGAGACGGGAGCAAGACATAAACAGGACTTATATAATCAAATCCTGATTTATAAATGTCTTTAATTAGGACACGCATGTCGTAGTTGAAGTCTGAGTGAATAAAATATACCATGGGATTCCTGAGAACATTTTAATAATGGGGTACGTGTGTTACTTCAGAACAATCAATCAATAAATAAATAAATAATTCATGTTTTCTTGTTAAAAGCACGCATCATGAAAACTATTCTCGGCGCTGCTTAATTGACACACCTGAATGACTCGAGCCTTTCTTGATTCTCGCTCTAAATTACTGAGTGGGTTGATGTATTTCGCGGCACGGCTGCATGCGTCGAGGAGAGCGTGCTCGTGATTTGCTTATGAGTAAACTCATTACCGCACACGTACGAGATTTTCCATTAAATGGAAGACTCATCTCAAGTATTAGCGCTGCTTCATTCTTCCTCCCCGCACCACCACAATCCCCAACAACCCTGCTCACCCTGCTTACACTGAGGCATCCTTCTTTTCTTTCTTCAAATATCTCCCCCCGCGAGCAGCCGAGGGGATGGGATATAGCCGGGGGGCACCGATTTCCCTGAGCAAGCAGCCTGTGATTGCACACTACCCTAATAAACCTAAGTATATATTTCTCAGTTTTTTGTTTTTTTTTACACCATCCCCATCTGCTTCCTTTAAAAAAAAAAAAAAAAAAAAAAAAAAAAAATATATATATATATATATATATATATATGAATTATGGTTGTTTTTACAGATAAAATGCTAAAAATAAGCTTTTACTCCTATTTTCTATTTATTTACAAAAACTGCATGTTTCATTACCTCCGACTGTAGATTTTACACAAAGCAACAGTTGGGCAGGACATATGGCAGGCAAAGCGTGGGCACTGTTGTGTGGCACTGCTTCATTGTACACAGATGTTTGACTAGAGTGGGGAAAACATTACAGAAAAGGAATTTAGTATTAATTAAATTTTGCAACTTCCTAGACTGGCGTTAACATGAAATATCGTGTAATTATTATTTCGTCATTTGAATAATTTGTTCATCAGCTTTTTCCCTCAGAAGGAGAGGATATGTTGCATCACCGTGTACTGTTCCATTCAATTAAGGCGCGTGTCCTTTGATTGGATGCGTTCATCAACTTATTGGTTCATATGAATCGCCCTGTTCCTGAAACGAGCTATCGATAACATGGATACACATGGTGAAATTTTTAGGAAGCTTTAATTGAAACTGCTAACTTCAAGTATGAGGATGTCACAGCTGTGTGCTGGTGATGAACAAAATCTTATTTCAGAAATTGCACCCAAGGCGACATATAGTATGTATATGTTAAGGTGACAGCGTGATATCACCCGTACTCGTCACATTTTATTGCATGTCACTATAATGATGTTGGGGGTAGTAGAAAAAGCATTGTGGATTTGTTTAAAGGTGCTCAATATGAAATTCAGAGCATATCTATTGTCTCCACACAAAGCAGAGCAGAAAGTGGCAACCTGTCGGCCGGGATGGTGTTATCAGCTGTAACCGCCATGAGAGCAGCGCAGAGCGGTGCTATGAGCGAGCCAGTAGATATGAGGGAGAGCGACTTCATCCTCTGCTCAGGTAGACATGACTCCTCTATATGTTTACATTACAAATACTGTAGTCGTTAGCTGCTATATGAATGCTCTGGATATCATATAGAGAATATATAAAATAACTACGTACGTAAGCTATGGATGTAAAGTCATGTGACTCAATGGCATTGCGTCACGTGACAGAATGTTGTCAGTACAAATCTCTCAACTTTTGGTCTCATGCAGGACATGAACGCTGTCTCCTGAGTAAAAGTCCTGCGTTTGATTGACCTGTCCACCAACCCTCCCCACAGGACCTTTCTGGCTCTTAACACTACATCCCTTGCTATGAGCATCTAATAATGACACAATGTGTTTATATTTGAGTTAGTTGAGTTGAGGTGGTATTTGACACCCAGGGAGTGAGACTAGGCTGCAGTTTTCAAAGTCTAAGTAATAATGCCAGACGTAAAGGAGGAAATCAGGCAATGTTATTATCGAGCAACAAAATCCATGTAGAGAGTATGTTGGGATGGATGAAGGGTCAACTAAATGTTGGACTTTAACACAGGAGACCGCAATTTGTTCCCTGTTTCAATCTATGAGTCAACATTGTTATCATGAGCATGATCATAACAACGCGGTTATTACTGTAACTAGGGCTGTCCTTGAAAAAAAAAAAAAAATCATAGTAACCCAATGATTTCGATTAGTTGATTTAATCAACTGATCTGTGAAACTTGAGATGTGCGTATACCTTTCTCAGAAATAAGTCATTCAGCATGAAAAAAACATAAAAAATAGGGCGCAGCCCTAATTGGTAACCATGACGCCGAAGGTCCATTAACCCTCAGGACGTCATTGTGGTGCATACACCTTACAAATTATATTGTCCTGCTGTTAGAGGCGTCAGATATTACTTCAATGCATCATTTCTGGAGACACATGACTTTATAGGTGACACCTTGTCAAAACGACACTTGACACCCAGACTGGACCCGAGTACTACAGCTGTGATACAGCCCAACAATCTGCCTGTGCTACTGCTCCCCAAATGACAACAAACTGCTGTCAGACAGGATGTTGACCCACGTTTTACTTCCTGTGCAGCTCTAATTTCTTGTGTGTAAACTGAAAGTGTTTAACCGACAAGCATAATTCAGCAACAGCAACCTCTCTGAACGGCAGCAGCTCACAACAACCCCTCTGAGCGAGCATCTTAAATAAAACGTGAGGAATTATGTGCTGAGTGCCGCGCATCAATCACATTGATTCTCCAGGGCTCATCATCCTATATAAAGTCCTTAGTATAATAATGTTGTCAGTGGATTTGGCGCGAGGTGTCTTCACACTGCCAGTGTCAGTTCATTTAGATGCTCCCTCGGAGCCCTGGCAGCTATCATTGCTCATAACCACCGTGTCAGTCAAAGGCGGGGGCAGAAACACAGCATCCTGCCCTTCGGAGGTGCTAACATAATGAAAGAAAGACGCCAGGGCTCGGCGAGAGGGTGTGTTAAATGTTTGTTTCCACGACTACCAGACGTGTGACTTGGGCAGGGGACAGACAGTAATGGAAGCAAACTACTTTTGACACTCTTGACTGTCAGTTTGCTTTGATGGTAACGCGCATTCGCCGAGACACGAGCACTCCCCAACAGCGAGTGACTGCTCGCCCCTGGACCCCTCACTTGTCAAATTTTGTTTTGAGACGAGCGTGTGGGATGTGTGCTGATCGTCACGAGAAGAAGTTTAAATCTTTCCGAGCAACAACAGCAAGAATCGCGCTTCACGAAATGAATAACGGCGAAAATCGTCAAATTTTGCTGTCAGATTTGGAATCACGGCTTTGTGTTGCTGCACACAGTGTAGGCTACATTTTATTTTGAAACGCTGACAGAAAATGTCCGCTACAACCCAAAATCTCCTTTCTAAATGCGGATCTGATTTCAATGCCAGGCGCATACAGTGTGTAGACAGCGTTCCTTCTTCCCTCATCATGCATTCATGAGATGTATTTATGGTTATGGACTGACAGTCGGGAAATGGGACACAGGAGAACATGTGCAGCCAGCGCATTGTGGAGTCTAGAAAGGATACAGAAAATTTCAGGAAGTGCTCATCACCAGGCCTCTGCACTGACCTTGGTATTGCTACGGAAACACAATTAGTGTCTGGATGAAGAGGATAAATATATAAAATAAAATGATTTAATGAGTACATTGATTTGATCATAAAAAAGCTATGTGCTACTAAAATGATGAAAGATATTTGGCTTTACACTTATTTTTTTTTATGCAAAAAGCAAAACCTTTGTTTACAACTTCAAGGTGATTCCTCATTTTCTTTTCAGATGTTGGGCCTTGAAAATAAAGGTTGCTTCTAATGACGTGAGCCCTGCACTGAAAGCAAACCGGCGTGGTACATCTGTTGTATTCATTCAAGATCAAATAACATAATATCTAACCTGGAGAAGCAAAAGTACATCCAATAGTATCATCATAGACCATTTTCATTCCACATCTACAGTATATGTGTCCACGTGGGATTTAAACATTTCATGGGTAAAAAAATGTACTATTATTCCAGGTTTTGTCTCATTAAAAAAGGCCCTTTTTAATAATGCCAATGTCCTTCTCCTTCCCTCAATAAAAAGCAGGTACAAAAAGTTACAGGTTTAATAGTTTTTCCTGTGCATGATCATTCGCCATCCCTCTCGATTCCCCCCCCCCGTGTTCAACAACCCAATTAGGCTTGCACAGAACAGTGCAATGTTGCTGCCCTGAGCAGTATGGTGGCTCTGAATGCCCAAGGTGTGTTATTATCTTGTATTAGTGCACCACCTGCCTTGCCATAATGATTAGCTAATTGGCTCGGTGCGTGTCTTGAAATAATAAAGAAAGGAGACATTTTACTCTGATTAAGGAAGCACATCGAGTGAGAACAAGGCCACCGAAAGCTGCACAAGGTACACGCCATGGCTGCAATTCTGAGCAGCAAGGAGGAAATGTGAACTTCGTGCGTCGTATTCAGAACAGAGTGTTGAGCAGCATGTGGTATTAAGGTAATGCTTTGTTCACTGATGTATCTTACAAACTTGGAACAGTGAAGGCTTGTGCCAAACAACTGAAATACACAACAGAAAAAATGTCTACTATATCATTGTACTTTTTTTCTGTCAATTTCTATTTACTATTTAATTTATCCACGTGGGTTTACAGTTTGCTCTGCTGCCCCTTGTGATGAAAAAAATGAATAAATAATGATTTAATCTAATGGGATAATAGTACTGAAATGATCGTTGCTTACTTGTCTGGTTGCCATATTTGATTGATTTATGCAATTATGGTGCACCTTCAAATTCACTGTACATTATAGGGCTGCTCAATTATGGCTAAAATGGTAATCATGACTATTTTGATAAATACTGAGATTGTGTTTATTTCAAGACAATTTTAATTGTTATTTCAAATTTAAATCAACAGAGCACTGCTTTCACTTCGACATTGCGCTACATTCCTGCTGCTGTACAAATCTTTGCATCAAAATTTTTCATTTTGTCCATCTGCTTTCTGTTAAAACAAGTAATATACGATGGACTATAGCCACAATGTTCAGGAAAGTTTCTCATAATGTGCGTACTGCAGCATGACAGCTTCCTAAAAGTGAAGCCAAAATGTGTTGATCGCCCCCTGGTGGCTGGCTGCAAGTTTTCTATGAGTGGAGCATTCATTTTTAAACGTTAATATCGCAGTCCATCATGTTCATTTAATTGTGGGAAGCCAAAATCATGATCGTGATAAATATTTGATTAATTAGTACATAAGAGAGAGTGTCTTTTGGACTGCCAATAAAGGGAATAAAGTCTATTGAAGAGTCTGACAGGAGCTTATTTCTGTGGCTCAAACATAAACATCAATGCAAAATTATCAAATGTGAAAAGTTATGACTATGAGAACCACATAAATGGGATAAACTAAGAAAAGTTTTCTGAAATTGTCGCCTGTCCGACAGTGTTTAGTTGAAGGAGATTGTGCCATCTGCAAATTCTCTCATCAAACCAATATTTGCATTTGTATGATTTCTAACTGTCAGACCTTGAGCGTGTTGAATTATGGGTAGACCACATTGTGACTATGAATGATGTTCTTCAACCGTGACTGTTCCCTTGAATATTTTTTTTTTTTTTTGCATTTATGGCTCTAATTAACATAGATGATGTGAATCTTTATCAAAGCCATGACCTCTAAATTGCAGACACACTTTTCAAAGTCCATTATTGACGCTAGTGACTGTAGGACTTTTTACCTTTGAATGCCAGTAAACTACAGACCGGTTTATGTAGTGAACCGCTTCGGTTTAGGTCAGTTCTTTCACTGTGTGTCACAAGTGTTTCCACTTCAAAAACATATACTTTGCACTGCAGGACGGACACAAATACTTGAGGGCTGTGTTGAAATAGTCACATTACCACACTAACACACGGATTTCAAACACAAGGTCGTTCTCCTCAGAGGCAAGGAAACGGTCCTAGATTACTCTGACTATTTC
Source organism: Pterois miles (assembly GCA_947000775.1). Lineage (NCBI taxonomy): Eukaryota > Metazoa > Chordata > Actinopteri > Perciformes > Scorpaenidae > Pterois > Pterois miles. The sequence goes on from CAMQGK010000008.1 coordinate 4,143,901, forward strand.
TGCAATTTCCACATAGCGGGGATGAGCTCTGTCCTACTGGGCCACTGATTCTAGTGAAGCTCTGCAATTCTAAACGTTTGTGGGGTCACACACTGTTTTTAAAAGAAAACTGTTGCTTTTTACTGTCTGTATGCTTGGTGGCATAGTGAGGATTTGTGGGTCATACAGCTCAGCTAATACGATAAACGCACTCCTTTCCGCAAGCCTATGTTTTTTCCCAGAGGATGGCGGAGTAATTGTCGATGGCGACCTGCTCTTCTCTGCATCTGACCGGCTAAAACTCGTCACCTTCGTTGGTTGCGTTATTTCAGTTTAGACACGAGGAGGGAGATTGGTTAGGGTAAGAGTATCAGAATAAGTAAGTCAGAGACAAAGTTAGGCAGGTCATGACTTCAAAATATACATTTGACAAGCATGTATATATTGATCTGGTGCAATTTAAGACCATAATTAATGAAGAATGTTGTGCTCTAGTCAACAGTTTTGTGCTCTAGTAAACAATTAAATCATAAATACAATGGTATTGCTGGTTGATCAGAGAGAGGGTGCACTGTGCTGTGAGCACTCCATGGCCCCGGGAAGCAGCAAGGCGAAGAGTGCTTTGAAACTCATGGTCAGACCCGTGAGCCACCTTCACCCCTGGCCTTCACAAACCGACCTAGAGACGGTCGTGGCGCAGCAGAGGGTATGCACCCAGCGAGGGCCAGACCACCTGTTAAGAAGTGTGAAAGATTTTTGGGTTCTTTATGACATTGTGATGAGGTGGTTGTCAGATCATCCATCCATCCATCTTCAACCCCTTGAAGGGGGAGATCCCAGCTGGCACTGGGGGAAGCGGGGTTGGCAGGTTGGCAGGTTGCCAGTCCATCGCAGGGCACATAGACAGACAACAATTCACGCTAACATTCACATCTACGGGCAATTTAGAGTCATCAATTAACCTAAACTGCATGTCTTTGGACTGTGGGAGGAAGCTGGAGGATCCGGAGAAAACCCATGGAGAACATGCAAACTCCACTCGGAAGAGCCCCAAGTCGGATTTGAACATGTGAATTAGGCTACTCAATGGTTGATTATTATTGGATAAAGATCCACATTAGATGGGGGGGGGGACCAAAAGTGCTATCCACTCGTCCATGAGAAACAGACGTCCTCTCCAGGGTTACCTCCCCCGATCATAGTACACCATTAAGTTCAGTACAATTTACTGAAGAGAGAAAATAAAGCTCTCCGACGTAACAAGTTTGCTAACAGGACAATAAAATCACGCAGTTTATCTCTACCATCGACTCTTGTCTCATAACTGTCTGCAAAACAGTATTTACTCTGACAGAGGAGGTTAAATAAAAGTGCAACACAGTAGATTCCTCTAGTTTGGACTGTCCGGCTTCCCATCCTGTCAAAGGTCACAGCTGCTGAGAAGACTGGCTATTGGTCAATGGTGCAAATTTGCGGTTCAAAATTCACCAAAGCTGAACTCCACAGGGCACATTTGCATGAATTACTTTCACTTTCTCCAGCTTATCTTCTTATCACAGCGTAACTGTAATGACTTTAGGCCAGCAGGTTAGTACAAGTCCCTCCCATGCATACAGCAAATTAATTGTTAATCGTGTCCAGAGGGTCAAATAGGTACATTTAACATTTTAAATGATTATTTAGACACCTAAGAACTTCCTCACTCATAGACAGCACAACTGCTCTTACTGCCTACAACCAATATGCTAAAAATTATGCACATCTTGTGCATAATTCATGTTTGTTTCGCTCATATGAACACATATTCATCAGTCGGTATTCTTAATTTTAGCTGGATCCACATATTCACACATATAAATGTACATTGTTGTGTTCATTTGTTGTGCTTAATGTACATAACTTGTTTGGGATGCATTATTTTGCAGTTAACATTTGCTAGAGTAAGCGACTGAATCAAGACCTACAGCATGAAATAAACAAAGATTTCAAGAGCTAAGATTTCATTATAAACAGTGCTGAGGGGCTGCCTGGGGTCCGCTCAGTCCCAGACTGCTTCAGTGACAGTACTTGGGTCGGGGTGGTTCTCACTGGGATAAATAGCGAGGGGAAGATGGTTAATTGTAGCGGTTGCTCTGGGAAGTCCCCAGACAGAGGAGATAACACGAGCGCTCCACAGGGGCCTTATCAATGAGTAATGACCTTGACTGTCTTCCTTCACACATGCTCACGGGCACAAGACCGTCCACAAGCTCGCCAGATAGAGTGACATCATCTCAGGGTAACCAAATGGATAAGTGGGCGCAGGTTTGGTGGTGAGGGGACTGGTTGGGAGTGGTGGTTAAATTGTCCATTAGCACAGCTTGAAGACAGACTCCTGGGCTTTGGGAAGCTTGCTTCACCAGAGGGAGGCAGACGGCTCGCTATCTGTGGAAGTGGGGGGAATCATTTGTCCTAAAAGCTTTTGGGATTTTTATGGCCTGCTCTGTCTCTCCAAATAGGTCATGGGCAATGGTGGAAGAAGTATTCAGATCTATGACTTAGATAAAGAGATAAAAACAGCAATACCACAGTGTAGAAATACTCTGTTACAGGTAAAAGTCCTGTATTCTTATTTACGTGAAAGTACAAAAGTGTTAGTAAAAACGTATACTTAAAGGCTCAAAAGTGAAAGTAATCATAATGCAAAAAGCAGCGTCATATACATTATATTACTGGATTATAACTATTGATGCATTAATGTATAAACACCATGTTAACTACATTATATGCTGCTAGGTAGCTTAACCTACAACAATAAATCATAATTCGTCAGTTTATATTTTGTAATATAATTATCAATAGGACTGAGACGAATCTCCCAATTAGATACATCACGATACTTGGGTGCCAATTCAATATGTATTTCAATTTCACAAGTATTGCGATTGAATATGACGATTTATTGCATTTTTTGTTTACTTTTTTTAACATTAGACCATGGGAAAAACTTGAATCATACACTTCCAGGGACTTTTACTTTGGAAAATATCTAAATTGATAGTTAAAATGTTTGATTTTCAGCATGGATATAGTCAGAGATGCCCTGAAATCAAATATATCAGTCATTGTCAGGAATTAGTTAATACAATTCCCTCACAAATTAGTGGTATTAGTTGGTCTTTTAATTTATAATGGATATGTAATGTTTTATACTACTGGTTATTATAATCCATCAACCTTATTTCCATAAATGCATTTTGTATATACTGTTGATTTTGTTAACACCTTATTTTGAAAACTGTACGTAGTCACGTGTATATTTCCTCTACTTCACCAAGTCCAATAATAGCTCTCCCCACTGGCTCCATTCTCTTTATACATGAATACATCTAACATAAATGTCAGTATATAGGCGCTCTACAGTTGTAGCGTCGGCTGATTTGAGAGTGATGGCCGACTTGATCACACGTTCAAACTCAAATGAAGCAAATATATCGATTCCGGCATCAAAAAATGTCATAACTGTAAATAAAACTTCCTACTCTCATCTATGGTCATGAGGGCTGACCAAAAGATCTAGATCATGGGTACAAGCGGCCGAAATAGGTTTTCTCAGGAGGGTTGAAAGGAGCCAGTTGAGGTGGTTCAGGCATCTGGTAAGGATGGGCGCCTCCCTGGGGAGGTGGTCCAGGCACGACCAGCTGGGAGGAGGCCCCGGGGAGGACCGAGGACTGGGTGGAGAGCCGCCTGGAAACGCCTCAGGATCACCCAGTCAGAGCTGGTTAATGTGGCCCAGGAAACAGAAGTTTGGGGTCTCCTGCTGGAGCCGTTGACCCCAAAACCCGACCCCGAATCACTGAGTGAGAGTGAGTGAGACTGAATTGTTAAAAAAAAAAAATAATAGGTGAATATTTGTCCCCAGCCCTCGTAGCTAACATTATCAAATAAATGCTGTATAGTAAAAAGCAAAATTAGCATAAAAACATTTAGCATTAACTAATATGCTCAAATCATAACATGGAAAACTCAAGCCTAACTTGAAACAGCAGCTGTCAGTGTGCTGACTTGACTACGAATTGACCAAACTATATATAATTATCATAAAGTGGGCATGTTTGTAAAGAGGAGACTCATTGGTACCCTTAGAACCCATTTTCTTCATCAAATTTTGACATCAGAGGTCAAGGGACCCCTTTCAAAATGGCCATGATGGTTTGTCTTCACCAAAATTTTGCTTAATTTTATTTTGTTACGTTGCCTCCGTCGCGACACGCTAGTATGACATGGTTGGTACCAATGGATTCCTTAGGTTGATGCCAGTATCTTCACTCTAGCTTTAAAAAAAATATCACAAGTTGTGTGAATGCATTAAAGAAATTAGTGGCCTTAAAACAAATCGGTGTTATTACCGTGTTAACTCTGACAGCCCTAGTTTAATGCAGTCACTGACAAAGCTGCTGGGCACTGATTGGTCCATAAAGGCTTCAGATCACACACAGAAACACTAAGTGATATCCACAACACAGCCCAGATCACTGATTAATAATTTATCCTTTAATAGCAGAGATATCTTACTACTGCCAAATAATGAGCGTGGGGGTTGGGGGAGAGGCTCTGCATGCTTATACCTCCGGTATTGTTGCAATGCCGCCTTGACAGTTTTTCTCCTAACCCAGTTTCCAACTGAGTGTGTTTCACCTTGGAGCGAGCAGAGAGGCACTATTCAAATGGGGATAAAGTAGGCTGACAGTCGCTTTCCCCCACAGATATGTCCTGCTTCAAAACCTAAACATCTCTCCTTGCTCCCGGAGAATAAATAAAGAAATAAATCGCCGACAAGCCGAAGAAGAAGAAATACTAGCGCTGCTGCATACTCCGGAGGATAACAAGAATAATGCTTTCATTTGCTGCAGGGCCTCCACTCTTCACCAAGTATAGACACGGCTTTTATGGCTGTAGTATTTCTGATTGGCATCCTAGGACAGCCATTTGAATTATTTAATAGAGCTCCCATTGCCTTAGTGGAGGGGAGAAAAAGAAATATGTTTGTGTTTGCATGTGTGTTTGTGTTATTGGGAGTTTCTACGACGCCTCGCTCTTTGCTTTGGCATTCTCTCAGGCTTAACTTAAGTCAAGTGTGGGGGGGTATTTTTTTAGCAAACAACTCAAATGTCACTTTTATTCCAAAGAACAGTGACAAAAAAATACATGAAACATTTCAAGAAAAACAAAAGCAACGGTTGTGCGAAGCACATGAAACTGACTTGATATTTGTGATGATTAAATGGAAAATTAAACATTGAACATGCTTCCTTGTTTCTCCCCGCAGGTGCCCAAGGGGTGAATCAGTCAATCCGAGATCACAATGTAGAACACAGAGAGGATACTGAAGGGATCTGGGCCTTGGGCTTTTAACGAACCTGATCCATTTCCTGCCACAAAAGAGGTGGAAAAAGAGGGAATGTGGGAGATGAGTTAGTCTCTGTGGTGTGTAGCTATCTCTCCCCAGAGCCTTGTGTGGGAATCTGCAGGTGTTACAAGATCTCCAGCTCCCCCCACATCAACATCCCTCAACTCCCTTACTTTCTGTCTCTCCCTGACAGCACGTATCCAAGATTTTGAAAGACTTGAAATGAAATTAGATAAAACCACAGCATGTCAACAAATCATATCCATTCCTGATAAATGGAACGCATTGTCACCCAACACGATAATCTCTTTTTGGGGATATTCAGCGAGTGAGGGAGGTGCAGCCTGAATGTGATGTAAATAAAAATGCACCTTGCTATCTGGAAGGACTGTTTAGATATGACCATCAACAGCTGGACACGACCCGTCTGACCAGACCCTGTGACTGCCCCCCTTTCCCATCTCCACATCCTGTCTTTATCAGGACTGATCGCCTCAAGCCTGTCTGACCTTGGCAAGCAGATAAAACAGCAGACAGATAAGGAAGAAGGGGCCACGGCAAAGAACAGGGAGGGAATGAAGAGCAAAGAGGAGTGGCTCGCTATGCATTTTTTCCTAAACTCTGGCTGTTTGAGAACTCCAGTTTACATGGCTGGGGAAATCCTCATGGGAAGTTTTATGATAGATGAATAAGAGTACTGTACCACGGGGGAGGAGATGAAGTCTGGGATGACCCGCTTTTGCAAATTTGGCCCCAGGGAGAAGGACGAAGAAGCCAGGAAACTTAAGCTTCTGCAGAGTGGATATCGCTGTTGAGCCCCTCAAGCGAAATTAGAGTGCTAAATTTATCATTGTGTCATATTTGGGATTATGATAACTGAAGCAAGATGCCTCGTCAGCAAGTTAGTCCTTGAGTTTATTTATTTTTTAGTTTACCAGTATTTCTTGATGATGTACCCATACAAAGACATTCCAAAGAAATCAATTCCTACCGCTATATGAACCATAAATATGCAAATGTTCTTAAAGAGCACCATTACGCTTTTGTGCTTTTCCCCCTTTCCCTTAGTGTTATATAGTTTTCTGTGCATGTAAAATGTCTGCAATGTTATAAAGCACAAAGTCCACGGCAACAGGAGTTACTCTTGCCCACAGAAACACTGCTCCTAATCTGCCTGAAACACCTCGCTTCAAGTCCCGCCTTTTCGTCTGTAACGTGGTGATGTCACCAAGTAACACACTTTGCCTAGCGGCTAGTTTGGCATGCCCTTAAACAAAGCTAGTTAGAGCAGAGCTGGGTGGAGTCTGAGGAGCTTGGTTCGGTTGACCACATATTTTTATTCATTTTTTTCTTTTAATTTATTGATAAAAATGAGACAAATCTAAATTAAAAAGTAACCCTTAAAAATGAGAGCTAAAAACAAAGAAAAATATTACGTGTTCTGGTCAACCAATAAACAACAAACACTGTCGCGCACTGTGCAAGAATCTCTCTTTTTCAGACGAAGCTACTTTACCTGTTGCACTACCAAGCATCATCTTGCATATCAGTAATATTTATAGTATAGTACAGTACTAATTTACCCAGTAATGTCAGCTAACAATAGCGGTTCATCGAAGGAAAGCCATACCAGACGTATGGATGAAATCCAGCCATTATCTCATGTAAATTAGATTAACAGAAACACCAAAACAGCTGGGATAAACCACAAAACCTTGCCGTCATTTATAAAAAGGTAGGCTAATGCTAACATAATACTATGAAGGGCTGTGGATGCTAACGTTACTTTCAGTTGGTCCACTTTTCTAAAACCCCAACAGTCTGAAAAATGTCAGACAGCCTATTATCCACAACAGAAGCACATGGCTAATTATTATGATGAGTCATCGTACCTTTACCTACCACGGCAAAGGCATGACCATCCTACTCTGTCTCTGGTTGGCTTACCCTGAATTTCTTACTCTAAACCTAACTAATCTCATCCCTCTTGCCTAAACCTAACCAACCAACCAATGATGGCAGTAAGTAATAAGAGGTCATGCCTTCATCAGTAGAGGAAGTGAAAGTCCGATGAAGGTCCGATGCCATGTGCTTCTGTTTATCGTGTATTTTCGGAACAATGGGTGTTGGAGCAACTGGCAGTCCTGTCTGTGGTGCTAATGTTTTAGCTACTAGCGAAACCAAAAAAGTGAACTGTATTTTAGAGAACATTGTGCGCAAAAGGTGTAGCTTTGGAATGCTATATGTAAATGCACAAATGAGAATAAAATTTCCCCAACTTAAACAAGACTAAAATGAACAAAAATGCTGTGCTGGCTGAGTGTCTGAGAAGCATTAATGGACGGACTACCTACTGAGTGGGATTTGCATGATTATTGAAGTTTTTAGCACATCCAAATGATGCTTTACTAGGACAATTGTATCAGTCAGCAGAAAAGGAGTCATTAAAAATGATGAAATGTAAATCAAGCAGAATCATAGCAGTTAAATGTTTCAGAGCAATTCTGTCTTATCGACAATTTGAAAATAGATTTCTCTCTCTCTTATAAAGTGATAAGTGGGAGTAAAATAAAACTGTGAATGTAAAGGATTAGCCATTTGGAGGACAATGAAAAAGTAATTTCTTTTCATGTGACTGTTTTACAATTGGCTCAAATCAAACTCGATTGATTTTAGTCCTGTCTGGGTTGGTGTGATACCAAAGACACTTGTTATTATAACAGGCAGACAAAAAAGGAATCAAAACCTTTGATTATGGCCATGGATTATTAGTGACGCACAGGGATGTTTTGTTCAGGGCAGATGCTAATAACCAAACTGTGTGTCTCTCCATGTCCCCTCTCGGACACAGACTAATGAGAAGTGACCCTTAATTGTGTTGTTCTGTTAAGGTGGCACGCCGTCAGCGAAGACTGGACCGAGTAAAGGACAGACTTATTCACAAAAACAATCAAAACTAACTGATTGAAAAAAAAAATCTACCATCAAAATACATGTAAACTTGCCAGTCTCAGCATTCAAACTGCATGGTGTAAGATTGTTTAGCATTACATTGGTACTATCATATTGTATAGGGGACGTTAACTATCAATCTGTTATTATATAAATAACCTTCAGAGTAGAGATACTGAGATATGAATCAAGAAAATCAAAGGAAGCGATTGGTACCAACCATCTCATGGTAGCTTGTCGGGAAGAGCGGCAAACAAAGTTTGAGCTAAATTTTAGCAAGGAAAAACTGGCATGGCTGTCGTCATTTGACCTCTGACCTAAAGATATGTGACTGAAAAGTGTGAGAACAGAGTGAAAATTATATCTTATTAGATAAAACATGTTGACAAACTGCATAATTTGCTGTTAAATGGCAATATATCCTAACGTCTTATCGCAATACTCAGCATATCACTAAATGTTTAAAATGGCAATTACATTGTACTGCACTGTGACTTAAGTATCGTGATAATATTGAATGGTATATACCATACATATAACATTGGGACAGCATGGGCACCCTGACCGTCTGCGGCTACGCAGCCCCATATGCAATAAACTGTGATGCAATGTCTGTTCTGACACCTTTCTATCGGAACCAGCACCAACCACCTTTTTCAGCAGTTTGAGCGACAGTAGCTCTTCTATTGGACTGGACAACACAGGCCAGCCTTCGCTCCTTACTTTCATCAATGAGCCTTGGCCGCCCATGACCCTGTCGCTGGTTCACCTTCCGCTGGAGACCGGGAACATCCCACAAAAGCTGCAGTTTTAGAGATGCTCTGGCCCAGTCGTCTAGCTTCACAATTTGGCCCTTGTCAAAGTCGCTCACATCCTTACGCTATATATAAACGCATACCAGACTCAGGCTCAAAGTTCACTTGTCACAGACGACACAACTTCTTCATGTAACCACAAAAGGTTTTGCCCTGTGCTGTCCAGAGGTCTGAATTAGCTTTAACAGTCTCACTGTGTCGGTGCTGTAATTGCACCGCTCTGGGATGTGTAGCCCCCTGGCTATACCACTCCGCGCCTCCATTTCCTCCCATCATGACAGCTGTATCTCAGCTCTGATTGGGCGGTTTGCTGCGAGGAGTTCCTGACCTTTCAGATGGAGCCCCGATTTGGTTGGCTGGTTTACATTCTGTCAAACATGAGTCTTGTGAGGCACAGGAAACTGCATCCCTCCCAGAAAATGTCAACCAGCAGTGGCACGTATTCGCTGGCACTGTACTGTGATATTATTTTTGAAGAATCTTGGCAGAGGTTGACACATGTCTTGCGGTTGACCGGAAGAACTCAGATTTGCATTCAAAGTGCTTGTTCAAATAAACAGCATTTGATGTGGTTCATGAAGATCAGACATTTTTGACAGAGTTAGAGAACAAAGTGCACAGCTGTCGCGGCAAAAATAAAGCCAGAACATCATGGCCAGGAAGAGCGTATACCTTTAAAAGATAACTATCAACAGAGGGAAGAGATGCTGCACGGGACACTAATACCAGCAAAAGCTCCAATTAGTAAGTTAATTACTCTTGTATTAATACTTTATTTGTGATTCATGGAACTGACTACAGGCTTGCGTTTCATTACTTTTGCTTTGGGGGGATGAGAGTCTTGCCTCAGACTGACACTGATGTGGAAAGTTGTAGGAAAGTTGTGAGAATGTGCAAACATAAGTTCAGATTGTGCTTTACTAAAGAGGACTGTAATTATTTTACCTCTGTGTTAGTGGGGGAAATATGTTATGTGGAAGCATTTCCTTTACAAGAGCTCCTTTAAGATATACTGCTGTGCAGGAGCCATATCTTTATATCTTGTTGAAAGTAGTTTTTGCCAAACAAGCACCGTGCACGAACGGCAATGTCGGTCCACCACTTTGGCTCAGATTGCAACATCTTAATAACTATTGGATGGATTGCCATGAAATTTGAAACAGACTTTGAGGGTGCCCAGAGGCAGAAAGCTTGCTCCGGCCGGAGGGCGGTGCCTGGTTTTAGCTAAGCTGTTTTCAACATGGCTGCCAGGTCACAAACTTTCTCATTTTACAGCTAGACAGTGCACTAAAACAGTGAGTCCCAAACTTTTTCCTGAAGGGACCCCTTTTCTGATGACTCTCGACGTAGTGGCATACTTTATGGATATTTCATGTTACATTCATAACAATAAGGGAACAGAAAAATTGTACAATTGTACAACCCAAATAGTGAACTTAATAACTGTAGGAATTTTAATTATTACTATTTCTGGTAAACATTGCGTCAGAAATGAGTTTTCCTGTTATTGTAGGAACTTTTAATACAATTCTTTTATGTTAAATGTTTAAACAATTATACATAATAACAGGGTGATTTGTGTTTTCTTCTAGCTGACTCTTGGCCATTGTTGTCTGAGCTCTTTGGTTGTTATAACTGTGAAACTGTTTAACTGGAAGGCTCTGTGACTATAGCTTGTGTTCGGGTCTTCATCCCGTTTATATCGTAAATAAATAGTCCAAACTTTAAAAGTAACAATTTCATTTAGTTTACTTCACAGAAATGATAGAAATCCTGAGAAATAAGCCATCCATATATTTTTGAAAGGCTGTCTTACATAATTAAAGTCAAGAAGGCCTTGCAACCCCACATGAAGCTTTGGCGACCCCTAGTGGGGGTTCAAAGTTGGTAATCAGTACTAAAATATGTTTCTGAAAACATCTGAGGCAAGAAAGAGGCATTACAGTGACAGAATCTTGATTCATGTTTGATCTGCCTAGTTTGACCGTTTGATTGCGAGCTTCTCAACCATTGGTTAACAGCTACATAACACAACTATTTGCTATGTAAAGACACAGGGTAGTACCGTCTACCTGAGCAGAGAATGAAGTCACTTTCCCTCAGTGTGTGCTGTAATCCCAGTTTCTCCGTGCTTTGTTGATATAGCGAGGCTGGGTGTGCTTGCCTTTTAGTGCATGTTCGTGCATGTTTATCATATCCCGCTGGCTAGCTCACGATTACCCATCTGCAACACGCTCATACGGCGGTCACAGCTAACAACAATGGTGCTGTTCGGAAGCGCTGCACCCAACCTCCGGTCCCCCCCAGGTTAACACTGTTCGCTCTGTCAGCACTGTAGGCTGCTGGCCGCCGACTCTGCCATCGCCATGTTGAGAGCTACACAGACGCAATACAAATGCTCACAATCTCACAGTTTGCACTTTTAAAAACGGTTTGAATGCACAATGGAATAAACGGTGACAATGTACATACAGTACATCAGCATTACATTAAAACAAATCAGGTATAAAAAAAATAAACCAGTATTTGAAAAATTCAGCTTGGATTGCCGCTGTTTGTCTACGCAAACAAACCCAAGTCCTCACCACTGTTGCACGGGAGTCCTCCCTCTCCACATGCCCTGCTTGCTTGCATCCCAAACATTGTGTTTAACCACCGACGCCCACCTGTGCAGGTGTATTACAGCCCATCACACACACACAAAAACATACCCCTGTGCATTGTACAACGGATTAAAGTGCAAGGGATGATATTCCAGAGCCCTACGTGTTACACGTCCTGTTGGCCGCCATCCAAAAAATGTAACAAAACCCATTAATTAAGTCACATAATTAGCATGCTCCTGTGTTCCAGTGACATTTCCGGTCTGGGCTCTATCCTCCACCACAAGTGTCACATTGATCCCTCGCTTGTCTCCCACTAATGTCAGCATTAATAACTCAAGGTGATGTCATCTCCTTAGCTTATGTCCAACAGGAGGTGCTGGGAACCGCGCGTTGTTATGGCGATTCATCTGCCCCGAGTTGTAACACCGAGGGTGGGCCCCGGCCTGAATGAGTGGGGTCCAGTCTGATGAGAGACAAGGTGATAATTGCCTTTGTGTTGCAGAGAGGAAAGGGCAAGGGCAGTCAAGGGCACCGCCACGGCCGAGTACGGTAAATCTGTCAGCGCACGCCTCGCGATTCAAAGCCGAGGGCTGCAAACACAGACTGTGTTTGGCTTCTCTGCTTGGTAGGCGGGTGGTTAATGGGTTGGGCCATGTGATTTTAGTCTGTGTGTGTCTGCGGATACGTTCCTGTGTCTGCATGCGCCGACAGCTTTGCTTGTTTGTGTGTATATTTGCCTCGGCCGTGTTATCTTGTCTGCAGGATAAACTGTTTTTGCTGTAAACACTATTTCAGCTTTCTTATTACAGATGTGCATCAGTTGACTCAGGGCTGTTAGATGGGCATCAGTCGTCTAGTGGCCATCACGCAGTGTAAGAGAAGGATTTTGATAAGACTTTAAATGTTAAGAAGTGGGTCAAATGTTTTCAATTTTGCTCTAAAACTACTACATCAAGTGGCAACCTGCTTTTAATGTGTCTGTTGATCTATCTATCTATCTATCTATCTATCTATCTATCGATCTATCTATAGATCATGGGATGAAAAATAACAGTATAAAAAAATAAATAAATAATAGTGTAAACCTTTCCTTTTTACTGAAAAAGAATACCAAGCACCTTTTATGTGAAACTGCATACAGCTATACATCTGTCTATGAATGTGTGTGTGGAGGAATGATGTATTTTCAAGGTAAAGAACAAAACAGTTGCATGTGGTTGTTCTCAGTTACCGTAGCTGTCATTTCCTGAAAGATCATGTCAGCAGAAACCTCAAGGACGCGATCCACTCATATAGTTCAACACGGGCATGTCTCAAGAGCCCTTGAGAGGCGTATTCAGAGTGCTTTTCCAAAAGACTGCTGCACATTCTTCACATATTGTCTTCCTCTTAGTCGGCTGCATGTTCTTATGTCCTGTAATCAACTGTAGGTTAATGTCCACTACTACATGTAGTCAATTGAAACATTAGTCAAGACGAAAATGGAGAAATTGTTGCTTTTAATTATGATTTATATTCAACTGTTTTACAATGTAAGGAAACCATAGACTGTATATAAGAAGTAGACAAAGTTGTCATAATGTCACCCATTGGTTTGGACTGACATTTTTAAGTCTAAAATCTGTAATTTTCGTCATCCCCATCCTGGTTTTTACCTGTTGCCAACTTGGTTTTTGCCGCCACCATCCTGGTTTTGGCCGTCGCCATCTTGGTTTTGGCCATCACTGTTTTCTTGCAACCAGAGGTGACAAGAGTGGGTGGAGCTAAGTACAACCAAATGCTGAATAAGACATTTTTTGGCCACTAAAATGTTATAATTTTCATAAACTGAAAACACAGTGTGAAAGGGTTAAAGTTCTAATATGCAAACACCACCCAGACCGGACCATGCCGTGGTGGCAAATGTGAATGTGTGACTAATACATGTTAATAAGATGCAAATCAGCAAAATAATCATATACAGTAAGGGGAAATGATTTGATAGAAAATGGCAAAAGGCAGGTTTGTAATCTGACAAGGCTGTGTCCTCACTCATGCTTGCTGATTGATTGATTAAACCACTGCCCTGACCCCCATTGTACCTGCTTGAACTCATCTAAAACAAGCTGAATTTTAATGAGCATTCATTCATGGAAGGGCATTGTAACCACGCAGGCAGCAACTGACAGCTACGGGGAGTTTTATTAGGTCTAAACACAAGAGGCAAATCTGAATATGTCATGTATTAACCTGTCAAGGGATCGAGCCACTGTGTCAGTGTTGTCATGTTAATGTGTTGCCAAGTGTCTCCAGTCAAACAAGCCACTTTTGACATTTGCTTTCGTCCAGTTATTTGCATCCGCGGCAGCGAATCCTAAAAGCAAGATATAGAAGCAGAGGCATGATGGCCTTTGTTTTCTGTCTTTTAATATCCTTTGTTTCCCAGTAGATCAGACATTGTGGGCTGGAAAAATAAATTTTGTGCAGCTGCACATTTTCTCCATGATTTGAATATAGAGGGGACAACTCTGGGACACATTAAGGTTCTCTATTTTTCTGAGCTGCAGTTATTCTGTTATAGTAGTGCCTTCATTAGACACCTGGGATCTCAACTGTATCTTTACTGGTTGGTATAAATACTAATCAAATCATTATGATACAACAGGGCCCCTTTTAATGCATCTTTCCTTAAGCCCCGTTTCCCCATATAGGCAAGTAATCTGACACTATATTGGCTCTGATCAAACTACTGATCCCTAAATGGGATGTGTGTTTGCACAACGGGTATGAATGTGCTTGTTTGTATATATTAAGAGAGAACTGTGTGAGAGAGAAAGAGATGAGTTGCTTTGCATGTCGCCTGTGCTAGTCAGCAATTGATCGGCTGCATGCATTAGCAGATTGCCTATTGATGAGGGGGAAGATTTATAATGGGCTGATTGATGGTAGCAATCTAGGAGTATAAATAAATGAATATGTGCCTGCCCTGGTTGGCGATGGCAGTAAAGCCTTGATTTGCAAGCTCACCTGTAATCACAAATGTCACAGTTAGCGTTGGCTCATCACTGATGGATGACGTGTACAGTGAAGTCAGCTGAAAGGACAACACGTCTTGGTGGTCTTCATTCATATTGTGTCACACAACAATATGAGACCTTTTATAAATAAAGCTGAGAGAAAAACAGATTAAAAAAGGATTCATAGTGGTTTATAGTTTGTCCTGAAGTAACAATCTAGTGGTACTATATAATAGGCCTATTGGTGTTTAAACAAACCCTTTAAAAAGCAATGAGAAAAGGCCCTTACTGCCCAATTAAAACAAAAGTAATCCATATTTTCCCCAGATTCAATTATAGTTTTATGTGTTTTTACCCATATCTGCAGTGTATTTTTTGGTGCTTACAACACTCTGGACTTACTTCCTTTACTTATGATAATTTGGGTTAGTTAGTTTTTATCAGTGGGATATAAGTAAGATTTTTATTAATTTACTTTTATGTCTTCATTATTTATTTTATTTCATTTTAAATGCATTTGTTACATTTCTCATTCATGCATTTATTTTCATTATTTATTATTATATTTTATATATATTTTATTATATATATTTTATTTTATATTCTATTTTATTATCTTTTTTATCCTTTTTTCAAGTTACAGTTTTTCATGCTTATTTATTGTTTTTTTAATGTTGCAGTTATTTATTTTAAGAAAACAATAAAAAGCATAAGTCAAACAATGTATTTTCTTAGACTGCACTTTAGTCCATTCATTAAAATTGCACTATTTTGAGTATATTTTCTACATGTGCTATAGTATCATTTTCTCTAGTATATTTATTCTAGTAGTGTTTTAAGCTAGTAATTGTAAATGTGCATATTGTATAATTTGTATGTAAATTGCTGTATAGCTTTAGCATTAAAACCATTCTGTATGTGTCCTCATCAACCCCCGCAGGCAGCAGTTTCCAGGAAAAAAGCTCCTGAGTAATTAGAAAACTCAGTTCTTTTCAAACTAAAATTAGCATTTAACGTCTTGTGTTTAGGTTGGATTGAACCACTCTGTTTTAGCCACATATTTGTGTAAAACAGTTACAGTGAAAATGAGTCTAATGGAGAGGATGAAACCAGGACCGACTTCTCCGGGAAGAAAAATAATGCTGCTCTCTGGGAGACGCAGGAGGTGAAACAATTATGATGCTCCCTTTAAAGCTGAACACTTGTGAAGTTACTGAAAGTCAAGTCTATGTTTTGCAGGCATTACTTATGATATTTGTTTTAAATCCAGTGTTCCACAGAATAACTACTATAATAATTAGCTATGTAGTACAAACTACACTGAAAAGTAGGAAGAAACAGCTTACTGGTATTGAATACTGCAGGAATGAGTCCTAAAACCTGGAAATTAGTTATCATTTTCTGCACTTTGGGTTCCTTCATATTGAAGTCAATATTTTTCTAAATGTGTTTTTGGTTAAACACCTGACATAAGGTCTGTGATTAACACAAGCTTGAGAAATTTTAATATTTGAATGAGATTTGAACACTGGTCCGTCTTTAGCTTCGCTGTGGTGGCGTGAAGTCCTGCGACCACACTGTAGTTCATTTATATGTTTTTTACTTCTGGTGATTGCATTCACGCTTCAAAAATCATAACGTGTGTGACGCACTCACATTAAAGGTGGCGCCCATTTGTGGAGATTATCTTCATGAACAAAAAGCGTCAGCATCATAAACATTGGTTTGCCACGGAAGTTATTTTCTGCGATGATCCAAAACCCAGTGGAGAAATCCTGTTGGCTTTTTGTGGAGCTTCTAACTTCCTGGTTGGCCTACAAATCTGCCGTCCCTGCAGACCAGTGGCGTACAGAAGACAAACAGAGTTTAATAAAGCTGTGTCCATTCTTAACATAAACTGCTACTTAAAAATTTCAGTAAAACCTTTTTTATGATAACAACTGGGATGTCCTTTTACAATGCCATTTAGAGGAAGGTCGTTTGGTTTGACCTCAGCACCAATCAGGATCGAACTACAGTGTATCAGGACGTCTCTGTCGGAGTCACAGAGACACTCCACAGATGCCCTAGAATTTAACCTTAACGGTTAAATCATTTACTGAGGGGGAAATCCTGTGATAGCGTGGCTTGTCTGACCTCCACTCTCCCTGCTCCTAAACCAACCACCCCCACCTCCATTTGTCCCCACCGGCTCCCTCCGACCTCTGACCTCCACCCCTCCCAGCCATGCTAACGGAATCTAATCACACGTATTTGAGATTGCAGAACCTGATACGAACTTCCTCCTGCAACCAGAATAAAAGTGATACGATTTTATCCACAGGCTGCGTGCCATGAATTCAAACTGGTGCCTGAGTACATTATTTATCTGCTTAGAAGGACCCTTTTGCCCTTGGTGATTTTCACCCATCTCCAATTTTCCTTTTTGGTTTTGATGAGAAGATAGTTACCTAAGGTTAAGTGATGGCTAAGTAGCCTGTCCTCTAACCCAAGGGGAAAGGATTTTCTTTTCTTCAGGAATTGCAGTGTTATCAAGGCAACAGATTAACTGGGAGTGTTGCAGCTTTCTCTTAACAAATCTACATTGAAAACGGTACCAATTAACACTTTCTTCATGTGCCTGTAAAATGAATGTGCTGACCACTGGTGCACAAACTCTATGAAAATGACAGCATTAATTCCAACACATTACACACATGAAGTGCTCCCGTGGCTCTTTTTTTACTTATTATTCTGTTTTAACAACTTGAATCTGTCCTAATTAATTGGTAACATTTTTGCTTCACAAGCACAAGATATTTGACAATTTCAAAATTTTTCGACCCTGAATGTCAGAAAAAAGAGAGCAAGGGAAAGAATCCAGCTACTCATTACCGAAACTTTTACATTCACAAGTAAAAGAAGGATGTAGCTTCCAAATAATGACATGCAAACGATTTGAGACCACTTTGTCGTTTGTGTTGTGTTTCCTCAACCCGACCTAATGGGAAGGCGTATAAATTACACAATACGAGGACATTTCATGTGCCATGAGAACGCATTTTAGCCTTTTCGTGTGTCATTTTTATGTCTCCTTTCACAAGGATTGATCTTCTACGCCACGCAACAAAACTACAGTAACTGCCACATAACCTCAAAATAACTACAAACACACGTCACAAACGTAACTTCAAATTAACTCAAAAACACATCTCAAACATCAATAACATTATTTCACAATAACTCAAAAACACATAAACGTGACTCACGTAACCTCAAATTAACTCAAAAACATGTCACAAAGATTACTTCAAAATAACTAAAAAAAAAAATCACAAATACCACTAACAACTTTAAATTAACTAAAAAAAACGCGTCATAAATGTCACTGAAGTTACTTCAAAATAACTCATAAAACACATAAACGGCACTAACGTTACTCCAAATTAACTAAAAATCACATCACAAACATTACTTCACAATAACTCCAAAAAACATGTCACAGACATTACTTAAGAGTAACTAAAAAACACGTCACAACTGTCGCTTACATGACTTCAAAATAACTAAAAAAAAAAACACATCACTAACATTACTTCACAATCACTCAAAAAGCACGTCACAAATCAAACTAATATACAGTAACTCACAAACACTGGTCTCAAACACCGGACTCCTGGTTGAGGGTCCTGTGTTTGTTTGACCCATCCACCTCCTCCTACCCACCATAAGCTGTCTTTCTCACTTTTTATTTTACGCCTCGAGCTCTGAGCGTGGCGTATTTACATGGATGTGTTTACACTGTAGTAAATACAGACAGTCTATACATGGGGTACCAATGACATGCCAAAAGCAAGAATGCTGTTCTTATTGCACTCAATTACGTTTTCATTCCCACGTGTCATTCCTTTCAACAATCAAATTATTTGTGTTTGTGTGGAGTGAGAAAGTAGTTCATCTCTGTACTAAGTGCTGTATCTACAGTGTAAATATGCCGCCCACGAACACACATACAGACATCACTGAAATGTGAGCATCACACAACTCTTGGAGGGACTGCACCTCCTCCTGGGATTGGACCTCCTCCTGGACAGAATAAATAAATGTTTCTCCACAGCCACTGGCCTGCATGCTGAGCAGTCCGTCAAGCTCTCCTTCCTGCTTCTGTGAAGTAAACAAATGCTCGCGCTGATTCACCTGCCACTGTTGCATATTCCCAGCGCACCCCGGGCTTAGTAAAGTATAGAGGAGAAACATGAGGAGATGTGATCAAAAACATGTCAGCCATGTGTGAACAAGTGTTGCTCTGCCCTGTATTTTTTTCATAAACCAGGCTCTGGGTTTCCCATGCTTCATCCCTCCTGTGAACCCCTCTTCACCGGAGTAATAACTATGCTCATAAATTATTTGGCCTCTTGAAATGAGACAGAAAGTATTGCTCCTCCACAAGATCACTTGTTTATCTCGCCTTAATTGGGCTGGTGATAATTATCAGTGTCCACTTATATGAATCAATTACAGACACTTAGCATTGTAATCAATTCTATTTTAGCGTTTGTGCTGATGCTATGCATGATTAATTATATAATTAAGCACTTCACTTGATTTATGTGGTATCTCCATCTTTTCTTTGCATTATTTATTTATATTTGCCTGCTTTAAGCACCGCGGGTCAACATTAGTTGTAAATTACTTAACGGCCATATTTTTTTCATATTGCAGTATAGCCGGGATTTCAGAAATACTGAGGTCGTAAGTCCAGATTTCCCCAGTCCTGCACCTCACATTAGAAACGCCTGACCAGCAGATGTTGGAAAGTCATTGCATATGACTCATAAAAGAGTAATTTGGTCAACTGCAAAAGAAAACGCACTCTGTATGAGAAAAAGAAAATAAGACATTGTGTTTTAACAACCCACCAGCTAACAGTTGAAGTTAACCAGCATTAGCTTAGCTTAGCTACAGTGACTGCATGTAGTAGTCCAAGTCCCGTCCTCAACTTATAGGCCTATACATCAGGGGCATGATGAATAAACGTCACCATAATGCAAAATACTCCCCCACGAATATTGCATGGGCTATATAGGCTTTTATTGTGAAAAGTAATAAGGGAAGGAGTGAAATGGTATGCACTATTTCCTATTTCGGTTCAAACTACGGAGCCTCCATACTCTTATTTCAGAAATGTAGACGCGACTCAACCCGTTCTGCATAATCTGATCGGTTGATGCCTTTATTTGTGGTGCGAAAGCTCAAAAAAACTGACCTTGCTCCAAAAAAAAGTATGTTGCTTTTTCGCTGCCTAATGTTTGCATTCTGTGAGAAAGTTTCATGACAAAAATAATAGTTTAGTTAGATGTATTTAAATATTCATCAAGTGATACTGATCTATTCATTATGACTGCAAAAATGCTCCACGCTGTCAGCAGTATATTTCTAGGCGAGATTGGTGCCCAAAATCATTTTAACGCCATTAATTCCTTAAATGTATTAACGCAATTGATCTGTCAGAGAATGTAGCGGGTTCGGCTTTAAAGTTAGAGTGAAGATACTGGCTTCATATGACACTAAAATACCTGAAAAGAAACATACATACATGAAAACCCAGTGGTGCCAAACATGTCAGACTAGCTTGTCGCGAAGGAGGTTAAATAACGCTCCAAATTTGCGCAAATTTTTGGCACGGAAAAACTGGCGTGGCCATTTTGAAAGGAGTCCCTTGACCCCTGACCTCAAGATACGTGAATGCAAATGGTACCCACGAGTCTCCCCTTTACAGACATGCCAACTTTATGATAATCACATGCAGTTTGGATCAAGTCATAGTCAAGTCAGCTCACTGCACACTGACAGCTGCTGTTGCCTGATGAGCTGCAGTTTGCATGTTATGATCTGAGCATATTTTTTCATGCTAAACGCAGTACCTGTGAGGGTTTCTGGATATTTGTCAATGTTTTGTGTTAATTGATTTCTAATAATAAAAAATATTCATACATTTGCACCCCATGTTGATAAGAGCATTAAGTATTTGACAAATCTCCCATTAAGGTACATCTCAGAGGTAAAAGATGGGTGATTCATTTGCAGTTAATCAAGATTAATCATAGCCAATCATGCAATGATCTGTGACTAAATATTTTAAGCGACTGACAGCCCTAATCTTCACAGTTTAAATGTGTGTATGATAATGAATATGTACAAACTGTTAACATTAATTCTTCCTTGTGGCTTTTTCAGAAGCAGTGCTGAGGACCTGTGTGAACTTAACAGTAGCTTCACTTTCCCTTTGAAACACTTGGCTTTCACATAAAGACACTACTTGATCATTACTACAGATATACCACGTTATCATTGTTCACATGTAATTAACTGTGCAGAGGCTGACATCAACAAACAACTCAAGGAGTGACTTCCTGTTGCAGCACCTCCAACACTTCTAATTGCACAACGATTAAAGCAAGTTACCAATCACACTTAATATGACATATTTCGCTGTTCTAATACAGTACGTCAAGGAGGAACAGATGGTCTGAAATTGCCTTTTAATCTCAAAATAGGCCTCTGAATCTCAGAAAGGAACATCCATTGTCTCAGTGCTGTCGACGGCATTACAGTGCGCTATGTGGATCAGTGGGAGGATGAAGCAAGATGTAATTTTGAAACTTTGTAAAGTACTCATGTCAGGCACAAAGTACAGCTTAAGAGAAAAAGAAAAAAATGGAAAGATAACTAGAGAATGGGATGCTAAGAGGGCACGACAGAAATCTGAGGAAAAGGTAAAAAAAAAAAAGAAAAAAGAAAAGAAAATCAATGTATGACTGTAATTTGGCTGCCGGGCTAAATTCACAAGGTGAAATTGCTGCCTGTGTTTCAGCGCTTTTTGCTTCGCTTAGCTTGCAGCATCTTTTCCCTTGGCTGCTTTCTCAGGTAGTCCAGCCCCTCATTTGAGCTCCAATCCTCTTTAGATATTGACACATGCATCCATCCATGCTGAAGCCGAGATGATCCCTCGCACCAATCAGACGTGCAGGGAAGGAAGAAAGGAGGAGGAGGAGGAGGGAGGAAGCCGTGCAACAAAAGGGAAAATGAAGAGTGAAAAACAAGCGCGAAGTCAGAGACAAAA
The DNA here is from genome assembly GCA_947000775.1 of Pterois miles. NCBI lineage: Eukaryota > Metazoa > Chordata > Actinopteri > Perciformes > Scorpaenidae > Pterois > Pterois miles. The sequence goes on from CAMQGK010000008.1 coordinate 4,165,740, forward strand.
TAATCAATAATGCTTGTGAACTGTACAGTTAGTTTTCATGATTCATCACATTCTCCCATTCCAGGAAGCGTACAAATGGCCATCTGACCCTCGCTGCCTCTTTGTATATTTTTGGCACTGCAGGCATAAAGGCAATACCCAAACTATTGATTGTGTTACACTTAGCGCTTATTGATTTTGGAGGGGGGTGGGTTCAAAGTTAAGGGGTGAGATGGACAGGAGTGGTTGATGTCGAGGGTGGCTGCTCGCCTGGCTTTGCGGTCACTGCGCCATTTAAAGGGAGAGGATCGGTTTCACAGAGACGGATCACAGACGACTCCACTTCCGATATGGTGAGGAGGAGGGAATTGATTGGCTAGCAAATGCAGACAATGGTGAAAGTTGTTAACACTGTCTCAGATGTTTCCTGTGGGTGTATGGGCTTATTTTTATGGGTGTTACAATTCAAGTACTGCACTGATGTGTCATTTATATTACTATGATTGAACTACATCAATAAATACTCAGCAAGTTGTCCTTCACGGGAGATGTGTATTGATCTAAAATCAATTTACAAGGTAAATAATCCATTGTATCAATACTAAGAATTCGCACCTTGTATTTAGACACCACAAACGTCATATAGATGTATTTTTAGCTATTTTATTAGCAAAGACGTGTTGAAGGTTACGCTGCTTCACTCTCCCTGTGTATAATGTCATCGACATGCGCCAGCTTGCCAGCTCTCCAGAAAAAGGTCTCTCCGGATCCATGCATGTATGTATAAAGAGAACTGGATACAGCATTGGAGGCGGGGCCCCGTTCATTCCTATGAAAGTTGCTCATTGAAGTCAGCGGGGAGACTTCAGGATCTGGAAAAGTACTGGATCTTCTGGTTCTTCCGGGTCTTACTGGGGCCTAGTGTGTAGTAGCGTCACATGACTTGGTCACGGGGTCCCGTACTGGGAAGCTGAGTCAGCTTAAGAAAGTTATCTGCTGAGTTACAGATGTCTCCTTCTCAATGTAAGTCTGTGAGAAAAAGTATTTTTGGGCCAAATGACATCACATGAAGGACACAGAAGTTGCAGTACCACCGTTGACCACGACGACCATGTTGGGATCAACAACCGGCACTCTTCATGGGGGCTTGCATCCATGGCGTGCATGCAGACAAACGCCACCCCTTTGCCATTCCTCGCTCACAGAGTTTCAGGTACTTTCCATCCATTTGACGATATCAATGATAATATCAATGTCCACGTAACATCAGCCTCAGAGGAGACGATCTGTGAGGCAAGTTATCAAGAGAGTAAAGTAAAAAAACAAAACAGAAATTCAACTAACGTTAGTCTAACGTAGTTTTAAAAGTATAGTTTTCCCGTATGTTTCCATGGATGAAAAGACCCCAAATGAACAATGTCAGCAGACTACTTGATTACTATGATCAAATTATTTATACAGCATTTGTATAGGAATGATTGGTGTCCCAAGCTTTTTTTTCCATATTAGCAGTTGATCACTGTATTATTGCTCCACTGTTTATATTGAAATTGAGAACAGAAACAGCAGGTTAAACCACTGTTCATTCAACCTAAAGAGAAGTTGGTTTATTATATTTTTGGTTAAATATTTCACTGCCTTGTATCTTGAAAAATGAGTCAGCGGCTCCTGTTGTTGCACTTTTTTTTTTTTTTATAATTTTCGAATAAAAAGTGTGCAGTATGTATTTGCCATTAATTGTTGTGTTTACTTGTTTATATCCACAATTCACTTATCACTGATCCCAAGAAAAAGTTTGAGGAATGCTGACCTGCACTGTCTAGTATCCACTTATTTATTTCACAGTTGAGTCGATTTCAAGCCATTGAATCGTATCGTATCACTCTAGATGAGCCAGATGTCGTCTCAGAATCGTATCGGATCCATGGAAATCGTACGGCATCGTATTGTTGTAAAAACGTATCATTACACCCCTAATTATTTTGTATTTTTGTTATTAGAGGCTGTTTTTTTTCTAACCCTAACCCTCTAACCCTAACCCTAACCTTAAGTACTACTACTGCTAAATTAAGCTTAAATCCCATTCAGCAGGAGTTAACAAAAACTTAATTTACAATGTGGGCTGAATCCAACTATTAGTGTTTGAACTGATGAGCTACATGCTAATAATGAACAGCAGAAAAGTAAGTCTGCTTGGTTCATTTGTGTTCACACCATGTTTACAAGATATGTTTAGACCATTATTTTGAAAGGCGCAGTCTCACATGTGTGGTCTCCTGCTAATGCATGACAGTGGCTAATAGCAATTTCCCTGGCTCATTAGCCATTAACAAGCCAGCAGTGGTAAAACATTTCACCAAATCAAGATGACAAAGATATTACTTTAATAAGACACTTAGAAGAGCCTCATTATCAAGTTTTTTGTTGTATTCCTTTTATGTGTTATTTTCCAGCCAATTAAAGCTGCAGTTGGTAACTTTGAGCAAATATGATGAAAAGTTATTTTTATGTAACGGTCACTACAGACGAATATTGCGACCGCTTTGTGTGATCCGTGATCTAGCTGTGTCGCCATGGTGGTGGCAAGTTGTAGTGGCTCTACTCTCTGCTGACCATGTAAACTGGTGACTTTTAGCCGGAAGCATCCGTCATTGCTCGTAGTAACTTTATACGTCGACAGCAGGCGTAGGTAACACACACAGATGATGTATTTACAATAAATTAAGGTCAAATTGCTTTTCCGAGGACACCTACATGTTCTCGTTGTGTCTTCAACAGCTGCACTGAGCAACCACAAAGCATTCGGCTGAGAGTCGCCAATTAACATGGTCAGCAGACACTTTGTGCTCTGTTTGAAATGCCGACCAATTAATGATGTTTAATTTGTGGTCATTAGGTTGTCCTGATTCCCATGTATCAAACTCAAAGCCCAAGGGCCAAATTAGGCCCGGCACCTCATTTTATGTGGCCCAAGAGGGCTTGCAAAGAATATTTTATGCTTATCATACTATTTCTATGCTGCTTTACAGAAGTACGGTGTCCTTAAACCACACGTCCCACAATGTGCACTGAAGCATGTAAATATCACCGGTTATCAGCAGCGGCGCTCTATCTGAGTGATAGGGTCATAAAAAAAATATTACTAGTACCAAAAGGTCAATGAAAAGAAATGTTGCTGCAGAGGGAAGGAAATTTAATGAGAAACGGAAAGCAAATACATGTTTGCGCTTATTGGAGACAAGCCGGTATGTCTTCTTTGCTACGAGGCGGTGTTAAAACACTGTCACACCACTGTCATCTACCACATGATCCCAGCAGATCAGCTGTTGGAACAATTTATACGCCACAGACTGAACGTTAGATCAGAGCACATTCATTTGTTGTACTGTAGCTCTGCCCCTCTCAACTCCGACCACAAAGTTAAACAAAGTTAATGTAATAAATTGTTGGATAATATTTGTGTGATGGTAAAAAAGAAGAACTTCATTTTTCACTATTTTTTTTATTTTTGATCATTGATTGATGAGTAGTGTTGAGGGTTTCTTAATAATATGTCATAATTATCGTTACAATAACAATAAGAAATGTATGTGCCTACATATAGCATTTTTGTGTCTATGTATATGCATATATAGATGCATAATCATGTTTGTTACTAAAACTAATAATAATCAAATGCAGAGGTAATTTTATAATATGATCAAGAGATATAGTTATATCGTCTTTTTACAACTGGCCCTTTGAGGGCAGCCATAATGCTGATGTGGCCCGGGATGACACCCCTGCCCAAGTTAAAGCAACTAATGTTATATTTCACAATAATGCACATTAATTAACACAATTAATTGAGTTCATTTGGTCTACGGGACCACCGCAGCCCCAAGACAGTGTCTTTAGCCCACTAACGTTAGCTATGCTAGCTAGGCAGGGTTAACTCAGCCCACTTGTTTCACTCTGTCAGGCTGACGCTGGCTGAGATCTCAGGTTCTTCCCAGAACACAAGACATTGTAACGTTACATAGAAAGTAATGGCAAAAGTAGAGAGAGAACTGCACATCTCTTGGGACAGCTTCCACTCAAATGTATACGTATTGTAGGGAGACGCCATCACAGTAATGGCGACATCGACATTTTTCCTGATTCGTGTACAACCTGACAGTAGTACATTAGACATAATCAGTGAAAAAACATTTGCCAGATTTCAACACGCACGAACACAACCAATCAGAGCTGAGCAGTCTCTAACATGGCTGTCGATCACTGCTCACGAAACTTGCAAACTCTGATCAAATGGCCAAACGAGGCAGCGCTGATCAAATACATTCAATATTCTGTTACTGTAATGTCTATTTCTCACCTCAAATATTTTCAGAAACATATTTTAGTGTACTATTTAGCTGTAAAATTAGAAAGTTTGCTCCGGCTGGTGGGTGGTACTCGGTTTTGGTTTGACTGTTTTCAACATGGTGGCTGGGTCACAAACTTTCTCATTTTACAGCTGAACAGTACACTATACACAGGTTACCCTTTAACAATCATCCACCCACACTTGTGTATTTTATAGCATGGGAATGAGAATTAACTGGAGACTAATTCAAGTAATATTCACACCAAAATGCAAACCAAGGACCCCCCTGCCCCCCAAACCAAACCCTGCAGGCACAGCATGCATCTGTAGGTTTTAAGATGATGTGTTTCCAATAGTGTACTGGAATGAATTACTAATCATTTACATTCAGCCAAGGTGAAAAAAGTATGTCCAACATTCAATACGACTGCCAAGCTGAGTGGAGTTTTTAGTACCCGGTGCAGTCAGCAGTACTGAGCTCAGCTACGCCAGGAGAGGTCTATCAGGCGGAAAACATAGCAGGGGGGAAAAAATGACACTACCCACACTTCAAAAAAAGTAAGCTGCATTTTGTCACAGCTACTCAAACAGCATAGATATCCAGAGTGAGTTTGGCCACAATAAACTAAAGTCACAAAGCTTCCGTCACAGTCACTGGCAGCCATGACATTGCGGGGGAGAGCAACGAGCAAAGAGAGACGGCCCTCATCACAAAGTTGACAGCATCGGTTGTTTGTTCAAGTGCATAAAGCAATATTAACATTTCCCTGACAAGTAAGCTCTTGCAGTTCTGCAAATGATGACAAATAATCTCAGCAGCAAGGGCAGTAACATAATGTTGCTATAGCGCTACAAAAACGTGCAGAGGAGGTTGGTACTGTTGGTTGGGTGAACAAATTATATGACTTACAGTTTAGTCACTGCAATTATGGCCTGTTAGATAATAAGCAACGTTAATCATCTTTCCTAACTTTACCCATGACTTTGATGTTTCACATACCTGAGATGCTTCCCGACAGTAACTGGGTCAAAGATGACCCATATTATTTGTTAAAAAATAAATATATGCTGTCTTTATAATTTAGCTCTAAATGATAATGATTTTATTTAGTAACTAGCTCTGAAGACAAAAAGTGAGTAAAACAATTCCCTAAATATGTTTAGAACTACAAATGAACTTTCTTCTGTCACTTCTGTTTTTTTTTGTTTTTTTTTTTTTATATACCACAATTCAACCCTCCTCCTTTATCCGGGCTTGGGACCAGCAAAAGTGACCCAAAGGGGACACTCTGGCGGAGTAACTTCTTTTTTTTTCCTATATTTTTAAATTCAGGGTTTGATTCCCAAAATTTTACATTTCCATCAGCCAGCGGCGGCTTTGTGCAGGCGGGATTCATTCAGTCTGGATGCGGAGGGGTGAACAGAGACTGCAGCTAGGAGGGACTGCTGACGAGGACTGTGCCGCTTGCGACTGCTTTGGGACCGGGGAGGGTCCACGCAGCACCCGCTGCTTGTTGAGAAGAACGATACCTGCTTTCATGAGAGTCTCCAAAAGTCTCCAGTAACACCAGCAAAACTTGTTAGATTTGTCGCTAATTTCTCATTTGAAAGACTCGCTCGAGGGGTCTGAAAACTGGCTAAATATAGCGACTAAGTCGCTAAATTGGCAACGCTGCGCTGCTGCTGGAAACCGCTGAGACTGAGACGCTACAGTGCGCATGTCAAAAAATCGAGATGCATTGTGGGACATGAAGTTTAAGGACACTACTTCTGTGAAGCGGCATAGAATTGAATGATATGCATTCCATATTCTTTGCAAGCCCTCGCGGGCCACATAAATTGAGGTGGCGGGCCGGATTTGGCCCACGGGTCTTGAGTTTGACATATGTGATCTACAGCAATATTAGCTGACAAGCTAATGCTAGCAAGCTATAAAGCAAGGTTATTTGATTATAAATGCCAATTTATAGTGACAAATCAGTTTGTCTTAGGTAAAAAAAAAATACAGATAACACTTAAATGTGTCAAATTTAAAAAATGACTTATGCAGATTAGTGGTAATGCAAATGTGGTCCACTGTAAATATTGTCTATACCCAACAAAAATAAGTTGGGATAAGGAGTAATTTTCCATAAGAAATGCAAATGGATAATTTTGATCGGCTATAATGACGCAAAAATATAGCTTCATTCAAAAGTCAAGAAGTTTGAATGGGAGAAAATCAGTCTCAAGAGGTTAAACTTTGATAGAAAGCTGAGTTTACCACTTCACATACACAACCCGAATGCACTCCAGTCATTAGGTTTCATGACTGCAGGCAGGTACACATACAGTAAGTGCACCATTTTAAAAGAAACTTTTGAAACTCCATCACAAAGGTGTGACAACTGGTACCCTGCAGGGCTGTGATGTTAGAAAATGCATTTGTGCGATTGTGTCATTTGAACCTGTATAATGAAGGTAATTAGTGCCGATGGTTCGCTAGCCTCATGTGGTGTTAAAATATCTTATTATATATCATTCACAAATTCTCAATTCGATCAAGGCTTTAGTGTATGCCGGGTCCTCACCTCGGCTGTATTGCCTCCACAGTAATGTCTGAGGCAGCACATCTGACCTTGAACATGGCTGGACCATTGTTTAATTAAATTAAATCTCTCTGATACCTCTCCCAGCTCTGGAAAATTAGAGATAACCGCACACACAAAAAAAATCTTTTCTCATGCAGCGTCTGTCAGATCGTTTGGGTTCTTTTTCTCTTTTTCCTCTGTTCGTTGTGTTCTGCCTCTTTATCTGTTATATCCTATTACCCTCTGTGACTCAACATCGATAAAAAGGTTGAAAGGAAGCTGCCAACAGTAAATGTTATGTAAGTCTGCTGCTGATTTATCGACCAAATCCACGTAAAAGTTTTTGATTGAGATGTTTGGCTGGTTCGGGGTGATCGTGTCCTGTAATATTGGGGCCCTGATACAGTATCTGTGCTGGACATGATGACTTTCCCACTAAGTTGAATTTGTGCTACTTAAATAGGACCTATTATGCTTTGAGCTTTTTGTTTTTTTCGGTGAAAAGTGAAGCCAATACGGAAGTGCTTTACACTTGCAGTCTGTCTAATAGCCAGCAGGGGGCAGCTCCTCTGGTAATAATTAATAACAATAAGCCTGACTGTATAGAAATCGATGAGAAAATGATCCTACTTCTAATCTGATTTATTTTTTCAGTAAATATTGTAAAAAAAGTTTATGGTTTCAATAACTAGTTTCAAGTCTTCAGTACAGCATAACGTGCATTTAAAGGCCATGTAAAAGGTGCAGCCTGTCAGGATTCCCTCAGTAGCGGTGAGAGAAGAGGGAAGAGCCCAGAGCTGAATCCCGTCAGATGGGCAGATTGGGGAAATGTAGTGTACGTAAGACCGCTTGCCCAGTGTTGCTCAGGGCCCTGAGTCCTTCTGATCGAGGCTCAGCCTGCGAATGATGTGAAAACGGTCATGACTCCCATCGTGCCGGGGTTTGATTTGGAGTGCAGCCCAAAGCGGGACCTCTCCTCGGCGCTAGCTTACCCTCACCGGGCGCATTTCCTACGAGGCGGTGTGCCGTGACCGGAGACAAAGTTTTTGCTTTTGTGGTTGCAGGTCAAGACATTCGTTGCCCTGTTACTCCATACTCTGATGCAAGTTTACAGAAAAAGAATAAATATACAGTGCTGTGAAAAAGTATTTGCCCTCTTCCTGATTTCTTACATTTGTCACACTTAAATGTTTCAAATCATCAAACAAATTTTAATATTAGACATAGATTACCCGAGTAAATAGAAAATGCAGTTCTTAAATGATGATTTCATTTATTAAGGGTAAAAATCTATTCAAACCTACCTGGACCTATGTGAAAAAGTAATTTCCCCCTAAACCTAATAACTGGTTGAGCCATCCTTGGGGCAACAACTGCAATCAATTTGTGATAACTAGCAATGAGTCTTTTACATCGCTGTGGAGGAATTTTATGAAAGTTTATGAAACATTTTGATTGCCTAAAAATGACTTGTTCAGTGTAAGGTTAAACAGTCAGTCAGTTTTGGTTGCAAAAAGCCAAGATGGCGGCGCAATAAATTCCCCATTAAAGGCTTCAGATCATCAGTCCACAAACCAATGGATCAAATCATGGTGACTACTTCCACCTCTTATGGTGCCTTCAAATGGGGTTGTGTTCACCGTGTTTACGAAATGGGAAGTCATGTTCATGATATGCATTCCGTTCAAGTTGTGAAGAACACCGTTGCTATGCAACGGCAATATTAATGTTACTGTCCGAGTCTAGAAGCCACAGAGGCTAGCAATTTAGCATGCTAGCAAATGGGTAACATAACGCAGGAAGTGCAAAGGCATAATGACGGTCATTGAGAATATCAACATTTTCCTCACACATATTATAAATTACCAAGAAAAACAATATATGACTAAAATAACACATTGTACAATATTAACTTTTTATATACCAAGAAATGAACTTCCATGGACTTCTCACAACATGAACAAGCACGTCACAACTCGTGAACCCGGAGCTTTCAGAAACTTTCCACTCACAAGGTCATGAATATGACATGAGGGGGGCGTTCATATGGGCCCAATTCGTAAACACGGTAAACACAACCCCATTTGAAGGCACCATTATATACAATCTATGGCTTGGGGAGGGAGGGCAGGAGCTCAAACAGCTGCATCACAGCTAGTATGAGAAAAATAAAGCGTTAAAGCATGTAAACATGTTCTAGTAGAAACCCAAAATACAAGTGTGAATCTGAAAATGAGGTCCTCTTTAGCAATGGAAGCCACCTTGTCACCATGCAGTGTATGGGCGCACAATGTTGCTCACGGTGAGTGTTACTGGAAATGATGGCAGCCTTTGGCAAAGCTGCTAAAACTGTTAATTATTGATGAACTCACATGTAAGTCAATAATGCAGACATGCAGACAACCGCAGAGCTTGTAGCAAACAAACACATGAGCAAACTGACAGAAATGAACACAGACACACACGTTTGGTTTGATTTTGCTCTCCGAGAGCAGTCTCTTTTATGAGTCTCCAGTGTGATTTATTGTAATGGTTACCTCAGTGGTTTATGTCTGCGCAATCCAAGAATGAAATCATCAATTGTTCTGACGTTACGATTAGAATTAGGCATTTGAGGTCCGCACACACACACGTACACAGATGCATCAACACAGCATCATCGCTGTGGTTGGAAAGTGAGTCAGCCTGCCTTCATCCACGACCACAGCTCGGGTTCTGTGAGGCAGATGCGAGGGGCAGCTCATAAAGGATAAGCTCAGTCACATAAAGAACAAGGAGATGAAGAGGCACGTCTACGGGGCTCTGTGGCCAAGCCACATGCAACTTGACAACGATTTCCACCAGACACGCACGACAACAAGCACATTCCACATTTAATGACCCCCATCCTTTCAACGAAATGGCACTATCCTCGATTGCATGCTCTGAACCGGCATCTGTAAATTAAGTAAATTACAAATGATTGCATGCTTTTTCCTGGCATACCGCTGCCGAGGGTGCAATCAAGTCAACAATTCCCCAATCCTGCCTATATACCAAAAGCCAGGAGGGTGAAACAAGCTCGAGATCCTCATGGCAACACTAGTTGTGTGTAACAAAAGTGTAGGGGGATAAGCTTACATGCCGGGGAGTAATGTAGAGAGGCAACGCTATGGGTGCAAGGATGAGTCTTTCACTGTTTATTTACTGCTGTTTACAGTATGTATTCCTCCCTGTGGCTTTGGATTTATGCCGCCAGTAAAGCCCACAATGTCAATCAAAGTCACTTTCAGCAGGCATTACTGTCGCAGTGGCTTTCCTCGTGTCTGCTCGCCCTCGCTTCAGGTCTGCGACGCTGTGCAACCTGGACATACGGTTATTAACATGTATAAAAAAGGCGACAACACAACCCGACAGTTCCTCATGCTGTCATTAGACACAACAACGCTGTATCAATCCCCCCGCTATCGCACCGTGTCACTTCTTTCGCAAAAGCATTTGCAAGGGGGGAGGGATCCTGCGTGACCACGGTGGAAGCATGAAGCGCAAACACATTTTTTTCTTGTCTTATCGCCCGTTTTACTTGTTCACTGTGCTGTTATTTACAGGCTTCCACATTTATCCCGGCACAGTGCGACACGTCCCAAGTCCCTCCCCTCCCGCCCCCTGCTGATTTCGCTCCTGTCCCTTCTTATCTGGCTTTTATCCAAAGGCAATGGTTGGGGACAGGATTATATTGAGAGTTGTTATTAATTGCATCTCCTACTTCCTCCTCTCCCACCTCCACTGTGCCTCTTGCACTGTCTGTGGGGTGCCTTTCTTGTGAGAAAGGAGGCTTATAAGAAGCAACAGCTACTGTGGAGAGAGATACAGGCTTTAATGATCATTATAAACAGAAGCATCAGAAATCTGTGTTTTTGCAAAGCCGGTATGTAGCCTAATTATCTCTCCTGCTTACTTTCTCCTAAAAAATCTAATTGTATTTTTCATTTGTATGTGCTCAAATGGTTAGTTAATGACAGTGACATAGGTGAGAAATGCTTTCATGACGGGTCCAAAAGAGGTCGATGGTTGATTTTTCTTATTTTTAAACTTTGGTTTTGGCTATATACAAGCTTCTCTCAAACTAAAAAAACTGCATTAAGCCTTGGCCTTTTTTCATACTGAAAATATTTGCTTAGCTGCTAAATATTGCATTTTTAGTTGCATTCCTAAAGTCTTCCCCTGTTTGCTTTATCTTGTCTTTTTTGTCCTTGCCCTTAAATAGAAGACATTTTGAAAAGCACTTGCTTTCTTGCAGAGAGAGAGATGAGAAGACTGATACCACTCTCATGTTGTTCTGTTAAATATAAGGCAATGGCTTAGCTTAGCTTAGTTTAGTTTAGTTTATCCATCCATCGTCAACCGCTAATCCCGTTAGGGGTCGCGGGGGGGCTGGAGCCGATCCCAGCTGGCATAGGGCGAAGGCGGGGTTCACCCTGGACAGGTCGCCAGTCCATCGCAGGTCACATAGAGAAGAAGAAGAAGAAGAAGATCTACCTTTATTAGTCCCACAATGGGGAAATTCAATTTACACTCTGTTAAACTCATACGCAACATACATGCATTAATGGAGAGATGTCAGAGTGAGGGGGCTGCTCCTGACAAGCGCCCCGAGCAGTTGGGGGTTTGGTGCCTTGCTCAGGGGCACCTCGGCAGTGCCCAAGAGGTAAACTGGCACCTCTCCAGCTACCAGTTCACACTCAGTTCTTGGTCCATGTCGGGACTTGAACCGGTGACCCTCCGGATCCCAAGCCAACTCCCTACAGACTGAGCTACTGCTGCCCCCAGAAAGACAACATATAGACAGACAACCATTCACGCTCACATCCACACCTACGGGCAATTTAGAGTCATCAATTAACCTAAACAGCATGTCTTTGGACTGCGGGAGGAAGCCGGAGTACCCGGAGAAAACCCACGCTTACACAGGGAGAACATGCAAACTCCACACAGAAGAGTCCCAAGCCGGTATCAAACCTGCGACCCTCTTGTTGTGAGGCAACAGCGCTAACCACTGCACCACCGTGCAGCCCCAGCTTAGTTTATCTTAGCGTATTTTAGCTTAGCTTAGCAAAGTGCAACAACTGTAAATGCAGAAACAGCTAGCTTGGCTCTGGTGCTATTCCCATGTCATTGCAATACCTCATTCTAAATTGGCTATATTTAAAGGTACAGTGCATAGGATTTGTTAACATCTAATGCCATAGTTGCAGATTGCAACCAGCTGAGTACCCCTCCATTCACAAGACTTACCATCCATCCTTACCATAATAACACTACTTTAGGAGTTCAACAGAAGACAGACGGAGGCGGCGGTACGACATTTTTTGAGGCTCATGTCAGAGAACTACTGTGGCCTTCAGGTAACTTAACAACATGACAGACGATTCTTAGTTTCAGGTGATTATAAACTAAAGAAAACATGGTTACGAATATTATATTCCATTTCTACTAATGGAGCCCCCAAAATGTGGCACACTGTTCCTGTAACTATCTGATAGTAGGGCAAATTAAAACATTTTTACACAAGTAAAGTGATATATTAAAGTGTCCAACAAAGGAAATGTTTATATTTTGTCCACAAGTAACAATAAGAGGATGATGGTAAATGCTTAAAAAAAGTGTATAGTGTGAGAGAAGCAAAAGAAGAGCCACAGTCACCAAACTGACTTAGTAATGTCAGTTAAACAGCAATTTCTATCCAAAGTTTGTTAATGTTAGCTAATACTAGCCACCAAAGGCTACTGGTCATACCAGACCAATTAGGCCTACAATTAATTAAATATAGTAAACATGCATTATATTTATGAATTAATTTTTTTTTTCTTTGCAAGATGGTGTTATTTCTACTTTTACAATTGCTTAAAAGGTACAAAATTCAAGATAGGGAGCATTTCTATTGGTGCCATACGGCTCTCAACATGGCGATAGCTGAGATGGCGGGTCGTAGCTAACAGCGCTGACAGTGAAAACAAAATCAACCCTGTTGAAAGAGCTAACAGCGTCAACCTGAAGGAGAACCGGTGGGTGGCTTCTACGCTTTCGCGAAGGTGCGATTGGTTGGTACGCCCATTATCAGCTGTAACCGCTGTGAGCTAACCAGTGGGTCATGCTCATATTTACAAACACACACTAAAAGCATGTGTGGCCGGGACGGCAATGTCAACAAAGCATGGAGGAGCTTGGATTACAACACACACATTCTCTGCTCAGGTAGATATTGCTCCTCTATATCTTTACACAGCAAATAGCTGTTTGCTGCTATCTTAATGCTCTGGATATCGACTAGAGCACCTTTAATAACTGTACTGCATTTTGTCCTATCTCATTACAGCCTGTCAGACTGACTACAACACATGAAGCACTGCTACCCAGTATTGCATAAACCTCAATAATAACACTGAATGTGATATACTGTACAGCATGGGGACAGACAAACTGAACTGATCTTCCTCACCCTGTACAGTAACAGCATTTCATCATCGCAAAGCAATAAACTAACTTTTATATATTTATTTAAAGATCAATCAGTCAAATTTTGACAACAGCGGAGGGGAAGTGTATTTCCAGGTAATATTGCCCGGTGAAGATAGCGGAAATGAAAGGCAGAAGGGAATAAATACAATCAAAAAGCAATAACCTGACCCCCTAATGGAGCCTGAGAGGGCACCGAAATAAAGACAGACATATATGTGTTTCCACTGACAGGTAGACAAATTAATAACATATGATACAGACACCTGCAGTTAACCCCTTCACTGCCGGTTGCATCAGGTGAGAGAAGTCTGGAAAATATGAAAGCCAGATTTGTATATTCCATTAATATGTATTACTTTACAGCTTTATGATATTCCTGGGAGACTTAACAGACAGAAGTTGGATATAGCTGCTCTGGAAAACTGATTTTACATCTGTTCATTATATCTGAATCCCACGTTTATCCTGCTTTAATGACTTCCTTCCATGTATGCTTTGTTTCATATCTCTGCATGTGGCAGGAAAATGTGAGAAAAGAGGGAAGCGAACGTGAGAAATGAGCGACAAAAGAGACACCTGTGCTCGAATCTATTCTCATCGTGAACCACCACTACTGTCTTTTCACTTTCCCTGAGTGTGTGTGTCACAGTCTGGGAGCTTTGTCCTCACAGATGGAGCGAGAGAGAGTGAAAGAGAGAGGCAGACAGACAGAGAGGGAGTGAGGGAAGGGAGCGAGGGAAGGGAGCGAGGCCTGCTGGGTTAATTCACCTCAACCGATCCTGTTCCTGTTCTGTCAGGGAGCGCTTCGTCGATCCAAACCTCTCTCCCTGGACCTCGCACCTGCTCCTAGGCATGGCAATGAGCCTCCACGCACACAAACTGCAGGATGACAGAGACAGGTCCATGAAACGGAGGAAAGAGTATAGGGAGAGGTGTGGTGGATATAGAGCAAGTGAAGGGAGGTGGGGCAGACAAGAGATGCAGACAGGGAACAAGAGGGAAGAGAAGAATCGGCGAGCTGGGGAATGTGGGACGGTAAAGTTGCGGCGGAGTGAGTTGAGAGCGAAGCGATGTCAGAGAGGAGGGAACACGGGGAGGAAGACGGAGGTGATCTGGGGAAGAAAATGAGTGATGGCAAGGCTGGCAGGGGAGAGGAGGGGGGAAAAACCCAAACAAAAGCAGGAAAGTGAAGGCGATAGATGGAAAATACAGCAAAGAGATGAGGACAGACGACACAGTACTCCACATGAATTTTAATAAATCCAGTCATGTAGACAGAAGCTATGACATTGTTCACTACTAGCTGCATTTAATGGGTTAAAAGCAATTCAATTGGCCACTACTGAATCTATCTACTTAACACTGGGAGGTTAAACTTATAGCTTGAAGTGAAGGCGTACAAGTCAGCCCCTCATCTCTCCCATTCACTTTTCATCACTGCTTTATGTAACACCAGGCCATTTCTGTCGCCCCTCTGATCTGAACAAACGGCCCCTCGTCTTGGCATTCAGAAAGGTCACAAGCCGTTGATATAAAGACGTGCTATCTGAGCGATAGCCGACAGTTCATCTGAAGTGCAGGTGTCGATCCCGTAAAGCAAGCTCTATTGTTCCCGCTGAGCTCTTTGTTTCAAGTCTTATCTCCAAACTTGTTGCCGGCTGTCAAAGGTGCTGCCTCGGAGGAACAAAGAAATCATATCTTCAAACGGTGCTGACACCACACCTCTCGTTGATGGATTACATAGCCACGGGTTCAAAATGACAACGACGTGTGGCAACAATATAGTTGACGGCGCTAAAAACTAAATGGAGTCCAATGGATGGACAGCAGCCCAAACTGCAAGTTTACTTTGAAATAAAATCAGAGAACGAAACCAATTAAAAGTGAACAGCAATCTAGCAACAGACTTTTGTGCATAAAGGAAATGCAAACATGCAAACATTTCAACAGTCTCTTCCAACATTTATGTAACAATCAACAGACAAAATATTGAATAATACAGGCTGCTGTATGGACTGCAGTTTTGAAACTGAAGTAAAAAGTTTGTTTAAATGGAATAAAAAAATGTGTTGAGGAATAAAAAATGAGACAAGCATTGACCTTATGTCCAACATTGGCATTGCTGGCAAACAAATTAGATGGATATCACCTCGGGCAGAAAGTGTTTATGAACTGTAACGGCTGGGAAATATGTTAAAATTGTCCATCCAGCCATTTCCACCCCAACAATCGACAACTGCTGATATACTCGTACAGGTACAGGTGTGTGTTGCACTGCGCACCCCGTGCCATAGTTTCAGCTAAGATATCAGCTGTTCTAGTGACGGAGCATCGTAAAACACTCTTCATTTCATCCCCACAGAAACTAAATACAACTCACCAAAACCAGCTCAGTTAATCTTCCCAACAATCATCAAAACAGCAAAATGACAATGACAAATAAAATAACAAACATCCTACACAGTACGAGGATCATGATACGTTGCACATGGCCGTACGCAGAATACACGGTACATGGAGTGATGTACGAACCAAAGTTTACAACTTTAAATCGTACGCGGTTCGCACATTAAACACGAGACCTTTAGGGTCTTAAGGGAGACCCTTTAAGGGAATCCATGCTGGCAGAAATGGAATATAATATTATACAGCTTGTTGTATGTATAGAAAATAAATTATGGGTTAAATTATGTATATAAAATAACAATCATTGTTTTTGTTACCGTAGAATGAGGAGCCAGCCACCATGTTTCTACAGCAGCCCAGAACACCAAAACAAACTGCCTCTATATAGTAGCATAAGCATTTTCATATTTTCCCATCGGCCGCTGTGGTTTTCCTACATGCTTAGTACACGGGAGAAGTTTCAGCTGGCTGCAACCTGCTAGATATCGCCAAATCCTACATACTCCACCTTTAATGTAGGTGTAACTAACTGACACACTCATTAATGCACAAGTTTTTTTATTATTCTGTGTATCTTGAGATGCTTATTGTAACCTTTTGCCTTTTGGGAAAGTGCTTGTTCAGTGTCCGTACGGTGTAACACAGAAGTGTTTCAAATGTTCATTTTTATCTATATAATGAAAATAGTTCACCAAAGTTGCCATCGGGGTAGGAGGGTAGAGTGTAGGAACGAGAAGCACTGTACCATCCAAAACTTACAGAGCCATAAAACTCACTAATATGAATTTTGAATCAATAGTGAGACTTAATATACCAGTAATTTAACAGTTTTGGCATTAATTAATTCCATATTTACTGTGCACTCGCTTGGCAGTCCTGCAGATGAAAGAGCTGGTTCTCATGGTGAGAATGACTTTAACAGGTTCTCGCTGGCTTTTACCCAAACTGTGCTTCTCTTTGAAAAACAAAATGCCGCCGTCTTTCCAATTAATTTACCTGCTACACTGTTATCCATCTCAGCCCATTAACTTGTAGCGGGGTTGAATTTGTTAAATAATAGCTCTATTTAAAGATGTGACTGTTGAAAAGCAGCCAGCTGCAAACACAGCGGCAGCGGGGCTTCAAACAGAATAATCACATCAAAGTATTTCCAAAATCCAACTTGTGTCATCTTAGTGAACTACAAATGCTGAGTGTAAAACACGAGGGATTACTAAGAATAGTAACCTAATGCAAAAGTACTCCCGTTTGGCAATACTACGGATACCTGCTGTCTGCAATGAAAAGAAGAAGGGAACGTTTCCATCGTAATTTTGTTGTTAAAAAAACTGATTTCAGAAAATGCAGCTTGACATTTTCCCCCACTTATGTTGCCAGCATGCTACACTGTATTTCCCGCAGCCCATTAGCTGTAGCCTATGCATGCCACTGCTCTCCAGCTGTGACAAGAGATATTGAATTCGCACAGAAAATTGGGGAGGTATGCACAAACAATAATGAGTGCAAGGGACACCCCGGAGAGCCGGGCTGACACATAACAGAACGCCAGAAAGACTCAGGCATTATACTATACTGATGCAATGCAAACCACCTGTTCATCATCCCCAATGATTCCCTGCACACAATGCTGACTATGTTTACATGCAAACTAATATCCCACTATTAGTCCGAATATGGCGATATCCTGAATTTGATACAGGTCATGTAAACAGCATACTCTGTTTAGATGTTCTGAATCTGGCCTCATTCCACATGGAGCAATTTCTGATTAAGATATGCAGATGTTATTCAGGTATTATGAGCATTCATAACATTTGGAATATGTGTTAATAATGCAAGTTAATGGGGCTTTTTAAATGGGTTTTAGTTCGATGCCTGAATGACATCTGTGGTTATCAAGATGAAGATATTTTAATGTTTTGTTCAACGATATAAAATACATCAGTATATAACCAATTCATGTTTTTGAGGCTTTTACGTGTCTTCAAAAAGGTGTTTGCTAACAAGTGGCTCAGTGAAACTACTAAACATCATCACGCTGAATTGTCTGCCTTTGACATCCCCGTTATGTCTACTCGTGGTCATGTGACTGTGGTGGAGTTTATTTATAGCCTAATATTAAGGGTTTTACAGCAGTTTGTAACCTATGGCCTCTTTTTACTTGCAGCCAGCAAGTACTCTACCCAGCAAGCCGACAGTTTGAGATGCAAGGCCAAAAGTAAACCGTCATAAACCATCATTCTCGTAAAGAGAAGCACACCTACTGTTAAACACTATGAAAGACTTGGATATCAATTTGTTTTAGAGTATGCGCAAATATGGCAAAGCCGACCTTTTCAAGGAGGCTGTTGAAGGCTGAGGTTGAACAAGTCCGCCTCCAGTTACGTTACTCATAGTATGAACAACTTCATGTGAAGCAGGAATATCACTGGAATATTCATATTCATACTCAGCCATGTAGACAGCTTAGTCGGAATTAAGTGTAGGGAAAAAAATCAATACAGCATTGTATCGCATTATTTTTGCGTGGCATATCCACCTTTTATTACATCAACTATAAACCTCTTAATGTGGCGGAGGTTGTAGCAAGATCCACCTTAGTGCTGGACTGGTATATGAAACCAGAGAACCTAAGGAATCCATTGGTACCAACTATGAGAATCCAAAATAACGCTACGAGATTGCATTAAATTTTGGCGGAAAAACTGACATGGCCATTTTCAAAGGGCTCCACTGACTTCTGACATCAAAATATAATGTATGAATGAAACCCTGAGATGAACAGAGTGAAAACTGTATCTTGTTCGATGAAACAGATGTTGAAAAACTGCATAATGTGTAGCTGAAAAAAGGCAATAAAGCACAATATATCTTCTGGCAATACTCATATCACAAAATGTTTAAAATTGCAATAACATTGAAGGGGCCTTGGTGTAGAGTAGAAATATTGTGTTTTATAGAATGAGGGCAAAAAACACAATCATTTGTACATGTACTTGTATGTAGGGACTGTCCCGAGTGGTGTAAAGTATGTGGACTCAAGTAATTCAGCACAGTTTTAGCGTTCTCGTACTTTGAGTATTTCCATGTTGGGAGACTTTATGTGTTTTATACTGAATATGTGATTGCTGTAGGTTGCAGCATAAGGTTAAAAAAAATACTGCTTATTATCATGATGCAGCTTTAAGAGTTTAAGGTAGCCAAACTACAAACTTGTGATGTTAATTAGCCTTAAATAGAAACTAACAACTGACATTTTGATGGGTCAAACACAGGTGGGACATGACATCGATGCATCCTTTTCGGTATGGGGGTGACAATCACTGTTGATGTTTTAATATACAGTCTAACAGAATGTAGAAAAGTCATCTTTTTTACAAACGTCATGTGAAAGTGATTTTCAAATGTATTATTAAGTTATTCATGTAAATTTAAAGAAGACACGTTTTAGCCTCCAAGCTGCATATACAGTATGGGACGTTATGCATATTTGACTGACAGGTGAGACAGCAGGGGGGCATTTCAAGGTGAGATATGCTTCTAATGATTTTTTTATTTTAACCTGTAGGCATGTAAATGCATCACACTGTTGCAAAACAACCACAGAGGAGGTCTTATAATCTGTTATTCTAAACACAGTTTCTACTGCAAATCAACAAGCATGTTGGAGACGGATCACTGAAAGCCTGGAGTTCTGCATTTTAACAACACAGGTAGACGTGTGACTGTGATGAGCTACGTGATTTCAGATTTTATAACAATTTTCACAGAAACAAAACAGTAAGTTGTGAGTCGTTACCAGGGCCACATCTTTGTGTGTTACTTTTTGCAGTTATTACATTTTTAAATGTCAGAAATATGGAGGCTGGGTGGTATTGAAACTGACGATGCTTATTGTAATGTAATGCAAAAATAAAATTAAAATGAAACTGGGCACTATTACGCACTAGGTGTGTGACGATACACTGATCTAACGACGCAATACGATACACGATATTGGGTTCACGATCTTGATGTTAGAACAATAATTTTAACAAATTTGAATGATGAAAATATGACCGAAAAAGCAGCGTTTTATTCAAAAGACACAAAATGCAAAATAATGCTTTTAACATAATTTTTTATGTTCTTCTGCTCTTTAATAACTGTATTTAACTGTGTTATGTTTGTGTGAATTTCATCATTGAAAATGAAGGCATGCCCTCAATGATTCCTCCCAATTTATAAAATGTTAAATGAATGAATTATGTCTAAAGTCACTAACAACAATCTCCTGCAGGTCTCTACCAGAACCAGAGTCGGGACAGGACGGACCCAGTACCGTTAGTTAGTAGTCCTGGTTCAGACTGAGCGGACCAGCCTGGTTAAGTGATGTGTAAGAAATAACGTGTTGTGTAGTGTAGTGGTGACTGACAGAGAGAGAAGGCTGATCAGAGCCCAAGTAGTCCATTTTTAAATCAATTTATCACATCCCCACAATATCGCAGTTTTCATCTCGACAATGCATATCGTCACATTTTTACATCGCAAAATATCGCGTCACGATGTATCATCACACCCCTATTACACATAGAAAACATGGTGACAGTAGGATTTTCCGTGTCTTGAAGCTTAACATAAACAGTATATACTAGAGGTCGATTAATTGGGATGATTACTTGACTTTTTTTTTATCATAATCGGCACCGGCTGATGTCTGAGTATATTAAGCCGATTAACAAGCAGGTGTATAAATGCTGCTAAATGCACGAAGACTTTATTTTTCATCCAAAAGTTTATTTGACAAAGTTTAGGTTTTTTTTGATAACCTGTTTCGTGTATTCAATATTCAGATTATACATTATTTTTATGTAAAATATATAAGTGCACTGCAGTGCAGACACAAAAGTTAGATTGGAGAGACAGACCATAGGTGTTCAATAAATATTTATTAAAGCTGAGAAATTTTGTGCATCATTTGTTATTATTAAGCTGTTATATTTTATCTGATGGAGGTAAAAAAAAAAAAAGAAAATCACCCAAATATATCGACCCCAAAAACACTGGCATCATATATCGGCCATCGGCTATCCTGATTCTCCAATAAATCGGCCATGAAAAAACCCTACATCGGTCGACCTCTAGTATATACTGTATATACTGCATGTGGCTGCTATTAGCGATTATTTTCTTGATCTAATCTGAATATACAGTAATCCATTAGTAGTTTGGTCTATAAAATGTCAAAATATGGTGAAAAATGTCAGTGTTTCCCAAAGCCTAAGACAACGTCCTCAAATGTCTTGTTTCATCCACAATATTCAGTTTACTGACATAGAGGAATAAGAAAACAAGAAAATATTCACAT
This sequence comes from Pterois miles, assembly GCA_947000775.1. Classification (NCBI taxonomy): domain Eukaryota; kingdom Metazoa; phylum Chordata; class Actinopteri; order Perciformes; family Scorpaenidae; genus Pterois; species Pterois miles. Next base: position 4,186,888 of record CAMQGK010000008.1, read on the forward strand.
TTAAGAGGCTGCAATGAGAGAATTATTATATATATATATATATATATATATATATATATATATATATATATATATATATAATATATTTAGGATATTCCAAGGAAAACTCTCTACAGGATTAAAAAATAATTACACTGAATGAGGTATAATAAGCTAAAATAGACGTGCAGCTGATTTCCACAAAGAGTTGGTCCATGTCACCCAAGAAAATAATCTGACTGGCATCTCTGTTGCAACATGCTCCCCATCTGTACTTCAGATTTATGAACTTGTCAAAGGTTTGCGATATTCATTTCTCTTCCTAACCCCCTTTCTTTAGCTGATTAATCTCTCTCTCTCTTTGGACCCATGTTGGGCTAGTTTAGGAAAGTTATTTTTCCTCCTCCCCGACGGCAGCCGTGAGGAATACGGTTTGATATTGCCATGCTTGTCAGATAGTCAGAAAGGTGTGCGTGTGCTCAGAACTGTGACAGATTAAATAGGCGTGAGTTTGCCATTTAGACAGCCATTGTGTGTATCTGTGCATGTCTGTGTGTGTGTGTGTGTGTGTGTGTGTGTGCATCAGGTGGTGGCGTAGAGCAGAATGCAGGAGGGTGAAGCTACAGTATCTGTGACAGATGAAGTTGAAGAGTGGAAAGGAGGGAATGTGTTTGCCTGGGGAGCTGCTGCACTTCCTTGGGTGGGTGGGACCAAGGGGAGCATGTAGGTAGTCGTCGTGACAGATGATATTAATTCACTTAGGTACCCGGGCATGGTGACAGTGGCACACACTATGGCACAGTTTGACATATAAGCATGTTTCACACCATTGTCGCGTTTTCATTAACTATAGCTGAAATTGCTTTTACGTCCTCATTGTTTGGGGTTTCACATAATACTGATAATACATGTAAAATCAACCTTTTTCTTGTTTTCCTTATTAAAAACAAATATATACATTATTGAATGGAAACCCTTCCCTTTGCCACAAACTGAGCTTGCATATTTGATAAAGCTGACAATACAGAAATTATCATAAGCATTGTTATTACAACAAATAAGGGACTATGTCCTATGTTAAATAGGCTAGTTAAATATATGTTGCTTTTGTTTGCCATAAAGTAGTCACAGACAAAGAAATTGTGACGTTACTTATATTTGGGGTCAATTAGACACCGATTATAGCTCTTATGAACAAAACTCCAACAACAGAAATCCAAATTAGTTGGGACTGAAGAGGGGTAGTACTGCACAAGGCTCATTACAAACTGGCATGCCAAAAGCAAGAACACCGTTCTTATTGCATGCTAAATACCTTGCAAATTATCGTGTAATTCATTTGCCTCAATCCTCAAACTTTCTTTAGCAATACTGTAGTCTATACTGTGAATTAGACTAAACATTACGTACCTTTTACCTATTTTTTGTATATATATTTTATGATTAAAATATTTAATCGTGATGAACCGTATTACTGTCCATAGTTAATCGTGAATTAAGCACTCATTTTTCAACTGTTCAATATGTACCTTCAAGCGAGATTCATCAGGTATTTAATACTCATAACAGCATGCAGGGAGTGGGCAAATATGCTGCTTCATGCAATTGTTTGTATATATGCGTTATTGGAAATCAATTAACAACACAAAACAGTGACATATATTATCCCTAAACCCTCACAGAGTACTATAATAAAGTAAATATGCTGAAATCCTAACATGGAAAACTGCAGCCCAACAGGAAACAACAGCTGTCAGTGTGTCAGTGTGCTGACTGGACTATAGTGTTCAAAACCACATATTATACTAGAGGTACTGATTGGGCCAAAATGTACTATATAGCATGCAGTATGCGGACAAAAACAAAATCTGCTGTATGCCAAAAATACCTGGATGTCATACTGATTCTGAGAAAACCTCCAGTGAGCATCAGACCAGTCGACCTCGCCTACTGCATCCCACAATGCAACGCGATGGACTGTGACAGGCTTTGTCTGTGGCTACACCCACAACAGCAGCCAAAACGGCTCATTTTTCTAAATACTTTTTGTAGCTATTTCATCAATAAATTCACTGATCTCGAGAGACGAGATATCAACTGTGTAGATTTTGAATGTTTACAATTTTACAGTATTAAACGGTGAATTGAACGTTTTCACCTCGTAGACGAGGGGCATTTGTTTCCTGGCAGACAGATAGCTTGTTTAAATATCACAACACAAATGTCAATTATAAATCAACTGGAACCTGTGCTCTTCCTTTGTGATTGAAAAGCTCCACAATCGCCCGCGGGCGTAGCTCGCTCACCAGCCGGGCGCTGGCGCTCACGGACCGGCTGCAGAGCGGCGAGAGGAAAGGAAAGGAGAGGGAAGAGGAGGGAAAGAGCTGCCTCTGACGGGGGAGAGAAAAACACCGGCCTTTTTAACATTACTCATGTCTGCAGGGGACTTACTGCTAAATATATCGCTTTAACCGTCGCATACCACATTCTACTGTGGACGTACGGCGTTCCTCGGCAGTATGTAGTTGGTGGTTTCGAAAACTGGATGTGATTATCATAATGTGGGCATGTCTGTAAAGGGGAGACTGGTGGGTACCTATATCTCATTCACATATCTTGAGGTCATAGGTGAAGGGACCCCTTTGAAAATGGCCATGCTGGTTTTTCCTCGCCAAAATTTAGCCTTGCTCTGGAGTGTTATTTAGCCTCCTTAGCAACAAGCTAGAATAACATGGTTGGTACCAATGAATTCCTAGCTTTAAAACTGAGCCAAACACAACATAAAAATGACAAATTGAAAGAAATTAGTCACATTAAAACAAATTTGCACTATCATGTAAATTATGACAGCCATAATGTAGCCCTGTATGTTATTATATATCTTATATCTAAAGGGTTAACTTGATGATGTTTTAAACTTAATAACAACAAGCTAACACAGACTTACTAAATTTGGGGGGTTGAGCATATAGTTGACAAAGGCTGTAAACTTTTTTGCTGCCTGCAAAAGTCTCACTGTCAAACACAAATGAATTGCAGTGAAGCCAAACGACTAAACCTGAGCTGGGGAATGTACATTGTGTCCTGCCTTTCAAGATGACAGTTAGAGCTGAATTGTGCACCTCTGAGCCTGAAAGCAGGTAATTTACATTCGAAAAAATGACAGCAACAATGTCTACAAGTGCTCATTAGGAACAAGGTGAATATTGGGCTGTGACATTGCGGAGATCTGTTCTCTGTAATTTGACACTTCACAGGTATGAACAAAGTGGCTTTGTTTTAGCAATGTATACAACTGGGAAGAAATCTGTCTTTTTATACTTATTATACCCAAGATGAAAGGAAACTGTAAAACAAGCTATTATATGATTTCTGAATATGAAAAGCATTCACTGATAGACATCAATCTCCAATCCATCATAAACAAAAACACAAACTGATCATATTTCCTGCATTTATTCAGTATTATTTGGCTCAGATCTCGTGTTCCAGCCTTTGTCTCAGATGTTGTACACATACTGTACCATCCGGCTGGATCTGGTTAACGCCCACCGCCTCAGCAGCACCTCCATCTCAATCACTAATGAGAGGCCTTTCACCCACAGTGCAACTGTGCATTGCTCATTCATCCTAATGACCCGGGATACTAACACACTCCTGCTTAAAACGAGGCAAAAGCCTACTCAGTGGGCCATTTGTGAATCATCTATCCCCCCCTGCATTGGATTCCATAAACACTGAAGCACCACATAAACACCGGGCAGCAGCCTAGATTTTAGACAAAAGTTCTTCTTATTTATGGCCGTGATCTCACACATTTGTTAAAATTTCAGGAAACATTTTCATTTTAAACATTTTTATGTCATATCACTGATACTGAATCATTGATTGTTGGATGTACAGCACAGTGGTCTAAAACAAGGTAAGATATATACAAGAGTGAATTTAAAGAGAGCCTATTATGCTCATTTTCACATGCATACTTGTATTTTGGGTTATGTTTACATGCTTTAATATTCAAAAACATTATTTTTCTCATACCGGCTCTGCTGCTCCCTCTGTCTGAAGTGCTCTGTTTGAGCCCCTGCTCCAATCTGCTCTGATTGGTCAGCTGGCTCACTCTTTTGTGATTGGTCAACAGAACCACACTCTTCGGACTGCACACCAGCTCCGCTCTCATTAGCTTTGTTTGATGCCGTGCCAAAGCAGCCGATAGACAGGTATTATGCAAAGGTGTTAAGCCAAGTCGTTGTAGTTTTCACACTACATGACTGCCTAGCGACAGATGGTCACACACAATACGATCTTTCACCGGCAGGAATCCCCGACTATGTTTTGTGACAAAAAACGTGCGAGGAATACACAGTGAAGTGACACCATATGCGAGACACACTGCTGATGTTGTTACTGGCATGTGTTCACAAAATAACCTGTTTCCACACTATTTTTTCAACAAATTTAGTCCTCTAGGTGCAACAACAACTTTGCTCCATGTTGCAACTGCAACACACATAGTAAGGCCCTACTTTTACAGGCAACCCCTGACCTTCCCCAGCTTTCTCTTCAACCTGTGCTAGAATAAACAGGACTCTTGAGCATCGATGTGCGAGCCAACGCTGATTTATTTTTGAAATTAGGGCTGAAGTCATGTCGTGTGAACTTGGGATTACTTGATGACATCACAACGTTACAAAAGGCGGGACTTCAAGCAGGCAGTTCAGGAGCAGTGTTTCTTTGGGAGGAGAGTAACTCCCTTTGGCGTGAACTTTGCAGACTTTCTATATTCCCAAAAAAACTACATAACTGAATCGTAGATCTACTTTAAAACGCAGGCTTTGGACAGTATTCTGATACAAGAGACTTTACTCAAATCAGTACCTATTATGGTATGTACAAGAAATGCATCACCAAAATAACACTGCCGAGCTGCTCACTTCTCCAATCATTCCAGTTTGTCTGATATCTTTGACAAAGAGACGACTTTTTTTTTTTTGCATCTCTCCGTCTCCAGAGCCTGACCTGTTTCTCTGTGACAAGCCAGCAGTCGCAACGCCAGATCTCGACGCCAGAATCGTCCTCTGATCACTGACCCAGCGCCGAACACGTCTATTTAAAGACCCTCAAGACACTGGAGACGCAATCAAATGTGATCCTCAGATTAAAAAGTGAGGCGTTGTGTGTCTGCAGCCATCAGATGAGTCATGCCACCCCTTTGTGCGTTTCCATTTTACTCCGTCGCTGCCTTTGTGATCCTTGCAGACATGGTCCCCCACATGCATATCTGCATATCTTTACATTCCCCCCTTTTTATTTCCATAGCTGTGGGCGATATGTCACAAGCATTTAGTGTGAGGAATGAGCAGGGTGGCGCAAACAAATTGGCAAAATATGAAAATTGGATGACAATTAATGGCTATGTGCTTTTAAGTGCAGAGGATAATGATTGTGTGCGCACCCAGGCCTCGCTATCTCCGCCATTAATATTCAGTGTTTGAATCGGCACCTGCCACCATATTCTCACCAGTCTGCAGGCTTTTTTTATGTCCTCTGTGCACAAAATTGTTAAATAGAGAAGCTGATGAGGTGGAATGTCGGAGTAGATTGCATACGACAGGCCCCGACTTGAGGAGAGAAGAAATCATCATTTTCATTGCTTTTCTTCCCTCTTTTTTTCCCTTGACCGGCAGAAACTGATGTGACAATCGGATTTGGAATTGCTGCACGTTTGCGAGGAAAGACGAGGAGGAGGAGGAGGAGGAGGAGGGGAGGAAGAGTTGTGCAGCGGCAGCAGAAGAGGGGGGTAAAAGGAGGATCTATGTTCGAGTCAGTGTGTCTGTCAGTTTTGTGTTGCGGTGTCATTTGAGTGCATGCTGAATGATTGTTGCTGTGATTCATCTCCTGAGCAGCGGATAAAAGGAATGAAGAGATACAGTGCCTCGCAGCCGGGTTGGAGAACACGGAGCGGAGATTGGAGCGTGACGGATAGCATGAAGCACATCGGGCACAGCATCTTGAAATCATCTTCAAGGTTGCTTTCAAGATAGAAAGCGTCCATGGATTCGTATACAGTACGGTCATGTAAATGCCTCATGACAGTGCTGCTCTGAGTCGTCAACAAAGTGTCACATTTCAGCCACTTTTTCCCAGGAAGGAGACTGATAAAGGTTCCTATTTAGTGTTCACATTATGGTTGCAGTCGCTCCCTCCCCCACTGCCTTCTTCAACCTCTTTCTCGGACGACCAGAAGCTGTAGGCTCAGTTTGAGAGCTATATGAAGGAAAACTGTCAGGGCCATTTTTAAAAGGGTCCCTTGACCTCTGACCTCAAGATATGGGAATGAAAATGGGTTCTCTGGGTACCCACGAGTCTCCCCTTTACAGACATGCCCACTTTATGATAATCACAAGCAGTTTGGGACAAAAGCCGTGAGGTTTTTTGCAATATAAATGTATTTTACTCATTACTAACATGGCGTGTTTGAATATTTATGCATACTGGGGTCCCTAAACAGTCTTGAATTATATAAACTGGGTATCACTGTAGAGCTGAGACTATTGTGGATTCAATGAGCCCAACTGTATTCATATGTGATGATGTTAGTCCCCATAGTAGCCATTTTATTGTAGTGTGATCGTTTTTAAAACTGTATAAAATGACCTTTGGTGACCTCTAGGATAATCACAGCCACATGAAACTTTACAACCACAAACTATAGACCTAGAGCATTCAGAGGATGGATGGCGTTCAAAGGATGTAGGGCTGGGACGATTCACCTACTTCCCGATTCAATATTATATTACTTGGTTGCTGATACAATATGTATTAGGATTTTAAATTATAGTGATTCTAAAAGTTTTGCCATTCAGTTTAGCGATTTGATTTTTATTCACTTTTTCAACACTAGACCACAGGAAAAAGTTGAATCATGGCTGATTCAACGGCTGGCTGGACTGCATGTTACCGAGTATGATAACATTTCATGTCCATGAGAGAGTTAGTTGGTTGACAGACGGATATGACGTTGCTCTACTCAGACTACAATGATAACTTCCTTTTACCTCCGAATTGGCTCAAATTAAGCAAATATGTTGGTTCTGGCAGTAAATAATAAATTTAAAAATCGTTAAAATAAATAAAAAATTGTAATACATAGATGAAGTGATTTGGGGGTTCCTGAGCAGTCAGCAGAAGGGCTCGCCAACGAAATGCTGAAAAATGCACTTCCTGCAGAAATTTCCAAATACTAAAAGTTTTTGATACCAAATCACAGCATGGAATTTTCTATGGTGTTCCTCCAGGTCTTGGTGTCTTAATGTTGTATTTTGGAGGGATTATTGATCATTTTTGTCAATTCTCAAATGGTAAAAAATGGTTAAATCTAGCACCGAATCTGTGTAACAAATGGTATCAACCCCAAAATTGTCCCAACAATTGAATAATTAATTAATCATTATTTTTTATTTCTGATTTATGACCAGAACAACTTAATGCAGAGTGTACAGTATCTCAAGAATCTCAAATTAATCTTCAGGTTCCCAGCTTTCAGATGATGTTCACCACTTCTTGGTGACATCTACTATTAACCTGCTATCTACCCCTAAAGACCCCTTGTACCCCCCTAAAAAATACAAAAATAGCTCTGTGATGGGTGGAGTGGAAAAGGTTAACATCATTCACTGAACACACACCATCATCCCCTCCTCTCTCTGCATGGCCTCTAATACATCCTCTGGGAACTAAAACATCTTTTTCTCCCCCTTGATGACAGCAGCTCTGTGATGTGAGACTGTGTCCATATAGCTGAGCTAAGCCCCCTTCCCATTTGCTCCGCTTCCCTTTTCACCTTTCCCTTCTTAAATAATAGGTCCCTGGCCTTTTATTGCCGGTCACGGACATTGTGAGGCCATAAGACAAGACGGTAACCAAAATTAATGGGGCCCCCGGCCTGGACTGTCTCCTGGCTGACCGCTTAACGGTCCGGAGAGCATGGACACGGAGTAAAAGGCTGCTAATGGGAATTGGACGAGGCAAAGCACACACCTAACCATTCAATTATGGACAGTAAGATAGTATTGACAGATCATTGTGGGTAGATAACAGGAAGATATTTCCTTATAATGCTACTGAGTGATATATTGTAGCGTGAAATGCTTTAGTCGTAATAAACGTGCGTTTGTGTCAGCTGAATTCCTTTTAATAAAACTCCACATTTGCCTGATTGTTATAAATGACATTTCGTTTCTTGGTGGCTTTTCTACTTTCTCAACCTTAGGGTGAAACTACTTTTCCTTCTTCTTATCAGCAGCTAGCAATAAAGCTTTCTAGGGGGCACCTATATCAGATCCTTCACGCTTGTCATCATCAAGCCTCTCATCAAGCTTTGCACTCTGCCTCTTCCCTTCCCGCCCGACAGCATTTTGTTTTCCTGACGAGAAACACAAAGAGGAACATATTGAGTCGTGAAGGGGGGGGGACGTTGGTGTACACACACATCTCCTGGCTAATAATCCGACTGAGGAGACAACAGTCATTCATCTGCGTGCCGGTACTGGCAGGTTTGACTTTTCTGACTGAAGAGGGGGAATAATTGCGAGGCTCTTATAACTGATGAATGCAGCCGAGACTGTAGTGCAGAGCGTCCCTGACTCCCCGTTCCCACTTTTTTTTTTTTAATAGAAGGAGGAGATGAAAAGAGCAAATACACACAAAAAAACATTTATGTAACAACACAAGGAGCATGTATCAATTAAGCTGCGTTCCATTTAGCATATCTCCAAAGCCAGACAAGGGGAATCAATAGGCACCGGCAATTTTTTGCTCTCTTGAGGAGAAGACGCAAACAAACACGCAAGGTTTTCTACGAATTTCTACAATATTTGTCATTTGACTGCATGCATACAACTAAAGCGTAAGGATTAGTGGAACTAATCAAAAACTTGTACAGTACAAAGAGTCAAACTCTGGCATCAATATTCACTGTCTGCACGATACTTCAGTTTGATCATGCGGCTCCAACAGAAGTTAGAAAGTTCTCTCCTTTCTTTTCTCTACGCTGCTATCTCCTGTCCTCGACGCCTCCTCTCTCCTCGCGCAACCTTCACTCTCTTCTTCCTCTTCCTCGACTACTCCCTCCCTTTTTTTCTCTCTCTCTCATCGTTCTCACTCGCTCTCTCAAACTTGTGCCGGCGCTTCATTTGCAACACTATCCCCAGGTCAGCGGGGTGGGTGTGGTACAGAATGTGAAGTAATCTCGCTTGCTTGATTCTATCAATCCTCTTTTTCACCCGGGTTTTGAACACCTCAATCAAACCACCCCTCAAGGTCGCCTTTGTAGCATGCTCGGCAGATTAAGTCCCCGTCCGTGTGCAGTGTGTGCTTTGAACTGGAGACATCACCCAGAGAAAGATAAAGAAGAGAGGAGAGAGGGGGAAAGAGAGGGAGAGGCTGGCAACTGCTGAGATGGGAGAGTTTTTTTTGCTCCATCCTTTGTGGGGATATTCTGCTTTTAGTTCAGCATAAGAAAGAAGCTATAGATAAACACTCAAGCCATCAAGGTCAATGCACATATCATTCATTTTTAAACGCAACCTTTCCATGCCAAAAGCTGTAAATGTTCAAATTACGGCAGTTATCGGCCATTCGGACTTGTGCAACATGGCTTTCGTCAGCGTTCCAGCAGCGGTCCTGTGGCACTATTGTCAACACTTGAGCGTTTCAAAACTATTCCATTAAAGCCCGGGCTGTCGGCGGCGGAGTACGCCGTGTGATGTCGATGATAGCAACAGGGAAGGGACGCCGTTATGAATGGTCTGCTGGACGCAATGTTCAATTTACAGCAGTCTGAGATTTCCATCTATCATCGGCACAATGACGGATAGCCGGGGAGGGAGAGCGAGAGAGAGGGGGGAAAAGGGGAGCAGGAAGTGAGGAGCGAGGCTTCTTCCCTCCTGTTCTTCCTCATGAACTGAATATCAACCGGAACGCCGTATGGAGAGCACAGAGTGTGTATTGCTCACGCTGTTATCAGTGTCGTGAGTGCTTCCACATCTTTTTTTTCATTGTGGTGTATTCTGTATTTTCCCCACTCTCTCTGCTTCCCATCAAAAGAGAGGTACAGTATCTCCCGCTTCCAACCGCACCCTCATTTCCTTTCGCCCCTCTTCGTCTTTGGCTCGAACGCGTCTTCCAAACATACATCACCGGGCATCATCGTCATGCTCGAGGCCCCGACAGCATTCATCCTAATATCTGCATGCGATCCAATTTGCAAGAAGAATGAAATAATCCCGCCAGGACAAACCAATCGTTTATCAAACTGCTCGGCCACGCCATCGCCCCTCCACCTCCACCGCCCCCCCTCTGAGCCTTCTGTTGACAATCGCACCACAAAAAGCACAAGCATGACACTTCCTGTAGCCGGCACAGCTAACAGCCAGTGTCTATCATCATAAGTTATGCTCGCATACCAAGACATTAATACATTCCACATTTCTCAGGTCCCGTGGTGCCAGCTCAGTCCACCCTTTGAATTTTATTCCATCTCCACGCTTAAATAAATCTTAATTTAGTGGTGCTAGCTTCTATTTGAGCACTCCCCCCTCCCTTACATACATCAGCGAGACATATCAGCAACATATTAAATGAAAAACGCTACCAAGACCCTCACCCCACCCTGTCTAATTACATGCACTGGAGATCTGTTGCCTAGAAAAAGAGGTTGCCTTAAGCCACAATCCCCATGAGGTTGTCCCCCACCTCTCATCTCCTCCTCCAACCATGTTCCATTCTTCTCCACGAGGCCTAATTCGCTCCATCTGTAGCCTCTGGCTCCACCCGTGTATCGCTATGATTCAATTAATTAGTATGCGGCTCGTCCAGAGATTTAAACGATACCCTAGCCCCCGCCACTGCGCATATCTTAAATCGGTCGATCCCAGCGGACCATGCGGGTACCCTCTAGTTCCTCGCAAAAAGGGTCACGTTATTGGAGAGCTGTAAGGTGTGTGAAGGGGAAGGAGGTGATGTGGAATGCGTGTTGGACTTGTGGGACAGTGGGGAATGTAAGAATCAATGAAAGCAATCACCATGTACAATTGAATTGGTTGTGAACTGCATAAAGGATGAAAAACAGATCTATGGATTTTACAGAGGTCAGGTAATCATATACTCATTGTGAGTAATGAAAAAAAAAATATACCTTGAGTGGAATGGTACAATAAACGATAGGATATGGAGCTAAACACAACATGAAAGTCTGCTGTCTCTATAGAGATCCATCAATGTGAACTCGCCAAAAGCAAGTGTTAACTCATGGCTAGTGTTTCTTACTTTCAGCTGTTTCCCAAACAAATTACCACCCAGGAGACCACTGTTCATGTCCCGTGAAAACAAGTACACGTTCAGTTATTGTACCTTAGTTTTGTTACTTCTGGACGTTAGTTGCACAACAAGCAAAATTATTTTACATAAACCCAAACCATGATCCTTTCTTAAGCCTAACCAAGAAGTTCTGCTGTCTAACGTCTGGACTTTACATCTGCATAACAAGGACAACGTATTTATTTTAACCTTAATCACAATCTTTTCCGAAGCACGTAGCTTTGTTACATTAATGGCAGCTACGTAACAAGTAAAGTTATTTTACTTAACAAACATACTTATTTTAACCTAAAACATAATCTTTTTATAGCATAACTTCCAGACTTTACTAACAGTAGTTTCGTAACAAGTGTACTTTATTTAACAACCATACTTATTTTAATCCACATTCTTTTCTTCAGCCTAACCAAGATGTTTTGTTGCGTAAATAAACCTAAAAATTAAGAAAACCCACGTGGTTAAGTTTATTTTGAAAAGACTGTACGCATGTAATGAGCGGAAACTGTATGTTTCCTGTGAACACTGATGTTTATTTTGAAAAGACCTGTAATGAGCGGAAACTCGACATGCTGTCGGCCATATTTTTATAACAACATAATAACTATTTATTCTATCCTGTGATGAGTAATAATGTTTTTGGTGTATGTACTCTCTGAGCAGATATCATTGATCAAATTGTCCCGTTTTAAGTCATGTAACTTTTACAGCACCACAAGCCTCAGTCTCTTGACATTCAAGTATCAGCTAACTGCCTGACCTGTCATGTTTTGTGATTACGTCCCACACGCCTCTGACACATCCCTCACGCCATCCATCATTTAGCCAAAAGAAATGATTCGTCTAATGAATCACCAAGGCTAATCAATCGATCACTCATAGTCATCTCAATGGGAGCTCAAGGTCAATATTGCGTCTATGAACAGTTTTGACTGGGCACTCTGACATTGACGTACTGTACAGAACATATTCCAAGTTGCACATTATCTCATGAAGATGCTTTGTGTGTTTTGCATGTTGACAGTAATGGCGAGTCTGTGTACTGGTATTGTACTGGGTGTACTCGGTGAACACAGACTGCAACTGCTAAATCCAAGCCTTACAAAAGACATTCCTGTAATGAATGCCATCATTTATGCATCCAAAGGAATTGGACTAAAAAGAACTGGTAAATTGTACCATAAACAGCAATTTGTCGCCCCTCTTTGCAGGCTCCCCCTCCTCTCAGAAGCACAGCCATAAGCAGCACATCTCAGGGCTGCTTGATGGCTTCTGCCAACAGAAGGTAGGGATCGCTTTTCCTGCGATTAGTTTCATTTACGCCGTTTTTCTTTGCGTGGTAAATTGTTGCCGGTGAATGTGGGCGGAAAGACGCCCGGCTGGCGGAAGCTAATTTTCCACTTGAGGAAACTGTCTGCACAATAATAATCTACGGTTTGTTATGTGAAAATGATGATCTTCCTCAACCCTGCCGGGAGCAGGGTAATGGCACAGCACTGGGGAGGCCTTCACGCCATAACTGCACTTTTTCCACAACTGGCTTGTTAGCTGGAGAGCCAAAGCCTGTCAACATGCAGGCAGGCAGGCAGGCAGTCTGAGTGCAGCATCTGCCACGGGCTGGCAGGGGGATGTTTTTGAGGGTGGCACTGCATGCTGAGCAACATACTGTATTTTAGCAGTGGAGAAAAAAAAAAAGACATTTTGTGTGTCTGCGTCTTCATATGTGTTTGGACAACAATGTCTTGGACATCTTATATTTGACATTCCTCTACAGAGCTGTGTACAGTCCTCTACGTCCAATGGAGGAATGTAAATAAGTGCATTTAGGGCAGATCTGAAGATACTTCATTTGAGTTTTTGAGGTTTTGAGATTTGACTACATTTTTTGACTGCTATTCCTGAACAAATTAACATTTGACATTCACTTGTATGATGAGCTTTTGAAATATGATGCATTGTTATACAATAAAACTACAGTTTACTTTGAGCAAAAGAAGTTATTTTTATAAAACTGGTACTATATGTTGACAGGAGTGCATTAGACAGATTATCTGTGAAAAAAATCATGTCGTCGCCTCCTGTGCTATGTCCTAATGGCATTTGCAAGATTTCACCGTACCCAAAGGAAAACAGCCAATGAGAGCTGAGCTTCTCTACAGCAGGTGTCAATCACTGTTTGCGAAACTCGCAAACTCTGATCAATCGGTCAAACTAGGCAGCGCTGATCAAATATGACTCAATATTCTGTTACTGCAAAGCCTATTTCTCTTCTCAGAAGTTTTCAAAGACATACTTTAGTGTACTGTTTAGCAGTAAAATGAGAAAGTTAGCTCCGGCCGGTGGACAGTGTTTGGTTTTGGCTTGACTGTTTTGCACATAGCGACCAGTCAGACATTCTCATTTTACAGCTAAACAGTTAATAATACGTTAGAGCAAATTAATTTTGAAGCCAATTATTTCTTTCTTGCAAGTTGCCATTTTTAGGTTGTAGCAGGCTCAATTTTAAAGCCAGAGTAAAGATACTGGTTTCATATGAAAATAAAATTAAAAAAGGAATGCATTGGTACCAACCATGTCCTACTAGCTTGTCATGAAGGAGGTTAAACAGCGCACAGTTTTGGTGAGGAAAAAGATATGGCCATTATGAAAGGGGTTCCTTCAACTTTGACCTCTCATTTGCCCAATCCCATGTTGATAAGAGTATTAAATACTTAACAAATCTCCCTTTAAAGTACATTTTGAACAAATAAAAAATGTGCAATGATTGAAATGTAACCATGATTAATTATTTACAATCATGCATTAATTGCTATCATATATTTGAGACAGCCCTACAAAATGTGTTTCTGGAAACATCTGAGGCAACAAACTGGCATCACAGCTACAAAATCTTGATTCATATCTGATCAGTGCTGCAAAGTTCGACCGTCTGGAGATCTTCATGTTCACGTTTTTCACTTAATTTTACTTGCTAAGAATAGTTACAGATGTACCTTTACACAAGGAGCATTTTCATGGTAATGGCATTTTTTCGATTTTCTATAGTAAATCATCTGAACACCACTGTCTGAAAAAAAGAAACTTTACAACTGACCTGCACTGTGAATGTTTACATGTTGTGTTCAATAAATACAGGAAAACATCTAATGTTTTGTGCATTTGTTTAAGCAGACTGTTTGTCTGTTGCTGTGACTTCGATGAAGATCAAAATACATTTTATGTCCAATTTATGCAGAAATGCAAGTAATCCCAAAGGGTTCACATACTTTTTCTTGCAACTATAAATATATATATCAAGGTGTCAAAAATGCAACATTTTCTCAAACAAGACAGGATCATGGTTTACTATAAATAACTGTGAGCCATGAAACTTATTACACTAATCAGTCCTCGGCTGTGGCTCGGTGTCGTACCAGTAAAAAATCAAAGGTCATCCTCCACTGAAGAGTTATGCAAGTGGCCTTTAGAGGGGCTTCATTTGGTATGGAGTGTGTGCTCCTATAGGGGAGGTCTAGTAAAAACGGCACACTGGGCCGCCCGGCGCAACCAGGGCTTCTTGTATTCAGCTCAAGTGTGGCGAAGGCAACAATCGACTAATCCTCTTTCCTCCCCTGAAGTTTGTCTGTTGATTCAAATCCGCCGAGCTTAACTTTAAGCATCCGAGAGGAGATAAGATGTGGAGATATGGCCGATGTGAGATTCAAAGTCAAGGAAACAAGTTATGGGATCTTGCTCTGTCTATTTCTTTACTTTGTGGTGTATTTCAACTTTTCTCCTTTGGTATAAAAGTCACTTCATTTAGCTTTGAATCAATGCTGAGTCATATTTAAATATAAATCAATTCATCTCCCTGGATGCCTGCTTCTCTTGCGACTTCAGATTATAGTCAATAAATCCCACAAGTGTGCTGTAATGTGTGTCAATGTGCTGCCACACAGACACACAAACCATCAAACAAGCCATCATAATTAATTAAACCCAACATAAATATTTTGATGTAAGATATATGTTTTCATCTTGACTGAGTTTATTCTTCCCCAGAAAAATACACCTTATTAGTCGGGGCATCTAGCCATTCACAAGGCTGCGCATTATCCAGCATATAATTTCTCCTCATTGAGTATTGAGTCCATGAGTTCCTCCCTTCTGCTGGAAATTAATTACTTGAGCTGACTCAATGTGGAGCTATTGAATAAGACAAAGTGCGAGAGGTTTTCCACTCACTCTGTTTTTTGACATTTGACACAAGCCTATAAGTGAATTACGCCAAAAAAACAGAGAGGAGAAAGAAACAGAAAACATTGTGATTAAACGTGATTATCCAATCGAGGATTTAATTACGTCATATCTGTGTGGTTTTTTATTTCTCGGAGTATTGATGACCCACTTAAGAATCCCATTGATTTCACTCTGTATTTAGCTTTTACCGGCTTTGCTTTGGCTTGCCTGTTTAGCTATTTAAAAGCAGGTTAAAGGGTCGTGGCTTTTAAACCTCAGGCTATTAGGTTTGCCCATATAAACACCCTCATGCACTTTTGCACACACACACACACACACACATACACACACATACACATGCTCATTGACTCCAAGTGCCCTGCCTGGTTTTTATGGGAGCACGGGCCAACTTTATCATTTCCCTGTTCAATAATCCATCAACATTTACATTCCATTAATCATCTCGCTGTCTGAGTTGGAGTAGCGCTCCAGGACGGGCCCCTCGGGCGGCACACTGGCCCTCTCTCATTAGCCATAACACACACACACACACACACACACACACACACACACACACACACACACACACACACACACACACACACACACACACACACACACACACACACACTCCGGCACTCACGTGACTTACAGCTCAAGACAATATTGACTTCGCGATCAATGTGCTAAAATGCACCGAATGATGTGCAATAGTGTGTTTGTCAGCAACTAGCATGTGCATGCGCAAACATGCACCATTCGATGTTTTGACATAAAGTCGGTGATTCAGATAACGGAAGAACATGAAGAAGAAGAAGAAGACAAAGAGGAAGAAGAAGGAGGAGGAAGAGGAGAAGAAGAGGAAGAAAGAGGAGGAGAAGTAAGAGGAGGTGGCAGAAGAGGGGGAGGAGAAGAAGAAGAAGAAGAAATAGAAGAAGAAGAAGAAAAAGGACAAGGAGGAGGAGAAGAAGAAGAAGAAAGAGGAGGAGGAGGAAGAGGGGGAAGAAGAAGAAAGAGGAGGAAAGAAGAAGAAGGAGGAGGTAGAGGAGAAGAAAAAGAAGAGGAAGAAAGAGGAGGAAGATCAAGAGAGGGAAGAAGAAGAAAGAGGAGAAGGAGGAGAAGGATGGAGAAGAAGAAGAAAGAGATGGCGGATACGGAGGAGTGGGAAGAGGGAGAAGAAGAAGAAGAAGAAGAAAGAGGAGGACAAGGAGGAGGACAAGAGGAAGAAGGAGGAGGAGAACAAAGAAGAGGAAGAAGAAGACAGAGAAGGGAAAAAGAAGAAGAAGAAGGAGCGGGAAGAGAAGAAGAAAAAGTAGAGGAAGAAAGAGGAGGAGGGTGAAGAGGAGGAAGAAGAAAGAGGAGTAGAGGAGAACAACAACAGGAACAACAAGAGTTTACTGGCTTGAACTAAAAAACATTTACATGTGTTTACAAGCAGCTCAGCGACCATGTCTGCACCAACGCAGGGTCACACACACACACACACACACACACACACACACACACACACACACACACACACACACACACACACACACACACACACACACACACACACACACACACACACACACACACAGGCCTGAGGAGCTGTGAAATCGGCCCGTCACCGAGGCTGCGGTGGCGTAGCAGTAGGGGGTGCTAGCAAGCTGGTGAGGTATAATACAACCCCGACTGGGCTCTGTGTGACTCTGGGAGGCTTCACTGTAGCACACACACAAAACATCCTGCATTCACCGAACACACTCACTCGTGGACTCTCCCCGTCTCCCCCTCTCACACTCTTCTGCTAATCTCCTAGTCCACAGAATAAGATCTCTGTGGGATTAATTCCCTGCTGTTGAACGGCTGAAACGTAACTTGCTGCTCTAAAAGTACAGTATGTGACAGAACCGCGTGTTCGGTAAATAGACGGCAGATCGTAAATGCATGACTTTTGCTGTCGCCACAGTCTCAGTGGTGATGACTGTGCACGGGGAGTCATTTCATGCAAAACGTTCAGGAGCGTTAGCCACAAATCCACTCCGATCTCTGAAGCTATAATTTATTCCTTTGTGAATTTCTTCTTCTTGACATTTTTTAGATGGAAACAGGAAGAAAATAGCATCCTTGTTCCTTTCAGGTGCGAACTTTAATGAATGGTGGCAAATTCCATCCAGGTAAATTGAAATCAAAGCTCACAGCCACAACAATAAAGTTTCTGCTGGAGCTGATTGTTCTGTCCTTTTATTTGCATTTGTCGTCTTGATTTTGCTTTCAGAACCAGATGTCTTTATAAAGCTTTTTTAAAATCTCTTCAGCGCATATTTGGAGGCACACTTTTGTGGAGGTAAATAAAGAACACTGAACAGCCAGTGCTTCTTTCCTCCTTCTTTACACAGTTATCGCAAGACAGCAGACAAAACATGAACCGAACAACACAAGGAAGACATTAGGATTGAATACAGGCCAGCTCCTAACTTAGGCTACCTTTGGGGACGCATTCCTGACTAAAGATCAATTAATTGGGGCCAGATTGTCCAACTGGGGCAACCGGTCTGACTCCCAACTCGTCAAACACTGCAGATTTGGCAGTGCCGCCGACTGTGGGAATCAACGGTGACAAAACAGACTTTTAGCTAACTCCAAATAAACCCCCTCATGGCGTTATTTGAAGATCAGGTAATATAGTATTTAGTGTGAACGTCTGCTCAGGGCGGGAGGGGAGGTTGATAGGTCAAACCAGGCGACCGGTGTTTGAGTCTCCTGTGAAACTAAAAGGAACTTGACTTATTCGGTCACGTACGTCGTTACCCATGTGACTCCTCATCATCAATCCCGTGTGTTATGTGAGTGGAGTCAGCCACGATCGTTTCCTAACCTTAACTAAATGGTTGTGTTGTTTAAACCTACTTCCCGTGAAAAGCATTTATTTTGAAAGGACACTATGCATGTAACAAGCCTATCTTGCCTATCTGTCCCCGGCCCGTCCAAAAGTAAAACAAGAGGGGTACCCAATGCACGATATGCCTCTCCGATGCTGAGGGACTCTGGCAATATTTTATTTAATACTTTTATTACAAATTTCTTGTGAATTCATCTACAACATATGCATGTATGTACATATACCTTCATATACAGCATACACGGACATCCATATACATACATATAGTTCATATATGTATATGCGTAGTCATATGTACATGCATACACCCACTCACATACATATGAGCACATATTATAAGCACAAACATATCTGTATCCAACAATTAGATTCATTTATTTAGCGGCGGTATTTGTCGAGTGGGTGGAGTGAGAATGTGTTAAAGCTGTGTCGCCATTTGGGGGGAAAAAGGATTTTTTTGGGTCACTATTTGAGGTTAGACAAGAAGGGGTAAGTCTGAAACAAAACAATAATAATTCTAAAAATAATAATAATAAATAATAAAATCATAATACTACTATCTGTGTTGAAAGAAGGAAAATTACTTTTCAAAATTTAAAGAACTTTATTTGCATGATTGTACATAGTAAATCACAATTTATTGCAAATTAAGCTGTCAAATTATTTAATTAATGTGTTCAAAATGTACCTTAAAGGGAGATCTGTCAAGTATTCAACACTCTGATCAATATGGGAGTGCACAGATATGCTGCTTTATGCAACTGTATGGATATATTTATTACTGGAAATCAATTAACAACACAAGACAATGACAAATACTGTCCAGAAACCCTCACGAGTAATGCAGTTAGCATAAAAAATAGTCTCACATTATAACATGGCAAATATAGGATTTAATATAGGAATATATCTTTTATCAATACCCGCCAGTTATAGGCCAAAGTGTCCATCAATAGTTGGCGAATAAAGGTTTAAGCAGGGTCAAACTGGCTACAAGCCTGCAGAGAAATCCAGTAAGGCAGTGGTCTACATATCAAATATCCTGTCTACTAAATGACTAATCACAGACGTCCCTCTTGGCATATCTACGCTTTGCACATTAAGGTAAAATATGCTAATAAGAGCATGTGAATATCACATTGTGGAGATTGAATTCATTATGGTTTGATAGTCACTGTGCCTTGGAAAGCTTTGAACACGGAGTTCAAAAACTGTCGATGGCCTGTGATTCTTGAATATACAGACTAGGTTTGAATAAAATGGGACGCCGTAGTCAAATATCACAGGACAGCACACTGATCAATGAAGATGAACTATTACAAGTCAAAACATCATGATTCGGGTTAGAATAGCTATGAACATTGTTGGTTTCACAAACTCCGATCTCCTGGATGAAGACCCCCCGTTTTGTGTCCAATCCATCGACCCCAACCTCTAAATCTTTGACATTGTCTATAATACTGTGCCTGACTTCCGCTTCTGCTCCTGTCATCATTGCAGTCGCTAAATGTCGCTGCCATGTTCTTTCATACCTTCTTCAGCGATCTACCATGTGAATAGATGATAAATCCTCCTAGTGGGTGGAGTAGGCCCCTATTGACCCACATCTATGGGGCTTATAGCGACTGATAATGCCTATTTAATAGCCTGACAACAGTCTAATTGGCTGCTTTCAGGTTGTAGCAGGCTCAGTCTTATAGCTAAATCCAAAACACTGGTGTCATATGAAACAGGAAAATTTTGTCATGTTAGCTTGTAAGCAAGAGCGCTAAATAACGCTGCAAAGTTATGCAAAATTTTGGAGGAAAAACTGGCCACTTTCAAAGGGATCGCTTGACCTCTGAACTCAACATATGTGAATAAAAAGTCTCAACAGAGGAAAACTGTATCTAATAAGATACAACAGATGTTGCCAAACTGCATTATTTACAGCTAAAAAAAGGTAATAAACTGCAATATAGCTTATTTTTTTATATGAAATAAAATAAAATCACATTAAGACTGTGTTGTGACTGAAGTATTTTGATATTATCATGTCATGTGGCTTCTGGTGATTCCCCCCACTGCTAGTATATCAATACATTATTTCCTGTATTGGCTACTGTATAGTCACGGCAAGCGTATTGCTCAGGACCCAGGGAAGCGTGAAGTTGTTTGGATGAGCGGTTCATGAGAAAGCTGCCAGCAGTAACTGTGGAGGCCGAGCAATCGTCCCGGTCCAAACACGCATGTTTTGAACGGGCACTGCTAAGTATTGGCTAAATTTGCATTACAAAGAACACCTACCAAAACTGCAGACTGTGCAACAATACGCCTGGCAACGGGTCCCCAGACCTAATTAAATTATTTCCGTATTTGCACGCCACAATAGGGAAGAGTAATTAATTTTTTGCTCAAGTGCAATTCATTACCAAAGGCAATATCAAGTTTATTAAATGTGTCACAAATTGGTTTGATTAATTATATTTGCTGGAAGTTGGGAAATTGAAACTTCATCCTCCTTATAATTATACCTAATGGAGATATTTTCATATTACAATGTAAAATAAAGTGTTGGTCATTAACACGTATTGAATCTCTTTGCAAGCCACTTTCTAGAAATTTCTAGACAGAGAAAGCTGCAGGTGAGTGTGACAAGACTCCACACACATCATTTGCAACATGAGACAAAAGGGAAGAGGAATTATTTACACTATGTCTTACACTCTGCTCTGACACCACCTTAAACCCCAGCAATTAAACAACACCTGCTCCATTCTTGTCAAAGAGTCTGATGGCTGCCATGATGGCAAGCATGCTTGCGATCCCCTATCCCCTATGCTTTTAGCTTGCGTTGCTTCTCTTAATTGCTGAATATAAAGGCAGTACTTACTAAATGCTGCCTTTATGAGCACTGAAACTAGTGTGTTTTCACAAACACAACAGTTAAAGGGTTTAAATGTGCTTTCATGATGTACTTTTTTTCTGTGAATAAACTCCTAGTCCCACGAGCATTTACAGTAGCAAAAATTCACAGCTAAATCAATTCACACCAAGGAAAATGTGATGTTAGTGGGTTTGCCAGCAGAAGCAAAATCTGCGTGAACCTTGAACGAGAAATTTTCACCACTGACCAACAGCAGATCCCCTTGACAGTGTGGACAGAGAGCCGGAGAGTCCAAAATGCAGTACTGAAGGTCTGAAAAATGAAACCAATGTGGAAGTGCCTTAAACTTGCATGTTTTCTAATATCCAGCAGGGGGCGACTCCTCTGGTTGCAAAGGAAGTCTAATTGTATAGAAGTCTATGATTTATTTATTTGATTTATTACCTCAGTAAACATTGTAAACATGAGTTTATGGTCTCAATCACTAGTTTGAAATCTTCTCCAATACAGCATGATGTTCATTCAATAAATTATGGTCCCATTTAGAGTAAAACAGATGATAAAGCAAGGAGTGCTTCAGGGCATGGCTACATGGGGATTGACAGATTGCCACCACGGTGTTGTCCGGTCTGGGTGTTGTCCATGTTTTCGTCTTCCAACTTTCACTTTTTAAGTGTGTTTTCACTTTGTGAAAGTTGTAACACGGTCGCCCTAAAAATGTCTTAATTTGGTTCTTAGCTCCCCCGTGTCACTTCTGGTTGCAAAAAGCCAAGATGGCATCAGTCAAGAACCAAGATGGCGACGGCCAAAAAGCAAAATGGGCAGGGCAAAAATGCTGAACTCGAGGCTTCAAAACAGCAGTCTACAAACCAGTGGGTGATGTCATGGTGACTAAGTCCACGAAGCTAACGCAGCTTAGCCGTGTGTCACCATCCAATTTCAACATCCTCTGTTGGAGTACAGACCGCTCAATAAAAGAACAATGGTTTGCAGACAGTTATGAAGAAGAAGAAGAAGAAGAAGATAATTCTTTAATAGTCCCAAGAGGGGAAAATCAATTTTTAAATTTTGTTGTTAAATTAAACAAGGAAAAAGAAGACCCAAAAAAAAAAAAGAAAAAAAAAAAAAAAAGGGGGGGAGGTGGGGGGGGGGGGGTGGCCCTGGAGAGGGGCCCGGGGAGGGGGGGGTGTGGGGGTTTTGGGGGGGGGCGCGGGGGGGGAGCGGGGGAGGAAAACAGGCCCCCCCCCACAAATAAATACACACATATTTTTCAATGTGGGGGGGGAACCGGAGGGGGCCCCCCCCGCACCCAACCCCCCCCCCCCCACCGCCCCCCCCAGTTTGAATAAAATATGTAGACATATTGTTCCTTTAGTAAGCAAGCTAACAAGCTAGATGACAGCAAGCAAGCTTGTGTCTCTTCAATAAAAAATTAAAAAATGAATAGAGTAGAGTAGAGGGTCCAGTGCAGAGAAAACAGCAAGAAAGTCGGGAAGCTATGACTTGCAATAGCATGATCCGACCGTTCGTAGCTATATCTACAAAAAGTAATGCACTGTAATTTGTATATATCCCACAAGATCAATTTGTATGTAATCCAGGTAATTGTGAACCAGGAAGTATAACCAGGAAGTGTTGCATAAGAAGGAAGTTGTGGTCGATGTGGGGGTCAGAAAGCACCAGAGACCAGTGTTCATAGTGCCAGGCTAAGAACCGTTGTATGAGGATATGTCGTCTGATTGGCAATTTTAGAGGCTGGCCCTAGTCCTTTCATGAAGACGTATATACTCCTTTCACTGTGCCACCTTCTGGAGTGACCAGGCCATAATAACTCAGGAGACACATTGTGAAATAAACAAGACAAATGGTTATTGTGTGGGCTATTCTGTTGTTTTACCAGGCTGGAATTTACAACGTAAGTAATGCATTACTGTGGCCTGCATTTCAGAATCGTCACATCGATTTAATCTCAACATTGTCTGCATTGACATCATCAGCGCATTATCAGGCATGGAAACCAATCAGCATCGTCAACTTCCTCACTTTCTTCCCTTCGCTATTAAAAGGTGAATCAAAGAAGTAAGGATGAAGGAGGTAAAAAAAAAAAAAAAAAAAAAAAGCCAGTGTATACAATCTTCTATCTCTCAGAAGCTTTTTACTCTCTCCGGTAATCACGCAGCACACCTCTCATTTCAATACAGGGCTGAGTGCGCTGAGTGAACGCTGCAATCTGGTCCTTGTAATGAAAACGTATATTCCAGCTCCCCTTCCTGAAAGGAGGCCCCATTAGAGGACTCGGTCTCATTGATTGAAATGCTTTTAAACTTGCACGTGTCCATTAATGCAGGAGGGGAGGCTTTTGAGAGGTGCAAGACAATGGAACCATACATAAGCCATTCAGCATGGAAGTAGGAGCAGTTCCCGGTGTTGTTGTTTTAACATTTTTAAACCACAGAGCCGATGCATATATTCCAGCTCCGACCGAATTAACTCCACATTCTGATACTCAAAAGGCCTGTTGATACTAATCAGTAATGTGAACATTTTATTTTCTAATGGATGGATGTTTAATTAAAAAATCTGACTGCTCACACACCTGGAAACAAACTCCGTTTGATAAACATCGACTTACTCACTGATGCGTCCTGAAACAAGGACACCAGAGGTAGAGACTTGAATTGGTAATGGCTGTTGCACAACACACCAAAATCCAATTCGGTGGGTTTATAAAGAGCGCAGGGTTATGAAGAGACTTCTGCCCTGATGATCTGCGATGATATATATCCTGGCGCCCTCCTGAACAGCCTGTGATCATGGTCACTAAGTGAACGGTGAGGTCACATCCTGGACCTTAAAGGGGATAAGATAGCCATGTCTGGTAATAGGCTCAGGTGGCTGCTGCTTTAATGAAGGGAGAGAAATTGATTTGACATGCTTCGCCCTGGCAACACCATTGAGAATCCTGCTTTCCCATCTACATGAAGACTTTTTATCTCCGTTATGCCAACTATCTATTGCATCTAACGTAATCTTGTTCCCTGTGAAAGCAAACTACAACTCAAACATGTACAGTAAATGGCCCCCCACTCCAAACCAACTAGATTAAATCTTTTCCTGCTCCTGCCAGAGTTCGCCTCCGCATTCCTCTTTCTCCTCTCTCAGGTAGGTTACGGTAGCTGTTGAGGGGAGAAGAGCTGAGCCTTTGATCTGGCCTCTCCAATTCGATTATGGTCCGATCAGATTCACCCTCCTCTCAAAATCGGCGTGGACACTGACAGACCATCTTGACATTATGGATGGAAAGTTGAAGAGGACGCTAACGTAATTTAGCAGTGTGATGCGATCCAACTGACCCATCCTAAGTCCCGACCTCCTTTGTTTCTATGGGTGGGCCAGACAAGTTTCACAAAAAGAAACATGCTTCAACACACTTCGGGCGGTATGAAGCACAGATGATATAAACAACGGAACAAAAACAGACAAAATCATGCAGGTTCACCAGAAACTAAGAACTCCAGCAGGGCCTCCAGCAGGAGGTGGAGACTCCGTACCCGGCAGCACCGACTCCTCTTCCAGACAGGAGCAGAACTTCATCTCGCTGGTCCCCGCTGGAAGCCAACACCATGCCGCTGGAGACCCCGGCAATATTGTTGGGCCCGCTGGAGTGAAGGGAGGCACGGGAGAACCAAAACCAGGACCAAGACGACGCAGGGCTGACCGTCAGACCCAGCTACTGCAGTAAAATGAGAGGTTTTCTCAAGGGACTCTGGCGATCAGAAACACTTCCACCCTCATAATCAACACAAAATAAAAGTTCCTCGCACTAACTGAGACTATGTAATGTGTCCATGAAGACTGAGACACCAATATAATATGACTTTCATCATTTTATTTCTACATTATGCATATAATCTATCGATTTAGATTAGATTTAATCTTCCTGCTCCTGCCGGAGTTCGCCTCCACATTCCTCTTGCTCCTTTCTTGGGTAAGCTACAGTAGCTGTCGAGGGGGGAAGAGCAGAGCGTTTGAACCGACCCCTCAAATTCAATTACAGCCTGATCAGATCCCCTGGGAGATTGACCCCCCCAACCAGTCGATGTGGTCTTGTCTCATTTGGGACATAGAGGATCTAGTTTTACGTTCAGAAAGAAGTCTAGGAGGTCTTGAAGGGGGGTATCTGAGATGATTATCTAATCTACGGGTAAGGAAGGGAGATAAACGGTTGAAAAAGGCAGCGAGAGAGACTGCGAGTGACAACAATGACAAATCTCTTGACTCCATAAACTAACGTTAGTCGGCCTGTTGTTTTTTTTTTTTCCAAAACGTCTATGTCTCAATCCAGATTCATGAACTGCTTATGTAGCCAGCAGGTTGCCTCAGATCAGAGCTTTTTTGTGTAAAAGAGATGCTCTGAGATGTGTGGGAGCAAGTTTCTAGCGCAACCTTCTTTGGTTTAATTTCCCTGAGTGGGAAAAAAAAAAGAATAAAGTGTGCATTTACTCTGAAAGTGCTGTAGGGTGCAGACGGATCAATTCTGTTATTGGTGTTGAGAATGCTGAGGAAAAAAGGCCGCCTTACTGTGTCCTGACATGACATGATAGAAAATGGTTTTCTCTGATGCCACATTTTAACTTAATACTTCCATATTTAAAAAAACCTACATTTTTTAAATGTCTGTTTTGCTTGAGGAATTTAACTTTTGGCAGCCGGCTGTTATGGAGACAGTCTACTTGACTGTCGCCACTCATCCATGAATTATTCAGAAAAATATTCCAAATATCACGCAATATCATTCTAGCAAACAGAGAAGAGAGATATTCATATTTCTCATTTGACTCCTGACCTTTTCACAGGCCTGTTTCCTCATTCATTCCCATTGCCTCTGTATAAACCAATAAAACCTGACGGACAAAGCCCTGATCAAATAGCAGCGCTGAGGGGAGGTGGCGGTAAAACTGGAGATGAGACTGTCTCGCAGTGGAGAGCACTTGGCGAGAAAGAAAAAAAAATAAAATGTAATAGCCTCAGGTAAGTTAACTGCCTGAAACTCCCAAAACTGAATTTAGGTACAGCAGCAAGTGTGGGAGTGAAAATGGCCCCGAGAGTCGTTAAGCCGCTTTAAGAGAGGCAGCTGAGAGGATGCAGTGAGAAAATATCAAACAGCATGATAGCTTAGCCAAACATACTCACCTAGGCACAGTTTTAATGCTTTTATTGTGACATCCAACAAGATTACAAATTCGCTTTAATGGACTCTTAGGTTGAATACTTAAACAGCAAATGAAAACAAGGATGAAAGGCACTTAAAATTAAAGTGATTGCATGAATTATAGATGATCCTGTGATGTACTATAGAAATGTGCTATAAAACATGAGAATATAGTGTATTTTTATTTGTAAAATATTCATACCCCACATGGTTCTGAGGTTTCCATTAACATAATGAGTAAAACACAATGACCCTTGAGTGCAGGATGGAATGGATGACACCTTTCTACTAATTAAGTGGTCCTGTTGTGCTGACCATCTTGAACCCCTCGCGGCATGTTCCAAGTATTTGTTTACCGAAGTAGAAATGATATTCAATTACAGAAATAAACAGGGCACATGCTAATGGCTTCTTCCCCTTGTAAAACAAATAAAATCCCCTCATGCTGCAGAAAATATGTATTTGTATCCCTTCTGCGAATGTGCCCGCCCAGTTTTGAGCTCGCCACCTGGGGAGTGCGAGCGTCTCAGGCTGGGGGTGAGGGCCGCTGCCGGGCCTGGACTCCTCATAGGGGGTCGGGATGTGTGAGGGCTTGCATTATGTGAGCGGCGGTAACCTACAATTTTTCCTCAACCTATCATAATCCCTTCACACTGTGCCACTGCATGGATGGGTGACTGAGTGGGTGAGAGGCTGTCTATGTTGAAATGTTACCAACTCAACTGTAAACTACATTTCTAGCAGCAACATAAGCAGACGATAATCCCAAATGCCACGAACAAGTTGGAAATGCGAGATTGCGGCAAAATACTCGGGACTGACCCAGGCTATTTAGGCATATCCCATTTCCCATGATTCTCGCACTGATGCATATCTGCCAAAAATCCTGAATATGGATGTCACAAAACCAGAAACTTAGCAGCTGAAATTACACGATTCTCCACATCATGGTAAAAAACAAAAGTAAAACAATAAATCCCATGCACTTCAACATACTGTATACTCCTTTATTACCATTTGCATACTGATTTTTGTAAGTTCAACAGGTCAAACTTCCCTCTCTTTTATCTACAGTATTTCATATTGCTATGAAAACATCTCCTTCAAAAACTGAATTTATTCAAGTTTCTCGCCAAAAACTACATTTTACAAGCTTGCATTTGAACTGTCAAAGTTAACATAATAATAATGCATTAATGCAAATTTGTTTTAATGTCTTTAACGCATTAACGCAATAGATTTACTACTGGTTTAAACTAAAAAACCTAACGAATCCATCGATACCAACCACGTCATTCTATCTTGTCACAGAGGTTAAATAACACACTGACAACCGCTGTTGCCATGTTATGATTTGATCATATTTTTTATGTTAAACCCAGTAGCTGTGAGGGCTTCTGGACAATATTTGTCATTGTTGTGTTGCTAATTGATTTCCAATAATAAAAATATACATTTGCATAAAACAAGCATATTTGCCTGCTCTCATGTTTATAAGAGTATTAAATACTAAGCAATTTTCCCTTTTCGGTACATTTTGAATGGATAAAAAATGTGCGATGAATTGTGATTAATCATGGGCAATCAGGAAATTAAATATTTTAATTGGCAGCCCTAATTTGAATATATCATGATAATGTCAGAATTCACCTTCCCCCAATACTCATTTTTAGAGAGCAGAGCTTGAAGGCATCATAATGCGAACCTATGTGTTGAAATCGGCAGGATGAGAGCTAGTTAACATCAACAGCTAACATTAACAAGCTCTCGTCCTGCAGATTTCAACCTGGGTTATCAGGGAAAATGGGGTTCATCGATGGGGAGTTTGCTGGATTTTCAATTGTCCCCAGGACGACAGGACACTGTTAGTCTCGGTAACTGCGGTGCTGTAGAAAAACAAGTCACGTTTTCAGGATTTCTGCATCGACTCGGTAACAAAGTGTCTGTTTTCGTGACATCCCTTCTCCCGATTTTTAAACCTTTGTCCTACTGTTCCCTGATTGGCAATTGGAGGACAGTATAATCTCCATCACACATTACGCTTATTTGTATCACGGCACCTGGCGACCCAGCCTGGTCAGATGACCCTGACTGACTGCGTTCTCCCTCTTTATTTTACTGTGAGCTATGAATTTAAGACTAATTAAAAGTCATTTTACTTTCACATCCTTGCATTTATTCTATTCATCTGTGGTGTAGGGTTATATTCGGACAGGGGCGTTGAGGGTTGGCCATTTGCTGATACCCCAGAAAACCTGATTTAACACAGCCTAACGCTGGCAGGTATGCTGAGGTCAGAGACAGAAACTGAGAGAGACACAGGGACATAAATACTCAAGTTTGGACCTTCGTTTCCTTTTACTGCTTCCCCCACCCCTTTATAGGAGCCGGGGGACGCAGGATGGAAATAATTAGTCCGAAAATTATTGGGTAACTTAAATGCAATTAGGTGGAGGAAATACATGAACAGCCTCTGCGAAATCCCATCTCACTCAAGCACTACTGCTACTGTGTGGATATGACTGTCAGATTGTCTATATAAAAATAAATAATTATAAAATAAAAGTCAATAAATTCAATTAAGTAAGACAGCCTTGAAAAAGACTGAGAGGCATTACTGACACATGTTATATTTTTACCCAAAATGCTTTGCAGTACCAAGAGTTTTTTTTATCCATTGGTGTTAGTGGGTAATAAACCCTGGCAGTGTTACGGCCACATTCTACCAGCTGTGATAAACATCAGTCTTGTAGTCCAGACATGTCTCTTTCAGGTCGATCACAGTGCGAAACACGTCTGGCACTTTTCACTGTTTTTTTTCCCCCCAGCAAGACAGTCCAGTCGGCTCTGGGTTGATGGAGTACGGCAGCGAGGCTTCTATCAATGAAGCAATATGTTTTCAGATCCTGATTGGGCAAATATGCACTTATAAAAACATATATTACTTCTTGTCTTCTTGTCATGTTTCTGACATCATTCCTACCACATGTGGCATGAGTTTGATCTATAATTTAAAGCTGTTCAAGGGGAGGGAGATTAAGTGAGAGGGTGATTCTCATTAAAAGATCTTATACAACTTAGTGAAACAAGTCTCACATTATATGAAAACTACATTATCTTACCAGCCAATAGGAGCACAGCGTTTTCATCCAATTGAGCAGTTAAAGCAACAGTTTTACACTTTGGAGAATAAACATAAAAGCTTTACTGTTAAACACCGATGCCATTTTTTCAAGCAACTGATTCGCAAGTCAAAGTATTTTTTACAAACTATTCTTGTCGTGAACACTTTCACACGGCGAAATAGCGATGTACTTTTTTTGGGAACAAGGTTGATTTTCTGAGCTTTCGCGCTGTAAATACAGGCATCGATCAATCACATTGTGCGGAATGGTTGTACCTATATTTATCAAACAATAACACTGAGGCGCCACAGTAGTAGTAAAGTAAAGTAGTAGCCGAGGCAATGAAGACCAGGTCCACTCCTTCCGTTCTTACCTTTCACAATAAAAGCCTTACACATTAATATTCGCAGGCAAGTATTGTGAATTTTTGTGTTATTTGTCACACTCCCGGTGTGTAAAGGCCTTTAGAGGATTAATACCACTCAGTCTGGCTCAGTATCAAAATAACAAAACGCACTGCTAAGCAAGAATCTACAAAATTGCTGCACCCAGACAAAAAATAGTCCCGCATATAACCAATGTAATATCGCAATTTTACTGTTTTTACGCTTAGATTTTTCTGCAAATTAAACAAGTACGACATATCGTGTTAATTTCTGAACTTCACAAATGATGGTAACCAAATTTAGTTACTTTGGACAGAACCAGCCTAGCACTGTACCTGTACCTGTACCTGTTTTCAGTCTTTGAGTTAAGCTAAGCTAACAGCTGCTGAACATATTTACAGCATAGATTTACAGACAGACATAAATTTTCTCATCTAACTCTTGGTAAGAAAAGTAATTAGTGCATTCCCCAAAACATCAAACCTATTGCCTACCTATTGCTTCATCAAGAGTGACGTTAAATGTGTTTGCGCATCATTTGTAAGCCACGTAACAAAACTGCCGTAATGTTCGTTGTTAGGTTTAGGCAACAAAACCGCAACAGTCTTTTTTCACTTTTTATTCTATGTCCCTAGCTGAGTGTAGCATATTCAGTCAGCGTACAAATGACACACCAAAATCAAGAGCAACGATTACAATACGCTAAATGCCTTGCGAATTATCACATCATTCACGTCTTTTCATGCGACTGATCGTAACTTTGATAGTAGATTGACCCACAGGTGACATTTGGACAACAGCATTGTCTGATGACAACAAAACTGACTTATAAGATCTCATTTGCGAAATGTAACTAGGAATCATATCACTTGTGTGTAAAGTTCCCATTGCTTCCCCTATCTCGTAACACTATTCATTACCAACCTCGGGCCATTCCATAATCAGCAGGTCAGCGGCGAGCTGCTATATACCCTTCAGAGAAAAGGGCTCTACCTCGTAAAAGCTTTATGTGGTAGCACTAGCAGACATTTGGCATTTACATTTATCGCCAACTTGGGTTAATTAAACTCAACCCATCCACCATCTTGATTAAACAACAGTAAATAAAGACACTATATTTCTCTGTAGAGAAGAGCTACATGCACACACACACATAAGCAAACAGATGATGGAGACACCTTCAAGAGACAGAAAGACTAAGGATGACAAACTATGAGCAAAGTCGTTAGACGAGCAATTAGACTGCCTGTCGTGTGCCCTTTGAGACACATATTCAACGGCCAGGTCCCAGTCAAGTCATGCATAGGCAAATGACGATACAATTAGATAGCTGTTTGTTTCACTGGACTTTGTTTTCTCTGCATGAAACAGCATTTTTGAAATTATCCTAATTTGCAAGTCAATCCCCTGAGCAGCCTATGAGCGAGCAGAGTGCAGGTAAACAAACCCTCCCCTAACTCCTCATTCCTCACCCCACCTCTGCGCCAGCGCTCGGCCTTTAAAATTGATCCTAATGACTCATGGCTTGTGCTGGGACTGTTTGTATGAATGTGGGAGTTACTGTAATTGCCGGGCCATTAGAATGCTCAAGATTGTTTTTGTTTGATTTTGCTGTGCGCTAATTCATAGAGATCTCAATTTCAGGGCAGCGTGGAGTGAGCTCCTCATCAGAGTTGGGTTTTAGGGCTTGGCGGTCAATTCTTACGTGTTGCCCCATTTCTTTAAAGCTACATTAAGTTGTAGTAATCACAGCAGTAAACTTCACATTTTTTGTTGGTGACTGAGGAAATACACAAATCTAAGTGTAGATATTTCAGGGGCCCAAGAGCAACCTTTTTTTTTTGCCATTTTTTTTTCTATTGCTATTATTTATGGATGTAGATAAGCTACATGCTACGAGCTAGCAGGTTATATAGCTAGCTCTGACGTCGATATTCCCATACAACTAAACTGCATTCTCAATTACGTTTCGAGGGAAGCGTATTTACCCCCAGATTGTGGTTGCAGTTTTGAACAGTTGTAAACACATGGTTAACATTGTAAATTGAAGAAAAATCATAAAATACAATAAAACTACTTCGTTAGATTTAGTAAAAAAACAAACAAACAAGCATCATGGTTAAAATGCCGTTTGTTATGTTATTATGCTATAGACATAAATTAGGTGGATGTTGACTTTTAGTTTCACATGGGACACAGACAACGACCTTCTGGTGACCTCTGTTTGTCCTCTGTTTGTTTCTGTCATCCACCACCCTGACCTCATTATGCAGACTTCTGAAGACTATCATTACAAAACATCTGTGATGCAAGATATGTTCAAAAAACATAATCCAGGACAAAATTAGTTTCCCTTCAAACATCATTCTCAACGGTAAATGGACTTCACTGATGTCAGAGCTTCCATGCGAGGATCTAATATAAATACACCGATGGCACAACCTTCAGAAATTTGGGGTTACGTCTCTTGCTCAAGGATAATTCGACATGTTACCGGAAGACATTGGTGGGTGACCTGCTTTGCCTCTGAGCCACAGCCGCCTCTGATTGCAGTGTACAATATACTGTAGTTTTGTTGTACGGGAACATATTTTTTTGGAGACAAGGCAGCTCCAACTGGTGGAATAAAGCCCTCGATGGCCTACAGTACATGAATCACACCTGAATCACTGAACAAAGCACCGAGATGTGAGTGGTGAGTCAGAGGTCTGGAACCAGGTTACCTAAAACTGCAAACAGCTGAAAAGCTGGGCGTTGAGCTGTGTGACTTTGTAGTGCAGTAAAATGTTTAATTTGTCAATTTTTATAATACTTGATTTACTTTTCATAAAAAAAATTGATTCTCAAATACAATGGGGATAGCACAAATATGTATTTTTTAAGTCTGTAGTAATGTAGCTCTGAAACTAATACAGGCGTTTTAAAGGGGACGTGTCATGCTCATTTTCAGGCTCATACTTTTATTTTGTGTTTCTAATAAACAAGATTACATGCTTTCATGTTCAAGAAATACACTCTTTTTCTCATACAGTCTGTCTGAATACACCTGTACTCACCGTCTGTCTGAAACACTCCATTTTAACACCTGTCTCTTTAAGACTTAAGCTCACTCTGCTCTGATTGGCTTGCAATGACATATTTAATGAGCCTGCATGTAACATAGGAAAAGGACCCAAATCTGAATGGCATGTTGGACCAAAGTTTGTGGGTTGGTAGGCACTCCGGGTACACAAATGTATGCGACAAGCACTGAAACAGTAATTTTTTTATGATATGTCCTTTTTCTAAAAGTATGAGAGCAGTAGCTAATAGGCCTAGCATTCAGTCTCATGCAAAAAAAAAAAAAAAAAAAAAACAAGTAGTGAAATCTCTACCATGACGGGCACACGGTCTCCGCCATGGTGCGTGACATAACAACCTCTCAAGTCTTGGCTCACCAACGCAGTAAAATCAACTCCGTGTTATTTGTGTTGCCTGCCACTTGTCGTTCTTTCACTCTCATTTACTCGCCTCGCTGTTTTTTTTTTTCTTCTCCTAACAACAAGCACAAAACATTGTCACTGGACCATCACTGACTCGGCTCAAATGACTTCTGAAATTGCTTTGTTTCCCCTTCCTTGCACACACACGTCACAGATGTTGTTTGGCTGAGTGTGGCCGCACGCCAAAATCAAGCGTGACATGCCATTAGCAATTGAGCTGACTGTGCGTGGTTTAGCCCTTCTTCCATTATTCATTTTTGTCTGAGGGCATGGAGTAATGCAGACAGAGAAGTGTTTTTATTGCAGCGGGATGCATTTGACCTGTTATGAACCTGGACTGGGCATGATCTTCTTTAGTGACGAGCCATCTTTCGCCTGTGTTGTTGGATGCAAAGAAAAAGGCGTATAATAAAATGGTGGGATGTTTCTATTTGCATCATATTGTGTAAAGCAGCATATTATTAATATTAGTATATCATCTATTATTTTGATTACAGTAACCAGCCTAAACTGTCACATTAATTCGGCCCTGAATATCTGATTAATTTCCAAAATTAAATGCAAGTCTGTGTGTGTTGTTCTGGAGGTGGTTTGGCACAGTTAAGAGTCCGTTGTCTCTCTTTCCCCCAAGTTGCTCTGAGGTCAACTTCAGATTAACTGACGTGATGTATCCCCGCTGCCATGATGCATTACCACTCACATTGTTCTCCGGCTCGACTCGCAGGGCTGGCATTGCTTTCAATTACACCCTCAACTTTTCTTTTTAATTAAATGTACAGGCAGATTAATTACAGGACAACTTAAATGATGAAAAAATTAGAGGTGTCCTGAAACATTGTGTTTGGTGTGAATCTGCCAGCCGCCTCCCTGACCCCCCTCCAGCCCTTAAGCTGTCACGCCCGCTGTTCAATAAGCAATCTGGTAGGGAGGTGTACAAACGAGGGGAGTCGCGCAGGGCAGTTTGTTTCTGTTTGCCAGACAGGTTCGATTCTCTGAGAGACACGGTGCACAAAACCAGACACACAGGGCTGGAGGCTGGGTAAAAACTAATTATGGTGGTGTTAAAAGGCAAGCTCAATGAGGCACGGAAAAGACAGCCAGATTCTCAGCACCTCTTGACTCAAGCTCTGCAGGCCAGCAGCGGGAGTCGGTTGGACTAAACAATGCTGTTTGTACTTTGGTTTGAGGAACCTCACTCCCAAATGAACTGTGTGGCATCCTGTCGTTGAGGACAGTCATGTCATTTGTTCAAGTGAAATAGGATCTTGGAGTTACAATGCAAACAATGCTATACCTACAAAAAGTATCTTGTGTATATCCCAGGAAATAACCTCCTATGTAATCAACAGAACTGTAAACTAGAGTTGGGTCAATTTCCTATCTTGCTAATTTGGTCTGGTGTACAAGATTACACCGATTTGATTTTATGCCAATCGACTGCACCAACATTTGTCATCATGGTACGTTCTGGCAAAGGAAAAAGTAGCAACAGGTGATGACAGCATCATAGCGCTAAATCCAGCTTATATTGCATTAATAATAAGCGATATGACAAGGTGATTAATATAACACCGGCAACATGAAGGAGGTCAAATTACAGTAGAGGTGGACAGGCGGAAGGGGGAAGGGGCGCACGGTGCACTTTGTGTTTGTTTACTAGAAAGTTCATGTATTTTCTTTCAATCCCGACGGCCCGTAATCGTCGTCGTCGGGAGACGGAAAAAGAGAGAAAAAGAGCGTGACAATGAATGAATTTGCAGTAACATTATAGCTGTGATTGTAGCAGTGCAGTGTGTGTACAGTTTAGGTTATCGGTGAACTAATGCCAAAGGTTAAGCCCTGAAGCTAGTGACAACTGTGGCCCAGACTTAAGGTGGGCTGTTAAGGTGGAACAGTCAATCTCATTTTGTGACAAGTATCTGCAGAGTCAGATGCAACGCCTTGTGGTAAAATTTGGTATACAGTGAACCCTCGTTTATCGCGGGAGTTGCGTTCCTAAAATAACCCGCGATAGGTGAAATCCGTGAAGTAGTCAGCTTTATTTTTTACTTTATTTTACAATGCAATACTGTACTATAGAATGAAACCAAAAATCAAAACCTGTTTTCAGGCCCAAAATATGTTTAAGTAATGAAAATATTAACGTTTTCTTACAAATAACTATGATAGTTTAAAGAACCGTATTGTAAGTATAGTAATGAATACAAGGTTGGAAACATGGTCACTCGCGTATTTCACAGTCCCTCCAGCTGAGCCTCTCCGTCCTCACTCCGCTGCTCTGTAGCGTCTGTTTCAACTGCAGGCTGCGCCGGAGTCTTTCTCCAAGAGAAGAACATCGTTATGGGTAGTTGTTGGCACTCTTTCTTTTTCAATCAGGATTCAGAGCACAATAAATACACTGTAAAAAAATCCGCGAAGCAGCGAAGCCGCGAAAGGTGAACTGCGTTATAGCGAGGGTTCACTGTACCGGTCTGGTCTGCTGTGCAAACCGGTTTGAAAATTTTCACTCCGGCCCAACTCTATTGTTAAGCACCAATCATACAGAGTGACAAACGTCTCGTAGGAGGAGGTCTGGGTGGATCCAAAAACACAGGACACAGGTGTTTGTACCTTCTGTGAAACTAGAAGTCAATTAATTTGTCACATAACTTCCAAACTTAAGTTACGCCACGTCCAGTGTTATTTATTTATTTTATTTATTTTAACCCAAACTACGATCACTTCCTAAACCTGAGCAGTTTGGCTGCTTGAACCAAACTTAAGTAGCTTTGTTGCCAAAACTGAAATACGTTGTTTCCTGTGAGGACAGAAGTTTATTTTGAAGAGACTGGGGCGGAAATTGGCATGTGCATCACCCGTTGCTAGACATGTGTAGGAAAGGAGATGAGGAGTAACTTTTCAGAAGATGTCACATGAACCATTGTATGAAGATACGTTGAAAATGTAACATTAGGTGGGAAAATCCTCTTACATGCATTCTTGTTCGTTTTCAATTGATTTACCTTCACACACACAAAAAAAAAAATTGGAGTGACAGGGCAGAAACAGCTCTTTTCATTTCAGACTCTCAGATGTGAAACCAAAGTAGGCAGATATACATCACATCATCCAGATGATGATTATGATAGAGCTGGTCTATATCTGGAAGACACCAGGGGGCCTTTAAAGAGGGAGAACAACGGATATGTGGGTATCAGATGAAGGCATTAGTGAGAGAGAGTGAGTGACACAAACATGTTATGAGAGATGAGCAACATCTGGTGCAATGAATCTCATCCTCTGGTCGCCGGCCATTACTTTGAGTTGCAACGCAGACCCACTATTTGCTCTACTTGCCGTACTAATCTTGGCCCTAATTCCCATGTATCCCCCTGGCTTAATGGGCTCTTTAGAGTATTAATTTTTATACTTCCCCGACTTGTTTCTAGTACACTTTAACGTTGGTGTTTCTCGTCTACACAGTGCAGAGCAATTGTTTGCATTGTTTAAGTAGCATTACAGAGGATTTTCAGGAACATCTTGCTTGAATTTAGGTATTAATTTTAAATGATCAAATCAAGAACAACAAAGGAATTAAGTCAGATTTAACTTTCATGCAAATGATAAATGTTTTGCTGCTGAGGACTGTTTATAATGCTGCAGGATATCTCCAGGGATTTATAAACTGCTCCCCTTTCAAAACTGGTGGAATGTGAGGAAGAAAGGCAGAGAGCAATACAAGGGGTTAGAGAGGTGGTTGAAACTGCCGCCGACAAAATGAGCATGGCCCCTGAACTAAACCCAGGGGATTGAAAGTGGATTGAATGCATCTCGCCATATATAGACAGCCGCTGGCACAGCGGGGACAGCGACGGCAGAGTGAAAGAGGGGACTCGGAGTGTAGGGATGAGGATGAAGAAAAGGAGCACCGGGGGACAGAGAGAAAAAGAGCAGTGGTGTGTTACTAGCTGACCACTAGAGCTTTTCAAAACCCCCCTCTCCTCTCCCATTATACCATTACTGAGGCTGAGGGTCCTGTTTCCACCCAGCCGTGCAGCTTCCTGGTA
Source organism: Pterois miles (assembly GCA_947000775.1). Classification (NCBI taxonomy): domain Eukaryota; kingdom Metazoa; phylum Chordata; class Actinopteri; order Perciformes; family Scorpaenidae; genus Pterois; species Pterois miles. The sequence continues at coordinate 4,224,462 of CAMQGK010000008.1, forward strand.
CAGCGCCAAGCTTACTGCCGACGGTCCCGCCGCCTCGCTGCGCCATCAACACCAGGAAAATGCACACAATTGGAGGAGCCAGACTAATTCCTGGATGACAAGAGCAACAGGGGGCATTGGGTTCCTAGGGGTTAAAATGCTTTAATCTTTTTATCCTGCGCTGGGGAGGACTATTCACAGATTTGATACACTCACTCTAAATCCCTAAGTGGCATGCGAAGGCAAGGCTGAGGGGAATTCCACACAAACAGATGAATCCTGGCAGCCAGCCGAGGACGCCGGAGCTGTAAAACATCACATACGGCGTCTGGTTTATAACGTACATCATAACATCTTCCGTCTACCATTAAGTCTATATGTTGTGTGATTAATTAGTGAAAGTAGTGTGACAGTTTCTTTTCGCCTGCAAGCATCTATATTGTCTTCGCTGCACTTTCTTGGTAGCATACTCACGCACATCTGCAGCATCCCCAGTTCCCTAATGAGGCGTGATCACTGTGTTAAACTGCTAATTAAAATCAGATATTAAAGCCCACTACCCATAATCCCTCTTGGCTTGCGCTACAAACACCAGGCTGGCTGTCGCTTGGTATTACGCTCCAAAGGATCCCATGAAGCGGGGCAACAAGTAGCTCGCCTCACCTTCACAGAGCAGCCAGTGCATCAGTCGGCAGCTCATCTTTAAACTCTACAGTATCGCCAGGCGACTTTGATTTCCCCGCCTTTCCTCTGTGTTCGCGTTCACGTGTTATGTGTGAATAAGCAAACAGATTATAGAAAACATGTTTGAGGCATATGGCGCGTGTCATCATTGTACATATTTGAACAGAGGGGCTCTAATTTGAACAAAATGAGGGCGACATGTCAGCGAATACACTGATTCTGCCTATGAGGGATCTGGCTTTCACAGAACAGCTGGCGGGCCATTAAGGAGCATACACTAATGATCAGCCATGCAAAATTGATGAGTCATTGATCTCCGACATTTATTGGATTTTTTTTTCTAATAAATGTGGTCTTAATACATTTAGAAGGAGAAGGAAATATTCCCCGTCATTGGTCGGTGACAAGCAAGGGCTGCACAATTAATCAGATATTAATCGCAATCACGATTTGGGCTTCCCACAATGAAATGAACATGATTTACCATGTGCGCTCCAATTTGGTTACACTTTTGTGTTTTTATGTCATGTGCATAGACTGTAAGAAGTGGACATAGTCATTGTGATTTCACCCATTTGACAACCGAGTTTGGCATTTTGGACCAGTCTGATTTGGATTAGCAGACATGTAGAACAACATGGAAGAGAAAGCAATGCTGTGTCTACATGCAATAAAAGTATTTAGTCACCTTCTTGTTTTTGCAGCCAGAGTGACACAAGAGGGTGGAGCTAAGTACAACCGAATGCTGAATAAGATGTTCTTAGGCGATGAAAAATATCGTATTTAACTTTTGTGAACTGCAAACACACTGTGAAAGGGTTAAAGTTCTAAGACTAAAACACAGACCACTCCCAAGTTTTGGTCCAATTGTATTTCACTTCGAGGAGATGCACTGTGAATACAAACCAGTCTCATTGTGATGCAAAGATCTGTACATCTGCAGAAATGTAGCACAGCATGGTAGAGAAAGTAGCGCTCTGTTTATTTAAATGTGAAAGTGCAATAAAAATATTTTGCGATAATTTGTGATAGATAATTGTGATATCAACATTGATCAAAATAATCATGATTATCATTTTGGCAATAATCGTACAGCCCTAATGACAAGGCAAGAAAAGCCCATGAAGATATTTAGGCTTTGTGTTTTTATGATTTACGTTCATTTTCATCCCACCCCTATCTCACCTCTCCAATCCTTCACAGCGCCAGAAAATAAAAAAAAAATAAAAAAGTTTTTCCTCACCAATTTCCAATTAATATTCTCTGCTGTGGAATGGTCAAGACCTTAGTGATCTCCTGTCTCCTCTGCTCAGGGCGATACGGAGCTGAGGGCACGGCTCCAAACAAACTCAGGTCTCCACGGTGGAGAGTACGGCTGAACTCTGAACCCGACTCTACTACCTCATTAGCCTGCACACACACCGGCATCTGTTCTATCATGAACCCTAATATGACCGCGCGAATCTGGAAAATAACTGCTCTCGTCGGGCCACGTGGGATTAGGTCGGCGATGACCGGGGTTCACCGGCTGCATGGCACCGTTCAGCTTTCATTCATTTGCAAAAGAAATACCTATTTCATGGCAAAGAATAACCAAATGAACCTTTACCATTTGTAGTCTTTCTCGCGCTTGAAGAGAAGAGATGGAATAAGAGGAAGGCGAGCGGCCAGGAGAGAGGGAGAGGGAATCGACAGTCGGAATGAGAGGGGTCATTGAGCACAACAGGGACACAGGGCCCCGCTCAGCTGGAGGGACTCTGGCGAGGACGAAGCCACCTATCTTATGGTGACAAGCGGCAAATGGGGGCCCATTACCGTGCGGAATGCTAATGCCAAACTTTGGGCCCCGGGGGGACTGGGCCGGTTCCCCAAACACGAGGAGAGGAGACCTGCCAGGGTGCAATGCATGACAGCTTCCATTCACACCCACAAGTGCAAGAGATAATAACCGTATAAATCACAAGAGACTCTTCTTTCTCACTCCTTCGCCGTACTCTCAATCTGTGTCTTGACTGCTTCTAACACTTGCTGTTCCTAATTGTCCCCTCGTCTATTTTTTCCCTCCGTCTCCTCCCACTCCCATTCTTTATTGTCTCTTAACAAATCCCTCCACACACACACAATTCCCTTCGATGTGCTCTCTTTCACTGTCAGATTCCTCAGGAAAAAAAAAAAAAAAAAAAGAAGCCAAGGACAGCTGGTGAAAACCATTCACATTGATTAAACAATCTCTGTTCATCATATCCAAAAATAGTGCCGCCAACGTAGATTGAAATGCACATTTTATGCACAGTAATAGGCTGCGGTAATAATTAAACAAACACATGCTAACGATGCTGAGTACTGATCACGCTGACGGCAAAAAAAAAATGTGTAAATGCCAATCATGGGAGAAAAATGATTTAATTACAAGTCTCTTTCTAGAATCCTTTTGATCAATACATTCCCTTTTTGCAGGTTTCCTCATGGCAGGAAAGGAATTAAATTTTTAAAATAACTATTCAAAATGTGGGTTTTTTTTTCTTGTTGTATTCGAAAAAGAGGGGTGGGGGGAGTCAAGGGGAAAGATGAAGAGAAGAGACTGCAGAAAGGCAGACTTGTCTCTCCGTTCCCTCAGGCCTGTGGTGTGGGCACTGACTCTATTTGACATCCGAGTTGCAGTGCTGGGAAAGACAGAGTGAGGCAGAGACAGAAACACAGAGAGGGAGACATCAGAGCTCATATGCCTTCAGGGGTTGTGTAAATGTGAGTCATGCCATGATGGGGCGACTTGTTCAGAGTAACATCACCCTTATAACTTTCATTTCGTTTGGGGAGTTCAGACAGTTTCGACTTCCTTCCTCTGACTCTTTTTCTGAGTGGCAAAAGAACTGAGACAGAAATAAAAATGTGAGATTAGATATTAAAGGGGAACAAGGTGACATCTCGCTGTGTCTGACCATAAAGTTCATGTGCCTTGGAAAAACACATAATACAACTGACATGAGGGAAATATTGTACAGTACAGTATAAAGTATAAGGAAACTGCAACGCTGTAATGTAATCACCAAACCACAGCAGTTAAAGCTGAAACAGGAAATGCATCTATTTGAATGAACAATACTTAGTGTGTGCTATTATGTAAAATAAGAATATTTCCGTTCAGGATTGTTTGTTGGAAAACATGTTGAAGAGGTCACCTTGGCTAAAGTAAATCAAACAGTTAAAGCAGCTATAATCAGTATTTCGATATTAAATGTGCAGTGTGTAGGATTTGGTGGCATCTAGCAGTGAGGTTGGACATTGCAACCATGTAAGGAGAAATATGGTAGCCGATGCCAAAACGAGAGCATAGAGCCAGCGTTTGGTTTGTCCGTTCTGGGCTACCGTTGAACATGGCGGCCAGCTCCGTGAAGAGGATCCGCTCCGTATGTAGATATAAACAGCTCAGTCTTAGGTAGCGGAAACACAATTATTATTTTCAGGTGATTTTACACTAAAGGAAACAAACTTATTAATTAGATTTTTGTCAATAGATCCCCCGATATGTTACAAACTGGCCCTTTAACAATAATTACAAAAGTACTCGTTTTTGAAAGATGATGCTCCAAATGACGAACCAATTCAAAATTACCACCCTACTCTGCAGCTGACATCAGCTTTACGGAGGTTTATAGTGAGATTTTGTACGTTTTTAGTTTACTGTTTTTGGTTCACTCAACACTCGTCACCAAACAGGAGGCCTAGACAGACAAAGCTTACGACTAGCTGAACAACATAACAGAACATGTTGTCGCTAAAGAGCCAGATATTTTTCTCAAGAGTTGGTAAAGGCCCAAACAGAGCTAAGAGAGAGTGAATATTGGACTTCCATTCACCAGGTGGCCAGAAACACAACTCCCAATGAATGCTAATCTGGCTCTGTATCTTCTGGAGTCGCCACCATATCAACACTTTCTAAATAACTTACTGCCACCAACTGCTGATTAGTGGAAAAGCAAGAAACTGGCAGCAGGAAAGTATTTTGTCACAATAAATCAGGGATCCCCTCACAAAAACACTGCTCCATATTGATGCTAGTGGTCCCAAATTCCACCAGGTACCTTTGAATCTTCCCTTTTGGTGTGGTCATGGTAGGGATGGTTATTTTGAAAAAAAAAAAAAGTTAACAATAACAACCGTTAACTGACAAGATTAGTGCATCTCATGTAGTGTGTGTGCTACGTTAGCAGCTGTAGTGCTGCCGGTGGCGCTCTGTCAGCCCGGTGTAACTTTAGCGGTTCTCTGACAGATCGCATTTGTGCGGCAGCAGTGAGTGAGTGTTTGTCGGTGGCGTTATAGCTGTACGCAGGCGTAGCAGACAGTGTGTGTGCAGTTCGTCCGTGAATAAATGCTACGAGGCTACAACTCCCTCCACTCCCTCCACTCAAGGAGCCAAGGAGCCAGACTCTGTTAAAGTGGGTTGTTAAGGTGGACCAGCTTTTCTCCTTAAACTGACAAGCTGCTACTCTGAGTTTTGCTCAGCTTTTTAATTAATCATTAACACTTCTTTTAAATGTAAAATTGTAACCATAAAATTCTTAACGTCAGCTAATGATTAACATCCCTAGTTCATGGCATGGATGTATGACGAGAAATGGATACAGAGTTGGAGGTGGGGCCACGTTCATTCCTATGACTGTATCTCCGTGGCCCATGAAGCAAAATAAATTTGACTTCCAAGTATAAAAGTATCCGAATCTTCCAGTCATCTTCTGGATCCACTAGGCCCCAGAGCAAGCACAATAACGTTACTTTTACGCCACCTCCCAGCCTCAGTCTGGGGCTCATTCATATGAAAGGAGGGAGGAAAATATCTCTGGATTTGACTATCAGTGCATTTTACAACTTTTAGGACCTAATGATTTAAATAAGGGCTATTCAAGCTGATTCAATTATCCGCTGATTTACAGGCATCTCTTTCCCAGTCTAAGTCTATGGGAAAAAGGATTTTTGGACACATTGGCATCACGTGACAGACAAAAGAGGCCACTATGTAAAATTTGCTTCAAAGCCTGGTGCTCTTACTGGGGAAGTTATTTTATTAAAACAAACGTGTGTTATCTTTTTCACATCTTTATTTGACTATATTTGTTTCAATGCACATCCCAGAGAGGTTGGTTCCTGCTTGATAATGCAACATCATATATAACTGTCGGCCAACATGACTGCTCCCAAATCTCTGCAAGGTGAATTTCACACTGTGAAGAAATAAATGGAAACCAGTAGTTGCCTGGTGGGTATGAAATCAGTCTAAAAGCGTGGTATGCTTTGAAAAATTGTTGGCAAAAATGAAGCATGCATAATTAGTATTTAATTGGCTAAGACATGCAGAAGCTTCAGGTGGTCACATGGTCCTTTAATTAGTTTTTGGCCACGTCATTTATTTCAGTTTTGTGCCATTAATCATTTTGCAAGAAGCTGTTGAGCTGTTTTACAACCATCCACTTTCCACATATAAAGCCTTCTCCTAGCCTTAACCCCATAATGCTTCTGTCTGCAACAGTGAAAAGCGAGGCCAGTATGATACTAGCCACAAACCGCCAGGGAGAGATGAGAGTAAAACCTTTGGGTAATGCACTCCACACAATGGCCCTATTTACTGAGGCACCTGAAAGAGAGCTGCAAAACAGCACATTACTGTGTAGGAGGAGTGTGTAGGATTTCAGGTCAATCACACGGTATCCTTCATGTGGCTGACAATAAACACACAGTTGATACCTTCAATTCTAGGGTGTGCGTGTGTGTAGGTTTGCATAGATGACAGCGAATGTGCTATTTTATATATAGATCAACCATTGTGTGAGGATATATGTGTATGTGTGTAGGTTAGTGCACGACAGACTGTTCCTGTACGTACAGTGCGGTGTGTACACCTGCTGCACTGCTACATTATGTAAATGCAAAAGATTAAGATGCAAGATAATTACAGTACAAGAACTTTGTGGAAAAAAAAATGTTTTACTTCAAGGAATACTTGAGTAGAAAGCAAGAGATTTAACAGTTTTTTATGAAATGTGACATAAGGCAATTTGAATGCAAACCTGAAATACATCTCAACTTTGTAATTGTTCACTTATCCTTATCTGCATATTCCTTTTACACCTCAAATGTGGCTAATCTAAAATGAAGCAAAACTAAAGAGAACGATTGAATGCATTTTAAAGCCAGCTACATCACCCTGTGTGTGCCCACTTATCCAGGCTGCTCTCATACACCGTTTGGAGCTATACCTATGAAAAATAATGCACTGTAATTCGAATGTAATCTGTGTAACTATGAACCAGGATGATGGATGGGTGGGTCAAAAAATACTGGACTTTCTCCCAGGAGACTGGTTTTCATATCCTGTGTGAAACCAGTAAGTTTATTTGACATGTAACTTCCATACTCAAGTTACACCTCTAGTTATTATAAATGTTGACGTTGTAGAGTAACTTAATTAACTAAATTAATGCCTCTTCTCTAGTTACTTTAACCCAAACGTTCACTTGTCTGTCACGTAACTTTCGTCCTTATGTTATGCCACTTCCATACTTATTTTATCCCAATCGTTGACTTATTTATAACAAAACTTCTGTACCTAATTAACGCCGCTTCTGTGGTTATTTTAACCCAAACTTTGACTTGTCTTCCTTACTTATTTAACACCACCTCTATAAACATTTTAACCCAAAAATTGATTTGTCATGTAACTTCCGCATTTGATTATTGCCACTTCCACAGTTACTTTATCCCAAACTGTGATCTTTTCCTAGAACTAACTCAAAACCTAAGTATGAACTTCAAACATAGTTATTTTAACCCAAACCACAAACTTTTCCTAAACCTAATCAAGTAGTTTCCTGTGAAGACGGAAATCTATTTTGAAAGAGACTGTATCCATGTAATGACTGGAAACTGCTGGACATTTATTGGAAAACGCACGAAAAATGAGGAAAAACTTTTTGTACTATACCATACGAACTGCTGCACGAGCATACTATGATTTATTTGTCTGTATGCCTGCATACCTGTACATCCCCTTTTGGTTTGTCTGTCACTGTTGGCCCATTTGGCCCCACACGGTAAAAGAAACGCAGTGGTTGGCGTTACAAATCCCATCTGAGTTCCTCAGTGAAAGGGATTGAGTGCCCACCTTCTGACCGTGCATTCCAGGAAGCAGCGGGACGCCCTCTTTGATATCTGCCCGGAGAACAAAACACAGCTCCAATGCCTATAAGGTGGCATTTTCTATCAAAGCAAAAGGCCATAATCCAGACTTATGCTCTAAATCCTATGTACACTGACATAATGCCCCATAAGCTGCCTAATTCCTTCAAGAGCCTTCAATGTTTTCTCCACTGTCTCTCTTTTTTCTGTCCGTCTTGCTGTTTTTTCACTCTCTTACTCACACTGTATCTTTCCTTCATCCCTTTTCACATGCCTGTCAGTTCAAACACTTCACAGTCTTATTATTGCTTCTTTTTTTTTTTAACCTTCTCTGTATTCATCTTCCTCTCCGGCCTCCTCTTTCTCTCCCACAACATATTTATACTCTCCCGCTTCCTTTTCTCTATTTATACTTTTTTTTCCCCCATCTGTGCTCCCATCACAATAACAACAGCGACGACAACAACAACAACAACGTTCTGTACCATGTCCAAACAACCATCCGAGCAGTTGCCGGTTGCTAGGATACCCTGCGGCCATTGTGAATGGTTCTCATTATAGCTGGGATTTACCGTTTAATCCCGCCTATGTAATTGGCCTGCTCTCCAGTGTTCAGGCAGACTTAACTCCTCAGACGAGCATGCAGTTAGCGATGATGCAGCGCTATCATGTATCAACAAATACAGCGAGCTAATACACACAGAAACACACCCAATTTTCAGCCCTCTTGTTGCACTCCCTCTCTTCGGAGCAACAGAAGTGATCATGAAACAATGTCTGCTTTTGTTTGCCATCCGGCTCAACAACAAGTCCCGGTCAGTACGTCACATGACGCTGAAAAGTCAAGTCGTGTGTGACGCATGCGGTCGAGTCGCGCTCATGTGTCGCTTTCTAAGTGTGGGTGTCATGAGTGGTCACCGTGCCGACACCACACGCAGGACTTGAAGGCGGCGTTGTCACATCGGAACGAGCTGCCGATTCCTGATGGGAGACGTGTCACACATACAGTACGCGAACACAAGCAGGGGTGTCACATGTGAGACGACTGTCAGCGAGGGGAAGTGGTGATGAGACATTAAAATGCACTGTGTGTGTGTTTGTGTGTGTGTGAGATACACAGAGGCTGTCTAGATTTAGACACATGTTCACAAACGGAGACCGACTTGACAGAGATCATATAAAACTGACACATAGCATGCATGTAACTGTAGCTCAGATAATGTATTCGCACAGTTCCACGTGAGCCACCATGAAAGCTGCATTACATGACAGGAATTAAAGGTATGGTTCACTGAACCACAAACACTCATTTCTATCTGGCCATGAACACAGCAGCCACTCTTCTTTTTAGAAACATTGTCCTGGTTATTCATGTTAGTCCAGCCTTGCTCTGAACAGTTTTTTAATGAGCATATTTTGTAGTCACCTGACTTCAAATGTCATTTTTAAACTAGACAGTGAAGTGAGTTCTAATCCAGTGCCCTTGTGTTCATTATTCAACACATTTATTCATTTTTTCTTCCATTTTTATATTACAATCACTCATTTTCAAGATATTTCAAGGGTAGGCCTCTTTCGCCTGCAAAATATTTTTAATGTCCGACATTGCAGGTGGCGCGATTCATAGACTGTATATAAGAAATGGACGTAGTCACCGTGATGCCACCCATTGGTTTGCAGACAGCCGTTTTAAAGGCTTCAGTTCAGGATTTTGGCTGTCGCGCAATATTGGTTTTTGTTTGTTGTCATGTTGTTTTTTTGGACCCAGAAGTGACACGAGAGGGTGGAGCTAAGTACAATAAAATGCTGAATAAGGCATTAAGCAGGACCAAAATGTTACAATTAACTTTCATGAATTTACAATACATTGTGAAAGGGTTAAGATAAGACAAGATAAGATAAGAAAGATAAGATAAGATAAGATAAGATGAACCTTTATTAATCCCCGGAGGAAAATTCTGGTTAAAGTCCTCAGACAGAAACACAGACAACTCCCAGACTGGATAACGCCATGGTAGCAACCTGTCAGTCACAAGGAAACTACGCCGTAAATCATCCCCTGCTTTATGGTCTTTTTGACTCTAAATGGGACCATAATTTACTAAATGAACATCATGCTGCATTGAAGAAGACTTAAAACTAGTGATTTGAGACCATAAAGTCATGTTTACAATGTTTAATATGGTAAGAAATCAAATGAGAAGAAGGCTCATTTTCTCATAGACTTCTACACGATCTGATTTCTTTTCGCAACCAGAGGAGTCGCCTCCTACTGGCTGTTAGAAAGAATGCAAGTTTAAGGCACTTCAGCATCGGTTTCACTTTTCAGACCTGGAAGTTGGTCACTGAAGCGGTTACAGAATTTCCAAAGCCATACCTATATTGGAGTGATCCAATCAAATCTCAGAAAACTAAATTGAAAATCCATTCACCTCCATTGTTTTGGGGCTAGCTGGGCCCCAAACCCAACCCCCCCCCCCACAACCCCTAACGGGATAAGCGGTTGACGATGGGTGGATGGATGGATGGATGTTTTGGGGCTGAGGCAGAAATATGACTGATATTTCAAAACCCACAGCAGATTAAAACAAACCATCTGCATGATTAGAAACCACTTATCGGGAAAAATATGTCACTGTGTAATTTAAGTGAACTGACCCTTTAAAATGGTTTATAATTGTGTCTTGCTATAATAGTGTCTGGGTGGATACTTTTGGAAATGTAACGCTAATTTGGTCACAGATTGCGCTTTCACCTAAACTCAACCTTTAACTGTGATTGTTAATGGGCTACCAGTTTGATGGTGCACAGCTATTTCTGTGTGTGTGTGTGTGTGTGTGTGTGTGTGTGTGTGTGTAGTGGTGTCTAGCTAGCCTATAGCAGACTGTTTACGTGCTAATGGAGTTGTAGCTCCCATATGGCATCATCACAGTGTCGGCTAGAACAGAAACATACATATGCACACTCACATGGTTTTCACAACATGCGCACACACAAATACACACCTGTAGTGCAGCTGCTGGTTATGACACACCCAGGTGCAAGAATCTCTTGTATATATATATACATATATGTACATCCCATCACACACATTTGAGCTTCATCAAAAAGGGACTTATTTTTTAAAATAATGTGTCAGTGAATTAATGAATGGCATCATTGCCCAGGCTACAACTGATACTATGAGCCAGCGCAATGATAAAACCTGATCAACAAGTTAACAAATCAACCAACTAGAGTAGAGCTGCAAAAATTACTTGATTAATCGATTGGTTGTCAACGGTTCGGTTTGCTGACAGGCTATGAGGCCAATTGTGTATTATCTTCATTGCGTTTACTGTCACACTAGAAATCAAGGAAAGATTTCTGGGACTGGGACACAGCGGACAGGGGTATGTGGTATAACACACACACAGTATAACCGAAGCTGCGGTCGTGCGTTGTGATTGGCTCAATTTCAGCAAAGACAGACCAGATTTTACTGCACATGTCTCTCAACCACCACTACTGTGTTTACACTACTACAGCTATTAACTCGCCCCCGCACGTTAGCTCAGCGGCTAACAGCGAATGGTAAACACATGTAAGTTATTTAGTTGAGTTGTGAATGACTTTAGCTCTCTCCAGTAAACAGTGGTCCAGTGTTTGTGTTTGGGGAGTTTATTGTGAAGGGTGGAACAGTAGCATTGAAGCGGTGATGTGCTGTTATTGACAAGGGTCCAAACTACGGAGCCTCTGTGATATTAATATATTATCCTCATAACGTTTAGGAGCAACTTATCCTCGGCTACACAAGCTGAAACCAAAGCTGGCAGCAGGCTCTGTAGTCTGACTGTTTAGGTTAGATTGTCATGTATCTTAGTAGTAAACTCACTCATTGAGCAGTGTTATTGCACATGGCAGATATTCCTCATATGGTGCTGGCCTAGTAGATGTTACTGATGTGTAAAAAGCTCTAGAGCTGGCTGACCTGATGCTGCACTTTTGTTGATTTCTTTTTATTTATTAATTCTTTTAAAATAAGATAGTGGTACTTTTCTTTTAGATACGAAGTCCAGCTGTAAGATATGACAATGAAGTATTTTGCTCCTGATGTTAGACTACTGTTTGGGAAGACAAACAGTTGTTGACTTATTTTGCCAAATAAAGGAAATGCATGTTTAAATTGAAGTTAGAAATTGGCCTCCTTGCTGTACCATAAATGTAAACTGAACCGAAAACCGTGACCCCAAACCGTGAATTCTATGAACCGTCCCACCCATAGTTGTCGACTATTAAATTAATCACCAACTATTTTGGTGTTTAACTATCGATTAATTGATTTGAGCATTTTTTTAAAGTGAAAATTCTCTGATTCCAGCTTCTTAAATGTGAATATTTTTAGGTTTCTTTACTCCTCTATGACAGTAAACTGAATATCTTTGAGTTCTGAACTTGTAAACTCGGGCTTTGGGGAACACTGATTGACACTTTTCAGAGTTTTATGACATTTTATAGACCAAACAACTGATCGATTAATCCAAAAAATAATCAGTTTTGGGGTTGTTTTTTTTTTTGCATTGGCTTTGCCCACATCAATATTTAACCTTTCTAACACCAGTCAAGAAAATTGGCTGTCCTCTGCAAATTCACAGCAGGCAGAGAATATTTGGCACAAGGTCCAGCATGCATCTGAATATAAAACATATGCATCTGTATATATATTACACATTTACACTTGTTATGATACGCCTGTGAGTTATAGAAAGTTCTAATAAAAATAACAACAGCCTTTGAATTTCAAATCTGGGAGAAAATATCTGTTTTTTAAATATTTTTATTGCCTTGAACTCTCTCATGTACTAAGCAAATTACTTGGCAGCAAAATAATCCAACCTAAAAAATAATTAATTTGTAAGACTGCATAAATATCCTGTTATTTACCAATTGTTATGCTGTTTGCATATCCAGTTGTGCATGCGGCAATGCATGTTTTGCATGCGAATCGTTAGTACAGCACACAGTATGTGTACACGTCCCCGCCTGTGTGTGATAAATGCTCCCAGCACAACCTTGATTAATAGCTCTGAGGATGTATGTGATGATGGTGGTGATGACGGTTCCTAAATAAGGATTAGCCCATGGTCGTATTAAACCTGCAGAGGAGCACCGGGTCACAGTGTCGACTGTGCCTGCCATTCATCTTCATTCGGCTGTTTTCACTCCATCATCGCTGAAGGTCAAGCTGAGAGATACATGTGAATGAAACGCTCCCCTTTTTGCAGTCAATTATATGTTCATGTGTCAAGGACATGATGGAGAGGATGTGAGACTGTTGGATTGCGGAGGCCCGTGGCATTTTTCAATTTTAAGGTGGGAGCATCACATTGCTCGATATGGAGGTATATCATGTGAGGCGGACCGGTGGGGAAGATAGGAAAATGTATAGGCTCATAAAATGGGCTTATCCTGCTTTCTCTGGTTCTTCTCGCTTTTTGTGGACAAGATAATAAGACATAAGAGGAAACTGCTGTGTGTGTGGGGGGTGTGAACACATTTTTTAAAATTACTATTGAGAATGGAGCTGAGTAAACCTAACCATGATGGCTAATAAATTATATCTTAATCCCTGTCAGTTCAGCCAAATTACATACAAATATATTCACTTATTTACTGGTTAGAGGATCTAGTCATGCAGATAGGGGAGGTGGATGGATTTCCATTTGTGCTGATCAAACTGCTGAAAAATTACACTCGAGACAACATGAGACAATGTCCTAGTTATGCTGGATAATCCACAGAGCATTCACTTTTTGCATTCGGCCAGAGCGAGTGATATATTCCAACGAGCGATGCGCAGAACAAGTGACTTAGCATATCAAGCATCTGCTATTTTGAAAGTTAGGTGGTATGACAGTTATGTGTTTAATGTCCACTGAGGTCCCTTGTGAAACCAAAAAAAAAAAAAAAAACACTTGTTGCACTTGTTACGTAACATTACATAAGTAAATCTGCTAAGGGCGGTTGTTATATATTTCTGGTTGTTACGTTGTTATGATGTTATGCTACAATGTTTCACTATACATTGTTTTGCTATGTTTTGTTACATTGCTACGCTACGACATGTTACGGTACGACACGTTACGGTACGACACGTTACGGTACGACACGTTACGGTACGACACGACGTTACGCTACGACGTTACGCTACGACGTTACGCTACGACGTTACGCTACGACGTTATGCTACGACGTTACGCTACGACTATACAAGACGTTACACTACGACGTGACGCTACAACGTTGCACTCCGATGTGACGCTACGACGTGACGCTACATTGTTTCGCTACATTGTTTGTTGCCAAACCTAACCTATCATTTTCTGGCATTTCTGCAAGTGTGACACAAGGCTGCTATGAAATGTTTTAGGAAACGTATTTTTGGATCAAAAACAATGACGTTCAACGTATCCCGTTTGCAGAAACATACAATGCCAACATTTTTTCTAGCAGCTGGGTTGTAATTAACAGTATTCATAGGTACTATTTCTTCATAAAAGCTGTTCACAGTGAGGATTGTTTCTGGAAAGATGAGCAACACAAACCAAATTCCATTCACCTCCATTGTACTCGAGTATCACCATTTCAGACTGACTCATCCACTGCACGGGAGGTGGTCCCGGATGCCTCCCATTAGTATTTGAAAACACTTCTGGTAAGGCATAAATCTCTTCCCCCTTACCGTGGAAGAGCCAGTGGCTTAAGGGTTCAGATGCAGACCATATACCGCAGTGTCTGTGGTGAGTCCATGGTGAATTCATAGTTGGTTCATTTAACAGAGATAGTGCACCCTGTATAAATAAAGGGCCAGTGTTAGCTATAATGCATTTTTTGCTCTATTTGCACCACTAGGGATAACTGGGCAATATGTCTGTTGGTTTGATGGTATATAGGAGAAGACACTGAAAGCAGCTTTCTGTTATTTTGTCAAATATCATGTGACACCTTCTGACAACAGCATTTCCTCGTGGGAACACTTAAAAAAAAAAAAAGGTTGTGACCTCGCGGAAAACAAGAGCACTTCACTCCATCTGCTTCACTGAGGCAACTCCCAGATATAAACTCCCGCTACTGAGCGCGTGCGAGGCAGGATGGCGCTCACATGCTCAGCTAACCTTCCCAGAATGTGTAAAGGTTACATCAACCAGTGCTGCTGTCCATCCAGCTCCCCCACAACAGTCTCTCCTCACCACAGCCCGGTCGAGTTGCAGTTTTCATGTGTCTGACTTGCGTTGTTGTTGTTTTCTCTTGTGGGCTGAGTTTTACACAGTCTGTCAATCTCCTGAGCGTCACACATTAGAAGGACCAGTGGAGTGAGACACCAAGAGCGATCCCCCTGGGGAACAACTCTTCTCCCACCTCCCACCCCCACTCTGTTTGTCTCTCTTTATCTTCCTCTCTCTTTTCTCTCTCCACAAACCCCTCTCTCTTACCTCGTCCTCGCTCTCTCTCTTCCTCCTGACTCCATCAACAACTCCCCAGACTCCTGGCCAAGTTTGAGCGAGTCAGATCCCCTCTGTTTGGAGAGGCTACGCTACATCTGCTGGCACGCTCAGTGCTCGAGTGGTCGGCCAAACCCAGCCAACATCCCCCCAGCATGCATCACAGCGAGCGTGCAACTAATGAACACGACTGAAGGAATGTGCCAGTGCCCGTTCCCCCTGCCTCTTCGTTTGATAAGCTTTGCTCTCAATGGGGTCCACTGTTTACAATGACTCAGTCCGGAACAAGGAGCGGAAACATCAAGTCGGATGACCATGAAATGCTTGTGGAAACCTCTCGAATGAAACAGAAATCACACGCCAAAACTCTCCTCTGACTTTTGAGGGAGAAAAGTCAGCGACTCACATGAAGATCCCGAGTGAGCAGCTTTTCGAAGAAGAAGCAGGAGTTTGTGAAACTTTAAAACAGTGAGAGCATCCTGACCCTGGTAAAGGCAGCACACACATCTGAAAAGTCAAGTGGAAAAACAGTTGAAATTTGACTTTCTTTGCTCTTACAAGTGACTTTATTTGAAGGATATGTGTGTCTTTGAGTATGGAGATGGGGATATGTGGGTCTGAATGTTAAGGAAATATAAAAATGCAGAGCCTCTGTGTGAATAGCCCTGGCATTCTTCTGGATTTAATGAAAGTGAGTGAAAGCCTGAAATAGCATTAGCTGGCACACAATAGTAGCCTTAACTGTAGGTATTAAACCTTAACAGCCAAGACCTAATTGGCTGACCAGTGAATAGGCCAATGGGTGGCTGACTCTTAGGCTGACCGTCCAACAGCTTGTCCTTGTCTCCTTCTTTCCCCCACAAATGGGAAAAAGCCTGGACGTCCCTCTTGATTAAACATCCGTATCGACCTCACATCTCCCCTCATGCCCATTCTTTTGTTTGGGGGCTTTTCTTCGCTGAATCGCCTGCTAAATACCTTATTAAAAATGGAGGTCTCAGCTTCATTTTTTGTGACCACTGTCACGTCTTTCATCTGTGTATATCTCCGCGGAGTTTAAATCTATTGTGCCTCTCCGTTGCACATTGCTGCCTGCATTTAAGTTGCCTTCATGTGACAAAACCAACACAAAAACACTCAGTCAAGTGAGGAAAGCATCAGACTCTTGGATCTCTCACCACAGAGAAGGGGGTCCGAGGTGCATCCAATCACCGACTCCAATGAAGTGAAGTACTCCCCAGCCAATAGAGGAAGAAGACAGTGGGATGGCGGAGAACAATCATGCAGTGAAGCCCCCGTTATCCAGCCAAGTGTGCTAATCAAAACCTTGTGAGCGTGATCAATACCAGCGGACAGCAGATTGCACTCCTGGGGAGGCGGTGGAGGATGGAGGGGTGTGTCAAAGGCCAGGGGAGAGGGGACAGATAAGAGACAGAGGGGTATTGCGGTAACCAGGGACGAGTTGAGTGATTTGAGCAGCGATAAAGCGAGACACTGCCTGGCCAAAAAGGGAGAAAGATCACACGCAAATACACACTGGGAAGTCATTTAAAAAGGGCATTGCCTGGTGTTTCTCCAGCTTGACAAAGGCCTCGTCCTCTATAATGCAGACAAATGTTAATCCCCATGTTTCCACCATTTCAGGCTATTTTTGCCCACTACGACTGGGCTTTTTTGAAAAGTTTGATGTTTGTTGTGGCAGACGTGTTGTGATAAACCAACTAGAGCTGCAACGATTGATTGACTAGTAAATTAATTGCCAACTATTTTGACAATCGATTTTTTTTAATAAAAATCATCTGATTTTAACTTCTTAAATGTGAATATTTTCTGGTTTCTTTCCTCCTCTATGACAGTAAAATGATAACCTTTGAGTTGTGGACAACACAAGACATTTGAGGACGTCATCTTGGGCTTTGGGAAACACTGATTGACATTTTTCACCATTTTCTGACATTTTATACACCAAACAACTAATCGATTAATCGAGAAAATAATCAACAGATTAATCAACAATGAAAATAATCATTAGTAGCAGCCCTAAAACCAACATCATAAATATGGCTGAAGTACTTTTGCTATCCTTATTGCAGCAACGTTAAAAAAAAAAACCCTATTATATACCTATGTATCACATAGCGTCACATATACAGTATAATAGTATAAGAACAGAAGACGAGGAAAACCTGAAATTTTTAAACTTTTGAGAAGCTAGAACCACTGATTTATTTCCCATTTTTCCTAAAAAAAAATGAACTTCATGATTAATTGATTATCAAAGTATTTGTATTATTTTTCTGATGATTGACTAATTGATAGTTAATGATAATTAATTAGGTTTTAATTATTGACAGCATCTTATTAAGAGCCTATAAAACTGTCCAATGCTTACCTTTGGTGAGCAGGTAGCATTTAGTCTCAGTGAATTTGATATACTCTGTGCATTTGTCTGTCTAACCGGAACACGGAGTTGGTGTATGTTCAACCAAAAGACAAAATTGGAGATCACAAAAGAGGCGTCAGAGGAGCTTTCGTGCAGGGAAAGGGAAATGGGTGGTTAGCCTCTACCAACAGAGGAGAAAAGCTACTCTCTGTCATGACAAATATGGCTCTCTGTCACTCCAAAGCACTGTTAGTGCCAAAAACACACTGTAAACTTTTTTCCTTTTAAATATAACAGAGTCACCAGATAGGCCTGGCTACGTGGGCTCATTGGAAGATGATGCTGAAAGACCTTCACCAAATGAATCAGACATAGCCACAGGTCAAGAGATCAGCACCATCAAGACACCAAAGATTCTGGACACGTTCCACTGTAAATAAAAGGCCTACTTCAGGAGCCAGGGATATGAACCCATATGAACCACTGTCGATGCCCTCCTAAAACAACAGCAGGAGCAAGCAGAGGAAGACCAGGAAACTCTGCAGTCCATTTCCACTGTTCTGGGTAAAGCAGTGTAGTGTTTTGAGTGTATGTATAGAAGCGCTGAAGAAACAAGCACATGCAAACTTGTGTTACCAGAAAGTAAATTATCTTTTCTACTTTATTTGTATACAGTAGTCTAAACTAGGGCTGTTAAAGTTAACGCAATAATAAGGCATTGACACAAAAATGATTTTAACAGCACTAATTTCATTAATACAATCCATCTCTCAGAGGTTGCAGCAGTCTCAGTTTTAAAGCTACAGTGAAATGGCATCATATTAAATTAGAAAACCTCATGGTCCATTGGTACCAATCATGTCATACTAGCTAATTGCAAAGGAGGCTAAATAACACTCCAAACTTGCAATAAATTTTGCTGTGGAAAAACGGTCATGGCCATTTTCAAAGGGGCCCCTTGACCGCTGACCTCTAAATATGTGAATGCAAATGGGTTCTATGGGTACCCACGAGTCTCCCCTTTACAGACATGCCCACTTTATGATAATCACATGCAGTTTGGGGAAAGTCATAGTCAAGTCAGCACACTGACACACTGACAACTGAGCTGTCATGATTTGAGCATATTTATTATGCTAATTGCAGTACCTGTGACGGTTTGTGGACAAAATTTTTCATTGTTTTGTGTTGTTAATTGATTCCCAATAATAAATATATACATGTATTTGCATAAAATATGCAAATTTGCCCACCCCCATGTTGATAAGAGTATGAAATACTTGACAAATCTCACTCAATCACATTTTGAACAGATAAAAAAAATGTGATTCATCATGTGATTAATCACAATTAAATATCTGAATCGATTGACAGCCTGTAGTATGCAAGACTAGATGGATCTTTTCCACGTTTCATTGATTTCACACAAAAAAGGTTTTGCTTTGGGTTCCAATGGCCCAGGGTCATAAATCTAATCAGGGGGCACACAAAGCCATCTGAGAACTCAGACTATGTGCTGTTGATAATGAGTTTGCCATCAGTAACCAACACACCAATCCAGCTTGAATCCCAAAACATGCTGCAAAGTAGCAGCGGAACATAATTGTGATTGGCCCTGGTGCAAATTTTTTTCAAGAGCCCTCGCCCCAAAACACCAGCGCACACATGTACACACACTCATACACACACCACCACTCCAGACAATTACAAAGCAGACAACTGCTATTCCACCATGGAGAGGCTCACCATGCAACTCATACTGTAAACCAGCCTTGGATCAGCACCACGGACAGCAGCCAAATTTATCAATGCTAATGTATCAGCCTGCCCCGAGCTCCGTGGCTAAGTTATCACAGACAGATTTCAGTAGGGGCATATTTTCCAAGATATGAAATGTGACAATTACAGCGTTATAGATTTAAATCCCTGATCCCACTCCATAATAACAAAAAGAAACCAGTACTCACTCATAAGAAGTTTATCCCACAGGTCTTCTGCTCCACACAGTCATTAACAACACTGCTTAAGAACCTCGCCTTAAAAAACCCTCAATAGACCAGGAGTGGCTAATTGGTGAAGTTGATATGAGTTATCAATATGATACATCCCTGTTTCACTGCAAAAACCTTAATAAGGTGGCAGCTGGCTACATTGCATGTCACTTATGGTAAACAGCACAATATTAAACATGGGTTTTCTGTTTCAATAGAACAAACTTACCAAGATATGTTAAGTGGTTACATCTCCAGTCTGATCTGCTGCACAGCTGACAGGTAGCCAACCTGGTTTGTTTACATGAGATAACAGAAGTGCATATAACGTATTCAGTGTGGACAGTCTAGAAAGGTGATTTTTGGGCCCCTGAAAGCCTCTGACCCCCGGTGCATCTGCATTCCACAACCAGCACGGCTCCCAGTAAACCACAATCACAGTCACATTCACAACAAACTTATTTATTGATATAAAGGACATACTTCTGGCTTTACTTTTTCTATTATGTATATACTAATCTATTTATTTTATTGTATTAATACTATGCTATGAAAATCTATGCGTCTTGTCTTTATTGCACTATCCACTTTGCTGCTGTAATGTGTGAATTTCCCCACTGTGGGACCAATAAAGGAATATCTTATTCACGCCACTGCTGCAAAGTCTCTCTTTTTCACACACACATATATACAGCTGTGTACTGCAAACCCACATCGCAAAAAATATAAAGAAATATAAATAAAATGCACACTCCACTCTTACCAAATCAATTCAGACAGGCCCAAAACTCATTCAGCATTTAGTATAATAATTATGAAAGCCAAAGCTGAATTAAACGCATGGTTTACCTTTAGAAGAGCTGCAGGCGGCGGATGTTGGTGTTGAACCTCCTAACAACTGTGTCCTTCCGCTCAGTTGTGCACTTTCAGGTTAAAAAGTCCCTCTCAAACACTAGCTGAACCAACCGGGCCTTTCTTTTGTGGAGCACTGCGCGTCTGTTGTCCGAAAACACGTTTCTCAGAGTGGAGAAACAGTTGTCGCACATTGCTGTGCAGGCTCCAAATGTTAAGGCATGTTTGAAAGCAGTCAGTAAGACACATGTCCCGTCCGTCTCTGTTCCAGGTGGCGTTGAAGATGCGCACCTTATAGTGCGCAGCAAATGTGCGCTACTTGCAGAATATAGAGGGCGTCACACACCAGCTACATATTAATGTTAGTGTAGCAGGTGGTTAAGACATATTGAAGTTTATAGACGTCACCGTGCTTCCCAGACTGAGCAGCCCCACCAAATACCTTGTTTACAATCTTTCCTGTGTCCAGTCCAACTTCCGGAGGACCTCTATGGGTTTCAAAGCTAACGTTAGCTCTCATGCTAGCGGCAGGTGCGTCATGGCTGCTCACCGAGAGGAGGTGGCGGCTCTGGGCGCATTTGCTTTCATTATATCCGCGAGGAAGCGCAGTCCGATAACCGCGTGCTCTCACTGAAAACATAGCTAGTGTGGCTGCGCTTTGAGCGTGACGTAATGACGTCAGAGGTCAAGCACCATAGCAACGACGTTGTAATATGACCAGCAGGGTGTGGTTTTCTATTTTTACCTCCGCCAAGGAGGTTATGTTATTGCCAGCGTTTACCTGTTTGTTTTTTGTGTTCAAGATACCTCAAAAACTTATGGGCGGATATTGATGAAATTTTCAGGGTGTGTCGAAAATGTGATTTAATTTTGGGGGTGATCCGGAAAAAATCCTGGATTCTGGATCACTTTGAAATTTTCGTTAACATTGGGGTAAACGGGACCCAAAAAATTGTTTCTCAATATCTCTGGTAATTGTTGCCCAAAGCTCATGAAATTTGACTCAGGGATTTACAATGTGTACTTCTATCAAATTCCAAAGGCTGATCCAGATCTGATCCAGATGGTGGATTTTATAGCAATTTATATAAAACAAATGGGGGGTACTCCTTTGGCCTACTGTGCATTTAATATTAGAGGTAGAGATTTCTAACAAGCAGCATTGTGTAGCTGAGACAATTCCACATCTGAAGTATGTCAACGAATTTGATCTAGCTTTAATACTTGAGGAGACAGATCCAGAAGAAACCGCCAGGGGGGAAACTATGGTACTCTGCGCTCTCCGAGTGCTTTTCTAGTCTTATTATTGTTTTTCATTTATTGTCATTTAAATAAAAGGTCTTTAACAAATAATACGTAAATAATAAAAAGGTGACAATAACTTATTTGGGGAGGCATGGCCTGCGAATGCCTGTTTATTTACAAAGTTAAGTGGTTAGGTTTCGGCAACAAAAGCACTTAGTTAGGCTTAGGAAAAGATTGCGGTTTTGGCTAAAATAATTACAGAAGTTACATAAAGCTCTGGTAAAATAAGTCAACGTTATTAGGGCTGTCCCGAATAGCATTTTTGGGGCTTCGAAGCTTCAGTGAGAAATATTTACATGTGTACACACATGCACCTCTACACACAAGAAACGGCCATATCTGTCTGAGAATAACTAATAATAATTAATGTTGAATAATAATGAATAATATTGTGGGGGGCTATTTTGGGATTTACCATTACATTTTATTTATGTGTATAAAAAACAAAAAGGCAAAGTATTTGAATGCTGATTTGGAAGTTTATTACCAAAGCAACGGTCAAAGCTTAAAGCATTTGGGTCAGCCCTATTTGTTTCACCCGGGACACAAACAGCAGTCTCCTGGGTGAACATCCGACCTCCACTCCCAACTGCCCAACACAGATTTCCTCACTCTTTATACTACGTTGGTTGATCTGACCGTCATAATGACACGGATGGGTTTACATTCGAGTCAGCTGAAAGCTCGAGGTGTCCCATACAGACGTTAAAGGGTGTCCTGGTGCGTCTGCATAGGACGTCAAGGGGAACTGACAAGTGGTGGTATTTGACAAGTTTGGAGTGATAGGAGGATGAGTTCAGATGAAAGAACAATTAAAACTTGATTTATGTTTTGTTTCTGGTTCACAACCTCTGCTTCTTCTTCTACTCTGTTAACTGGCGGATTACAGCCACACTTAAGACATATCCTATACCACCAACTTCTTTTATTCACTCCAGACTAGGTGATGGAAAATACGCCAAATTCGCATTTCTTTTATACATTTCAAAAATTTGATTAAAATTCACTTGACAACTGAATGGAAAATGGCTTGCGGAGGCTAAGCTAGGTGCTAAATGTCACAACTTTGGCCACCCTTTGCTGTTGAGTTTCCACGACTCTCGGCAAGAGTGAGATTTTATTGAAAGCTCCAAGCCACTAACAGACCTTGAGGTGAGATATTTAGTTTTTGGTCAACTGCTGTATCCAAGCTCAAGAGTGAACTCTGAAGCTTGCCATTTTGTTGTTGGCCCATTGGCTTTGAAACAAAAGGAGGAGGAATAATTCTTTAGATTCTATAGTTTTGATGCTTCAGTGTGGGTGGCAAACTTTTCTAGAGTGATCGGTGGAGAGACAGAAAAGTGTTGGCACCTTTGGGATGTGGCCTAACATTCCCCACACTCCTCCACACTGCCCATTATAAAGCTTACATTGGAGAACAGCAAGGGAAGTGGCTCTAGAGATTCAAGTGAAAGCCCACCAGGTGGAAGAATAAAAATGTTGGCCACGGTAACACACTTTTTCGCTAAATAATCACCTCTTACATAAAATGTTTTTACACCATACGCTAATTGATTAAAATCCAGCTCACTGAATCGAACTGCATTCCTCAGCTTCGAGCATGCCAATTTCCATAAGTGCACACAGGATCAGATTTTTAAATTCTGTCTGCCAAACACTGAAGAGAGCAGATTTGCCTCTTTCATCATCTGCTGAATACTTTCTCTTATGAATGTATAAATACTAAACGGTATAATGGTAGCCCCGGCTGTAATTGATGCACACAGATCTACAAAAATTAACGTTCTTTAATCCGCCTGTCATCTCTGCATGCTTGGAAACAAAAGAGATCATGGAGGGGGATTTAAATGCATTATAATTTTAATTCTAATCACATCAGTAAAGCCAGAGCCTTTTATTCCTAAAATCATTCCTGTTGCTATTTTAAAAGACCTCATATCACATGGCGAGAGCCTCTTTCTGATGTTGAGCAAGTACTGTATGCATGCATTGTGGATAAACAGGTGCTAGGTGTGAAGGTTTGAGATTAATATGAGTCTGGAAAAGTACAGTTGATAATCTTTGCAATGGAAATGGGTGATTCTAGAAGCCGCTGTGAACTGAAACATTAATCTCAGATAATCTATTGATCAATCTTGATGATCACATTAATCCTGGCAAATCACTGTCACTGATAGAGCCAAATAATGGATTACTACCCGCAGAGATGAATACATGCCAATATGAGTTTTATTGTACTGTAAAGGGTTTTTTTTATAAAGAGAACCTTTTATGCTGTTGTGCTTTTCCCTTTCCTTTAGTGTGTTATAAAGTTTGCAAAGCCAACGCCAAAGGAACACTGCTCCTGAACTGCCTGAAACACCTCGCTTGAAGTCCCGCCTTTTCCTCCGCACCATGGTGATGTCACCACGTAACACATTTCCATAATACCCGCCTAGCGGCTAGCTTGGCACAGCCTCAAACAAAGCTAGTTATTTCTAACCATTGTTGATTAAAAACAAAGACAGATTCAGCAACTGCATGGCTTATTTCTCACCTTAAATGTTTTCAGTAACATTGGTGACTTATTTTTGGAATATATGATAAAAAAAAAATGTCCATGCTGGTTGCAGTTTGAGAGCTGGGAACAGCAGCCCAGGAGTAAAAGCATTCATCCAATCAGGTGCCTAGCTACTGGCACCTAATGGCAGCCCATCAAGTGTCCAATGCTGGGAAGCAACGCAATCCCTCGCTTCCATTAGAGTGGAGCTGGAATGCAGTCTGAAGAGTTTGGTTTGGTTGACCAATCACAACAGTGGGCCAGCTGACCAATCAGAGTAGGGTGGGATTTTAGGGGAGGCAGAGCAGGAGCTCAAACAGAGCGTTTCAGACAGAGGGTGAAAAGAGGTGCTGCAGCACAGTATGAGAAAGTATGAGAAAAATAAAGCATTTATCGAACATCAAAGCATGAAAAAAACAAATTTCCAAGTATGCACCTGGTAATAAGCAAAATAGGTCTTCTTTACAGAAGGATATATCAGCATAGACAGGAGCCCAACAATAAATAATCTATAATAATAATTTTCTGTAAATAATTTGTGTTATTAGGAGATAAATCACCACACCATGATCAGCCAAGTTTGTATTTAAAAAGCATGGTTTTGCATTTTTCATGTTTGAGCCAGCATGAATGGCACAAACAGCTTGTCGACTAAGCAGATTCTCTGAATATGAATGCCGAATAAATATTCAACCGTTCCAGAATTTAATTTCGCACCAGATCCCGGCACTTTGTTGTTGACAGCTGTGTCTTTCAGCGAAAACATACCAGCAATAATAACAGCGAATATGAACACTGCTGCAGCAATTATTATCCGTCAGTTTGCAGTCTTGAACGCAACCAGGACTTATCTCCTAATTAGTTGTAATAACAATAACTAGTTTCAGTGTTGACTCGCATGCATCTGCTTTGTGGTACCTGGAGTGGATGCATGAAACATGCCTGTTTGAAGGGGAGAGGGCATACTATTTTTTATTTTACCGGCAATCTTAGGCTGCATTCTGGTTTGGGGTGTTATTCATTGAAAATCAATATTTTCCATTTCTGAGGATGCAGAATGAATTATTGCTGAGATGAGCATTGTGAAGAGATTGAAGGCTTAGTCTGAGGCATCACTCATCTGAAGACTTTCACAAGGACATTTACTTTGTCTCCCTTGGAGTTAACTCGCTGAACACGGATCTCACCGCTGTCAGGGCACATATCACCCTCCGTCCTGAAGACTATACAGGATCTCACAAGCTGCACTGATATTCAAATAAATGTTGCTCGAATTCGTCTGGTCTTTTGATATTAATATTCTGTCTGTGGCTAGTCCTCAGGGTTGGGGTTATCAGATTTTCTAAAGTTCCTATGTTAGGCTGGTTAGGAAAAACTGCCATTTTTAATGAATGTGTCCAAAGAATGCCAACCGTGTAATTTGACAATGACCTCAAATCCTTTCCAGAAATGATGAGCTAAGCACAGACACACTCTAATTAACGAGCCACTCACAATAGAGACGAACAAATTATGGAGCCACTTTGAAATGTCAAGATAACCAATTATCAAATGAAAATGGCCATTAGGTGGTTCCTTCTGGCCACAGGTGATGAAGCCACCTGAAATAATGGGAAAAGCACAGGCAGAATGGGGTTTTTAGACATGGTCGTAGGAGAATTATTAGATTAACTATAAATGTAAGACGCCTTGGGGGCCAAATTTCAGCAGATAGATTTCTCAAGTGTCCATGCCATGACATGAATGATGATTGGCTTCTTAAGTGATGGATGTACTAAAAGTGTAATGACATTTGTAATGGCGGCAAAGTGAAACATTATTCTGTTCATGTTTGGCATATAATACGGTCAAGAGTAAGTGGACAAAATTTGTGTACCTGTAGGGGATGGTCATGCATGTATTGTGCCGTAAAACACTTTTTTATTTAAAGGTGCAGTATGTAGAATTTGGTGGCATCGAGTGGTGGGTTTGCAAATCAGTTGAAACTTCTGGTGTGTCCCAAGCATGGAAGAGAAGTGTTAGACGGTAATGAAAACATAAGGAAAGCATGCTTATTGATATTATATTACATTTATACCAATAGATCACCCTAAATAGAACACAGAGAGCCTTTTAAATTGTTTAAAAGTACAAGTGTTTTGCTCATTATTAGATATGTATTGTATATATTGTTTTTGCTGTTGATGTCCAGATTGATAATGTACTCCTTCCATCCATCCATCCATCTGAAGGGTTGTAAGATGATGAAGTTAGGAAAGAATAAATAAAAAAAATCTTTCTGCTCCATTGAATGATATTTTTGTAGGGGCACATTTAACGTTGTTTTTTTCTGCTAAAGAACTGTGCAGTTTTACATCTTTAGGTCTCCAAAAAAACAAAAAAAAGTGGAGGTAGATGTGCTCACAGCTGACAGGAGTGAGGTCCATAATAAATATTTGATGTCTTTTCTTATTTTTGTTTGAGTTTGGTGTGGAATGGCCTACACAGAGCTCTAACCTCAACCCCATCCGACGCCTTTGGAGGAAAGACAAGCCGTGGCCAACGTGGCTGCCTCTTGCAGTTGCTCACATTCTGGACACATCACTTCACTTGATAGTAGATTAGCCACTTGTAATAATAATAAAAGTACTGATATCAGTATGAGTGATTTCAGCCCTGGTCTTAAAGCCTTTCCAGAAGAGCGGAGGCTGTTAGAGCAGTATATTATTAATGTAGTACAATTACACAGGTAAAATGTTAGTCCACATACTTTTGGCCATCAAGACAATCTAAAAAAAAAAAAAATCAAATTCTGGTTAATCTAAAACATTCAAATGTTCCTGTTTAATTAATCCTAAATGGTTTATTCAATTCACTTTGGATTTGTTGCAGCTACACATCATAATGACTTCTGACAGTAGGCACCAAGACCTGCACTGTTGTACAGACAGGACCCAG
Source organism: Pterois miles (assembly GCA_947000775.1). Classification (NCBI taxonomy): domain Eukaryota; kingdom Metazoa; phylum Chordata; class Actinopteri; order Perciformes; family Scorpaenidae; genus Pterois; species Pterois miles. Next base: position 4,251,783 of record CAMQGK010000008.1, read on the forward strand.
GAGATAGACATCATGTTTCAGTGAAGAATGGACTTCTGAGTGACTGGCAGATACCTCACCGAGACAGAGAGCTCTGGCGGGGTGAGGGAAAGAGATAGATAGAAAGAGAGAGAGAGAGAGAGAGAGAGAGAGTGAGAGAGAGGAGGAGAGTATTTTTCTCGGAGCAAAGGCAGCATTCAATGAGAGCTCCACTGGAGAGGATGAGATGCCCTTTTCTGTGTGCGATGAAGGATGGACAGAAGGGGGCGGGGGGGGAGGAAGAGAGAACGACGGAGCGCGAGAGAAAAAAACAATGAGGAAGAGGGGGAACTTTTCAGTCTGAATTTTCCATTCAAAGACGTTTTGACAGGGCAGAGCCCACTCTGTGGTGGGGAGTGGAGCCATTTTGAAGTCTCCTACCAGCAGCTTGAGGGAAGCGGGGAGCCAGAATAGATATATCTCGGGGCTGCCTTGGCTTTTTTTTTTTTTCTTTCTACCACCACACTTTCTTTCCTGTTTTTGACAGCCAGCTCCGAATTGCCGAGCAGGTGTCTTCTTATTTTCTGCCGAAACAGTGGGACAGTGCACACAGACACTCCAGCACTGTTCATAAACAGATAAACACACCGGCAGACCAGACAGACAGGCAAACACACACACTCGCACATGCATATAAACATAGCAGTCAAGAAGTAACTATGCATTGGAAATGACTACCCTTCACACGTAATGTTTTCCACACTGATGTTGAGGGAGGGCGCGAGAGAGGGGGCAATCTGGGACTATCCATACTGACACAAGATGAGTGTCACAAAAAAGACGCTGTTTTCACTTTAATGCATGCAAATAACAGGCAGCCATTGACACGGGGGCAAGATTTAGTATGCTCTTGCGATTCTTAGGTCACAGGAAAAGGAGGGGTAATTCATCCTTATTATTCCCGCAACAGATCCTAATAATGCGGCTAGTGTTGCATGCTCTGGCTGGAGGGCGGGTAGGGGGTGAGGAATTAGCAGGGTTATTGTGCCAAACTTCCCTTTTAAGTGTCAGATTTCCAAGGCTCTTTCTCTGCGACGAGAGCCGAGCTCATTGAGGATCGGAGGGTGACGGGGAGGAGCGCAGTGTGTTTACACTGGAATTATCACAATACAAGTTGCCTCGGACCACATTTGCTCCGAATCAATCCATTCATGGCGGACACAGCGACCATCATCCTGTTGAAAGTAGGGCCTCTGAATGACTGCTTTGAGAGGTCCCCTTTTGAAGATTGAGGGGCTTTTGAAAAGCATCGTGTCCCTTGTGTCACTGGTTTCAGTGATTAAGTTGTGGCTGGGTGACTGACTGGCTGGGTGCGGGGGGGGGGGGGGGGGGGGGGTTGACTAGTGCCTACAATGTATATGCCCCTTGTACTGATGGGGGTGATATGGGGTCAGTACTTGGATGTGTATGGTTCTTTTGAAACCTGTCAGTTACAAGACTGAAATTAATAAAAGATAAAGAAAAAAAATGTCTGAATTAAACTATGAAAAAAATAAAACAATATAATAATAAAAAGTATATTAAAATGGCTGCATAAATTCATCATGCACAGCTGTAACTTGTAAGTACATTTAGTGTATTTAGCCCAGTATGGACCAGATACCTGTCACCTGATTCAACTGTTATCAGATCATTAAATGAGCCTTATCAGTCATTTTAAGCCTCATAGATGTGGCTCAGTAGGGGCCTGCTACACCTACTATGTTGTAAAAGTGAAATTGAACTGAATGAAACGCTATGTTTTGTGTAGGTTTAGGCAAAAAAAGCCCTACAACTTCTTCAGGTTTAGGCAATGAAAGCTTGTTAAGTTTAAAGGAAATTATGTGTTTTGGCTTAAAATAACTACATTTGAAAAGTGAAAGTGAAACTTAAAGACAACTGCACATTGCTGGTTTCACGCTGTCTATTACTATTGTCAAATTGTTACTGTATCCTGCATGAACAATTTGACCTATACCTCAGTTATTGTTTCTAAAAAAGTATATATATATATATGAACATACAGTATAGTATACTGTATATCCATTTTATTACCCAACTACAGGGTTGGTGGTTCAATAGAGTGCTACAGGGATGACGTAGTTTTATAGGCAAACCCAGAAGTTAGAATGACAAACCCAACAGGATTTTCCCACTGGGTTTTGGATTATTGGAGAAAATAAGCTCTGCGGCAAACAAATGTTTCTGGTACATGTTTTGTTCAATAACATAATCTTCACAAATGAACACCACCTTTATGAGTGGGATATTGATGTATTTTATATCTTAGAACAAAACGTTAAAATCTCTTTAGCTTGTGTTAACCACAGACCTTATTTCAGGCACAGAACAAAAAACCCATTCAAAAAACCCATTGACTTCCAGATTAGTGCCCTGGAAGTGCTAAAATGCTAGCTCATTTCCAGCTTTAGGACTCATTTATGTAGCGCTATATCTATCCCTTGCTCTTCTTATCCATATGACAAAGTGTGCTTTAGTAAGAAACCCTTAATTTCTCCCAGTGATTAGCCTGACATGCTAGCCCCACCACCATTGGTGTACATTTTCTTGGGCAAAAGCACTACATACATGCAGTTTTTGACACATTTCTCACCAAAAACAACATCCAGATCCAGAGCACACCTATGGATATGCTAATAAATGGTGCAAACCAACAAGCTGTATCACTTATGGTGTCAAACCATGGTCAATATGACTCAGGAAACTCAGCAATAATCCCACTGGATTTTACTTTCACTGTTTTTTTTTTTAACTGTGTGAGAACGAGACGCTACTTGCCTTTCATATTCAAAGCATGGCGCCTATCCATTTTACCCCCTGTGACTACCTGAATGATCTGGGCGGTATTGAAACTTTCTGAACCAATTCTATAGTGTATTGTGATCTCTTCAACAGTTCTTGCAAAGCCCAGGGGGGAGAAGGCAGAACAAGGCGTCGGGAGGCCCAAAATAGCAACTCGCCAGAGGGAGTTGGAGAGAAAAAAGGCTTCCCGAGCTACACCACCACAGTACTGGACGCTTCTTCTCTCGGCGCTGTTGAGTCACTCCTTGTTGATGTTTCTCTCTAGCTGTTCAAAGTGGAGAATGCTGTGACATATTACCGCGAGGGCAGCACTACAAAGAGTCGCCTAAGAGTGGCCTGGCTGGCTGGCTGGCTGCCCGCCATTGGCTGACTTTTAACATATTGTTGACGGATGGTTGTATTTCTCTCCTGAAGGCGCGCAGTCAGATAATACACAGCAGCGAGCTCTGCACAAGCTCAACGAGGGACAGTGACTGACACATCCACACAGCATACATGGGAGAACCTACACATACTGTATGCATCGGAAGTGTGAATCAATGCTTGCACCCACACATGCGAAGATGCATACGGATGCACACAGGAAGGCAGGAAGGAAGATAAGGACACACACAGATGCTATGTTAAAGGTTAGGCTTATTCCGCTAACATTATGGGGTGTTGGCAGAATGTTGATAAGAGTGTGTGTGGTTTCTGTACTAACAACACTCTGATAGGGGAGACTGTAGTTCACCAAGAGGCATCGTCCAAAGCTTTTTAACCACATCTCCGTGCCTCCATTTCATGCTCATAAATGCACACTGGAAACAGAAATAGATCTATTATCTTCACTTTGCAAATAGCTACAAGAGTGAAGTGTTAATTACAGTGCAATAAAAAAACAGATGTGGAAGAACTCAACAGAACCCCTGGTTTGGTGTTAATGGAAATTAACTAATGTGTGCTTTGTTCTAAAAATGCATGCAGAATGGGCTGTGTCAACAAGGTAATCCATCCAATCCATCCATCCATCCATCCATCCATCCATCCATCCATCTTCAACCGCTTATCCCGTTCGGGGTCGCGGGGGGGCTGGAGCCGATCCCAGCTGGTATCGGGCGAAGTCGGGGTTCACCCTGGACAGGTCGCCAGTCCATCACAGGGCAACAAGGTAATCCACAGATTGCAAAAACTTAACCTGACCATAACTATTCAAGGTCACAGCCCAACCTCAACTATTGAAGATCAATGCCTAACCTTAACAATTTGAAGTCAATGCCTAACCTTAACCATTCGGGGTCAATGCCTAACCTTAACCATTCGGGGTCAATGCTTAACCTTAACCATTCAAGGTCAATGCCTAACCTTAACCATTCGGGGTCAATGCCTAACCTTAACCATTTGACGTCAATGCCTAACCTTAAGCATTCGGGGTCAATGCCTAACCTTAACCATTCGGGGTCAATGCCTAACCTTAACCATTCGGGGTCAATGCCTAACCTTAACCATTCAGGGGTCAATGCCTAACCTTAACCATTCAAGGTCAATGCCTAACCTTAACCATTCAAGGTCAATGCCTAACCTTAACCATTCGGGGTCAAAGCCTAACCTTAACCATTTGACGTCAATGCCTAACCTTAACTATTCAAGGTCAATGCCTAAACTTAACTATTCAAGGTCAATGCATAATCTTAACTATTCAAGAGCAATGTTGAGTCTTTATCAACTAAAGTTAATGCCTAACCGTAACCACTCCGGGTCAGTGCCTGTTCCTTAATCATTTTACGTCAATGCCTAACCTTAACCATCTCATGAGAGTTTCAGAATTTGTGGGTTGCCTTCTAAACACAACCTGCAGAATGCAAAGTCATAATTAATTGTGTACATTCAACCCTGCGTCCCAAACACCTGGTAGCTCAGCACCAATGAAAATCACACACCGGTGTGATCCGTCAAGCACTCACTTCAAAGCAACAGTCTATTTATTGTGTTATTAACAGTCCAAGCAGCTCTCTCAACAGAGAGGTAAAGGTGCTGAATTTCTTTGTAAATGTTTATGGATTGAAGAATAGAGTAATCCAGCTTTGATGGCATAACATTAATGTCTAGATGACATAATTCACACCTAAAATTTTGAAAAATGAAAGTCCATTAAGGAGATTTATGCATCCTGAATCCATAATCCAGTAGCCGCCATGCTTAACTTTTTCCCAACTTTTGTGATGGGCTGAAAATAAAAACTAGATGGAGGACAAAAATGAGACATTTTCAGTCACAGGATTTTCATCTTACAGTTATACTTTTCTCACATTTCTCACAACTGATTTTAACACTTTCAAAGCAATGGACTCTGATTTTTCTATACAGTCCAACTTCAATGGAAAATCTTGCCTCTCTTTTCAGATGAGATCACGATGGGAATCAGCATCATCTCATGTTATACCAATAGCGAAGTATGTTTATCATAAAATATGCTTTTATGCAGTTGTATCTATAATTTCTTGCTTGTTTCTGTACAATGTGCATAATCTCTGTTTTCATTGTGGAAATACTTGAACACACAGCATTTCAAAGTCACATTCAATTTTTATGTTGTATCATCTGAAATCTCTTCAGAAAATAGACAAAAATATCTGATGGCTTGCTGGAAAATTGCTAACATTGTGGTAACCCCCCGTCACAGCTGAATGCCAATTAGCAGGATTTTTCTGTCACAAAGGAGGACTTTGCAGTCATGTGGTTTGAATGTGAGTTTTCAAAGCAACACGAGACATGTGAAAGAGATCAACATTGGCCAAATCACCTGCATTCAAATTTCAAGAGCAGCATCAGTCATAAAAGAAGAAGAAAACTGTTTCTTCTCTTCCTCACAGTGGAAGCCACACCTCTTGTCTTATCCATTCACATGTTTTACTTAAGAGGCAACTACCTCCCAGTTAGACCAATCCAGTCAAGGTGAGCTAATATTACCCTGATCTGAAGCCAGTCTCTAACCAACATCCTTTATTAATCCACTTAGCTGCACCTGCAGCCATCCAGCTACTGATGCCAACATCCAACCACCAGCTCCTCCATCATCGCCAGCATCAAGATTCCACGCAGAGCCATAATGACGGCGGCCGAGCTAGATCTCATCTCCAAGTTCATCCCTATAATCAGGCCCTCATCGGCAGTCACTATATAAAGAAATAAGTCACTCTTTTCACAGCCGTATGACCAACCTTTGTGTTTTGTGTGTAGCATTGCACACCATGATGACTTATTGACAGGTGAGCAGAATAAAAAACATATATGTCCTTTATTAAAGGTATCCTATGGAGTTTTTGACCACTTGTAGCGTGATGGAGCGATATTTTTATGAATGGGCCCATGTTTTGTTCGTGCACATACGTGCAAAGTGGCTCACATTCTCACCGCTATTCCATTTCCTGTCCTGGGCAGTTAATGAAGGTAACCTGAACCGACGCACCTTCATACAATAGTCTGTATGATATCTAATGAAAAATTAGTCCTCATTTTTTGTGCGTTTTCCCACGAATGTCAAGCAACATGTGACGCATGTGTCAATTCCCACTTGTTACAAGCATTCATGCATACGTCTTTTCAAAAATAAACTTGTGTCTTCACTGGGAACAATTTGGTTAGGTTTGGGCAACAAAACTACTTAGGTTTTGGAAAGGATTGTGGTTCGGGTTCAAATAACTCTGGATGTGATGTAACATAAATGTGGAAGTTACATGTCAAACAAATCAGCGTTGACTTCTGGTTTCACACAGGCTACCAACATCAGTCTCCTGTGCAGTGGTTGTCGCTCTTTATACTTCCTGGTTTACAATTATGTGGATTACATATGAATAGATTTTGTGGGATATATACAACTCACACATCACTTTTCGTAGGAATAGCTACAAACAATGCAAGACACTGACCATCATGGGTTGCAATATTTCAACTTCAGATGCACTAAACGTTCTTAGCCATCCAAATCTTTTCTTATGCAGGTTTTGCTAAATGTTTGTCTATTATTAACATAGTCAACCTCCTAAACACTATATAAGTACAAGTGGTATACAGTGTCAAATACTCTGGCACATGCCCGAGAATTGAAGAGATGCCACTAAAAAAGGCTGTAAGAAGAAAAACTTCAGCAGTAGTGAAACTAAGGTACTGTTAACTAAGCTTAAACATGATGAATGTGATTTTCCAGAGCATAAACCTAGAGCATAGAGCATAGAGCAAGAGCATAAAAGAGAAAAGCAAAAACAAGAAAACATTGGTGAATCCTAGAAATCAATGGGTACTATCAAAATAAGAACAAATCATGGATATGGACAAAAGTAAGAGGAAATGTGTTCGTAAATCGCTTCCTGCATGAGGCCCAATGTGTTACACAACATACCTTTTTTGTGGACACAAAAACCCCACGGGGTACCTTTAACCACTGTGATCAGTTTTAGCTTCTCAGTCAGAGCAAACTGTGTGTACTCCCTGTATGTGTGAATAAAATGGTACCAGTACCAAGTCTCCTGCTAAGTTGTAAAAAATGTTCTCTACTATTTAATATACTAACACTTGTAATGTGAAGCATTAGCCATTTTGCCATCCAGTCATTACATAACATTTTCATTAGATGTTTAAAATGCAAAAGATTCAGTCAGAAAATGACTTTTTGGTACAAAAAAAAGAGAATATGTAACCTCTTATCAGGTTGTTTTAATTTTGTGTTATCGCTCATTGCGTGGGAGTGTGATTCGCTTTTTTCTAATAACATCTCGTTCTCAAAACACATCGTTTTTGGCGATGAGGTCTTTGTAACGGCGTCGAGTGCTTTCCCTAGCATCACTTTGGACCACTCATCCACTCAAGAGCGAGATCGATGCTACACGCAGCAATGATGATGATTTTCAGTGATGACTGTATAGCCTTGATCTTCATGGTTCGGATAGTAAACACTGCCTCAGAATCGCCTGCGAGCTCAGCTCCACATTTGAATGTGGTTATTCCGAAGTCCTCGGGACACATGCCGAGTTGTTATTGTTATTTCTTGTTTGATGCAGTAGATTCAGACTGGCTTTTGCATATCAGGCTGTGGAGAAAGAACCATATGCTGAATGCGAGTGTTTGGAGGTTTTGATTTTTTTAATTGCCTTAAGGGTTGATTCAAAATTTCCAATAAGAGAGAACTATCAGTGTCACTGTGTTTCATTTATTTTGACATGCACACACAAAAAATCACTAATTAATCAACCAAATGGGTTTACTACTTTACTTTAACCACTGTAGTATAATATGATATGGCTGCAAACTGTTATCATCTACTTTTTAAACTTACATGTAACTCTTTGCTACTGATTGTTTTGCAGTTTTAATATCATATGGACATCATTTTGCTATACATTTGTGACCATTTTAAAGGTGCAGTGTGTTGGATACGCAGCATCTAGCAGTGACATTGCAGGTTGCAACCAACTGAAACTTCTCTTGTCTGCCATGCATGAATGGCTCGATCAGCCAGTGTTTGGTTTGTCCATTCTGGGCGACTGTAGAAACATGGTGGCTGGCTCTATGAAGACGATCTGCTTCGTATGTAGATATATATGGCTCATACTAAGGTAATAAAAACACAATTCTTATTTGCAAGGCATTATACACTAACTTTAAAAAAATCTGCCCCTTTACATGCTACACCCTGTTGCTTTAAGGTGTTACTGGGTCAGAATAACCATATTTTAGTTTGGGTAAATAACCCTACAATATATAAAAAAATCTAAAAATAACACTGACTTTTGGTCAAAATTGGTCTGGGTAAAGCGCTACGTTGTCTCAAACTGTATTAACCCAGTGGTTTTTGGTGTGAACCTTGTTCCTCAGGAACCATACGTTTTAGTATGTTCTAATGGAGTTAAATGACATAACATATGCTGAAGAAAATATACTTATATTTATCATTCTCAGGGAATTTTTAGCTCCTTATGATGGAAATATCCTATTTTGACTTGTGATAATTAAAACCGCCTCACTCAGGGTCGGCTTAAAGCATAGGTCATATACTGTAGGTGACCGCCAAGGGCACCACCTCCTGGGGTGGCGCTGGTCGCTGTGCCATGTGTAACAGGGTCATTTTGTGCCCTATATCTATCTTGATTTTTATATGTACACAAAATTGATCTGGTTACAGTTTATCTAAACTCAAACAATTCTTCCTCTGTGGTCCCTACTATAAATCCCCTTGCTCTTTTGTACAGTTATCCTGTGGGAGACGTGGGTGTGATTTCTTTTGGCTGATTTATTATCCTTATTCATCCCATGATTCATACTATTTTGTTTATATTTTTGTTTTCCACAGTGTTATATTGTCTATACCAACCTGTCAATATATTGATTTCAATGAACTGGCATTTAAAAACAGCTGTGTATGAGTAAATACTGCAGTCCTAAAGTTATGGCGATGGAGCTGGAGCAGACCATAGATTTAACACTGGAGGCTCTGTTTCCTTATGTGTTTATCAGAGAATAAGCAGAGGCCAACCATAAAGAGATCCTGGTGTCCTCTGGTTAAACATGTGCATCACAGCAGCCTGAGTATGGGTCAGGACATAAGATCGCTAGTTGGTCAGATGTCAAGAGGTGCAGCTATCTAGTATTTTCGCATTTTATTTCTTCATAATGAAAAGGTCCAAGCCTCGAGGTGCAGACGGAGAAAAGAAGAGGAGGAAAAGAAAGACTAATACTTAGGAATTTCGCTTGGGGCACCAAAAGGGCAAGAGCCGACCCTTTTCTCACTCCATGCATGTACAGCTTCTGAGTCATATCTAAGAAAACATACCTTCCCTATGATTAACTATATACCCTCCCTATAATCAAGCATTGTTTTGTCTTATTATTATATAGGTTTATTTTGAGAGAATCCAGTCAACTAAGTGATAAAAATGCACATCCAGGCTTACCTATACATCATAAATGTATTTACCTTCTATCTGCTGTACTTCCACGGGGCTGCATGTACAGTCTTCTGAGGGGGTTTGATTTTAATGGGACGATAGAGGGCGCTAGTAAGCAAGGATACAGCCACTGTTGGAATTCAGACATTAGTCTGAGAAAGATGCAGCTGCTGAAACTGGCTGCCTCTTGTCCTCTCCCACTCTGCCCCTCACTCCTTCATTCACTGTATATCATGAGACGCCACACTGTCCTTATACTGTATATACTAAAACAGCAGAGCATTCCCAATTCCAAGTTAGAGGAGGGTATCCTCACGCACGAGCATTAAAGCACAAGTTTCTTCTGTTTTGCACTTAACACAGCAGTGCAAATGCGCATATGTACCATAGGAGCAAAAAAATGTGCTCACCTTACACAGCGCGCCCTTGGGGAGGATTTATGCATGACTGTGGCCGTCAGCGTCTCATGGATGTTTGCTCAACACACAAGTACTTAGACTGGCAGCTGTGTAGGACACACACGGCGCACACTAATCTTACACATGGAGTTGGGTTTGCGCAGTGGCCGGTCGTCTGAGGGGACACACGGGAGGGATTCCCGTCTTTCTTCCCTTCTTTTTACGCAAGCTAATTCACAGCCACTGTCTCGGATTCTTGGATGCTGAGTGGACTCAACAGCACGCGGGGCGAAAGACACGGAGCGCGCTGTATGCGCCGGAGGAGAGCACAGCCACTAGCGACCACACGCATTCATATTAGTAACCACGGGGAAACCACAGCAGTGCGCACACAGCCAGTCTGCCAGCCAGCCCTGTCCCGTCTCACCTGTCCTGAAGCGGACGACTCAGCCGCTGCAGGACAGGCGACAGGAGATTTGGAACTATCTCATATCATAATAAAAACATAACTTGTGTTGTCAACCTAAGAGTGCGTAAAAGTTATGCTTCTTGGCAAGGGATCTCTTGCGGCAAAGCCAATCCCCGCATCGCTACCACTACAAAATGAAAGAAATGACATTACCCAATGTTCATTATAATGTCAAATACATTAAAATAGTATTCTTTATCGGATGTCTCGACATATCGCCTACAGGAGCACACATGTGAAGCATCCGAACTGTGCTCACAAAGTGCCGAGAAAATATCGATAAAAACGATTATTATTAAGGCATCTCCCTCCTCTGCACCCCCCCCCCCCCCCCTTTTTTTTCTTCGTCAAATATTGTCTGCTGGTGTCTGGACCAGGCGATCCAGACCAAGTCCGACCCTGTTTACGTGCGCGCTGCTGGGGGAGAGGAAACCGGTAGGGAGGTGGAGAGAAAGAGAGAGGGAGGGAGAGAGGTGGAGAGAGAGAGAGACTGCAATATCATTTGTGAATCCCTCTCAGAGTGCTGCAGATAGGGGCTGCCAACACATGCGGCGCGTCTGCAGGTGAGGGAACAGGCTGAATGTGCTGGACACACTGAGGAATTCAACCCAACGTGTCCTGAAAAAAACTGCGTCGGATATACGCTCTTAATTGTTTTGATTTTCCGTCCACATACAACCTTTGCATTGTGGAGTTGGAGAGAGAACTGTACTATCTGCAAGTGACTTGGAGGAAGAGAGCAGCAACCGGACAGGTAATTTTGCTTCATATTCACATCCCCGAGATCGGAGAGTTGACGGGCTCCGCGCCGTGTGATTAGTTTGGAAACTGCGCGGGCATTTAAATGATCCTCGGTGGACATATCGTCGGACTGAGGAATATTGCAGCCTCACCCAAAAAAGAGGAGATTCTAACCACAGACTGAGTAAAAACGGCGGCATATGGACTGCACTTTCCGCTGCTGATATGATGCTCGGACTATAAGATTTTTTGGCTTTTACGCGCATGAAATTCAAATATCTGTGGGAGCGCACGGAGGCGAGTTTTTGATATCATTGCGCCTTTTTTCACTAAAATAAGGAAACTAACATCCAGTGCTGGAGGAGGAAAAGCACAGAGCAGACAGAGAGCCCGTGCACTTGCTGCTTTGCACTGCAGCAGGAGCGATGTAGGAAGTCGTCCGGAGGATGAAGTCTCGCGCATCCCGCAGCAGAGGGCTTTGCTCTTTATGAAAACCATATTTTCTGCCATACTTGGACTCTCCAGCGGTGATTAAATTATTTCTTTCTTTTGGTCATTTTTTTCAAATCTAAGTGGACATTTTTTTCCAGGGGAGAACAATGAGGACTACTGGTGCAGTGGACTATTTGTACTATTGCATGCTCATCCTGCAGCTCGTGCATCAGCCCGCTGCCAAGCAAGTGCTCCGGTACCGCTTGGCCGAGGAGGGACCCGCCGATGTCAGGGTGGGGAACGTAGCCGGCGACCTGGGCATCGTCGCCGGGTCCGGTGAGGTGACATTCACGCTGGAGTCAGGCTCAGATTTTTTCAAAATAGACAACATAACAGGTGAGCTCACCACTAACGAGAGGCGCATAGACCGCGAGAAATTGCAGCAGTGCCAGATGATATTTGATGAGAATGAGTGTTTTATAGATTTTGAAGTGTCAGTGATAGGGCCAGCCCAAAGCTGGGTCGACCTATTTGAGGGGAAAGTCATCATATTAGATATCAATGACAACACCCCGTCTTTCCCTTCCCCTGTCCTGACACTGTCTGTGGAGGAGAACAGACCCATTGGAACCCTTTATCTGCTGCCCACCGCCACAGACAGAGATTTTGGCAGAAATGGAATAGAGCGATATGAGCTCATCCAGGACAATGGGGAGAACTCAAGGCGCTTGGGCTCTTCTGGAGATTCATTCTCGGGGAAGAGGAGATTTGAGGAAGGGGCGAGCAGGAGCAGCGTCTTTGAACTGCAAGTTGCTGACACCACTGATGGAGAGAAGCAGCCTCAGCTCATCATTAAAGGGGCCCTTGATAGGGAACAGAGGGACTCCTATGAGCTCACACTGCGCGTGAGGGATGGAGGAGATCCCCCTCGCTCCTCCCAGGCCATTCTGAGGGTGATGATCACTGATGTGAATGACAACAGCCCTCGTTTTGAGAAGAGCGTGTATGAAGCTGACCTGCCAGAAAACAGCTCCCCTGGCGCCCCCATACTGCAGCTGAAAGCGGCTGATGCAGACGTGGGGGTTAATGGTCAAATAGAGTACGTGTTCGGGGCGGCCACAGAGTCAGTGAGGAGGCTGCTGAGGTTGGATGAGAGCACAGGGTGGCTGAGTGTGTTGCACCGCATTGACCGTGAAGAAGTGAGCCAACTGAGGTTCACAGTAATGGCCCGTGACCGAGGCCAGCCACCCAAAATGGACAAGGCCACTGTGGTGTTAAACATCAAGGATGAGAACGACAATGTCCCTGCTATTGAGATAAGGAAAATTGGACGCATTTTCTTAAAAGATGGCATAGCCAACGTGGCTGAGGATGTGGTGGTGGACACACCCATTGCCTTGGTTCAGGTGTCGGACCGCGACCAGGGGGAGAACGGCATTGTGACATGCACAGTAGTGGGGGATGTTCCCTTTCAGCTCAAACCGGCCAGTGAGATGGAGGGTGAGCAGAATAAAAAGAAATATTTCCTGCACACGTCTGCACCGCTGGACTATGAGGCCACACAGGAATACAATGTGGTCATAGTGGCAGTGGACTCTGGAAGCCCCAGTCTGGCGAGTAACAACTCTCTTATCGTTAAAGTGGGCGACACCAACGACAACCCTCCTATCTTCAGCCAGAATGTAGTAGAGGTGTCGTTTCCAGAAAACAATGCCCCCGGCGAGAGGGTGACAACAGTGGCAGCCATTGACGCAGATAGTGGGAAGAATGCTGAAATAGCCTATTCCCTTGACTCATCAGTAAATGGGATTTTCTCTATCGATGCAGACAGTGGAGACATCCGAGTAAACACCATTCTGGATAGAGAGCAAACGGAGCGCTACGAATTCAAAGTGATAGCCAAAGATAAAGGTGGAAACACTCTACAAGGCTCTGCAACGGTGGTTGTCCTGGTGGCTGACAAGAATGACAACGAACCAAAGTTCATGCAGGATGTGTTCACTTTCTACGTCAAGGAGAACCTCGAGCCAAATAGCCCGGTCGGCATGGTGACGGTCATTGATGCAGATAAAGGCCAAAATGCAGAGATGAGTCTTTTCATCGAGGAAGAAGACGACATCTTTTCTATCGAGAATGACACTGGGACTATTTTTTCCACCCTGTCTTTCGACAGAGAGCAGAAAACGACATACACGTTTCGTGTCAAGGCTGTGGATGGCGGCGACCCTCCCAGATCTGCCACCGCCACGGTTTCTCTCTTTGTCATGGATGAAAATGACAACGCACCAACTGTCACTTTCCCAATAAACAGCTCCTACACCCTCCTTCCCCCCTCCAGTAACATCAGAACAGTTGTAAGAACTGTCATAGCCACTGATACAGACACCGGCATCAACGCTGACTTGAACTACAGCATCATTGGGGGGAACCCCTTCAAGCTGTTTGAGATCGATGGGGGCACTGGGGTCATTTCACTGGTGGGGAAGTTGGAGCAGAAGCACTACGGCCTCCACAGACTGGTGGTCCAGGTGAACGACAGTGGCCAGCCTTCACAGAGCACCACCACGCTAGTTCATGTGTATGTCAATGAGACACTTTCCAATTCCACAGTTGTGGACACCCAGGTGGCTAAGAGCCTGAGCACATCCCTCAACACCAACATTGCTGGTGACCCCAACTATGATCTAAGCAAACAGCGGCTAAGCATTGTAATCGGAGTAGTTTCGGGCATCATGACAGTCATCCTCATTATTCTGGTTGTCGTCATGGCCCGTTACTGCCGTCCCAAGAACAAGAATGGCTACGAGGCTGGCAAGAAGGATCATGAAGACTTCTTCACACCGCAGCAGCATGACAAGTCCAAGAAGCCCAAGAAAGATAAGAAGAAGCAGAAGTCCAAACAGCCACTCTACAGCAGTATCGTCACCGTAGAGGCCTCCAAACCCAACGGGCAGCGCTACGACGGCGTCAACGAGAAGCTGTCGGACAGTCCCGGCATGGGCCGCTACCGTTCGGTCAACGGAGGGCCGGGAAGCCCTGATCTGGCCCGGCACTACAAGTCCAGTTCACCACTTCCTACTGTCCAGCTTCACCCGCAGTCGCCGACAGCTGGAAAAAAGCACCAGGCAGTTCAGGACCTGCCCCCTGCCAACACCTTTGTTGGCACCGGAGATAACATATCCCTTGGATCTGACCACTGCTCTGAATACAGCAGTCAAACTATCAACAAGTACAACAAACAGGTAAGAAGACACGTCTCCATGTTCCTTTTTTTTCTCCCCCTCCACCACTCTTAAATGTCTTCTGTTTCTTCCTCTTAGCGTTCTCTCCACCATAATGCTTTCTGACAGGGCTAGTCTCAGTAGTCTTGTTGCTTTTATGGTGCTAATGTGTGTCAAGTTAGCGGCATTGATCTGTTTTGGTTTGGAGTGCCATTCACATGTGATATTGAAAGGGAAGAGAATGGTTTAGATTAGTTTAGGGAAGTGTGTGTGTGGGGGGATTGTTACCTCGACCAAATGCGTTCCAACTTTTTCCCCCTTTTATCACGGCATGTGTTGAAGCTGCCTTTTCCGTCTGCGGTGTCACATCTGCTAACCTTAGCAACTATTTGTCGGAGTGTTGTAGACAGCTCACATAAGGGATTGGTTTGCAGTTATTTTATCCCAGAGGGGAGCGTGCCAGGGTCTGGCTACACTCCCCCCTTAGTCATGTCAAGCCCTGCCCTGCCCCTCTGTCTGTGACAAGGCCGCCTTGTGAAAGACAGAGAAAAAACAAAAGAGAGAAAGGTAGATGTGGAGCGAATGCAGCACAAACATGGCTTTGTGAGTCAGTTTTACAGTCACGGCTTGAGTATGAACATCTGGCCAGGAAGCCATATTAACATTCCTGTGCACTTCGGGGTCTGCATCAATTCATTGACCTAGCAGCGAAATTGGACGTTTTTATATCACCTCCCATATTGTGCCTCGTCTCCTTTTACTCCCTTTATCCGTTTCCTCGTATATAAATGTCTACCATCTTCTACCTGCTTTCCCTCCACTCTCCTCCACCCTCCAGCTTCTTGTTTTTGCTTTTCCTTCGTCCCTGTAACTCTTCCATTTGCAGTGCTGGGAAAAAAAAAGGTGTGGGTGGCATGATGTGATATTTAAATGTGAGCTTTTATCAGTTCAGTCTTTATATATATTTTTGTGCCTGTTTTTCCCGCTGTGATGTGCAACAACAGCAAGAAGCAAAGTTAATACATAATGAAGTCAGCTGATTTGCGTTTTAAGGGAAAAGAACACTATTGTTTTATGTGCTTTCCGTGGCAGTCTAATGAATTATTGATCTTTCTTTTACCTGGTGTCAGCACTACACTTTTAGAAATCTGGAGTGCTGTTTTCTCTCAGCTGGATTGTTGCCTTTTTCCCTCCATTTTCTGTTTTTGATTTCCTCTTTCTTTTTATCTCGAGGAATCTCTCTCTTCAATGCCCACTGTCACCCCTCAAATTCTCCTTCGGCCCTGCGTAGTACATCCTTGCATATCCTGTGTTTTCCTTTTTCTCTCCGTTTTTTCAGCCTTCGCCACATCATACCCTTTACAATGGTCCTCTCCGCCTTTTTTTCTTGCAGTGGTTTCTTTTTAAATCACCACTCTCATCTCTCTATATCCCTCTCCCCCTCCCTCTTGCTGTTACTCTCCTCAAATTATTTCACTCCCCTTTTTACTTCCTCTTCTCTTCTCTCTGCTCTGTCTCTAACAGCTTCTAATATGGTGTATTCACTGAGCTGCTTCCCAGAGTGTGAGGAGTGCTGTTGCTTTCGGATGTCTCCTGCATAATTAAAAGGGCACTCTATTTGCTGCTGCGGCAGCAGCATGTATTGTGTGTCACTATGCTCCACTTATATAATTATTTATTTACTCTCTACATTAATGCTGTGGTAACTTTTATGGACTGTGCATTTGTTAGAAGGCAGTGTCATGGGAAAAGCCATTGTGCACAGAGTATTTTCCTGATTCTTGGCCATTTAAATTGTAATAGTGAAGCAAGTGTTTACTGGTCTACCGGGCAATGTCATCTATGTGTATTGTGGCCTGTTAGGTGTTTAGTATACAATAGCTAGCAGGTATTCAAAGTGCCTTTTATATCCCACGGGCTCAGTAAATACTCACTGTTGATGCATTATGTTGATGTGAATAAAAGGGGTGAAATTTAATGGCCGCACAAGAGAGCTAATTGAGGAGAAGGTGTGTGTTTGTGTGCTTCAATTATGTGGCATTAAACAACCACCTCTGTGTAAGAGTAAAGCAGTGAAGCGGTCATGCTCTTGATTTCAGCGACGGCGAGAAATATTCCGCCGTCACATAAGTGCCACTACAGCTTAAAGACATAATAAAACACTCAAGGGCACTCATGTTCCCCAGTTAAAGGAACAATTTGTGCAAAATCTGGATTAGTGGTAGAACCAGTGACATTATATGTTTATTAAATATTTAGTTTAGTTTAGTTTTACCTTGTTGAGGTTTATTCATATTAGAGAGGTTATATTTAAATGTGTTTTTATGACATGTGGCCACAAATGAGGATGTGTATGGTTAAGATTAATGATAAGGAAGGTTTTCATTGTGTGCACATACACTCCCTCGCCCACAAACCCTTCCCTTTCACCACTCCCTCTCTTTTTGTCCGTCTGTGGGAAGAGATAGAGACAGGCACAAGAAAGACGGCCCTGTTAGCGGTGTAGAGAATGGCCCCTACTGTTTCACAAGGGACTCGGGGGGTCGGGTGGAAAGAAGAGACAGAGAGAGCGAGAGAGAGAGAGAGAAAGACCGGGAGGGAGAGAATAGTGCTGACCATTGACTGTAATCTCTTGAGGTATCGGGTTCCATCTTTCTCTCTCTACTCGCCTACCCAATCTTACAATAACTGCTCAGGCAACCTGCACGGGCAGGTAACCAGGCAACTGAGGGAGTTAATCGGCGAGGCGAGCCTTTCCTTTTGGCCCATCAGACATTTAAACAGTCATTAAGCTGATCTAGCAGTGAGGGAGAAGCCCTGTTGAGGCTTGATCAGGAGGGGCATCAGACTTGACATTTCATCTCTTCCTCTAACTCCATTGATCCCGACTTCTTCATATTTCTTCCTGTTTTCCACTGGCTACATTACACTTGCTCCGTAGTCCAATCCTTACGTCTGAAGGCTGATGAGTAGTGCGTGCACTTAACAGAACACTTAACTGTATTACATTTGGCAGTAGCTTCTGTTGCATCCAGTGCCAGAAAATAATACTGTCCGACCGTAATGTAGTGAGGAATGAAATCACTTAGCCGCCGAATTAGCACGAGCCATCAGCTTTTGTTTTATCGTTGCACTTCAAAGCGCCACTCGTTGCCCAGGTGGATCACTTTTAATCAGTGGTGAGCCACAGCAGCTTGTATTCTGTGCTCTCGCGGCATTAGCCCCTCAGGGCAAGCAGAGCACCGGTCCACGCTCTTATAGCAGGCTATCCTGCCTCGGGGCTGATGCAGCAGGCTGAGCTGGCCAGCTGTTCCTCCCGCGTTATTGTACCCGCGACCTCTCCAGCGCGAGCCGAATACAAGCCGAGAAGCATCTGATTTGCATAGGGCAAATCCTCGACCCGGCCAAACAATATCACCATGCAAATGGAGGTCACCTGGTTGGCGTTTGTAGCCAAAACATAGATTACCCTTCAGGGCTCCAGGCACATCAGGAAACCAATATGGAAATGCAGTACTTTACCTCTCTGGCCTCATTTGTTTTAACCTACAAAATGTAGCTGCGTAAACACCTACACGAAGCCACAACTGACCTAATTGAAACATGCAGGTGTCTTCAGTTTTATAGGAACACTTGCGCACAGGATTAAGCAATCATGCCTGAACCTCTGTGTGTTTTCTTCAGCAGTCATCACCACTTAATTCCCCCGATGGCGTGATTTGATCTGTGAAACTGTTGTTGCCACTCGCTGAGCTCAATAAGGTAATTACTTGATAAGAGGTTCCACGGGAGCTTTAACAATGTTTGGTCATCCCCCACCCTTAACGGCTGCTGAAACAGGTCAGCTTATTTTCTCGGAGAAAGCAGAGAAAGTAGTAACTTTCCTTAATTAGAATTAAAGCTGCAGTTGGTAACCTTGAGCAAATATGATAAAAAGTTGTTTTATATGTCACTATATCCTGACAGTAGTGCATGAGACAGATAATTTGTCAAAAAAAAAGAAACACATTCACCCTCTTGATGGCATTTGCAAGATTTCAGTGAGCCCAAAGGAAAACAACCAATCAGAGCCGAGCAGCCTCTAAAGCAGCTGCCAATCACTGCTATTTCTCACCTCAGATGTTTTCAGAAACATATTTTAATGTCCTGTGTGGGCGGACCTTGGTTTTCAACATTTCAGCCGGGTTGCAAACTTTCCCGTTTTACAGCTAAACAGTACACTAAAATATGTTTCTGAAAGCTAGTAGTAGCAAAGTTAACACAATAATAAACGCGTTAGTGTGAATTCACTTTAACGCCACTAATTTCTTTGACGCATTGACGCAATCAATCTTTCGGAGGTTGGAGGGGCCTCAGTTTTAAAGTTAGAGGCCTTGATGGGGGCACTGTGGTCTTTTCACTGGTGGGCCTTGACCTCTGACCTCAAAATATGTGAATGTAAATGGGTTCTATGGGTACCCACGAGTCTCCCCTTTACAGACATGCCCACTTTATGATAATCACAGCACCCTTACAGCTGTTGTTGCCTGTTGGGTTTGAGTTTGCCCACTCACATGTTCATAAACTTTTTAATAATTTCCATTTAAGGTACATTTTGAACAGGTAAAAAAATGTGTGATTCATTTGCAATTAATCGCAATTAACTATTTTAATCCAGTGACAGACCTACTGAAAACATTTGAAGCAACAAATGGGCATTACAGTAACATAATCTATACTCATTATCATGCCACCGTTTGATTGTTTATAGCCTAACGTTAGCGTTTTACTTCTGGCGATTGCATTCACACGTCAAAATCATGAAAGTGGTTATTATTATTATTATTATCTTGCTGAACAAAACGTGTTAGTATCATTAATATTTGTTTGTTACAGAGTTTATTTTCTGCAATAATCCAAAACCCGATGGAAAAATCCCATTGGCTTTTTGTCAAGGGAACCTAGGGGGAAGCTCACTTCCTGTTTAGACTAGAACATTTTATAAAAACATATTTTTATCATATTTGTTCAAAGTTACTGACTGCAGCTTTAGATTTGACTTTCTAGGAGAGTAAAGGTGTGGAAACAACTGCTCATTATTACACTAGAGGAAGAACATATGAAAACAGTTTTTATAGCAACTTCATGCATATGGGATAAGGTGCCGAAGGTGAGATAAAACACAATCTGGAAATCTTGCATTTAGTAAGAAATAAGATTATGTGCAATGAGCTGGTTTGTTTATTGCCACATTATTATTAGCGTCTGCCCTTTTGTGCAGCGCTGCATACCACCGACTGTGGCTAATTTTATCAAAATTGTTTTGGATCTATTACGGCTTAATTCAATCTACGGCTGCTCGGGCTTTTGTTGTTTATGTTCTGAAGGAAAATGGAAGGAGTAAAGAGTGCACAGTAATACTCGTGAAATTGCAGCGGGCAGCATTTTCTGGTATAATTTGGTTTGGTGATTTGAATGCATTCGCTCTAAGGCAATTACTAATCTAAGGATTAGACTTACCTGATACGCCGGCAGGAATGGTGGGGACAGGGAAAGGAAGTCAGAGGCAGATTGCTATAGCTGGCTGCTGCTATATTACTCTGCATAATACGTTAATACTGACACTTCCTGTTTCTAGAGGGGAACCCATGAAAAGTGTTGCTTCGTTTCTATTTCTTTGTCTCTGCATACAGTAGATGAGCCAGTGAGCTCAGTTGTCGTCGTGTGAAAATAAATACTCATGATTGAAGGAGCCCCAACTCATTCGCCAACATTTGTCATGATAAGACGCCAGAATACAGAGAAAAGGGTGGTGGTGGGAGGGGGGCGGACAGACAAGAAATTTAAGCCGCATGCCACCTTGATTGCTCTCCACGCCGCTGATTGTAAGTGGCAGTGTCAGGGATGCCACCTTCTTCTCGCCGCTTCTTTCAATTTGATGTCATCGAAAATGGAATTTCATTTCATACTCGGCAGCGATCGCATTAGATAGGGCTCGCCAGGGTAAAGCCGATTCATTTCTGCCGATTTGCCTTTCCTGTGCCACTATCAATCATCGCACACACTCGCCGTTTGCAGACTTGTTTTTCACTGCATGTTGTTAGGAGGAGTTTGTACAGTGAATTGACTTTTACAAGGCTCCCAAGGTCTATGATACGCCATGCTAGCCGTGTTGTTTCCTCTATAGCTGTCCTCTTGTATCGACTGCTGAAAGTTCGAACCAACCAAATGAGAACATCGCTTAGCTTCACTGCCGTGCAGCCGCGGGGAATAGCTCTCTGTCGGTGAGCTGGATCACAACACGGATCAGACTTGAGGCTTGTTGTTTGTGAGACTAATGGGCAAAACAGGATTTTGTTTACTGTGACACAGCACCTCATCAAAATTGCAAAAATGTCAGCCCTGTAATGATGCGATTTTTCTTTTGCTGTTGTTTTGCCGAAAAGGTCACTGGCCGTTTGTTCGCTTGATGTTAATTCAAAACAGGTTGATTTTTTTTGCTGAATCTTCGTTGAGCAAAGTTTCGGTTGATGTCGTCTTCTCTTTCTCTCTCCCTCTCTGTCCATCCTTCACTGTGGAGGCAATGAATCACATGAATCACTCCCTGTCAGTGTTTCTCTCCTGGGTTCGGGGTGTCAAGGGAACTTGGAGCGGGGTCCGTGGCCCACCTGTCAGGGAGTGGGGGGCGGCGATTTAAACCCCCATCCAGCATCCAGCCATGTTGTCCCACACGGCCTTCGTGAAAATGAGAATAAGATCCGTGAAAGCCATACACGTTGATCCATGATTTACCCCCAAGTGCCACCTTTTTGCAACTGTAGACTGTAGAAGACACTTTAGCCGACATGTTGTCACAGACGGTCAGAGACAAGATGCTTGACTTATTAAGGAGATGTGTTGACGGGAAAAGTTAACAAGTTCAACAGAGTAATTGAAGCGTATTTAATAGGTACAACCTTCACCCTGGGTTCAGGTTCACATTGACAGACATGCACCTGTTCTGCCTCTCCCCCAACGTTGACCTTCCTCTTTTGTATCGAGAAAGCGCTGAAATATTAACATGTGCTGAGACCTCCTGACTGCATTAGACACATTAAGAATTGTCCAGGTTAAATAATGCATCCCAAAGCTTGTACAAAAGAATATAGCGTTTTATTAACAGGCTGCAGTCATACATATTTGCTAAGCAGCATGAGTATAATGGATATGACTTGACTCTGGGAAGGGGGAGGAAATAGGACAGCTTGACTGCTTCTATTAGCCCTGTTTTGGTGTGGCTCCCACCAGGCGGCCCCCCCAAATGAGATTATGTGTGTATGAAACAGGAGGTAGAGCACTCACCGACCATCCATCAAAGCCTGGGGGGACCCGTGTGAAAGTTTGTGCATGTGTACTCGGCGGGTACGCTCGCTGTGAGGACGCGTGTGTGAGGGTGTGATAAAGTGTGTACAGTATGGATGTGTGTTTGTGTATCCTGAGATGAGAGCAACCGGGGGGGGGGGGGGCTCCGCTGCTCAGCCTCTCCATCATCCTGCACGCTGGGCACACGCACGGCGACATGCCTGAGAGGGTTTCAATATCCTCTGTGTGTGTGTGCTGCTGTGTTTACCGAAGGAATGCAGTTCATTATATTTGTCTGGTTATTACATATACTCTCTACACACATGCGTACAGAGGCAGATGGAGCCCGAAGGCAAGAGCAATCCTCAAGCTGGAGTAGCGGATGATGCGACTCTCGGTAACCGTGAGTGCCCGCGAGCAAGGCACCGGGAGCTCCTTTGCCCCCAGTCGAGCTTTTTATTGGACACTACTGCTGTGACTAATAATGTGTGTTTAAACCAGCCGTATTAAACTCTGCAGAAAAAAAAAGCTGAAATATTCATTAGCGGGAGAAGCCCCTGTATTGACGAGGCCCTACCTGGCAGAGAGCAGGCTATTATCCGGGCCCGATAACTCTTGTCAGGGGCTGGAAGAGTCCGCCTGCCTGCCTGCTGACGAATGAAGGTCACGGGGCAGCTGGAGTTACGAGCGGCCTCGCTAGGTAGCTGCTATCAAATCAAATGAAATATGAAGTCCAGCTAGCATTTTGGGATAATGCTAACTTTTCTCTTTCTTGATGTGGACTTTGCTCTGCTCACTGCTTCGCCATGCAGAGATGTAGGATTACTTTGGAATGTGAATGAGGTTTCAGCTTTGGTATACTAGTTTGTGATCACCATTAGGAAGATGATGGCAGTACACAGACTTTCTATGCAACATCGATAATAACGTCTTCCGTATTTTTGTCCCTCTTTCACCTGCTACTTAGTTAAAGGTGTTACATTGATACTTGTATATAGCACCACCTGCTATGTTTTTTGTATTTGCTATGTAAAGGTATAGAGGAGTGATATCTACCTGAGCAGAGAATGAAGTCACTCTCCCTCTGTGTGTGTTGTAATCTGAGCTTCTCTGTGCTTTGTTGACATAGTCGCGAGTGCCTTTTAGCGCCTGTTTGTGCATGTGAACGTGTCCCACCGGCTAGCTCATGGCCGCCGCTCTGCACTACTTTCATACTGGCGGTTAAAGCTGATAACGGCATCCTGACCGTCGGCGCCGTTGCGGAAGCATAGCACCCACCGCTTCCCCGACAGGTTAACACTGTTAGCTCTGTTGGCAGTGTGTTTTCACCGTTAGTGCTGATAGCACTGTTAGCTGTGAGCTGATTTAGCTGTCACCATGTTGAGAGCCATGCAGAAGCAATAGTAATGCTCCAAATCTCATATTTAACACCTTTAATGTTACCTTGCAAGGCAGCTGGATGTATAATGGGTCAGGCTTTTCAAGTGATGCGTTTGTGTCTGGCTAGCCGGACTATGGACCAGCTAGCGTCCTGTGAGGATTTAGGTAGCTTTGGGCGTAGCTTAGGTGACCGTAGTGTCATGGTTCCTTCAAATGTGGTCGTGTTTATGAACAGAGCCCACTTGAACGCCCCCTTTTGCGGTATTCACAACCTTGTAAGTGGAAAGTTTCAGTCAGAAATGGCGGAGGCCGTGAGAGTAAATTTTTTGGTGCATAATAACTTAATATATTGTAATTTTAATTGGATATTGTTTTTCTTCATAATTTTATTGTCTGAGGAAAATGTTGACATTCCCTAACGTCAGTATGCCTTTGCATTTACTGCCTTACTTTGTAGCTTGCTAAATTGTTAGCTGGACGATGACAGTCACGTTAGCTTAATGTTAGCCAAACATATTGTGTACACAACTTCCCATGTTGTAAACATGAGCTCACAAGTTTCGTTCTAAGGCACAATGAGGCGACCCCGAGGCGGTTACTGAGGAGCTTAGCGTAGATGCTGCAATATCAGCAGTAATATCACAACAGAAGAGTATTTGTTCTTTGAAAGAAGAGCCTCACGTTTTCCAAACAGTTTCCAATGATGGCCCCTCAGATGGTTCTGCATAAACCATCTGGTGGGTCAGGTTACCTTTAATGATTTAAAGTCTTGTAAAAAGGGAGGACGGAGAATCCTCTAGATATCCTTAAAAGGACAAACTGAGGAAAAGTGTTACTACCAGTAGACAAAGGCACCTTTTGTTCTACGTTGATCTTGGTTATATTTAGAGCTGCAGGATCGCTCAATCAATCAATTAGTTGAAAATGAAAATGAATCGCTTCATCAAGCAGACATGCCAAACATTTCCCAGTTACAGCTTTGAAAATGTGATTTTACACTCAATGTTTTCATTTATGATATTAAACTGAAATACCTTTCAAGAAATTGTAATGTTTATATTTCAGCACTTTTCGTGAATTAATCGATAATGATACTGATATTGGAATGATGTGTCCAAAAAAGTACATTACAAACAAGTTTCTTTATGATATATGCATGAGTGGCAGATTTTACTCCTTCTATGGAGATACATGGCTTAAGAATAAAAAGAAACTTGAAAAGTTTTGAGCCTTATATACTGTATAAACTCTATATATTGTAGTCTGACACAGCTCCTCATATGCCGGATATTCCCGTAGGCCTGCCCTGTTGGAAACTGCAAAATAAAGTGGAGAAGACTGTAATGCTGGCTTTAGTCAGACAAATTCAACTGTGGATTGAGGAGCTCCAGACATTTAATATGGTTTCAGGTATTGATTTGCGGCACCTTGCCCTATAGCCTGTTTATTATCTAGCTTTGGTTTCACCTTTTACTCCTTTTCTTCACAGTACCTCAGGAGATGGAGTCCTCCCTCTCTCTCTTCCCTGTCAACAAAGTTCATAGTAACAGCTACAAATACTCAATCAAACCGGCCACTGGCAAACAATGGCCATTTTGGTTAGCGAATGAGTGGGTGGACTCAGGTGCTATTGCTCTGTTTGCTGCAGTTATGAGGGAGTGAAACTGGGGGGATGTAATCAAGACTGAAAGACTGGTCTTTGACATGGTTCATTTAGTCTGAGTTGGTCCGATGCAACACTTGGGACACAATAGCCAATTGTAAATTACAGAGTGGATTCAGTGGTGAGAAGCGCCTTGAGGGGGGGCAGCTAGTCCACAGAGGCGAGGGAAAATAGGGAATGTTGTTACATTTGTTGCCGTTTTTCTGCCAGGTTGATGAGGTCTGGGATCGTGGGGAAAGGCAAAGACATCAATCAAAATGACATGTCTGGAGGCGGTAAAATGATTAGAATAATAGTAAACAAAGCCGCTTTAAACACAAGCAGGTTTTCCATACTTTACCTCAACTTTATTTCAAACCCAGCCTTTGCTTAATAAGCTTCACTTAACGTCAGATTCATCTCATTTAATGCGCCCATGATGATATATTAATAAGAGACTTGAGCGGAAGGAGGCAAACTGCCGGGAACATCAGTGCATAACGGAAACCTATCACACAGCGCAGGGCTCTTATGAAGCAGTGACGCGAGGCGAGCTCGTAGAGACTTTGACAAGCAGCTGAAGTGCCCACATGGGCGACATTTACTAGTGTGTGTCATGGTGATCCCACCCCCAGCCGGACTTAGAGGGGAAAACTCTCTGTTTAATCACCATCAGGATTCCTGCAGCAAATGTTTGAGCAGCGGCGGATTACTCCCCCCTCCGTGAAGCCAATTGCGGTGCGATCGTTTGATGTCGACGCAAATGTGCTCAACATGCAAACCGCTCTCGCCACCCTTTTCCTTCCCCTGCACATTTGAAAGATTTACGTCAGGGCGTGTGCATATGTGTGTCTGCTCTTTTGGGTCTCTTTGAATAAGCCTCTTTTTCTCGGCGGCAGCCTCTTCTCTCGGTGAATTGGGGGGACATGACATGACAATTGGAGACCTTGTAATTTATGTTTAAAAACGCCAGCGTTATCTGTGCCAGCGTGATTCTGTTTGAACAAGGAGGCGCACTGGCGGAGGGTCTTCAGTCGCTGTTTAAAACCGTATGCCTGTTGTTTGCTCAGGAATCCTCGGTGGGCTATCCATTGTTACTATGGCGATATACAGTACCTCCGCCACGCTCACCCCCGCCCACTCGCAAACTTCTCCCATGGCCGCATGCCTGGAGATTTTTTAAAAGGTTTTTGCTGCTCTCTCATCCTGCTTGTACCCGGTAATTCAGACACATCACTGCCAAAAGCGGAGCTAGGGGCAACGTCCTCCCGCAAAAAAAGGCACTTTATTCTAACAGCGCTGGCCCGGAGTTGGATGAGGCGTGGGAACGTCATGTTCCACTAAACTCTTTTGATAAAAGCCACCTGGGCAAGCAGGGAGCATTTCAAAGATGAAGGTCCCTGAACACCAAATTGGCAGCAGTTGCTTCACTACAATGGGCTCATGTCTTCCCTGTGTCACAGTTCCTTAGGGACCCTTAATTTACGGCCCTCCCCACTTTGAGTTCTTGATTCATGAGATCAAATTAGACAGTGAGAGGAACATCAGTGGCTGCACAATACTTTGCTCTTCAACTCTATTCCGGCACCGCCTCAAGTCTGGTCTCTGGTAAACCATTCACTATTCCTGCCTGGGAAATGTGCTGAACATTGTGAATGGAGTGCTAAAAGAATGAGTCCTAAAACCCGAAAATGATTTAGCATTTTAGTACTTCCGGTTCCCTCGTCTGGAAGGTTTTTTTTGAACGGGGTTGTAGTTAGATACCCAAAATAACAACACAGTCTCATGGTAGTTGTTTTCGTGATGCTCATCATGGCTTTGAACAATGTGACGCATGTGTCACTTTCCAGTCTTTTTAAAATAAAACTAGTTAGTTAGGTTTAAGAAAAGATTAACTTGGTTAGGTTTAGGCAACAAAACTACATAGATAGGTTTAGGAAAAGATAACACAATAACTAGGCTTAGGGTTAGGGTTAGGAGTTATGGTCTCCTGGGTGAAAGTCCTGTTTTTTTTTGGCATACCCATGCACGCCGACCTCCTCTATACGCGTTGTGTAAAAATGTGAAATTCCTGTCTGTGTACATGGATCAATACATTAAATTTCACGACTATTTCACTAACTGCTATGTGACTTTGCTGGAAATAAGGTCTCTCGTTACCACAACGTTTCACGTTTTGTTGTACGTGGTGCTCATTTCTGGAGACTATCTTGCTGAACAAAACCTGCATGTATCATAAATGTGTGTTTGCAACAGAGTTTATGAAAAAAAAAAAAAAACATGGTCGAGGGAACCGGTGCAATGCTAACTTCTTGATTGGCCTATAAAAAGATGTCATTCCTGGAGCACTCTATTTCAAATACAATATGTCAACAATATTAATATTTTGGGAGCCAGGAGGGAAGCATGAGCTTGATCTGGCTAAACAAAAGCATTTAAAAAAGCTCTGAGTCACACATCCAAGCCTTCTGAGAAAAGACACGCCTCTGCAAGGTCAAGTCTATTATTGATGAAATCTAGTATTTTCAAACATACCGGAGCATCAAAAAGCCATGAATCTTAACGACAGATGAAACAAGAACTCTGCATTTCATCCAATATCTGAGGAGTGCGACGGCTGAATAGCAACGAATTCACTCTGATGGATTAAAAGAGCGTACGTCAAAGATCAGAAAGGAGGAATGCTGAATAAATACTGTATGTCCAAATGACCAAAAATGTGTGTGTAGATTCAAAAGGTATGCCGGCGACTCATCAGCCTGCAGTTCAAAAATACAGAAGCTAGAATGACAGGAATGAGCTGTGTGTTTGTGTGTGAACCATTTGCTGTAATGACTGCTGGCACGCATGTATCCTCCTGAAGTGGGACTGTAATGACAGGTATGTGTGTGACTGTACGTCGCTGCAGAGTTGCCCCTGGGATGGCCTGTGGTGTTTTAACATGTCTGCTCTTTGTACTTACTACAGACACCTTAACGATAAATACTCACCTTTTTAACCCTTGTGTTTAACAATTAGCTCACACCCTCATCTGGTATGAACAGCTGGGAGTTAAGAGATGCCAGTTTTTCAGCAAATGCAAATATTGAAGAGGACATATGCTCAATTTCAGGTTCATACTTCTTTGGAGGGTTTCTACTAGAACATGTTTACATGATTTAATGTTCAAAAAACACATTATTTTCCTCATAATGTCAGTTTGAATATACCTGTATTCACTCGCTCTGTTTTAGCACCTGTCTCTTTAAGACCCCCGACTGAAAAAGCCCAATCTGCTCTGACTGGCTTGCAAGAAAAGCAAAGGTAGTTCTCAAGCTGTGGGCAACTATATCGTACCATCGTTCACATACAACTAAACAGCAACCATCCATCCGTCGTCAACTGCTTATCCCGTTAGGAGCCAATCCCAGCTGGCATTGGGCGAAAGCGGGGTTCACCCTGGACAGGTCGCCAGTCCATCGCAGGGCACATAGAGACAGACAACATAGAGACAGACAACCATTCACACTCACATCCACACCTACGGGCAATTTAGAGTCATCAATTAACCTAAACAGCATGTCTTTGGACTGTGGGAGGAAGCCGGAGTACCCGGTGAAAACCCACGCTTTCATACGCTTTCACCCACGCTTTCACAGGGAGAACATGCAAACTCCCAAGAGTCCCAAGCTGGAATCGAACCTGCGACCCTCTTGCTGTGAGGCGACAGCGCTAACCACTTAATGTAACACTTGCTACCATTCTAAACAAAACAAAAAAACACAACAACACTACTTAGTTATGTTTAGTAAAAAACATCATGGCAAAGCAACCAAACGCCCATGTTTTGTTGACAGCAGCCGCTGCTGCCATTTTGGACTGAGTGACTGACTGCATTATATTCTTTATTTTAACATGTACCTTTAACATATACCTTTGATTGAGACTCACTCGTATTACATCACTGGCTGTGGCCTTTGTGGATTATTTGTGATACTACACAGACAAATGTAATCCGTGACGAATTATGTTTCCCTTTAAAAACAAATGAGAATGCATTATGGGAACCTAAGTTTTACAGGGCCGGCTAATGAACCTACATGTGACATAGCAGTGGGAGCTTATTGCATTTTTTCTGATCAAGGCAGCCCACAAAAAACTGACTGGTTTGTCTTATTTCATTGTGCTGGTCAGCACTCCAGATACCCAAATGGATGTGCACAAGTTTTCATATGTGTCCTTTAATCAGACATGAAATATTAACCTTGCATATATAGACTTCATTGCCAGGCCTCAGCAGAAGATTTAAATACATTACCCCCCTTCCCCAAAAGCAGGGACCGGCTGCCTTTAGGAACACTGTGGCTCCTGTTTGATTACTAGCCTCAGCGTCTCTGTAGACTTTCTGTCAAAGCTCATAATGAACACTGTGGGCAGCGAGCGGCACCTCTGTGTGTGTGTGCGATAAACCGAAAGAGAACAAAGGTGTCATGTGTGTCTTTGCATGTGCGAGACATGTTCCTCAGGCGTCAACCTGCGCTAGCACTCGCAACTGACTACATTTCACCTGCCCGCCCGCGGTGGCCTGGTCTGTTTTTCACGGCTTAGCGTGCGGTGAGCTCACTGTAGGCGAGACGGCGTCTGAGGCTCGGCTGTTTTTATTAACAGCCAGGAGGTGTAAAAAGGTTGAGACTGAGGAAGACAGAGGTGGAAAAATAATGATGCGGATTACCAAGCAAGCACTTCAAATTGACACTGTTGAACTGGCAAAGTGTACAACCCCCAACATCGTCTCATTGCTCAAACCTTCGGCGCGCATTCACACAAGTCATATTTCCGGGCGTTCATGTGATTTTTCAACACCGACCGATATGCTGCGCGGATGTTGTGTGCTGTCAAAACGCGGGTGCGAGGCAAAACAGTAATGTACAGTGTGATCTGAGTGATGCATTGTGTGTGTGCGTGTGTGTGTTGGGGGGGGGTGCACACTGCCTCACATGTTTACCTCGCTTTGGCACAATGACAACAACAATAGCGGCGACACTAGGAGGAGGCCTCTTTGTGTGCAGCACAAGCCAATACACCGAAAGGGAGTGACAGGTTTGAAAAATTGGCAAACAGCGTTTGCTGGAAGGCTTCCTTGGGGCTTGGGTACCGTTTGGAATCATGTGCGAATGCAGAGGAGTGTGAATGAAAAATAGCTGTGTGATCCTGCCATGTTGCTTCTGTCAAGAATGCGTGATTTTGTTTCCCGCTCCTCTCTCCCTCCCCCTCCCATTGCTTGCTGTCATCCTCATCATCTGCCCCTCAAAAGCTCGCTTTTTTTTCTCGCTCTCTCTGCTTCTCATCATCTCTGTTTTAACACTCTATTCTCTCACCAGCCTCCTCTGTGTTGTCTCTCTCTCACACTCTCGCTGTCCTCCCCCTCCTCTGTTCCTTCCAGCTTAGCCGACGTGGTTATTTGAGGCTTAGAATCCATA
Organism: Pterois miles; assembly: GCA_947000775.1. NCBI lineage: Eukaryota > Metazoa > Chordata > Actinopteri > Perciformes > Scorpaenidae > Pterois > Pterois miles. The sequence goes on from CAMQGK010000008.1 coordinate 4,282,585, forward strand.
AAACCCGCCTTAGGTGTGTTTGCTTTTGTTACTTTCCCCCAAACCGGTGCCACATTGTTAGCCGTTGATCCTCCTTCAGCCACTGCCCATCAGAGGAGAGTTTCCCTGTGGTTTAGTGGCGACTTAAGCCTAGGTGGAGCCCTGCGATCCCATCAGCGGGTTTTAAGCGGTGGAGCTGCCACTTAGTGGGGAAGTTGGAAGGACATTCTCGGGATAGCCGTCCCTCCTTTCCTTCACCCCCTGAAGGAAACCTGTCAGGGACTCACCCTGTGGACATAAGCTCTTCACTGCTTAGAGTTACAGCAACACATGAATTACCACACTGTATGATAATGTCCTCCACACAACACGTGCTGGAATTTCTCGTTTTGCTTTTGTTCTCCATCCATTCAGAGGTGCAGCTGTGCATCACGTTCAGCATAAGCTCCCTAACAATACAACAAGACCAGGCTTGCAACTCCAGACACGTCATGTGCAGGAAGTTGCCTGAAACAATTAGTTGTTTTTGTCTTTCTGGAACAGCGAGAATGTGTTTTTTATTTTTTTTAACAGTGACACAAGCCAAAAACAGTCACAGTGTGATCCCTCCTGCACAACATCTGTCCCAGATTGCTCTACCCTTCCTAATTAAACCCTGTTTACCTCAACATTCTTAAAGCAAGTCTACTGACTAATTATAAGGCATAAGCTCCTCAAAGCCCCAGTTTAAGTCTCGCTGATGAGGGCGCTGGTATCATATAGCTGGATATTAGAAAACCCTGCATCACCCTGTCTTTGTGTCCGTGTCTGGCCTTGATGATGCCAAGTCTCCACCACTGGTCTTTCACACCAAGACAAAAACTTTAATTAATGCCAGGGAAGAGACTGAACAGTGCTTAAACACTGTTTTTGTATATTCAACAGAAAAGGAGTGGAAAAAACCCAGAGTCTGCAACTTGCAGCAAATTCCAATCATACATTTTTAATGTTTATTCCGCTGTTTCTTAATTAAATTTATGCATCTGAATATAGTAAAAAAACCCTAGTGTCAGGAGAAGGGTTGGGGCGTAGAACCATTTATAATGCAGAATTTCCCAGGGAATGTCCATGAGGGATTTTAATAGATATTTTCTGAAAGAGATTTTCATGACTTTGTAGTGAGGTTATATATATTTTGCCCTCTTGGTCTTGGTGGGAACGGGCATGAGGCCTGGTGGGGATGCGAGCGCACATGATATTCCCATTCCGCTCACGCGTGTGAAATACTGTATATTGGATGGTTATCTGAAGCGAGGGTCAGCTCAGAAAAGTCACATTTTAACGATTTTGAACCTGGTTTAACAGACTGCTGGCGAAACAAACACACACACACACACACACACACACACACACACACACACACACACACACACAGAATTATCCTGGGCAGCAGCCTGATTCAATTAGCAGGAGGTGAGGAGCAGAAAGATGAGGGTCATGCTTGCCATTCCAGCCCAAATGGAGATGCTTCCTGGGAGACCTAGCTCGTCTCTAAATTTGGCAGCTCCTGGGTCATTGTTTCATTGCGGCCCAGAACGGCTCCCGGGGTTCTTTTTGACTCTATAAATCTATCTACACATTAGGGATGCTAATTTTGAAAAATTTTCTTGTCCGATAACTGACCCTTGTTAACCGATTATTAACCGCTGACTGACAAGATTAGTGCCTTGCATGCAGCGGTGCACCAGCTACGGGTGAGCTCCTGTAGCAGCCACGGTGCTGCGTTCACTGTCACCCCACTGTTAGACTCTTAAAGTTGACCAGCTTTTCTCCTTAAAGTGACAAGTTCTCAGCTTTTGAATGAATTATTAATATTTGTTTTAGCCCTTTAACCGATAGCGTTAATCGGTTAAAATGCTTCGGTTATCGGTTAAACAGTTAATTATTAACATCCCTACTATACATCTATAAATGTACATGTCAATCTAAAAGCTCCTCGCTCTCTTGGTGATGCTGTTTCACTCCGCGTCGCTGCAGTCACAACCCAGGACCCCCTGCAGCTATTAAAAGATGTGCTGGTTTCTTTGCATCAGTGTGGCTGAACTTTACATAACTACAAGTTATACGTAGGCTTGCATATTACAACTGTGAGTTGCATCCCTTCTGACTGGCGGTGTTTTTCTAAAAGATGGAGGATGAAAATAATATAAACATAGTAAAACCTCCATAAAATCACTTATCCTCACCCACCCGTGGAGGAGTAATGATAGCTGCCCACGCTGTGGCTCCTCTGTTATTGGACTGTTAGAATGAACATTCATAATAAGAAGGGTATTAGGTATAGATTCCCAGTAATGGTAGTTACTGATGGCGGCCGGTCCTCCCGTCGATGTGTAATGGACAGGGGGGATCAATGGTGGACAAACAACAGGCTTTTGCATTTGAAAGTTATTCAAACAAGCGGCAGGTCCAATCTCTAATGCGAGTGTTTATATAGAGCACCTGGCTCTGCATGCGGCGCCTCCCCCACTCTGTCTAGACGGACGGTCCTGTCAGCATCGCCTGTAGCTCATGACGGAGAAACCCCCTGGGTCTGGTATGACGGAGAGAAAAACTTCAGATATACAGTTTTTTGTTGCAAATTATTCAAGATTTTCTTCCTACGAGGCCCTGCTGTCCACCAGATGTGTTAATGCCGGAGTTCTGCCTCCACACTCTTGCTGTTTGCTTTTGTCCAGAGGATGTTTTGACTGCCTTCTCTTTTCTTCTTCTTGTGCATCTTCTTCGCCCTTACTGTGTCTTTAAGGACTCTCTCCTTGCCTTATTTTGTTTGTCTTGAAACATTCCTGACCTTTTAGAGCACCAACAGTCCAAAAAAGCTTTTCTGTTACAGCGCTGTTTTCTCTACATTTCTGAGAAGATCTGGATTTAATAAACAATAACTCAGACCAGAAGCATTTCCCGGAGGGGCCGTCTGTCAGAGCTACGGTAGTTTAGATCAACTCAACAAGACGAAGAGTAGGTAAGAAAAGCTAAAGACAGCAAGAAAGAGCACTGCCATTGGAGATGGGGTTTATTTTCCACACAATGATGATGAAAAGAAAGATGTTTTTAACATATTCAATTCAATTTTTGAAATTTATATCCCCTGTTGTTTCATTTTGCTTTATCAAATATTCAGTATAGTAAAAAATACAAACGTGATTGTATGCCCTGAAAGCACAGCTTTTTTCTAAGCATCTTTCAGCCCTTTGTTGGTGTCAGCTCTGTAGAGATCCATACGTATCAAAGCACAGAGGCCTTTTTGAACAGTTACAGGTGGAAGCCACCCGGGTCTTTGCTCTGTTCAGCATGAACAAAAAGAAGAAGCACTAAGACATCAACAGCGCCCGCAGGATTTAGTGTCTCATCCTTTCCACGGACACGTCTGCTTTTATTAATAGCAAATCTCCCAGGTTGTAAACATACGGGGCACGAGTCGCCGAGAATTAACACTTCCTGAAGTCGAGAGTTTCGGTTTCGGCTCTCAATCAAAATTGTGTGCGAGGCGTCTTCCCCCTTAGGGAGAAAGGGAAGACGGAGGGAAGCTCAACAAAAACAAGTTTGTCTTGTTTTTTTGATTCCTCTCAGTGATCACTAATTACAGACTGACAATGCTGTTGTTAGAAAAAAAGTACAAAAGGAAAAAATAAAACATGAAAAAAGCATTAAATACCCAGAGTAATTACATTTATTGTGATAAGTTGGAACAAACACACTCCTCTCAACCTCCAGGGACTTGTGTGTGTGTGCGGATGGAAATGAATCTCTTTTATTTTATTAAACAAACACTGATATCTGAGCAATATGCAATAGGTCTGTGAAGTAATGAATTGTGTCAAAGTTAAGAGCGTCGCTGCAGTGATTTCCAAAGCCCACTAGAAGATGCATTAAGCATGCAATTTGGGAACGACGCGCTGTTAAGTGTGATGGGAATAAACAATGATGCCTTCATGTTGACAGAAGGTGCTGATGAGGACGACGGCGCCCTAACTAGGCCAAGCTTGTTGCCAGGTTGGAGCATATGCGCTTTCCTCCACTGCAACCGCTAACCCCCTAGCAAGCTCCGCTCCCAGAATGCACGCCTCAGCATACCTAGCTTAACTGGGGAGGAAGAGGATGACTTTGACTTTGTCTTTCCTCAGTGGCTCAAGGCAGATTATTATTGCAACGGTTGTAGTGCAGTCCCAGTGAAAGGGCATAGGGTGGAAGTAGATGTCAAGTTAAATATGCATATTTTTTTCTTAAAAAAGGACTCGTAATGCTTATTTTCAGGTGTATATTTGTATTTTGGGTTTCTACATGCTTTACTGTACAAAAATGATAATTTTTTTTTCATACCAGCTATGCTACAACACCTTTTTTTCACCCTCCATCTGAAACACTCTGAGCTCTATAAAGCGCTCTGATTGGTCAGCTGGCCCACTCTGTTGTGATTGGTCAACCAAAACAAACTCTTCGGAGCCCACTCCAGCTCCACTCTAACTAATTTTGTTTGATGGCGTGCCAAACTAGCCGCTAGGCAGCTATTGTGCGACTCGGTGACATCACCATGTTACAGAAGAAAAGGTGGGACTTTAAGCGACGTCTTTCAAGCAGTTCGGGAGCAATGTTTCTGTAGGGGCAAGTGGAAAAACTATATAACACACTAAAGGAAAGGGAAATTGTACAGAAGCATAATAGGTTCTCTTTAAAATCAGTTGTTTGGGAGATGAAAAGGTGGAAAAACAGCATTCATTGCTGCTAATGGCTCTATGTTGTTTTGGTGTTTTGGGCGGACGCGTCCGTTCTGTTTTTATGCGTCTGCATCGTCAATGACGTGCTGTCAAAATGGAATTTAACGGCGGCTTCTGTTCATGTCATTCGGCCTGACAGCGTGCACACACTCAGATCTTATCTCCTCGCTCAACCTCTCCCCTGCAACAAAAACAAGTAGGTGTGTGCGCTCCTCTCCGGCGTGCCTCGCTGTCTGTTGTTGTTGCGTGCAATTCTGAGAGCTCTGCTTTCATGAGCGCAGCACAAGTCGCAGCGCTCGTCAGAGTTACTCCACTTCAGAGTATTTCTAGTAACTGGAATCGGCGAGGAGCTGAAAGCCGGGGAGACGGAGCAGGCGCCGCTGCTCAAATCACAGTGTTTTTTAATTCAAGACATTTCCTTAGCCTTTGTAAAGGTTGCTTCAAAAAAAAAAAAAAAGTACAGTCACAGAAGTATGAGTCACCTATAAATGTTGGTGCCGCATATTTTAGGTGAAGGAACATAATAGTATGAAATAAAAAGATTTGGCTTCTAACATGAGATCTGGGGGGAAATGATATCCTACAAAATTATTTTATTGCTGATTTAAAAGCATTTTCATAGTCAACACTTCATGAAATCCTGAGATAAAACTGTTTTATATTCATATGCAAATTGGTGTCCTTGCTACTGCATGACTAGGATTTCACTCGACAATGGTTGTTCAGAGAAATTGGAAATGGTTTCTGTGACCTTATGCTGAACTCCACATCGGACTGATCCTGTCTTCTTTTTCGGCTCATGTCGTCACATATTTGAGGCCACCGTGACACTTGGCTACCTGGTTTTTCTTTCTCCGATTTATGCGACGCTACAAGCAGATGTTGGCTGCTGTACACAGTGATAATTCAGTTTATGTCTGGGGCTCGGCAGAGGCCCCGTCTGTTGCTCACGTTTCTAGGCCCCTGGATCATTAAAATGCCTCTGGCAATGCACTCCTCATGTAAGCTGTTTCTTGTCTTACACTTAGCTCCAACATATCATTTTGGCAGAGCAAAGTCGGTTCAGCTCAGAAAAGTCCAAATAAGGTGTTTTTTTCTGCACAAGCACCTTTTTTTTGCCTCTCTCTGTTCCTGCCCCTCATTTTTCTAAATCACCATGCTCTATTAAAACAAAGCCAAACAAGGGGTTTAAGCAAGGAAACAAACTTGGGAAATTCATTAGTCAGGGCGTTGTTATCACAAATTAAACATGAACTTTTCTTTCCTCTTTTTTAATCCTGCGACTCGCATGAGCCACGGTTGCCCAGGCGTTGTTTGTAGCGGTTTCATTCGCCTGAGATAATGAGAAAATTCTGCATATCAATATTAGCTGAAGAAATCTCATAGCCATACCAGGATGAGGTTGGTTAATTTGAAATTACCAATAGCTGACAGTCTGCCTGTGCTTCTCTAACGGGAAGGCAAAAAGGAAAAGTTTGGTTAATGGACTTTATCAACGTAATCCACATGGTTGACATCCTTTTCATGGCGTTTTGTCTGCCCCTGTAGGTTTGGTAAATAAATGATGTTAAGCTTGTTGGTTGGGGAGAGGGGGAGCTGCTGTTTGTTAAAACAGGCTGAAAGAGAAGGATACAGCGGTGGCCTTTGTCTCTGCCATGAGGTGGGTCTCAGGGGGGGGAAGCTGCCGTCACTGCTTTGTAGCTGGTCTCAGGTCAGCCAGTACTGGGCCACCAAACTAAGTATAATACTTCAACTTCTCGTCTTACAACCATATAACGGTTTGTGATATCTCATGAAAAGTTATTCCTAATTTTTTGTGCATTATCCAAGCAATGTCCAGCAACATGTGACGCATGTGTCAATTTCCACTCCAGTCTTTTCAAAATAAATTTCTCTCTTAAGAGGAAACAGCTTGGTTAAACTTAAGCAACAAAACGACTAAGTTAGGTTTAGGAAAAGACTGACTTGGTTAGGTTCAGGCAAGAAAATGACTTAGTTAGGTTTTGGAAAAAATTGGGTGGTAAAAATGTCAAAATAGTACCGGAGGTGGAGCAATTTTAATACGGAAGTTACATGACAAATAAATCAACACTGACATCTGGTCACCTGAGTAAAAGTCCAGGTACCCTCCCTACATGGCATTTCTCACTCATTATACTTCCTAGTTCCCAATTATGTGGATAACATACAAATTGACATTACAAATGACAGTGCTTTACTTTTAGGACGTATAGCTACAAACAGTGTATGAGAACTGCTTGAATAATTTGGCTTGTTTTGGATGCTTTTCTGTGTTTGTTTTTTCCAGGAGTGCTACTGTGGGTAAGATGTTGGGGGTGACGTAATGTGAATTTAAATTTAGATGTCATTTTAACACTAATGATGGGTGACTGGAAGGACCCAGATGCTGCACAACAGCCAAATGTAGATCAAAACTAAATCACCAAGTAAACAAACAAAATGGATAAGCAGAAATTTGCATTAATTTCTGCTTGGACTTTTTTTTTTTTAAATATCTGAACCAATTAGAAAGCTAAAATATGCTCACCTTTAATTATTAATACAACAGTTTTACTATGCAATAACACTAGCAGACCATACTGTGCTGTTGTGTTGATTCTTTACAGCAGAAGTAAAAAAACAGCTGTAGTATTGATGTCCATGAGGCTGCCATACATCACCTGAGGATACTCTGGCTTGGATGCCTTGGGGACACTGAGAGCACCGGCAAACATTTATCGATGAGATTAATATTTCTTTAAACATTAATATAGATTCTGCTTGGAGGTGTGTTTGAAAGGTCACAGGATTAATGCCACATTTAGAAGGTACTGACATGTCTGATTTTCAGATATCCACAGACATATTTGAATAAAACTCCGTCACTCAGGTCTAAAGCCATGTGCCACTCAGCTGAAACGTGCCACCAGCACTTGTCTCTTGCAAACACATAAATTGGAGCCCATCGGTCAACTCTCATTTTCACTTCATTACTGGAGGTAGCCGAATACATTAACGTACCTCCGCATGCGGAAAATGTGTTTGCCTCAGCGTTTTAATCCATCGCAGGCCCCTTTAATGAGGGGGATTTTATACTACAGTGCATTATTCAATTAGACGGAAGGAGCAAAGGAAGGTCTGCTGTAAAAGTCCCCATTGTGGGACACTTGCCAGGTGGCTGCAGGATCAGAGAAGAAGAAGAAGAGAGGATTGAGGAGGAAAGGGATGGAGGAAGGAAAGGTGAGGGAGAAAGTGAATGAGCAACGTAATACACGATGCAGATTGTGTGAATACATTCAGTCCCGGCCAGCTTAATAATGTGGGCCCACCTACACACAAGCAGCCATAGCCTTGCCAGTGGCAGCAGCACCGACCTGCATACGAAAGCGGAATGTTAATATGATATTTTGGCTGAATTGGTGTAGCACGCATCACCACTGATGACAGTCGCTGAATTGCAAATATCTTCGACGCCGTTTTCTCTCTTCGGCGGATTATTAACCCAGTTATTTAGCATTTTACTCCTATACTCGGTGTAAAAAGCAAAATAACATGTTTGTCGGAGAAAGCTCAAGACCGTTTTTTGGCTGCTGTTTGAGCTCGAATGATGAGTGAAATTGAAAGTCTGGAACATTTGTAGCTTCATGTTTTTGACGTGTGCCAAGCCGTGTTTGTGTTTGGCATTGGCAGCCGCACATTAAAAAGCAGGCAGGTGCACAAACATACTGTAGCTGCACAGAACAACACTTGTCAATGGCGCCTTCCCACTCTGTCACTATGTGAGGCAATGAGCTTGGTTTCTTAGGGTCCCTGAACAAAAGAGTGCTGATTGAGCCTGATGTTTTCAAAATGCTTCAGCGCTTTCTCTCTCTCACACACAGAGACATGCATACACACAAACACATAACAGCCAGAGTTGTGTTAAAATTACCAGATTGACCCCCCCGACCTCACACAGTTTGAAACAGAGTGGGAATAAAATAGAGAAAATAAGCAAGATTTGCCTCAAAGTAGGAGCCGCTGGTCGGCGTCTGCTCTGCGATTTCTCTTCCAAACAATAACCTGGAATCAGGGAGGTAAAAGCTGGGGACACGATCTCGCTCGGCGGGCCAGAGCGGGATGAGAATACAAATGCCCGTTTTGTATGTGGGAAGAGAGAAAGCGAGGCAGGCTGAGAATTGCACACAAAGTCCTTAAAATCCTCTGAGGCTCTAGGGGCCGTCATGTGCCGAGCGGTAAATTGATCATGACATATAGCACCGTGGAAGAAAAAAAAAGAGCCCAGAACGTACAAGCGTGTCAAAGGCACAAAAGATGAGGCAAGTGGATGCAGGGCCTGAGAGAAAAGGGAACACACACAGACCGCATCACTTCGACATCTTCGCTGAAAAGCGGCAGCTGAGCTTATGTGCTGGTGACTATATATTGACATATGTGTGCATTAACATGCGGAGATGCTGCTGAACCCTACATAGAGGAATAAAAATCATCCCTCAGCGGTACTGTCAGGTGCTCACCTCGCCTCCTCTCACGATTAGGGGTTGCATTTGGGTTCATAGCCAAACCCTACGCTGTGCGCACAGGATCAGATGCACGCATTTTGAAACCATCCATTTTAAAGAATTGCTATATTTTCTAGGTTAAACACACCCTTCCTTTGAAGTGAATTCCTCTGTCCCAGAGCATGCAAGTATTATGCTCACAACCCTGAAATATTAAAGGCAGAGTGCTGCAATGATATCTGCCTCTCTTTGCCTTCTATTGCATTTTTGGACTGTCACATACTGGATGGCGACCATCTGGATAAACCGTGTAGGATTTAGTAATATATCCAAATGGCCAAAGAAAGTAAACCTACCAATGAAGTATTAGGTGGGAGGTCAGATGAGCGACTGGCTTAACCCAAACAATGTGGCGCAGGGTGAGCGAAGATGCCGGAGCAAATGTGGCTTTCAAGCTGCCTGCATTTAATGCTAAAATATTTATCAGGAAATGTTTCATTTGACAAGCGGCTTTGTTTTGGTTGAATGAGAGCTGAGGCCTTGGCTAGACGACAACATGTCAACACTCATTTTTACACGTAGATTTTAATAGTTAATCAGGGGGTCTGTCGCCAAGCTTTGTTTGGACTGGAATGTCAAAACGACGCCAATGATCACTAAATACGAGGCGCGGTCGCAGCAATTGGAGTGAAGAAATGTGTCCTTGTTTGAATTAACATGGTTTTCTTTCTGACGCTACATAACTCTTGATTAATTTGGATTCTGAGCTTAATTGAGATTCATAAATCTAAATGTTTTCAAGTGAAATGCAATTCAGCTTCTGGTTAAAGATATTCTGAGCATTAATAATAGCAGCAAACAACTAGTGTAGTAATGTCAGAAAATGAAGTCGCTCTCCTGTTTGTGTTGTAATCCAAGCCTCTCCTTCCTTTGTTGATATAACCGGGCTGGCTGTGCGTGCTTTAAGTGCAAGGTCGTTCATGAGCGCCCACCCTCCGGTCGCCCCTTAGGTAACGAAAGGCGTTCTTACTGCACACTAAATGCCTTGTGTATTATCGTGTCATTCATTCACCTTTTCCTGCGAACAGGTGGCGGGTAAAAACAGCTCTGTCAGCACTGCTGCCAATGTTTTTACTTTTAGCGTTTTTAATGCTATTAGAACCGTTAGCTGCGAGCCACCGGATCAGACGTCGCCATGTTAAGAGCCGTGTAGAGGCAAATAAAAAAAGCTCCCAATCTCGCATTTAGCATCCTTAAACCTCCAACACACTTCATCAGTAGCCTTCCTAGAGTGTGCTGCAGGGCTAGTGAAGTGTCCTCTTTGCCTCGCCATTGTCCGACCTAGTCTTCCATACAACTGGGCTGCCCCGCTTGAAGTGATGCTTACCCTCAGCCTGCCCTTTGACCCGCTCACCTCAGCCATCCTTGAACTATTAACTCAAAGCAACACCGCGCACTAGCGTAACATAGGAATTAAAGGACATGCTGAATGAGCAGGGATAAATAGAGGCCATCACCCTCTCATCGTTGCTCTATGGGGCGATGAAGCATTCTTGAAGATTTCGGAGGCGTTTTAGAAGTAGTCTTTTTTGTCAGCAAACTTGCACAAGAGCCTCCTGCCGAGGTTTAGACGTTACAGGTGTCCTCCTGAATGAAATAAAGCACCATTGTGTTGCAAAGAGTAAGTGCCTCTTTCTCCTGCCGCATTTTTGACCACAGAATTATGCAGGAATATTTCTGTCTCTATTCATAAGACACCCTACCCCCGTTCCCAGCAAGTGATTTGTTTAACCATTGAGCAGCTAGTGGTGATTCTGTATGACTCATCACAGTAGGGGGGCTACCGCTTTGTCTTTTATTCGCCCAACAACAATAGGAAGTGCCTTTCAGTTATATATCCCTTTTGACATTAATAGCGTTTCAGAACCATAGCTGTTGAGGAGTAGCCGAGCTGGCCTCTCTCTGCCTGGGGCTACAGAGGATGCGTGCAGCATACCTCAACGGCGTCGCACCGCTGAAGAGCCTTCGCCCCGGTCCCTCCTTGTCTCCGCTACCCTTCTCTCCTATTCTCCCGGCCAATAACCTATTCCCTTTTGAGCTACAATGACATTGAGTTTTGACAGTTGAGGGTGTTTTTGTTGTCATTGAACTTTTCTCTTCCAAACCCCTTTTTCTTTCTCTCTGTCTATTTTTGAAGGTCTTTAATCTGGGCTCAAAGACAGGTGGGGTGGTTGAGCCGAGCGCTAAATGAAAGCCTGTGGAATCGCAGTTGCCTCTTTGACCTCAGGTTCTCCTTCCTCGAGAGCGGGCCTCGTTGCAGGATGTCACCTCAGTGCGAGAGATCAAACGCCGTGTGAAGTGGCGTGCTCGTGCGCGCGCACCCGTGTGGATCAGCCAGAATCCTATTAGAACACCTGATAATGTCAAAAAACTGACAGGGAAAAGGGATAAAAACCCTCGACACGGACACATTTTAACAAACTTTTCTGGGTTGAAACTTCTCTGACAGACCCAAAGTTTTAGCCGGGGGATCAACTCCCCCCACGGTTGTCATTCTATTCCTGCTCGTCTCCTGATAACCATCTGCGATTTACAACCTAAAGGTCAAAGTCTGCATGAGGAAGACTGAAGCTAATCCATCCGCTGAGGATAACTCTCTTTTGATGACACTTTGTGATGAGTATGGCGACATCCTGGGCTTGGAGAAGATCTAATATTTGTGACATGCTGTGTTATTGAAAATTGGATTTTACACCACAGTTAGAAGAAGCCTCGGTAGGCATAAAACTATTTATAATATTCCTCCCCTGCAGTTGTCTTGTACTTTTGATGCCTGAAGCAGCATCTTCCTTGCTCTCCCGCTTCCTTTTTTCTTTGTCCCGTTTATTTAGTTTTCTCTCCCGTCCCCCTCATTCAATCTTTTCTCAATCTGGTGCTTCTGTCTACCGGTGCGGGAACAGGTCAAGGGCAGGAAAATGATAACATTCGCTCATTCTCTGGTCAAATTAGGAGCGCGGCAACCTGCGTGTGCACACAAACACACCGCGATGATGGATGAAAGGCCTCGCGCCAAGGGTGTGAATGTGATTCATGGCTCCTCTGTCGGTATTCGTCCAACACACGTACCTGTGAATGTTCACACGCACTCTCAACTGCACTTGTATTTCAGAAATGTGCTCTTTTGTCAACACTTTCCTTTATAATGCCAGACGGATTCCACCTCTGGCACTTCACTAGCAACAAAACCTACTACACCGTTTGACTGTCAACAACAAGAAAGAAGCAGAGAGCATTCAACACACCGCCTCCAGTCAGTCACGGCAGGTGGAAGCAGGTTCAAGGAGGTGTGTTTATACCCAGACACATGCATGCACACGTACACGTATGCGTGCACGCGTGTACACACACACACACACACTCAGACACACTCAGACAGATGTTGAATGCCTCTGATAGTATTAGTTTTGTTTACGCGCGCAGTCACATACACTTCAAGCGAAATGACGAGGCAACTCTTTGTTGATTAATGTTCTTTTTCCATCTCTTAAACAGGCATACATCAGTCTTCACAGAGTCGCAAAAACTGAGTGGGAGGAAGAGAGAGTGAGAAAGAGAGAGAGAAAAAGAAGGCAGAAAGCGGGAGAAAGATGTATAACGTAAGGAGGAGAGTGGTGAAGAAGAAAGAGCATGGCTGCAGCTTGCTAGTGTGAGCTGCCGAGCTATTATGTTAGCATAGTGGTAGTTTTTTTAGTTTAACCTTCTCTATAACTGCAGTTATCATCAAATTGATTCGTTCTATTACAATTTAAGTTCAAATTACATCTCCTCTCGTACATTTCCTGACCCTGCGGCTGCGACTGCTTCACTAAAAGCAGCTGTCAATCACAGCTGTCAATAATGACGTCTCAGCCCCTTTTTATAGCATCAAATGAATAATTAAAAGCAAACTTATGAGAAAAAATAACGCTTGATCATACATCAGTGTGATATGAACTACCCAAAATGACAGAAACCATCTTTGGAAAAAAACCTATTTTTATTTTGGCCCGTGTCCCATCTGCTATCATGGAGGGGCGGGATTTATGACCTATACTGCAGCCAGCCACCGGGGGGCGATCAGGATGCTTTGGCTTCAATTAGGGGGAGCAAATGTATGCAAACTGTATGCAAAAAACCAGGCTTTCATCTCACTCCAATGTAAACCTTTGGGCACCATTATTAGACAGTCAGAGCAACTAATGTAGTAGAAAGAGTGTGACAGTCCAGACCAGATCGCTGTGCGTGTCCGGTGTGAAACTAAACATTTAGATATTTTGTCATACGAGTTGCTAGTCTCATGAGTCGTTACATTGCTCCCTGTTTCTTTTGAAAAGGCACTATGGATGCAGTATGTCTCTGATGCATTCAGAACTGATGCTAGAGGGGTACCTATAGTAGTACCTACAGTACCTATAGTTACAGGCTTAGTGGCACTGACCAAACGTCGGTATTTGATGAGTTGGGAGTGAGAACGTTGCTCTATGAGCTCAGTAAGCTCCTTTGTGCTCCTCTACATTCCCTCTTCATCTGCTTTATGTCCTCCATCACATTCTTTTCACCTACTTTCCTCTGAATCACTTTATAAGTCAACCCTCCATCTCCATCTCGTACACACAGTCTTTTTTCTCCTCATTCTTCTCTGTTCTTCTGTGTGGCTTTTTGTTGACACAGTACAGAAGACGTCTGTTTTGTCCCTGTGCTGGATGCTAAAATATGACCTATTTTTGCTGAAAGACTTGCAGGCAGGTCTTTTTTTCTTTTTAGTGAGGCCAGTCTAGCAGAGCAAATTGTATAAAATCCTCTCGGCATCATCTATTGTGAATCCTTTATTTGTGACACCCCACCAAGGAAATATGGATAAATGATAAACTCACAATTTGTCTGACTTGAGACGACATTGACAACGCAGACAGCTATCTCTCAAAATGAATTGTATTCAATTCTCTTAGACTTTTTTTAAGCATTTTGTTGCTACAGACGCTGAACTCCCTATACTTTGCTCTTGCTAATTCTCTCAAGCTTCTTTCTCCCAATTACTGTCGTCTGTGACCACGGGAAGGCTCATGGCTCGCCCACTGGGTGCTGTCCAACGGATTTGATCCCCTGCTCTGGCCATGGCCATCTGTGTCTGTTGGCGTTGTAATGAGGGAAAAACGCCCGCTGGTCTCTCCTCCAATCCCTGGCCTTCAGTCCTTGTGCATGAGCATGAGCCCTGGACAACTATAATTTGGTGTAAGCCACTTGCAAACTCGCAGACCCATCTCTGCTCATGCTTGCATAACCTTGCGGATGATGAAAACTGGATAAAAGGATAAATATATATTCGGAAATGGAAAATGAGCCAGGCACAAACAAGTACTATTTTGCTGTCTCTCTGCTCAGTTAGGCAAAAGAGATAGGGGAAACATTCTGCTTATCCCCTGAGCTAATCCCTTTAGACAAACGTCCAATCCCTCAAAGCATGGTGCTCATTGCAACACTAGCCGATGTACCGCATTGTCAAATCATGATTGTTTACAGTCCTATATTTGAAACATTTCATTCAAAATCTTTTTTTTTCCATTATTATTGACTTTTTTCTTACCACAGGGTTTGGATTTAGACTTTTTTTTTTGAGAAATACAAAATGTTAGATGTTATGTGTGACTGGTACAAAAGGTCACAGCCTGTACAGGTTTAAAGCATTTATGGAGCCACATCCAATTCACTGTGAATCCTAAAATCTTCCAAACAGTACAAATAATACCATCTTCACAAACTACGAGCACAGCAAAGGTTGCTAAGCTATTAACTTAGAGGTTTTCCAGCCAATCCTCTTACATTGTTATATTTATTCAAAGAAATACTTTGACATTTTCAGAAATACTCTTATTTACTTTCTTGTCAAGAGTTAGATGAGAAAAATCAATACCACTCTCATGTTGTTCAGTTAAATATTAGGCTACGGACAGTTAGCTCAGCTTAGCTTGGCGCCCTAAAGACTGCAAAACAGCTACGCTATGGCCTGTTTCTGTCCAACGGTAACAAAATCCAGTTCGCACAACTTAAAGCTCACAATGCCCGCAATGTAAAACAACAACAAGGGGTTATGTAGCATATCTGACAATGTTGTGACCAGGAGCAGTCACTTCAGAGCAGGCTAGCCGTTTACCTCTGTCCTCCCTCTCTTTATGATAAACTATAGAAAAGAAAAGATAACTTATATACATATACGGTGTTAGAGCATCAACACAGTAAGATGAATACACGTATAGTACAGTAAGGAAGAAAGAAGGAAGAGGTATAAAGAAAAGACAATAAAATAAATAAGTAACAGTAATAAGTAAAGGGAGGAGGTGGTGGGTTTGTTTGTTTATATGTAATTATATAATTATATGTAATTATATACATATACTAAGCTAACCAGGTGCTGCCCAAAGACTATATTTAGTTTGATAAAGAAAAATGCCACAAGATTTGTTCTGATTGGTCAAAAGTCTTGAAATTCAGTACCAATATACTTTGGGCAAATATCTAACCGTACTACTTTAAAATTTTCAGATCACATGAAAAATCCCACTTTCATTGAAGATCAAACTGTGGATTTTTGAACACTAACATTGCATTTATTAAGTGTTTTCCATTTTAAATATTTTTCACACTGCATATGTGTGCATATCTCTGATATTCAACTTGTTATGAGTTCATAGATACCAAATGCTTGACTGTGCTCCCTGTTGTTTGTCTTTGAGCACATGGGACTACTGTTGTTTTCCTAAAATATAATCTAGTCTATTGCAAAAACTGTAGTCCTGTGTGCCCAAAGACTAGATATAGTATGGTAAGACTCAATTTTTAGCCTCACAGTTTCACCGATTTCTTCTTTTGTGTGGTTTTTTTGTTGGCATTTCAGTAGATTGTCTTTTTCTCACTGTTCTTATTGGAGTCTACATAATTTAATTAATGTGGTCATTTTAAATATTGTATTCCTCTGTTTAAGAGTCTTCTTTAATTGGGCTTTTGGTATTGGTTGTGTTGAGACTGGGCGGAGGGAAGTAAGGTGAGAGGTCTTTTGTTGTGAGTTGTTTCCTGAATTGTCCTGCTGTGTTCGGAGAGGAGGAATAAAACTGGATGGAGTTACCTAGAAGAAGTTGTCCCGGGGCTCATATTAACCCCCACAGCCTTTTTAAAAGGTACATTAAGGAACAAGTGACGTTTATAGTTAAGATAGTACAAAAACCGATCTCACATTATTTTTGCGGAGGCAAACCCAGAGAACGCTTCCACTAAATTAAAAATTTCAGTTACGGGCAAAAACGGGTTGGGTTAAAGCTGGGGCAAATACAATAGTCTTATCGATCCTTTTGTCTAATTCTCAACAAAAAAATAGAAATAAAAATATGCCCCCAAAATATTCAAACTGTTCCTTTGATAATGAAGAATGTTTATAGCTTAAAATGTTTAAGGAAATAACAGAACTGCCCTAGCTGTAACCGGTAATATGTAGCATCAGATTCTTTAAATTGACTTGTGCATACGTGTTTGAGTGTGTTTGTGTTTGGCTTTAAATCCCATAGTGGGTGCCTCCCCATAATAATGATGCTATTAAACCCTGCGCTAAAGCTGACTTTGCTTTCATTTCCCTCCTCCTTTACCCCCATCTTTCCCTCTCTCCCTCTCTCTCTCTTTTTACACCCATCACCCCCCCCAACCCATTCAGCTGACCCCCTCTACCCACCCACCACCCTCTCCACCCAACACGTCCAATCCCTCCGTTTCTTCCCCCTGCTGCATTATAAGTGCGTATAGCTCTCTCCTGGCTCTGCAGAAGCCATTAGCTGAGATTAGCAGCGGAGGAGCCAGGCTACTCTCTCTCTCCCTCTCTCTTTCACTCACTCACTTTATTTCTTTTTTTTTTCAAGCTAGCCGTAGCTGCCACGCTCGCTGAATGATTACCATCCATTATAGGGCCTTATTGTGCTGACAGAGGCAACTTCTGGCCCTGGCCCCGGTCGTAAAGAAAAAAAAAAATAAGAAAAGAGAGACTCATAATCTTAGACACACTCCCTCTGAGTGTAATGTGTGTGTGTGTGTTAGGGAGAGAGAGAGAGATGATGTGACTGTAGAGAAAGGAGGGAGGCGGAAAGGATGAGGAGGAGAAGATAAGGCGAAAGAGAACTGGGATGTTAGCATAAGGGATTCGGAGGCAGGAAGTGCAGCCATGAATGCGAAACAAGGGAGACATTTGGCAGCGATCGGTGCCGTTATTACTTATTTGTTGAGATTTGATGGATGCTACAGCAATGCACTGCAGGGAGTGATGTTAACCTTCTCAGTGAGGTATGGGGCACGTGCCCCAACCTCCGCTAGTCAGATGCATTCGCGCTCCCTACAGGTTGCACCTTTAGCTGCAGGAGTCACAAGCAAGGACGCTCGTACATCGGCACACTGGAGTTGCCGCAGAGACGGTGACAAATCAACTGTCATTTTTTATTTAGAATATAAAAAAAGAGAAATAAAAACTTCCAACAAAACAAAACAGGCTCATTTCCTGGCTGCTGGCTCAGGTTGTTAGAGCGACAGAGAGAGATAGAAAAACACAGTGAGAGGATTTTTGTCACTTGACTGGAAACAGCACGGGGAAGGAATATCAATCATTTCTCTCATTTTCTACCTCCGTCTCCCTTTTTCGTACAGCTTTCCTCTATGTATAAAAGCGGAGGATGCTCCCTGTCGACTGCTGCTTCGGCCCACCAGGCCTGCGGTGAATAATGTACAGCTCAGACCCCCGTCGTAAAACGCATTCTGCAATGTGTTCTGGAGGGTAGCCTTGCTTTAAAAGGTTGGATTGGTGGTTGGAGGGGGGTTAAACAGTACAAATCAGTGTGATTTTATATATCGCACAGAGGGATTTCTTTCAAGCATTAACAACTCTCAGCACCCCTCTCATTTTCTCTCCGTGCTTCTCTCTCTTCTTCGGTGGTGTGCTGAGCTGCATTTCAATGAGTCTGTCCCAAAATGCCCTGTCAATATTCTTGACAGATCTTTAAAGATACTGTAAAACATGCAGAAGAAATGACAAGCTGTGGTACAGTTTCAGCTGAGTTTAAATCTGCATTATGATCTGTAGCTTTTAGAGGAAAGAGAAGATAGATAGATCGGTAGATAGATAGATAGAGGGAGAGAGAGATAGAGAGAGAGTGTGTGTTTTTGTGTAGACAATCTGCTTCTGCCATCCATCAGCTCACGGTCATGACCATGTCTGTCGCCCAACAAGGTCTGGATTAGCATACCGTCAAATGCGCTCCACCCCTCTCACTGTACTGGTGATGGCCGACAGCTCTGCTTTGAAAGACAGTGTGTGTATGTGTCTGCTAGTATGTTTACTTGTGAGTCCATATATAAAGGTTATTACCTGCATATACACAACGTACAGTATCTTCATACAACATATGACATCTTACAAAAAGTTATTCTACATTTTTTGTGCATTTTCCTACAAATTACCACACCAGTCTTTTCAAAAATAAACTTTTGTCTCCCCAAACCCAGTTAGGTTTAGGAAACGATTGACTTGGTCAGAAAGAAAGAAAGATATTCCTTTATTAGTCCCACAGTGGGGAAATTCAGTTTTACACTCTGTTGTTCACACAGTACATATACATGTCAATGGAGAGATGTCAGAGTGAGGGGGCTGCTCCTGACAAGCGCCCCAAGCAGTTGGGGGTTTGGTGCCTTGCTCAGGGGCACCTCGGCAGTGCCCCAAGAGGTAAACTGGCACCTCTCCAGCAACCAGTTGGTCTTGGTCCATGGGGGACTTGAACCGGTGACCTCCGCGTCCTAACCCAAGTCCTTACAGACTGAGCTACTGCCGCCCCCAGCTTTAGGCAACTAAACAGCTTTGTTAGGTTTAGGCAACGAAACTACTTGGTTTGGTTAGTGTGGAAGTTATGATACATGACAAATAAATCAGTGTCGACCTTTCATTTCTCACAGAGTAAGAACACTGGTCTCCTGGTTGAAAATACTATGTTTTTGACCCGCCTACTGACCCCGACCTCCTCCCTACACAGCATTTGTTGCTCTTTATACTTCCTGGTTCATGATTACATGGATTACATACAAACTGATGTCATGGGCTGTATATGAATTACAATGCATTGCTTGTAGGTGTATGAGAACAGCCTGATATACGCCACCTCCAGCACTGGTAAACATGAACTTCCTATAATGTACCCATATATTAGCACCTTCTTCATCTCATCGCCACCCTCCCTCTCCACACGCATCACTCTCAATCACATCCATCTCTGTGGAGCTGTCCTCCCATCTTCCCTTCTCTTGAACCCCCTTCTTTATTTGTAATCTATTTTCTCTCCTTTGCTCAACCTCCTTTTTCTTCTTCTCGCCAACACCCTTCTATCTCTTCCGCTTCTCCCTCCTTTACTACTTTCAATCTCTCCCTCGCTCAGCCGTGCTATTCTCTTTTTGTTTTCCATCTCGTCTCGCTTACTCTCCCCCCTCTCCTCTGTCTCTCTTTCTCTGCCTGTGTTTCTCACCAGTCAATAATGAAAATTGCTTGCTACCTTGAATGGATTATGGGTGTGCACGGGGGCCCTAGGTAGTTTGTTTGAAGGCGCAGCGGTGTCAAATGAAAAGGCCCGGGCCATTTTCTACCTGCCACAGGCCCTCTGCCTCCATCACACCGTGCACACAAACAAACACAGGTGCAGGGACACACCAATAGCCACATGATGGAAGCCAACAGACACTCAAGCGTGCACGTACACACATCTGATCAATGACGGTGGATCAAGCATTACCACTCCTGCCTGCGCACTCAAAATGCTCTCCTCTACCTTTCTTCTCCCTCTTCCTCTGCTCCCCTCTCTCCCTCCGGTCATGTATTATGAATGTTGCCTAATTACGCAGCCCAGAATTCTTCATACGGGCTGGCACATTTATTTGTTTGCTTTGTATCTCTTTGCCTTTCTCTTGTATGCAAAATCCTTCTGTGATAGAGTTGTTTATTCTTTGGCTCTGCCTCGTCGAGATCAAACAGTGAGCAGATTGAACAGGGACGGCGTGCGATTGATGGTCAATCCTCGGGTTGATACACACCGAGAGGCGGGGAAGAAGTGGTAAAACATGCTAGCGGGGGAACACGTGCCCCTCTGCTTCTTGTGGAATCCGATCCAAAGCACATATGCTTAGACTGTGAAACTAATCTAAAAATATGTTTTGTTTTTCTCCCATTAGCCTGCCATCTCAGTCATACTGCCCGGTTTGCTACAAAGCTCCAATCTGTATGTGCACATCTGAGATCTTATGTATGATTTAAAGCTGCTGCCCCCCTCCCTCCTCATTTGTATGTTTTTCTATTATCGCAGTAATTGCTTGCAGCGGTGACTCATGACAACAACTATTGAGTGGACCCGAGAGTGGGAGTGAAATTCGGTCAGGCTCTTGACTGACAGCTGCTGTGCATCGTTGTTGAAAAATCACATAAAGCTCTCCGCATATTGCATCTTCCTGCAGCAAGTGTAAAGCAGCTGCATCTGTTTGACAAATATGTTAAGACACCGTTATTTCAACATTGATGCGGAGAGAGCGAGAGAGACACGCATGGAGTGTGATTCTGCACCAGCCGCGATCCGAACGGGGCTGCCTGTTTTAATGTCACATCCATTTAAACGCCACGTCCGTCCGCCGTGAGCGCGCAAGATGGGAGCCCGAGTCGTATTTTCGTGTGCGGAGGCGTGCGTGGTTGTGCGCTTTTATTAATGTATAAATGGTCGGGCATGTGGGCTCTCTCTAAAGATCTGAATTCTTGGCTTGTTTTCCGAGCTGTCCAAGCTATTTTTTTAGGATGACAGAGGATCAGATAGCTTTACCACCTTGTGGGGGCTGAACTTGTTCAATTTCCATTCACTGACTTTAACTGTGAATTTAAATGTACAGCAAATGTTCTCAGGCGGTGGCCAAAATCTACATAACCAATCGCTACACTGAGTAAATTTGCGTGGGATAGAGAGAAGCCTCCTAATCTCTGGGAACACACTATATTAACTTCCTTTCTTATGCTTACAGTAACAGTGAGAGATAGCCGTGTGCTTATGATATTTTGGTTTTGGACATGATGCTATAGCTTCTCTGCCTCGTCCTTCCCTGCTTTCACTCTTGTATCATTTTTGTGCAAAAACAGGAGAAAAAAAATCCTCTTAAAGAAAAGCATTTCTGACTGAAGCCTGTGAATGCAAGAGAAGCTTTGGGGCTAAGATTTCACAGCCACTAATAAGCATTCAGCCTCATCTCCTCCTCTGCCTTGTGGTGACTTGGCTGCTAATGTGTGACTGACAAGCCTCGGCTTCTGTGTTGATTGGGGCAGTTTTTTCTTTCTTTTTTTCAGGTTGGCTAAACACATGGCTGATGGACAGATCTGGGCTGCGAGTGGGATGGGTGTGTCTCGCCTGGCGCGCGACACATCACACGCGCCTCGTATCAAAGTTTCATCTCGTGTCGGCTGCGCACCTTTACAAAAAGGTGCTCGGCGGGCTCTGTCGTTTCAATGCGAGAGATCGCTGGCTCGCGTTGCGAGGTTTTGTTGAGACTGTTGAGAAAGATTCAGTGGATTTTAGCCCTTTCTCTGCGTGATGGCCTTGGCTGGCTGGCTGCAGCGGGGAGCACTGGTTTGTATTTTGCCAGATTGCTGGGCTGCCTCTCTTGTTTGCCTGCTTAAATTAGCCCAGCAGGGACCTATAGTTGCCAGAGTGATTTTTTTGGTCGAATTTTAACATTAATTCTGTCCATATCTCTTTCTCACTCCCTCAACCACACTGCCTTCCCCAACAACAGATCAATACATATTATCTCTAAGCAGGCTAGCAAACAGGAGAGTCACAAGGTCATGTATTAGAGTGCACTGTGGGTCAGAGCTCTGAGTGGTCATTGCTAATAATCACCGGTGCCAAATCAGCAGCACAGACGCACTCCTGACCTGCGTCAGCGCCCGTCAAAGGCATTAAACAGGCCTGAAATGAGAACATTGTTTTTCGTTTAGTGGTCTATAAAGGCATGATGAGCACTCCTCTGTTTGTGTAAACTCTACTCAGTATCTTAAGCAGATAAAAGCCCAGTGATCTTTTTAAATCCATTCCAGAGCTGCTGTGTTCCTAGTGGGAAAAAAAAAAAAAAAAACTGGCTCATTGATCATGTCTCTTATCGCGTCCTACATTTGAATTACACACTGCAGGGCTGCGAGGATCCCCTTTACATTCACTCGCCAATGACACCGCCTTGTTGCAGTGTTATCATACACGTGAACATGCCAAGACCGGGGCGTCCTATTGTTAAGCCTCCTAATGCCGTGAGGTATAGGCGGGGTTAATCAAAGATCTTGCATTGTTAATCCAGTTCAGATACTGTATCTAGGGTAAACCCACAGATTCCAGCGTGCACTTAAGACTTACACAATGCACACTTAATGCGGCGACACAGATGTCCTCACATGTAATTACACACAAACAAAAGAGAAAAAGGCGCACACTTGCAAAGTCATTATTAAAACGAACAAATGCACCGTATGCGCAGATTGCGTCGCTTCTGCCGGCTCACTGAACCCCCTAGTGATCGTAGCCAAAAATGCATGTAGGGATTTAAATATTATCAATATATTTTGTAATAACACAGAACTAATATGTAATGTAATGATAGACAAAAATAGTAGAATATTTCAGTCATAATAACATCAGAGCTCTCTGTCCATAGTGAATCTGTGAAATATGAATTTCTGTTACGTCACGACAACAAACCATGTACGTGTCAGCTGTGCGCTTGAGAGCAGACTGGAGCTGAATATGAAACCATTTAAAAGATGGTGATACTTGCTGTCTTTTAAACAGAAAGCACATTTTATATTCTGATATTTACTGGAAATGACGGACTACATTAAAGCCAACAGCAAGGAGGAAACTTTCAGGTGATCTCCTTCCCGCCACCTGCCTCTTTTTTTGGGTTTCTGTAAAGATCAGGAATGTCAAAAAATATCGGAAATATCTGGATATTATTGTGATACTGTATCAGTTCTCAAAAACATGGTATTGATTTTAATTTAGTGTTTCTGAAAAATAGAGTTGTGATGCTCGATGTCACAGGGACTGTGATAAATGCAAATGCAGATCCCACAGTTCTGATTGCTTAAAAAACACTTGTAAAATACATTTGTTTTTACTCCGATTTATTGCATTTCATTTCTTAAAATTAGATTTAAAATATTGCAATATATCGCCTTGCGTACAGTATCGCAGTATATCACAATATATTGAATCGTCACCACCAACGTGTATCGTGATGCGTATTGCATCGTCCGATTGTTGCCAGTGTAAGCTCTGGTGGTGATATGAGGAGGTGTCATATATAACTCATTTCAACGTCACAAATCAGCTGACCCTCATCCATTGTGGCACTTTCAATGTGACAAAAGTTCAGCTCCGCACGTCAAGTGCTGAGTACGAATAGAAATCAATGCAATCAGACTGATTTCATCGCCTATGCTCGCTCGCGTCACATTCAGTGAAGAGTAATATGTACACAAAGCATCTCAGTACACTACACCTCTTTGTGTTTAACACACTGAATGTGCTATTGGACCCAGATGTAAGTCTATCAATGAGTCTGCAACACATCTCTTGTTTACTGTCTGTGTTTTTGTGTGAGTTTGGTTTCTATGGTAATTCTCACCATATTACATCACTTTTTAGGCATATTAATTGGCATATAAACTGCACCTGCTGGTGCCTGATTATTATTTTTTTGTGTAAACAAAGCCTCTGTTGTACAAATTACATTTCTTCTAGATTTTTTTGTGAACTTTAAAGTTCAAACTGCGCCTATGAACTATGTAATTATCTCTACACAATTAAATATTTAATCCTCCAAATCACATAAACTGGTGTATTATAATTAGCCATGGTTTCCAGGTCTTTGTGTCTCCAGCAACCATGGCGACATCACGTCCTTAGTTTCCTAAACGAGGGATTTGTCCAAGACCAAAGAGAATCTGTACCCAACAAATGACTGCGGTCGCTTTTCATTTAGCGGCGCAACACTTTAAAAACCCAAAATGTTATTTTATTCATGTGGATTCGGGTGGTCTCTCTGCTATCTCTGCCTCTCCGTCTCTCACATCAGCCGTCCCCACCCTCCTCCTCGGCCCCCTCGACCACTCGTGGCGATTGCGCTGTAAGGACTTCGGCGAGGGCTTAAATTAATTTTGACTCGTTAATTCCCTTTGAAAAAAATAAAAAAGGGGGCGCACGGAAAGGATGAGGAGAAGAAGAAGACGAAGAAGAAGAAGAAGAAGAAGAAGAAGAAGAAGAAGAAGGTGAATTAAAGGAGCAAGCCAGGTCGCTGTTTGAGTTTCTAATTGCTGAAGCCCGGAATGTGACCTACAGATGTGAAATTCCCCACTTGATGAAATATTAACTAGATTGTGCAGCTCAGTGGAGCTCAGCTGCACTGGAAAGCACTGCATAGAAAGAGAGAGAGAGAGAGAGAGTGAAAGAAACAGGGAGACGGTGGCATTGCAACTCAACACGACTCAGGTTGATAGGGTCGTGTGCAGGACTGTGAGACTGAAATGGAACTCATTAGTGGAGAGAGGGATGGATGACAGGGACCTTTATTCATGTGTGTGCATGGGCACGCGAGTGTGAAGAAAGTTCCTTCGAGGTATAACACGGGGCTAAAGCCGTAATGTGAAACACGCCGTTCACCTTATCTGCGGATTTACGACCCAACAAGCAATTCGTCTTCCCGCTACCTTGTTAGTATTACGCCTCGGCTCCAAAGTATGGAGATAAGCAGAGCGAGAGACACGAGAATTAGGGAGTGGATTGAGTGTGATGGATGACTCGGCGGGTAATATTCTTGACAGATGGATGAGAAATGAAAAGTTGTCGGTGCTGAAAAAACAAACACTAATGGTGATGATCACATCTGGATGGGCTGGTACCTGGCACATGTCGGTTATGGGGGAACCCCCCCCCGCCCCCACAGACACAATGACTCCACTTTCTGCAAAAACACCAGCAGTGATGTTACAGCGCGATTAGAAAACCACTGAATTACCTTGACAGATGCATGTCGGGGAATAAAGGACAGCCACCCCACACCCAGCGATCTTCAAATCTGCTCCAGAATCACTACAAAGGCAGATTTCTAAATAATATTCAAAGCTGCACATTTTGCCTCATAGTGGTGATGTGTTGCACGTAGGGCTGTCGATCAGTTCAAATATTCAATCGCACATTTTTTATCCTTTCAAAATGTACCTTAAAGGGAGATTTGTCAAGTATTTAATACTCTTATCAACATGGGAGTGGGTAAATATGCTGCTTTATGCAAATATATGTATATTTATTATTGTAAATCAATTAACAACACAAAACAATGACTAACATTGTCCAGAAACCCTCACAGGTGCTGCGTTTAGCATAAAAAAATGCTCAAATCATTCCACGGCAAACTGAAGCCCAGAAGGCAACAACAGCTGTCAGTGTGTTGACTTGACTATGACTTGACCCAAACTGCATGTGATTATCATAAAGTGGGCGTGTCTGTAAAGGGGCGATCGTGGTACCCATTTTCATTCACATATCATGAGGTCAGAGGTCAAGGGACCCCTGTGAAAATGGCCATGCCACCTTGCCAAAATTTAGCGCAAGTTTGGAGCATTATTTAGCGTCCTTCACGAGAAGCTAGTATGACGTTTGGCACCACGGATTCCTGAGGCTTTCTAGTTTCATATGATGCCAGTATCTTCACAACTGTGTTAAAGAAATAAGTGGAGCTAAAATGATTTTGCATTAACCTTTTATAATCACATTAACTTTGACAGCCATAGTTGCATGCTAAAGTTTTTGGTGTAGCTTATTGAGTTGTCGTTTACGCTTGACCTGCTTTTGGTTCTGGCCGAAGAAGAGGACCAGAGGCACAGTGATGGGGCAGAGGGAGGGTCCAGAGAGCAGGGGAGGCAAAGTCAATACGTGGGGGATAACAGAAACTGTAGCCTTCTAAATAACTTCTCTTCCAATGCCCCAAATTCATAATAATGTGATCCGCACAGCAGATAAATAAAACACACACGATTTTCTTGTTAGCGTAGAAATGTGGGCCAAGCAGCTCTTTTTATTCTGTTAGATTATTGTTTTAAGCTAGAGCTGCTTCATCGATGCCCCCCCCTTGACCTTTACCTCTCAGTTTACAGGGGGGTTAAATTAGCTAGCCCGATGAGGAGTGTTATTAGTGTGGCAAGGGGGCCGTGCTATGCTGCTTTATGAAGCGGTGAATGGGGAGAAAACCTGCTCAGCAGAAACTAGGCATAGGTTTTGGAGGTGGCCCAGTCTGAGGCAAATCCTGGGCATTGTTCTTAGATGAAAGAGAGAAAATGGCAACGTAATACGAGCTCAAATTAAATGTGTCTTTTATGTGACAGCCTCAATTCTGGCCTTGAGTTTTTGATGTCGGGGTGTGTGTGTGTTTTTTTTTCCAAGCGGTTCTGTTGTGGCTGGGCGGCAGAGGGAGGAGGAAGTGAAAGAGAGGAGGAAAAAAAAAAAAGAGAGGAGCCCTCTTCTCTTCTCCCCTGAAAGCCCACAAGGACGCAGGGAAGCCTAATTCATAGCAATCATAAACACACATATCGCCAGCCCGACTTTCATGCCTCCGCATTGATCCGGCATCATGGATCGCTTGATGATGCTGCATGTGATGCACTGCGCCGCTCTCACCACTCGTCACTATTATCTGTCAAGCCGATGTCACTTTGAATCAATAACCATCTCGGAATCGTTGACCCCCCCCCCCCATCTCCGCCCACCACCACCACCACCACCACCACCACCTCTGCCGGCAGCAGCTCCCTCACGGAGTCACTGAGCCGAAAGCCGCTGCAGACTTTGTGCTTGTGTGTGAACGCCGTCTGATGTGTCCACGCGGCGGATATCTTTCCCCGCTAGCTTAGGTTACTTCAATAGCAGCCATTCTTTTCTCCCTGTCCTCTCGTTTCTTTCCTTTTCTTGATTAGAAGTGCAGAGAGAAGGAGGAGGAGTGGGGGTCATGAGTACAGTTAGGTGCTTTCACCTGCACCGTGAGGAAGGGAGGGGGGCGTATATCAATGCGACACAGGATCTGCTCCATCTGCTAACCCCGCTCACTATCCCACCCACCATCATCTCCTGACTCCGCTGGCCGTCTCTCTGGCCGTTCTTTTATTCCTAGGACGCCAGGTGCTGGTAAAGCGATAGGTGAAACACACACACACATTTTTTTAGGTGGGTATTGACTGTACACTGGTAGAGATGGACCCAGGTGTCCAGTAATCACGTTTGACCTCTGTAACCTTTGATTAAAGTGAAAAAAGAGATATGTTCGTCATTCTGCCTGTTTACTTAACGTCTTAACAAAGAGCTTCATTGTTGGCGCATGCTCCCATGTAACCTGACCACGCTTTTTTTTTCCTCCTTCTTATTCAATAAGGGGGAACAGCTTGCAGATTAGAGAAGAAAAAATAGAGCCAGGGCCAAAATGAACTACGCAGGAGTTTCTTTTGCGCTCCTCCTCCCATCTTCTGCATTATTTTGACTTACTGGGCAGAAACACCAGAGGGAACAAACAAGACGAGCCGTTAATTGCATTTTTTCGACACTCCTGTGCCCCCTTAAAGTGCCACGGCGAGCGGCAGAGTGCTGGAGAGCTCGTGACAGTGGGGACCAAAACAACCTGACGCCATTATCAAATTTCCCATTAGCTGCCCCAATATGGCCGCCCAGTCAACAACTGAGTAATGAGATCTAATAGGGCTAGAGCCGAAAATGAGACCTTAAGAGCGCATTGTGGATCTTATCTGCTTGTTTTTTTTTTCTCCGTTCGCTGGGAATAGTGGAAAGCAAGAACGAGGAAAAGGATCGTTGTTCGCTAAGTGCACTCGGAGAAGGAGTGCCTTGGAGGAGAGGACTATTTTACATGCGGATTAGTGTTCATATCGCCGTCATCAGACAGCGATACAGGGCCTTGATAGGCTGTCTGTCTTTGATGCCTTCTGAGGCGTGGGGGCCTTATCCCTTTCGCCTATCTTCTGCAACACACACACACTGATCCAGCCCCTTAGAACTGCTGAGATGGGGAAGATTGGATTGTAAGATGTGCGCGCTGTCACTTTCAAAGTTAATGCAAATATCTGCATAGGCACATGTCAGTGTGCAAGCGTGGTTAAGCAAGCATCTACCTTTAAACATCACACAGAAATTCAAGATATTTAATGTTTTAGCGTCCCACAGGTGAGCATGTTCAATGCTCCCAACACAATCCCTCCTCTGCTCCTGAATGGCAGCATTTTGCACTTTAGTTTGCATTTCAGACAAAAAGAAAAAAAAAAAAAGCCATTGCCGTTCCACTCCTCCCCCAAACGCTATTAAAATTTTTGTTATGTTTTCCACTTTGCCCCCCTGGTGAAAATAACACATGGGGATTGTCTGGGCCCGAGCCAAACACACATAAATTTCAATATTAATTTGGTCGGCACCTCGGCAGCCTCCCCGGCTTCCTAATCTCCTGCTGCATATCTTCATTATCTGAAAGTGTGCTTTCATCTTAATTCCATTTTCATCCATCAAACGTCGGCGAGGTTTGACCTTGCGTGATCTCGACGGAGATAGCGAGGTAGGGAGAGAGTGACAGAGACTGGAGATAGAGGGAGAGGTGGGGGGGGGGGGGGGGGAGTTAGGAGATAAGGGAAGGCGAGTTGAGATGATGAACGAGGATGGAGGGATGACGGCGGGGGGAGAAACATCTCCAGTGCCAAGTTTCTGAGGTCTGTTAAATGTGTGAGTGAGTGTGTGAAGCCATTTCATTTCTCATAATCCTCATGTAGCACCAGCAGAGTGTAGCATGTTAGCTACATCTCTTTCAATCCCTCTCCTCTCCCGCTGCTCTTCCCTCATTCCTTCTCTCACTTGCATTGGGCGCCCCCCTCTCCCCTCCCATCCTCCTTCATCACCTCCCCTCTTGCTGTCAGTTTATTTATCCCGACATTAGGGTATAATTACTAATTTGTAATTTTTTATAACTGTTTGGATTGTAATTGTCTTATGCTTGTGTTGCCGGGAACAGGTGGCGGATGGGATCTGTAAGTGTGAGTGATATGATCAGGACATATAGTTCAAGGCAAAGACGCGCCACCTGGTGGTGCTACGCTGATGAAATGATTGTAAAGACGACACACACACAAGGACACACACTACTTATCCCACTTGAATGATACATGCCCGCATGATCATACTCAAACAGAATGCCTCATTAGCGGATAAGCTGGATATGCTCTCTAACCTCCCCCAATCTATCTCTCCTCTCTTTTTTTTGCCATGTTTGGATGGCAGCCCTGATCCCCTAAATGCAGGTTATCTGTCATCAGTGGTAAATAAAGAATCATTTATCTTTCTCTTTCTCCCTCGCTTATCTCAGTCTTTTTCGTTCTTTATCCTTCTCGCCACAAATCTGCCAATCCGCGCAGATCCTATCACCCTCTCCGCTGACATTCATTTCTTTAGATATAGCATTTTGAAGGCTTTCACATCCCCTGTCTGTGCTTGCGCAGGACAGGTAGCGCAAAAACAAGTGGGCTGCTGTTTCTCATGTATCCGAGAGCTCGGCTTTGGCATTTGGCTGCTTTGGCTGAAGCTGTGTCATGCTTTCTGCTGACACCCGGACCTGTGTCACAACAAGCTAACGTTAGCGCCAGGCCCCGGGGCTCGTCACAGACTGACAGTAGTAGGCCGTTGGTCAGATGCAGCGCTGCTACAGCTGTGATGGATCCCCCACACACGACACCTAGACCCCCCCGATGCCATGCCAGAACTGGGATGGCAGGCTGACATGTGAAATGACATGACAGCGCCAAAGACATGACACATATACATGCACTTTCAATAAGATAGACAGGAGGCGCTTGCACGCCTGAGCGCGTGGGGAGCGGTTTCACCCAGTGAATGGTGCCATTCAGACGTTGGTGTGCAAACAAGGGGCTGAATTCGAAAAACAAGTAGGAAACGCGATCTTGAGGTTTTGCAGGCGGGCTCTATGTAAGCAACACCGGGGTCTGGGTTTGGTTGACACTCATACCCAGCGTCTGCCAATGCCTGTGTCAGCAGCAGTGGCTCTAACATGGCGACACAAGAGAAGGCAGCATCCATTCATAATGAGAGGATGTAACATAATTCGGATGTTGCTGTGGAAATCCGCAAAAAAAAAAAAAAAAAAAATGCACCACAGCATAAACGCAAATACATTTATACCTCCGTTTATGAATTATGAAGCCTTTGTTTATGGTTTTTATAGTGTCATGCCATCAGCTACATGACACCGGACTCGCTGTGGTGGTGTTCCTGCAGCCCAGCAGAAAAGCAGCAGAACCCCACAAAGGGTGATATTTGTCAGTTTGAAGCTAATCCACTGCCACTCAACACCCCCACCCTCCACCCCCCCCACATCACCCCATCAACCAAAAAAAGAAAAAACACACTTCTTCTTTGCCATTCAGAGCAGGTCAAGGGTTGGGCTAAGCTTCTGAACATCTTCAAACGCATCCCCCCTGAATAGTATCTCTGTTACACCAATGGCCTAATCCGCCACTTGAAGAGCAATTAAAAGTTTAGCCCAGACTTTAAGAAAGTAACCATGTGTGATCTTTTTTTTTCTCTCTGGGTCTGTCTCTCCAGCGGCGTGCATGGCGTGCATGCTAATAGTGGAGTGGCACTCTTCCAAAGGCATTCCAAACACACTGGGAAAAGAAAAGACTAAAGGGACATGTGGATGAAGGAAGAAAACGAAGCTTTCTCTTTCTTAGACTCGCTCCAACTTTGGCATCTTTTTTTTTCCAATTCCCACTTCCTTTTCTCTCAATCCAAAGTGGTTCCCAAGGCACAAGCTCTGCGACGAAGAATTCATCCCTCCAGAGTTCTTTCCGAGGACTTTTTATGCCTAGCAACTACTTTTTATGGCACAACCCCAACCATACAATAGTTGGAGGCATCAGGGAGTTCATGTTTTGGGTTTCCTGCAGTCTTTATTGAATAGTCTTTTTCTTACTGGAGCACGTATATTTATACAGCTATTTCATCTGCCAAAGAGTGCTATAAAGGGTCAGCAAAGACTCAGTGGATGAACGCTGAAGGACGTTCGATTGGGCGGTGTGCGGTCAGATCATAAAACGACCACATGGTAAAAGGGAAGGGTAAAACAGAATACTCACGGTTTCAAAGATCGACAAGAGAGTGCTAATAGCATCATCAACTCTTAACGAGGCTGTGTGCTGTGCTGCCCATATGTCTGCACCTCCTGTAATAAAATAGTTTTAAAGGTGTTTAAAAAATGTTATTATCAAGCGCTGGACCCATGTGGATTGCATGACCTCACAGCTCTCTGACATGATTTTCAATGAAAGTCTATCAATATAATCTCTTATTATATTCCAATCCATTATTGTGGGCACAGTTAAGGTGCAGAACGAGCAGCTGGGCGCCCTTGTGAGAGAGATGTGAAAAAGCAACTTCTTTTTCAAACTCAGCAGGCTAGACGAGAAGAAAGAAAAACACACTGCATCTTTGTTGGCTCAGAAGGTAATGTCAGAAAAAATCAGACTCGCGAGAGCCTCTTTTATCTCGGCTTGTCTTAGGGTAGGGGGTGGGGTTGGCGTGGTGTTCTTTGGAAAAATGTCATCCCCGGTTTCTCCTCTTCATCCCGAGTGACCTGGGAGGAATGTGAGCGGAGGAGTGAAGCTTGGAGAGGATGGGGGGGGGGGGGGGGCATGAGGAAACGAAGAGGAGCGCTGGAGCTTGACAGGGCCAAAGCTATCAGTCAGGCTAGAACATGATACCTGAGAGGCGACTGCACTGACAAAGCTGCAGCCAGAATTCCCACAACTCACTCTTCCCTGACAGAAACCCTTTTTGAGATCGCCCTCGTTGCTAATGCACCGGGAAGCCATCCGCACGCGGTCTCTAGGTTTTGACTGCTGATGCGAGGCTGTACTTAGCTTAGCTTAGCATAGTAATTAAGTGAAACTGAGCAGCACCCAAACAGAAGCTGAATCCACCCTGATCAGATTCCGATTGATTTCCAGTCAGACGTTCACCTTGAGGGCATTTGTCTCATTTATAGCTCCGGCATCAGTGTATCTTGTGATATTTCTAATTCGCCAGTGCTAGAATTACAGCACTGCATTTGCAAAGCAAGCAGCCGCCATTGGGTGAAGGCAATTTAAGTGTGTTGTTTGGTGTACCGTGGCTATTTGGCACTTTCTGTGCATCTCAGGTGGCGTATCGCTGGTCGCTGTCTGGTTGGCCATTAAAAATGAAACACGGCTTCTTAATTACCGACTGGCACTTTTGGCAATCATGGCCATACTCATGTGTCACTCCCCCTCCTGTTCGACTGGCCTCTTTATCCGTCTCTCCATCTCACTTACTCATACTCTCCTCCCTGCATCCCTCCATGCCTCTTGGTTGACTGCAATAAGACACTAGCTCTGCAGTTTGTGTTTGCTCCCCTTGCTCTGCCACAATTACTTCCTGTGGTTCATGGTGTAGTGGGTCACTGCCATCCGCCAAAGGTACTTACAGCTGAAATTACACACACTGTGTTTCCGAGCAGGCCTACCTACATCGTTGCGTTATCCCTCGCTCCACCCAGAGGCTCTGGTGAAGGTGGGCTTAATTATAAATCCAGACATCCAGAGAGATTAGGCTGAAAGGGCTGCATTAGAACAAACACAGTCACCATTGTGTGTCCTTTACATCTATGACTCTTAAAGTGGGGTCCGTGGCACTTTGTCAGGGAGTCCATAAATACATTTGCTATAAATTATAAAGTTGTGCTGGATCAGTAAAAAGTGCATATCTACAGATGGAGACAATTTGCACCAATAAAACAAACAAATTGCGTCCATTACTACCACACACGTTAGCATTGGGCCAATAGAAACTAATAATATGACACGTCAAGTCAGTCTGTCATGAATCAGTCACTTCACTCAGGGCGTAACGAACCGCTCCTGCTTAGCTTAGCTCATTAGCGAGGTAGCTGGCGAACATGGAGAAATATCTGATTCAGTCCACTTTGTGAAGTGACGCTAAGCTAACTCGAGAGAATATGACAGTTAAATCGACCAACATCGACAGCAGACCAAAATGTGTTATTGTCTTCAGGTGCTAGCGAAGCACCTGGAAGATCAGGGCAAAACAAAGTGATGTTGTCGCTATCAATCAGGTCTTAAGTGTTTAAATAGAAAAGTCTATAGTCAAATAGTTCCACTGGCATCAATGAGAACAAATAATTGTACGAATTACACTTAATCCTCGTTACAATTATGAAGGGGTCTGAGGAAAATGGTGTCATTGATCTGATCAACTGAAATTTCATGTAAAGGCAGAGCGCTCTACCTCTGAACAATGTGTTACCCCATTCAAGGTTCTCTGGGAGATAAAAGAAGAGTTAAGGCTCAGACAAAGTGCTGCTGACAGCAGCGGCTCAACGTTTAGTTTGGAGAAAGGGGGTGGGGGGGAGGAAATGAAAATCAAATCCAAGAGGTCGCACATTATTGACACGAGTGGCACGGCCCCTGTTTTTACTGGCCCCGGCTCCGCTCGAGTCAGGCAGCCCATGTGTTTTCCCTTTAGTGTCCAGGAAATAGGCCGGGCCAGAGCTCCCAGTAAACCTGTGGCTTGTTTGCATTGTTGATTTTTTGGGATGACGGATTTGCTCAATCACCCGTGGCTGTCGCAGCTGGCTTTCAATCACATGGCGCGCCCCGAAAGAGGCTGAAAAAGGGGGGTCCCGGCATCTGGGAAAGATAAAGCAAGCTGTGCTAACTTGTAATGGAAGCCATACACTGAATACTTGGCCACTCTCTGACAGAACACAGCTAATTACTGGATGGATAAATGTCAATGAATTGATTTTTTTTAGAAATAATGTGGCTCTTCTTTAAAATTAAAGGGACTGGGGTCAGTGTGTTTGTGTTATGTGTGTGTGCACTGCTAGATTGATTGATAGCCGTGTGGACACTGAGGTCAGGAGGTCACGTTTGGAGGTAGAGGGACCGCCACCAAAGGGCATGTACACAGTCAGGCTCAACACCGCGTCTGAAAATGACCAGAATCTGGTGCAAAGGGGGGTCAGCTCAGTGTCGTATGACAGCGTGGACAGACAGCGAGCAGAAAGCTTTTACTGTAACACCCACCGCCGGCTTTTATTCCTCACAGTGTAAAATCTCCCTCACCATCTCTCGTGCATTTAAAAATCTTCTAGCTGGCCGCCGGCCACGATTGTGTGTGTGTTTGTACATGGCAGATCATTTTGTTAATTTTTCCCTGTTTCAGGCATGTGACGAGCCCCAACGTTTTTCAAAAGAATGCTTGAAAGAAAGAGAAAAAAAAAAAAAAGCATTGCCATATGTGATTTCACATGGCATGTTGGACAATTCATTTTCCATCCTCGGCCACATCTGAGACACACACCTAGACATGCACACACACACACAGTATAAGGGAAAAATGACTGAGAGAGAATCACTTTTTTATTTTATTCATTTATTTAAAAGACACAGAATGAAGGGAGCGAAGGTCGTTGTGCAGACGGCGGCTGCTGCAGATTCTAATCCAAAGCCTCCGGCGATCTCTGCATGAACTCCATTTCTGGTCTGCAAACAAATTAGCTTTTTTTTTCCCTCTTCTCTGTCTTCTATCTCGCTCTCCCTCCAGTGAAAATAAGGGGAAATTCAGGTGAATAAAATCTATTTGTTCATTTAACTTTTGTTTTTTTTTTTCCCTTCCAGTCAGCTTCTTTGCTCTCACCCAAACTCAATTTTCCCTCGGTGCGCGCCTGCTCGAGTGTTTCTTTTCTTTGCGATGGGGCTCGCCAGCAATTCATTAGGCAACAGTGGTTTAATTTGTATCATTAGAAAACCGTGTTTCCCAAAAGGAGTACGGCACTCCACTAAATCTGATCCAGACGAAGTTTTTTTTTTTTCCTTTCTTTCTTTTTTTCGACCACGCGCAAGCTGTCGGGTTTGTTAACTCACACCTCACACCAAACAAGTGTTCCGGAGAAACAGAGTAAAAACAAACAAACAAACAAAACATGGTTTAATATCTTAGCATCTCTTCAAATATTATTACGCTTATAGAGAGCAGTTCTCCTTCTGGGCCCTCGCTTTTAATTATGCAACAAATGTTTGACTATCCAAGTGAAATTTGCATGAATATTTATACCAATTCATTTGTTGAGTGTTGATTGTAATTACATGGAAACATGATTTATTGCCAAGATTGCTGTGCTAGCCAGCCAGCCAGAGAAAAAAAGAACTGGGTGGAAAATATATAAATAAATGCAAATTGCCACACAGACTGCTAAAGGAAGCCTATTTTTTTCTTTCCCAGTGGCTTGTGGGAAATTTCATTATCGGAAAGAGAATCTTTCACGGTGTGTGCCTGGCAGAGATTCAGAGGTGCTTACAGTAAGTGTCTCGGGATGACACCATAACAAAGAGGTTCACCTTCCTGTGGTGACCTGTCAACACTTGCTGGGAGTGTCACTTATATCTGTGTGTACGCGTCATTTGTCACTCTTTTTCTACATACTTTCGCGCATACCAAATATCTGAGCTTGACGCGATGCTTTGATATCCGCTTCTCAGATCGAATGATCAAAAACAGGGAATGGATTGCTGTACAACTCAGGCACATTAGAATATATTGGCCACAGCTTGAAAACTATGTTTGCTTAGGTGCGCCATATTTTTCTCACAAGCCAGTCAGAGCAGACTGCACTTCTTTGGGGAAGGGTCTCAACAAAATCATTTGTTTTTTATGTTTACCAGCGGGTGGGTGCTATATAAAAAGCAGGAGAAAACGTATGATGGTAAAGGGGAAAAAGCAAATGCGGGGAGAAATGAAGATAGAAGATATTCCTTTATTAGTCCCACAGTGGGGAAATTCAGTTTTACACTCTGTTGTTCACATGCGTCAATGGAGAGATGTCAGAGTGAGGGGGCTGCTCCTGACAAGCGCCCAGAGCAGTTGGGGGTTCGGTGCCTTGCTCAGGGGCACCTCGGCAGTGCCCAAGAGGTAAACTGGCATCTCTCCAGCAACCAGGTGGTCTTGGTCCATGAGGGTCTTGAACTGGCGTCCTCCGCGTCCTAACCCAAGTCCTTACGGACTGAGCTACTGCCGCCCCAAATGTCCACAGATGGTAAAGCGTTAAAGGTGCCATATTGTTGAAAGTGAGATTTCTGTGTCTTTTTTGATTATAAAGCGGGTCAAGGTGCTATATAAATACTGTTAATGTATCAAAACACTAACCTATATTCAGAAACTGTACCTTTAAAACAAGCGGTGAGGACTTCTGTAACGTTGTGATGTCACAAGTATACAGGCAGCGGTAGAAGTGCCACTACGCTTTAAGTAGTTGACACCCAGTGAAGTCATTGGCTGCAGTGACGCTGTTAAGATGGCGACAGCGCAGATAGGGAAGACAGGAAAACGCTGACCAATCAGAGTGGGCTTTTTCAGGAGGGGGTCTTAAAGAGACAGGTGCTAAAAGAGAGCGTTTCAAACAGAGAGTGAATACAGGTATATTCAGATAAACACTATGAGAAATTTTTTTTTTATTTAAAAAATAAAAGCAGGTTCTAATAGAAACCCCAAATACAAGAAGGAACCTGAAAATTCCCCTTTAAATGCTTAAAGAGGCTGATAACAGATTTCACTTCATCAGGTGAGACTGTGTGAGAACAAATGGAAGGAGATAGAGGGAGAAGGAGGAAATGTTTGAGTAATGGGCCTCTGTCCTGTTTAATATTGTCGTGATGGAGCAAGGAAACAAGGAGGACGGTGGGAGGAGGTGGGGGGTAAAGCAGAGGAACAAGTGATGAGGTCCAGCAAGGGGGCTGGAGGAGAAGCAACAGCTCCAGCTCCTGTTTGTATCTAATTAATGAATGGCATTAGCCATTTGTTATGCCATTTATTCTGGTAATGACCAAGCCTGATCTTTCATTCCTCGCCTCATGCTCATTCTCTCTCTTTCATCCCCCCTTTCTCTCTGCCAATGCCTCGGTACGACGCTCAAGACAGGTATTGAGAGATGTAGAGGGGAGGGAGGGAAATGGACTGAGACAGTAAGCAAGAGGTCTCTGCTTTAACGACATGCTCCTTTACTGCTTAACTCAGGACACTGTTCAATAATGAGCCGGCTACACTTATTGGTAGTGAGAAACTACATACACTCAAGTAGATGTCCCTGTTCAATGTACAGCATGCCCATACAACGGTTCAATGACATCTCACGAAACGTTTTTCCTCATTTTTCTTGTGTTTTCCTATGAATGCCCAGCAACACATGATGTGTTTTCAAAATAAATGTCCATTTTCACAGGAATCAACTTGGTTAGGTTTAGTCAAAAAAAAATACTTAGGTTAAGGAAAAGGTTGTGGTTTGGGTTAAAATAACACAGGAAGTGGGATAATCTAAGTACAGAAGGTATTTGACAAAAACTTCTTAGCTAGGTTTAGGAAAAGATTGTGGTTTGGGTTAAAATAACACAGGAAGTGGGATAATCTAAGTACAGAAGGTATTTGACAAAAACTTCTTAGCTAGGTTTAGGAAAAGATTGTGGTTTGGGTTGAAATAACACCAGAAGTGGTGTAACTTGAATGTGGAAGTTACATGACAAATAAATCAATGCTGATTTTGGTTTCACATAGAGTATGAACCGGTCTCTTGGGCGAAAGTCTAATGTTTTTGGACCCACCCCGCCCTCCTCCCTATGGTGCATTTATCACTCTTTGTACTTCCTGATTCACAATTACATGGATTACAAAACAAATTGATTTAGTGGGATACATACAAATTCCAGTGCATTACTTTTATTGTAGGTATAACTATGAACGGTGTATGAGAACAGCATGCCCTGTTTGTGTGAACTCGTCTTTGTGCTTGTGGTCTGCAGAGTCAAATCAGACCTCCTGCAGAGCTGGATGCTTGTTCACCTTGTCCTCTTTTTAGTGGGCAAATAAACAAGTGGATGAGGCTGGTGCATTCTTCCCTCCATGATTGTATTTAACAGACAGTGTTAGCCAGTTGCCAAATCATCTTGGTCCCCTGAGCTTCAAGCGAGCTAGTGAAAGACTCCATTTGTGCATGTCCTTGTTACAATGCTCACCTACTGATAGTTTTCAGGGTGAGAGAAAGGCATGACCTTGTTTGTGGTGATAAAAGGTTTTTGTTGGCTATTGTGATAGTAAATTAGGTCGTGTGTCTTGTTTTTGGGGTCAGGAAAGTGACATCAAAGCTAGCTTTGAGATTTATCTTAGCTCTAATAGTTGTGTCCTTAAAATCTAGCTAGTATACTTCTCCGACTCCTTACCCTTGCCCCATTTTTTCCTATCCTATTTTTCTACCATCCTGACCTGAAATCCCTTCCAAAACCCAGAAGATCCAACTCCCTAGCTGTCGTCAAACAATACAAAAAAAAGTAAAACAGTCCCTTTTATAGTGACCCCCGGCCGTTTGGTTTCTCTTGTAGCCGTTTCGCCGAGTGACCTTCTCGGTGGTGAGCCAGCCCCAGGACCCTCACCAGCAGGGATCGCTGCAGAGCTGCTACGACAGCGGCCTGGACGAGTCGGAGACGCCCAGCAGCAAGAGTTCGTCGGGCCCCCGGCTGGGCGCCCTACCCCTGCCCGAGGACAGCTACGAGAGGACAACGCCGGATGGCAGTGTCGGTGAGGCAGAGCACATGGAAAATGGTAGGGGCAAACACTAAAGGAGATTAAGCAAGCGTTAAGATACAGGAAACACACACACACATAGCATTTACGCACGGCCGATGGTAGACAGCCTCAGAAACATACAAATACATGTCCATTTATTGGTATTTATCAAGTAGTCTTTAGGTGTTTGTGGCTTTGGCTAGTCTTGTAGCGCATCAGTTGATGTGGTGTTAGAAGCCGTTGGAACTTTTATTAAATCTAAAGCCCCTCCACGACTGTACATCATGTGAAGACGAGGTGTGGGATTTATTATAAAACCTATGGGTCTGCTTCAGAGACAGCAGGCTTTATTCGATCAAAGGCACTGCACGAGGGAATATATGTACCAGACACATTCTTTAAGATCAACGCCTTTCAGGCCGTCTCTCCTTTTAGTTTGCAGCTCTTTTCTTTACAATTCCATTCGTCATCTTGGCTTCAGCTTGACTGATGATAGATTTTGTACAATATCTCTACGTATCCTTTGAGATGGAGTAAAAGAAGGCGTAACAATGGGGGGTTAATACCCAACTTGAATTGTTAATAAGCTATACAGATAGTGTGCTGGCTTGAGGCCCTTATGAAGGAGTTTTACAATTGGGAGATAGAGCTGATGTTCTGGAGGTTGCGGTAGTCTAGAGAGAGTGAGTGGGAGCAGAGGAAAAAAACCCTATTGTGAAGGCAGTCCCTGGGCACAGTACTGCATAACCTTCTCACAGCTAGCCTGAGCTACTTTCCTACCACGACCAAAATATGTGTGAGTGTGTGTATCGGGGTGTGCAGTGAGAGATGGGGGTAATGGTCCTGTTCATAGTCTAGGAGTCTGAGGCGATGCTTAACAAGGAGGAGCTGTCTTGAGAGTGCTAAGCCTAAGTGCAGAGGCTTCCCCACTGCAGCTTAGGATAAGGATATTCAAATGGTTTAAAGAGCCACATCCTCTCTCTTTTTTTTAAGATGGGGTTGCACTGCAGATGTCTTAACTTATCTCAGATCAGTGGAATCAATGTAATATCCCACTCTATGATGCCCTTAGGGAACATCTGAGAGGTTAAAGAGGACCTATTATGTTTTCCCCCTTTTACTTTAGCATGTTATATAGTTTTTTTGTGTGTGTAAAAGGTCTGCAAAGTTGCAAAGCCCAAAGCTGATGCAAAAGGGAAGTTACTTTCCCTCACAGAAGTGCTGCTCCTGAAATGCCTGAAAGGGCGCCTTACTTGAAGTCCTGCCTTTTTTTCCCGTAACGTGTGATGTCACCAAGTAACATATTTGCATAATACCTGCCTAGTGGCTAGCAAACAAAGCCAGTTAGAGCGGAGCTGGAGTGGAGTCTGACGAGTTTGGTTTGGTTGACCAATCACAACAGAGGGCCAAGTTGACCAATCAGAGCAGACTGAGCTTTTCAGGTGGGGAGGGGAAGAGAAAACTCACTTTTTCTTAAAGAGAAAGGCTATAAAACAGGGCGTTTCAGACAGAGGGTGACTACAGGTACATTCAGTGTTTCAAGTGTTTTTTTGAACATTAAAGCATTCAAACATGTTTTAGTAGAAACCCAAAATACAAGTATGCACTTGAAGATGAGCATTGTATGTCCTCTTTAAATGTCTAGTTATGGTTTTTGATATAAAGTCAAGCGAAGCAGACAGATGTGCACATCAAACCAGACAATTACACAGGTGCCCACAGAGAGCTTTCTCAAATTTTGTCCTCAATGCAGATTAAAGGGGATTTGAAGCACTTTAATGTGAGCTGATAGGGCTACCTTGTGGATACTTAAAATCTCCTTTTTCAGACAATGCTGGCCGAATGAGACCCAATTAAAATAATCAATTTGGTCTCTGTTTAAAGTAATACGACAAAGACAATTTAGCAGAGAGCCCAGTGAGATGAAAAGCGTGAAAATTAGGGATGCTAATTTTGAACAATTTTAACCGATAACTGACCCTCGTTAACCGATTATTAACCGTTAACTTACAAGATTTGTGCCTCGGATGCAGCAGTGAGTCAACAGTTCATTTTAAGAAGAGTTACTGTAGCAGCCACGGCGCTGCGTTCAGTGTCTCCAGTTTACTATCTGGGAACGTTAGGAGCCACAGTGCTGCGTTTAGTGTCGACATGCAAGTCCGCCACCACACATGTAGTTTAGCAGGTTGTCATTTGTGTGTCTGTCCGGTGTAACGATAGCGATTGTCTGACAAACAGTGTCTGTGTTTGTGCTACGTTAGCAGCTGCTAGCGTTGCCGGTAACTTTGCTGTAGCGTAACTTCGGCGAGTTTCTGACAGACCGTGTGTGTGTGGCGGCGGTGAGTGTGGGTTTATTGGTGGCGTTATAGCTGTGAAAGTAGCTGTAGCAGAGTGTGTGCACAGTTTATTTGTCGGTGAGTAAATGCTACGAGACCACGAGCTACAACTCCTCAGCTGGAAGACCTGAGCCAACTTCCTGTATCTGCAATGGCTCTCTCTTAAGGTGGACCAGATTTTCTCCTTCAAGTGATGAGCCGCTTCTCTGTATTTTGTAGTTTTTTTAAATCAATTATTATCATTTCTTTTAAACTTTTAACCAAAAGCGTGTATTGGTTAAAATGCTTAATGTCTGTTATCAGTTAAATGGTTAATTATTAACATCCCTACCTTCAATTAAACCACCTTCAGAACTAAAAAACAGCATAAATAGTGACTAAACTGAATATTGAATACCAAAAAAAAATGTATCACACAATATTGTGACATATTTTAGCATATTGACCCAAAATATGTGGTAATTTATACCAGTGCGCATATGTTGTTAATTCTCCTTTTTCCACGGTTTCAGAGGGCACTGTTACAAAGAGTTAGAGGAGATTTAGTTGGAGGAACAAGAGTCAAGGTCAATTCATGAATCAGTCTCCCATCCAAGGGAAACAACATGCTCTGCTGCTGCTCGCTATCTTTAGTGGGATCAGCTGAACTGGTATGTGCATGTCGATGGAAAGGCAGTGAAGGTTTTGTTCAGCATATTGTTTTCGGTCTTAAAGCAGACCTCTAGATCTCTTGCAGCACATTCATAAAATTCAGAGCTCTTATAGTTTGTATTAATAATGTGGAGTTATGTACAGGCAGCGGGTTGGCCTTGTGGTCTGAGTGACTCTAATTGGTCTTGGTCCTGTCATTCAATCCTAGAAAAAAGCAGCAGCTTCCTGCTAAAGCGTCCTTGAGGAAGACCGCCGAGCCCCTGCTTGCTCACTTATGCTGGGTCACCGTGGATAAGGGCATCAGCTAAATACCTAAGTGTAAAGCAAATGCAATCATCTAAGGTTAGGGCAAATATTGGCAAAGTGCTTCACCCCTCTTGAGGGACGCTAACTACAGTCATTAGCGCTCCCCCTTGTGTTGTAGCCAGAGCGCACACAGACACCATCAGCACTGCTTAATATTAGGAAACGAGGGAGTTACGAGGAAAGAGGGAGGACAGAAGTTGGCAGATGGCTCGCCGCGGCGCTCAGCGTTGGCATGGGCATCATTAGCGACAGGTAATTGTGGCGAATCGTGGCGAGTTTGGATGCAGAGAAAGGTGAAGAGAATGTCAAAGTTACAAACTGAAAATGTGGATTTTGATTTTTGTTTTCTGTTCACCAACTCATCATGTCAGATTGTCACTGCTTTGTGTCGAGACTCAGACAAAGGCTCGTGTCCCTTTTTTTTTTTTTTTTTTTTTGATTCCGGGCCTTTTTCGGCTCCAACTTGCTTTCTGTCGATCGATGTTCACACAATGTGAAGGAACAATCCACTGCAGCTACTCATCTGTCTCACACACATGAATGCACGCACACTAACACACACACACACACACGAGCAGGCATCCGCACTAAGACCCAGACATGAAGACAACACACACACTGTCTGTTTTTCACTCTCTGCCTCTTCATCCCTCATTCTTTCTTTCTGCCGTGCACAGATGTGCCGAGGGACCGTGTTTTTCTTTTCCTCATCTCCTTCATCAAGGTCAGGTTTCGAACTTTATTATTTTCTATTGGTTGACTTCTTTCCATGGGGAGTGTCAAATAAGAATAAAAGAAAGAAAAAAACAACCTCTCCATCCAAGACAGATTTTTCCAGAACTGCCTCAAAACAAGGAGAGCTGGGGGTCATCACGGGAATATGAACA
Organism: Pterois miles; assembly: GCA_947000775.1. Classification (NCBI taxonomy): domain Eukaryota; kingdom Metazoa; phylum Chordata; class Actinopteri; order Perciformes; family Scorpaenidae; genus Pterois; species Pterois miles. The sequence goes on from CAMQGK010000008.1 coordinate 4,325,834, forward strand.
CATTCCTGACCCAATCTGCACTGCACGAACTATCACTCAAGACTCTCAGTTTCTTCTTCATAGACGTGAGTGATAGGCAGTCGAAAAGCTGCATGTTGGGAGGATTCTGCTGTATCTTTACAGATGTTTCTCAATTCGGAAATCGTGAGCAGCGCATAGCCGTTGCTCAACTACGGCGTTTCATGAAGTCTTGATCTTTTTTTGATGCACAGCTGGGCCCTCACTTATTCATAAGCTTACTCCGGTGCTCATCAGCTATTCATAAACGCAGAGTGTCTGAAGTCAAACACTCGATTAGGCCGTTATGGATGTCAAAGAGCCCTTCTAGATGCAAGCCGTTATCAGCGGGTCAAAGACTCATGCTCTATTATTGATCGCCACATCGCCAAGGGGGGGCAGTAGTAGATTTTTCAATTTTTACCGTGTTAGTTCAGGCACACCTCAAAATAACACGCTTCTACATCGCCCTTTCATCATGAATCAGGTGTCTGAGTTGTGCAAAGTGTTTTCATATGAAACCTCCAACCTCCGCACGAATATGAACAGCTCCCGGCTATGAAGATGTAATATCATTGTTTGGTACATCAGTGCAGCTATGCGGTGTGCTGTGCTTGTTGCGGTGGGTCACGCTGCCAAGGATTTATCCCATTCGATCCATTATATGTTGGCTTTTTTTTTTTTTTTTTTTGAACAGAACAAATGCATATGTATAATTTGAAACTTCACCTCTTGCATTCAGCTGTGAGTCAATACAACACCGTGTGCTGCCAGCAGCTATACAAAGGTAAAGGAAAGCTAATGTGTCAGAAGAGTCTTAAAGGGGACATCGTGAAGACGGCGACGACGCAGGAAGTCCAACAAAGCGTTTCAGGCAGAGGGTGAAAAGAGGTGCAGCAGCACAGCCATGATGAGAAAGGTTTTTTAACATTAAATCACGTAAATGTGTTCTAGTAGAAACCAAAATACAAGTCTGAACCTGAAAATATGCTCCCTTTAAAGGGGAAAAAAAAGAACTACTTTTTATTATATCGCATATTGTTCCTGACGATGAGCGCTGACAGACATGAGGATATACATATATATTAGTTTACCCAACTTTTTACTGAACCACTACATCACTGAGTGCATCCCACAGAGGCTGGTGCCTGATTTCATTTACACTGGCTGTTAAGACAGATGAATAGTGCAAATTTATTGTAGCCTCTGAGAGAGTAATAGCACGTCGTACTGGCTGCTAACGTTAGCATGCCTCCCACGTCTCTGTGCTTTGGCTGCCAGACAACCACTAACCCCCCCCAGCACACACACACAAACACACACACCAGCTTCTATCTCTCTCCTGTCTCTCCCGCTGAGAAATCTTGGGGTACCACCGATGGATTACAAACATCATCATTTAGTGTTGGCCCGATAGAGTAGGACAGACAAGTGGCACATCACAGCAGCGAGGCAGTCGGCGAGTAAAGATAGACAGTCTGAGCCTTTTTGTAACATACACAAGACAGACTGAAATGCCCACTTTTACTCAGAGACGTAACACACATGCTCAGTCACATAAAAACAAATAAGGCCATGCACGTGCGCGCACACACACACACACACACACACACACATCCGTCCTCGTCCAGCACAATGAGGCACTGCATCATTTTCCAGCTCTGTGAAGCACCTCACTAGATCACTTCATTGTTGTTGTTTCTCTCCATTTCCGAAGCTTTGCCCGCTGGAATGCTGCTTAGCTTGGTTAATAATGTGCATGTGTGTGTACGTGTGTGTGTTTGTGTGTAACTCTGTTCATTAGGCAAGCCCAATTGTAGGGCCAGATGGCAAAGCGAGTTTGTTTAATTAAAACCATTCATATTTCAAGAGCGGAGCAGCAGCGGCACTGGTCTTAGGCCTGATTTCCCCCAACTTGGTGGAGGGATGGGAGTGTGTGTTTCTTTTTGTGTGTGTGTGTAAAGCAGTGTAGTGAAAAATCACCCAGCGGAAGGCACTTGCGCTATCAATCAGCACGTTACGCGCACCCTCCCCAAGGTCGCATCCATGTGCGCACACGATTTAAAAACACTACAACATTAATTAGGAAATGAAGGAAATAATAATGAGTTACAGTTACAGTCAGGTACACTCTGCAGCATTGAGTGCGTGCCTGCAGTCCTCTCATTCATTTCCATCTGTCCCTTACCCCCACGCCCCTTATTTCTTTTCGTGATATCCTCGGGCAGCGAGGGAGATACAAAGAACGAGAGGAGATGCTGTGAGAGAAAGCGCTGAGGGAAAGCATGGCAACGCAGAATAACACATTGCACAGGAGCCCAGAAATGGATCGAAGGATGGGATGTTGGAATGAGATCAGAAGAGAAAATTAATAATACTAAGAAAAACCTGACAGAGAATGAGAAACAGAAGGAAAAAAAAACGTGAGGGACGGGGTTACATGCGTGGAGAAGTCGCCAGCAGGGAGTGGCGCCTGACAGAGAGATGATTGATCACTGCTCAGCCGGAGCAGGCAGGTATTCAAATCATACCCCAGTGTCACCTCCACACAGTCCTGTCTTCCTCTCTGTCTCTCCACATGGGCACATATGGACTGTGAAGCCCACCCAGTGCAGTGTTACCTCCTGTAACACACCGCCCGACTAGATTTAAGAAATACCTGCTCTTAATGTGAAGCAGAGACCGGAGGAATTGGATCAGATCACCCAAAGAGACATTTTTATTTACCTCTACTGGCATCTGAAAATGATTTTAAAAAAATTCAGCATCTCTTTCCAGGAAAAATGTCCAGGTTACTCTTAATAATAATCCATTTGCCTCACCGTGGACAGTTCTCGTTGAGCTTTACACAGAAGAAATATCCCTAATGCCATTTTCCTACCAAAATTAGCATGTGTTGGGGTTTATTAACACAGGAAAATAGACGTGCTGGCAGGCCCTGGAAGCAGGGTTAGTAAACACACTGATTCACTCTCTTTTTCAAAGTCCAACCAGAGAAGGTGACGGAGACAAAATCACTGTTGTCTGAGTGAGGTCTGGTAGTTTTAAATGTATGTTTTGTATGATTGTATTTCTAATAATTGTCCAAATTCATGTTGATTTTATGTATTATATATTCACTTCGAGGGCGGCACGGTGGTGTCACCTCAGAGCAAGAGGGTCGCAGGTTCAGACTGGGCTTGTGTGCATGTTCTCCCTGTGTTACCGTGGGTTTACTCCAGGTGCTCTGGTTTCCCCCAACAGTCCAAAGACATGCAGGTTAGGTTACTATTGACTCTGGTAGGTAGGTGTTAATGGTTGTGTGTCTCAACCTGTGAAATATAAAAATAGATGTCCAACAGGTGTTTGTTTACCCGAGGGGGGAAAAAAAAAAAAAACGTGACTACTCATTTGTCCCATTGTCCAGGAATGTAACTTTTCCCACTAAAGACAAAAGCCAAAAGTCAGTGGGTGTTAGTGGGCTTAATAAAACTGTTTATACAGTGGTTAGAGCTTTAGTAGCCTCCCAGCCTGGGGCTCAGAAACCTCTAAAGTCGTCACAAGATACATCTGAAGAGTCGCATTATTCAATGTTCTGACTTGTGAATTACTAATTTGACCTCTTTAGACCTCTAAAAACAAGCCACAAAGGGGTTAAAACCACTCAACTAGGTGTCATTTTTCAAATTTTGCTCACCCTTGTTGTATTTAGGTGGAAATTTCAGGGACAAATATTTGGTAATTTGGATGACCCTTTAAGTCAACTCTATAACGCAGGAGGAGGGCAGACGACACGTTAAAGAGGAATTTTGTTAAGACCTGCAACTGCGCTGCAAATCATATTTTCAAAATGGATGTGTGCTTCTAATGCTACACTCTCTGCAGTGTAAGATACAGAAGAGACTGCCAAAAATAAACAAGAACTGATACGTGTATATGACATACACGTATTGTGGAGGTCCGAGTGCGAATAATGGAATTGTTGCTGTGGTGTTTTGTGTAGCTAGAGGCGGCCTGACACCCACTCCTGACAAAGATTAAAAAAGCCATTCAGCCGGCTTACAAATAACGATACACAGAGAAGCATCACATGAATATTTGGTTCGAGAGAGAGAAAAAGTGCAGCCACTTTATATTGACTGTGTGCACAGTATATGAGCCATTCTTACACGCTAAAAGGCTGCAAGTGTGTTTTAAAGGTGTCAAGTATGTGCAATAAAAGTACCGCTCAACTGAGGCGGCCATGTTGTTTCAGAGGGAATACGTGCGTCCATTATTTTCACTTTCAAAAATGGTTGTATTTCGCTGTTGTCTTCTGCACAGTTGATGAAGCCAGCACTTATAGGAGAAAGAGGAGGAGAGCAGAATGGGTTTTCATGGCGCCGTGGAGACACGACTGCATTTTCAATGAGGGCCTACAGTCATACACGCTGCCGTGTGCATTTTGTGCCTTTTTAGGTGCAACGAAGCGTCGACTTGCAATTTGGCTGGTCTCCAAATGGCACGGGCATTTGTTATGTTCGGAAGTAAAATCACTTTCTCCGACAGCTGTTAATTTGGAGTGCACCTTTTCTTTTTTTCTTTACTTTCCTCCACACCTCTCCCACGACACTCCTTGGCGAGGGTATGTGTGTCAGGTGTAACGTTTGGTGGGGCGGTCTCCGATGAAGACAATTAAACACCTCCAAGGCACTCAGCCAGAGCCTCCCCGCCCTCCTTCCCTCCGTCCCCCCTTTTCCTCCCAGGCACTCTGTCTTCTGCTTGCCCCCCCTCGCGCCTCCCACCTCCTCCCCCCGGTCCTCCTCCTACTTCTAACTTTCCTCCCTTTTGTCAAAATAACGGGTTAGGATTCAGAGCATGAGGAGCTGAACAGGTTGTGCAGAAGGAACATCAGGTGTGCAGCGTCGGGACACAGTGGGCGCCGTGTCCTTCCCAGTGTGAGCTCTGCAGCAGGGGGGGGGGGGGGGCTGCAAGGGATGCCAATAATCTCACTCGCCGCCTGTTTTATTTATTTATTTATTTGTTTATTTTCTGATCCTTGCACGTGGGCTGAGCATCCAAAGAAAGACCACTGCGAGGGACAACCATACATATGTATGCACATATGTTGCGGCACGCCAACTTCACACCAGGAGCGTATCTGAGACGAACACTGAGAAAGAATGAAGGCATTCTGTTTTTTTTTTTTTTTTTTCTCACTTCGGGGAATTTGTGGAAAAAAAACACACAAACAAACAGAATTGAGAAAAACACATTCAGGTGTTCGCACATTCTGTAGGTCGACGCCAAGCCGGGGCCGCTCATGCATTCATTCATGCGTTTGCCAAACATACTATACTTTATGTGCACACGCCGTCTCTCACCACGCCACCCTCCACACATCTCACAGTAAAGGCGCATACACAAATCCATGCATAATAACTCTGCTCTTTTTCAGCACATTCTTTCCAGTCGTCTAAAGCAACCTTAACGCCAATTTCATTTTGCACGCAAGGAATGCTGCGCTCACTATGAAACGCGTCACATTTATGTGATTAGAGAACCGTCTGAGAAAACGCTAAAAGGTGAACATGTTTTGCAAAACTGGAATCAGATGTGGCCTGCTTACAGCCAATATGCATAACTTGAAAGTTTGCCAATATTAGTAAGAGATATGCTTGTTTTTCTGAGTGTGTCTCCAGTTTGTATATAAGCAGTGACACTGGTTTTGACCTTTAAGGTAGGAATTGCAAATTGTGTACATTTTTCCTGGCTGTGTTTGTGTATGAGTTGACGCATGCATGTCCTGGGCCTTTCTCTGTTTATCTCACACATTATGTATGTGTGGCGTGCATCTGGCCCGCCAGCAGCTTAACCTTTGACAGTTCCAATACATTGCATTGTGCTTTTCTTTTTTTTTCCGACCGCCCACAACTTTGTCCCCAACACATGTTTAAGCTAGTGAAAAACAATACGAAACATCCACAAACTTTTTATTTTTTATTTTTGTTGCTTTCTTTTGCCACCCCGTCTGGGTTCACCCACGTGTGTCTATTTACAGAACAGCTTGCTGTGCCACATCTCCAGCAGGCATGGCTGTGAACTGGCATTCCTTCTGGGACGGGATTTTGTCAGGGAGCTCCTCACTCTGCCAACAGTGTCGGCTGCTCCCACTAATTGATACCAATTAGGTCGCATTATTTAGGAATTTGACATCATGTTCGTCTTTAATCGGGGTGGTTTGATGACTCAGAGACACAGCTAAATGCTGTAAAACTGTCAAAACACAGGCGAACAAATGCTTCCTTGCTTGCTGCGGGCATTATGCGGAAAGCTAATGATAATCAGAGTGTGTGTGTTTCAGTGTGAGGAGATGGTCTTTGTGGAGGTTACAGTATCTTAAGATACACTGAGACACACACTGCACTACAGTAGTGTCACAAAACAAGGCCAAAGTCACTGACCGCATAGCACTCTAGGGGCTTTTATATCTATATCAATAATTAATTTCTATATCAATAGTTACAGTTCAATATAGTGCAATATACTTCTATACTGTAAGCAAGGCAAAAAATTGCAATATATTGAAATACTGTAAGCAAGGCGATATACTGCATGGTGATATATCGCGATGCATGGCAATATATAGCAATACATTGTGTTGCTATAAGCAAGGAGATATATTGTGATATATTGTGATATATTGCAATTTTTCAAATCTAATTTCAGGAAAACTGTCATAGTACGAAAAGTACACAACTATATGCAGAAAATCTGAGTAAACAAAGATTACTTTTTAATGCAGTCAGAACAGTGGGATCTGAATTTGCATTTATCACAGTCCCTGCAACATCCAACATCATAGCACTATTTATTGTGCAATCTGAGCCGCTGTTTGCCATGAATATTTGTTTGAGTACTAATGAGGGGCTATGCAGTATCACAAAACATATAATCACAATCCTCAAGTATATCTCTATTCGCTTAAGCTCAGAGTAATGTTGTTGTGAACAGATGTGTATTTTAATGTATAACTTTTTCTGTGAACCACCTGTAACAAATGTAATACAATGCAGTTGTCGTGTTTTATATAAATATGAACTATTGAGTGTTTTATATTTAATAATTATATTAGCAAATTATTTACATGTACATATTATATGTATTAATTTCTCAATGAATCCGTAGCTGCTGATTATTTTCATCATTTATCAAACTGACATATATTTTATTTGATAATCAATTAGCTGCTGCAGTCGGTAAAACATCAAACTGTAATATAAAAAATAAATAACAATAAATAATGCCTAGTTTAGTGTTGTCCTATCAACAGTCAAATTCGCTGAAGAAGGTCAAGTAACCTGAAAGCTCGGGAAGAAATACAGTAAGTGGAACTTCAGCTGAAAAAAATGTGCAAGGTGACCCTTAACACATCTTCACGTCTTAAGTCCATATTTTAAACCCACCTGTACATTATGTGGGTGTAGTTATATATTAGTATCATAACATATTATTATGTTATGTTACACTGCGTTATCAATCATTTATTAACTGTTAATACAGCAGTTACAGACGCTTCATATAGGAAATGTAGCTGTTGACAAGTGCATTAATCAACACTGACAAGGGTCTTTTGTTACAAATCAAATGCTCATAAGCTGCTATAGTGCTTTTCAGAAAGTGGTGTGGATCAATACTGAGTGCCGAAGACAATGTATGTGTGTGTATTCAAGCATGCATGTACAGTATGGCTGTGTATGTGTGTGTGTGTGCACACGGCTTTAACATGTGTACGGATCCAAGCGGAGATGCATCATCCTCTCAGCGGTGCAACTAGACTACCGGTCCGCAGCCCACCACAACTTATTTTTACTCCCCTCCATCCTCTTGCCCCTTCGCTCCTGCGCTTTTTAAAAATAGATGAAAGCATGTAACAATGGAAGAAAGGGGTTATCTTCCCGCTCTTTCTCGCCTTTTCTCTCTTTGAGGACTAATGTGTGTCATACGGCGGGAGGGGATGAAATGAAAAGCTAACAAGGTCCATAGATGGTGGATCTCTGGCCTCCCCGTGGCAGAGCAGTGTTAGAGGTCTCCGAGTGGCAAACACTGCGACCTTTGATACCGGGGATAGGTTTCATAACATCCCCCGCACATACCTCTCCAAACAGAAGGCTTTGACACACACAAAAACCTCCTTATACTGCATGCTCGCACACAATCCACCTGGAGGGACAATATCCTCCTGAGTTCCTCTAGCTGAAGAATTTCATTATTTTGTCTCTTCTTATTTCCTTTTGGCAGGTTTTTCAAGGCGCCGTGCTCATGGACACAATTACTCAGGGTCATATACTGTATGCATTGATGAAAAAAAAAATCCCCTTCCCAAAGTCGATGTGTGTATATATATATATTATATTTCAGTGTGGAAAAAAAAAAGATACTCATTATTTTTCTCACCCTGAACCATCCTTGTGTGGTTCCCTCAGAAGTCTAAAGAGAACAGAGAGTATGGTTTTGTCCGAGCCGTCGCACAGCGTTGTAAGTGACTTAGAGACTTTTCACAAAAGGCTTGTCAATTTAGTCCATCGAACCGGTTTCCCTGGAAACTGCGAGGTAAGAAACGCACATAATGGTCAGCATTAGTCCCATACATGTTTCATGAAGGCCGAGACAAACATTTGCTGAACCATTCGCACAGATGTGAAACTAGCATGTGTGTGTGTGCTGCTAATATTTGCGCTCTCCCTGCTTCTCTCCTGTGAGCTGCTTTCTTATCCATTGTTGAACCTTTCAAGGGTGTCTAATGGCTCACAATGTGACGCTTATTCCTCTACATACCACATCTGCATAGCGCCTCACAAAGAAAAAAAAAACGACGTATTTCAATGCAAAGAAAATACTCGTTTGTTTGTTCCTCTCTATTGCTTACTCATAAATGCATCATCTCCCTCCCATTCTCTTTCTTTCTTCCTCTCTGTTGTTGTATCTTGGAATGTAAGGATTTCAAGTTGTCGTCAGGGGCACGTTAGAGCGAGGGAATGCATTGCGTCGTTGAATAAAACAAACCGCTGACAGCTCGGGAATTATTTTTGGGCACCATGCGCCACCCCCCCACGCTGCGATGAATATGCATTGGCACCCAGTAATTGAAGTGCTGTGTCAACTTGAGTCTGTGACTTGACAAACTTCTCTCTTTGCATTAACTGTGGCGCTTCTCCTCTGTCTTTTGGTGCACCTGGTCGCGAATGGCGAGGAAGCATCCAAACACACCCTTTCCCCAGGTGTGTGTGTGTTTTTTCTTTTCACCTCAAGGTCACAAAACAAGCAGCAGAAAGTCCTTTGTGCGCCACTCACCGTGGCAGCTGCCTTTTCATGCCAATGAAACGCAGCAATCACCTCACAAAGCTCCCGCTCAGCTATGCACGTCTCCGGCGACTGCAGGCCCTAATGCACGACTTCCTGTGAGGGATGACGAACGCCAAAGTGGCAGTGAAAAGCTTTCATTAAAAACCACAATAGAAAAAGCCAAAACATATCAGAGGACACAATCAGAGCAGAGTAACGCGACACTGACGCCAAACAATGGAGGTAAATGCGGTGGGGATTTAACGAAGGAAAGCCAGGTGAGTTGTTTTTCTTTCCCCAGGGGGGGTTTACAAAAAGATTAACCCTTTGAACAAATGCAGTAGGGGCACAGCTGTTTCTTTGCAATTGTGACAAAGCGTGTGACTCTTTGTCTGTTTCCTGCCCTTTTGTTTGCAGTCCCGCCCGCAGACTAATGGCTACCTTGAAGGGTAAAACAATAGCATTTATCTTGTCTGTGGCTCAAACTAACCCTCGGGCAACCACTTTAGCAGAGGTTGTGTGGCTAGTCACAAGAGTGTCTCCACAGGGCACACACGATTAGATTTAAGTGGAAGAAAAACTAACTAATGAACAACGGTCAGCAGAGAATTGAAGCACTGTTTAAAGGAAAGTTCTGCTTCACAAGTCGTCCAACTTCCCCGTGCTATTCCCGTTTCTTTCTGTGACTTTTTTACACATTGTCCCAGCATCAAGTTAAACCCTTCGACTTTCATCAGGCGTGAGGAGGAAGAGATTGACGTGGTGACAAAAGACGCCCCTGCATGCGCCCCCGCCACCGATGGCCTGACAAAACAGAGCACCCTAATCCAGATGATGTGCCTGCAAGTCCGCTCACAATGCACACATTTCATGAGACCAGATTTAAACATGTAAAAAAAAAAAAAATCACTCTCCATCTCTGTAAGTGAATGCCCTGAAATCAGCTTTTGGCAGCCTCGGCAAACACTGTAACGCCTGCAACTCACCGCGAGTGAATGGATTTGTGTAATTGTTAGGGGGATGCTACTGGGAAGAGAATCAAGAGCTTGTATACATGGTCAAGACGGGATCCTTTGTGCTGTAGGTGTAAGTAAAAGCTGCATGTGAAAGCACAGTGAGAAAAGGCCATGTCTTTTTGTGTTTGCGCCAGGCTACTGTATTCTTTACTGCGTGTACACAGCGGCAGTAGGATGCAGAGAAGCGCTGTTTAGCCTGCCTCCCACACACAATGTACGGCTTGGATATGAAAATCTTCTGGAAGTGACAGATTGGGTTCACACACTGCGCTGGGAAACAAGTTAGTCATTATCCAGTTAGAGCGGTTGTGATGAACTCGTTCTCAAACTACTCTTTGGGTAGTTGTCTCACATCAGGACTGCCACACACACTCACAAGTGTTTGCCCTTTCATGGCATTTTCCATTTGTGGCTTTCTCGACCGTAATACAACTAACTAAACTTAACTAATTAAAGGGGAATGCCACCATATATTTTCCAGTTTGTACGTGTAAGCTGCTTGAGTAGCTTGTAGCAGCATTGGTCGCTACTAGCATAACCAACCAATATTATCAGCCGATCGAATGGGCATCATCAGGGGTCACTACCATGACCCCATGGCCGCACACAGCAGCAGCACCTATTTTTTGGGCCGTGACGGCTGCTCCCCGAGATAAAAATAGTTCAACTTTTGAAGTGATTCTGTGCTGCATGTCGTGATGAAGAACAACCAATCACAGCCGACATATCTTCTTTCTACTGTATCAGTGTACGGTAAATATATGGAAGAGAAGTCGATTATTTTAGTGCAGGGCTACCATCTGTCCCACGGGCTATTTTACTGGCTTCACCCTTTCTGGCCGAGGACGTCACAACGTCCAGTTGAAACGTCAGACTGACTAAGTGTACAGCTACTGTGAGGGATTTATGGTGCTGGAAATGCATTTATCTTTGTTTAGATTGAGTTTAATTTAGTCAGTGAGGTTCCTGCTAAATTACCATTATAGCACACAGTTTTGGTTGCTTAGTAACGACAAGCGCGACAGGAGTGCAACCTCACAAGCACATTGGAAAGACCAAAAAAAAAAAAAATAAAAGAAAAGAAAGAAAATGGCTGGCATTTTCTACACATTTTTAGATGAGTCATGTGTAGCGCATCTAATGCTTCAGAAAGGCCGAACTTGGACTGAAACCACAAAACAAAAAAACACTACAAGGAAAAGATCACGGTTTGAGTTAGGTAACAAAAGAACGCTAACATAAGTCAACACTGACCACTGGTTTCATATGGGACACAAACAGCAGCCTCCTGGGTGAAAGTCCTGGTTTGTTTGAGCTATCTATCGCCCTCATCCCAGGTGTCGCTCTTTATACTACATCACCTGACTTCCTCCTTTGCACCCGTCATAATTACTACTACCACTAGAGGTCGCCGTTGTCTTCTTGTATTCGTATCGGTGATCAACTATGTGAATAAATGATAACCACCTTGTGAACCTACTAGTAGTTGTAGACGGTCCCCTTTAACCCATATCTATGAGGCTGATAACCGCCGATAATTCCCATTGTCGATTGTTGAGCTGCATTGTGGGGGGCGGCAGTAGCTCAGTCTGTAGGGAGTTGGCTTGGGAACCGGAGGGTCACCGGTTCAAGTCCCGACATGGACCAAAAACTGAGTGTGAACTGGTAGCTGGAGAGGTGCCAGTTTACCTCTTGGGCACTGCCGAGGTGCCCCTGAGCAAGGCACCAAACCCCCAACTGCTCAGGGCGCTTGTCAGGAGCTGCCCCCTCACTCTGACATCTCTCCATTACTGCATGTGTGTGTGTGTTTGTGTCCATGTACCATGTATAAGTTAAAAAACAGAGTGTAAATTGAATTTCCCCACTGTGGGACGAATAAAGGTTGATCTTCTTCTTCTTCTTCTTCTAATAAAGGCACCAGGTTTTGACAAGAAAAAGATGTGGCGGGAGAAAAAAAAATGAACTCTGCAGCAATTTTGATTGATTGAATTTAGATTCATGCTTTTTAAACCATCCATTGTGAGTCCTTGAGTGTTTTAGGAGTGCAATGCGAAATTGGAAAGAGCACACTTTTAAAACACTAAAAAACCTACAGTGAGCTAAATATCAGCCATGGAAAGAATTTTAATATGAATTTAAAGTTAGAGGAATCGAGTCTATGAGTCTGATTTTTACTGAGTGAAAAAGAGAGAGATGAATGATGGGTCCATCACCCCACACGTTGTGATTCTGAAGTCACGCCAGGGCAGCATAAATCATCTTAATCCCTGAGCGATTGCAGACGGAGCAAGGACACACACATCCACTCACACGGATATGCATATATACATGTATAGAAACACACACACACACACACACACACACACACTTCTCACCTTGTTCCAGAACTCCCCAAATCACCATTCAAATCACTCATCTTTATTAAAAAAAGAGGCTGCACTCCTTTAACAGTTCACAGGGCTTGAGCGATATTTAATCTTAATCAAAAGCAACCACAGATTATAAGCAGCAAGAACAGATGGTTTTTGATCGAAAATTGCTTTTTCCAGACATTTTTTTTGATTGTTTGCTCTTTTCTCCCTCCCTCCTTGGTGTTATTATTATTACTACCCCTGCTTTTGGTGATTTCATTTTGGTCTTAAAGGCATTATCTGGGCTTAGGACTCGCTGACCAATTCCAAAAATGCTCCTGTCAGGACCTTTCATTAGCACCAAAGTCTTAATCCACCTCAATACATACATGCAGTAATCCCCACTCCTCTTGAAAAGACCATAGCTGTCAACACTCATGTTCTTTGGCTGAACTCTGCATGAGGACAAAGCAATTTGTTTCCAAAGCGTCAGAGGAGGAGCAAACGGGGGGTTTTGAGGAGGCAAATGCAAGAGCTAGCTGCAGAAGGCTGAGTGTGTACAGTGTATAAACAGATTTTTTTTTTTTTTTTTGCAGAGAGACTGCAAGAAGAAAGACGGTGAGCTCCTTTTTGTGGTTTGGGGCTTTGATAGAAAGCCTGCAAGCCAAAGAGTTTATCCTCTGGCAAAGGTGATGACGGGAGCGAGAGACGGAGAGAGCGAATGTGGGAGTGCGTAGACGCAATTGTGTTCTGTTCGAGGTGTTATGCAACCCGAGCACACTTCCCTTTTCTTGTCATTAATTGTGTATCTGCGCGTATGTGTGTGCATGTACGTGCATGTGTGTGTGTCCTCACACTCAGGCAGGAGATTGATTCAGTTTAATCTGAAGTGCTGATGATGTGAATACGGCTAAAATATAATGAGAGACAAAGAATGCGCAGTTAAGATCCAGAGAGCACTTCCCCTAATGAAATGCACTGTCTGACACATTTTCACACACACACACACACACACACACACACACACACACACACACACACACACACACACACACACCAAATAAAGCCTTATTCTCTAGAGCTGCAGGAGATAAAATAGCAAAAAATCAATTGCTAAAATGCGTTCCTTATTGTGTTTTTGAAACTAACTCAGAGAACAGGACCAGAACATATTATAATAACATTAGATCTGTAACATGCTAGTAGTTGAAAACGGGAAGTTGAAGGTGCTATTGATAACATTTTTATGTAGATGAATATTTAAAAAAATAATACATTCACAGAGCTTTTAGAAAGGTACCAAAATTGCATTAAGATTGTGAATTTATCATTTAAAAAATTTTGGCGGGTCCAAAATGAATGTTTTGTTTATCTCTGTGGAAGGCTTGTTATCCATTAATATAATGGCGTTGGTGTCATGTGATATCTCTGGTTACCAATGGGGGGGGGGAACATTTTGTGGCTGAATGTCATCAATAGCACCTTTAACCGTGGTGCGTCTGGTATCGAAATATAGGCCAAAAAGTGCAACCGTTCCTGTCACTGCTATCAGGAAATCACTCGTTCATGTTGAAGTGAAAATGGGGCCACGGATGTATGTGTTCCCCTGGAAAAAAACAGGCGGCAGGAATCATTTACAATGAGTTGCTTCAAATCAGGCAAAAGGCAAATGTTCACAGCCCACTCGGCGACAGCAGGGTTTGGATTTCGGAGCTGTGTGTTTATGCGTGTGGAGACCGTAAAGGTCCACTGGACAGGGCTCTCTTTACTCACCCTGACAGGCACAGAGCTGTAAAAAATTGCACCATATTTCCTCTCCAGTCTCCTCTGATATTGAGAAGCAGTGTTTTCACAACTGCCTCACATTCACTTTTCTCCCACTGTGTGTGCGTTTGCATGCTATTTTTTCCTCTTTTTTTACCCAATGTGAGCGGATATGAAAAACAAAAAGTAGGTGCCAACTGTTTGAGGCGCAGAGAGACGGCGAAAAGAGGGTCCTTCTTTGTTCCACAAACCCCCCCCCCCCATCCCCGCCATCGTCTGGACTCCCTCCCTCTTCAGCCTCTCCTCAGACGTCTCGTAATCATCTGTTTATGCAAAAAGCCTCAATACGATTCACATATTTATCAGCTTGCCACCTCCCCAAGAAATGCATTTATTTGATTGAAAAGATGATTCTCACCGCTCGGCCACAGCGTGTGAAACATGGATGCAGACCCCTCTGTATCCAATTAGAAGCCAGTCATCTATGATGACAGCGCTGTGTCGGCAGAGGGGGGGGGGCAGCCGCTACTGTAGCTAATAATAGACTAATAACTCTGACGATGTCTGGCGACAGTGTTACGTTGCCGTAGGATGTTCTGCAATGTAGGGAAGTTTCGGGTTGTTACTGCAAGTGTGTGTGTGCATGTATAAGGCCACATGGATGATGTAACAGCAGGATAAATTATATACTAATATGCATTTACCGAATAACAATGTGTGAGTCTCTTCTTGTCTTGGCTTAGTCCCTCTGCTATAATCGCTCACAAAAAAGCCATCGCTCATTATGATTCTGTTTATCAAGCTCTCACTGGTGATGAAATTTCATCCAGCATCGCATCGCATCGCTCTGGGAGAGAAACCCGACAGAAAAACAAGCTGCAAATAGTTTTCTCACTTCCAGAGTTAAAAAATTCACATTGTGTATAAAACCCCCCAGTGTCTCTCCCCATCCTTGACTGCTTTTCTGTTCTGGAAACAGAGGTAGAAAGCAGAGAGTTTGTGTGTTTCGCTGCTCACGTTGCTCAGCAGTGTTCCACAGCAGCCGGTACGAGGAGGATTATCGATCTAGACGTCGCAGACAACCTTGGCTGTCGAAGGGCAGATACTTGTGCTATACGTTGCTAGACCTAAAGTTGTCTCAGTCTGGCCGAACAGACAAACCGGCGAAGAAAAGAAGTCATTAATGATGTATTTTCTCCTGCAAACAGTTGTCGTTTAGTTGTGAGCTAGTTCACTGTGTGCTTCCTGCGAGAGGGACTGTGGTGGGTGGATTCTGCAGGAAAGACACCTGCTCGCAGAAGTCGCTGCAAATGACAATCAAACAGAGTACCGCTAGCTGGACAGCCCTTCTCTAATAATAGAAGTTAAGGTCTGGGAGCAAGGTAGTGAAAAGAGGTGTTTGCATAATGGGAGGAGAGAGTGTGCACACAACAGACACACACTCTTTACCTCACTCTCTCTGTGTCACATCTACACACACACTGTACATCACATTGGTTTAACCGTCACCCATATGCCACGACATGAGCAGCAGGACACAAAGCCACTGAATGAATGCGGTGAGTCCAAAGGCTTAGGAACCTCAGTGTGTAAATGTCAGCCTCTAACCTTGGCTGCCAAACTGAGCCCTCATTCACCTTGCATAAGGCCAGTGGATTAGCACCGAACTGTCAGAGCTATGGGGAATTAAGAACCACTGTATCACTATGGCTGTTTTACATCCCGGTATCAGTCTTCAGTCCTCTCTGTAGTTACATATACTGTACAAGAGTGATTGTTTCCGTTTTCTTATTCGTAGAAATTACAGTACT
Organism: Pterois miles; assembly: GCA_947000775.1. Lineage (NCBI taxonomy): Eukaryota > Metazoa > Chordata > Actinopteri > Perciformes > Scorpaenidae > Pterois > Pterois miles. The sequence continues at coordinate 4,342,076 of CAMQGK010000008.1, forward strand.
TTTGATTATTTAAATGAATGGGATAACAAGGGAGATTAATGGAATAATTGTGGGTGAAAACTGGATTTTCAAATCCCAGTTTAACTTGTTTTCTTTTCTTATCCTTACGAGAAAGTCATGTGAACGTCAAACATGTGAAGAGCGTATATCTGAATTGGAAATACATGTTTTTCATGTTGGTTGTCCCACATGTGAACTGCAAGCATGCGATTATTTCACATGAGAGAAGAATACATGTGAACTGTGAGCACTTGTGATTACTTGTGAACTGCAATCCTATGATAATTTCATATAAACACATGAAGAATATAAATGTGAACTGCAAGCACATGAACTCATAATCACAAATTCATAAATGTTATTTGGCCCTCATTTTGTTTACCCACTTCTAAGCATTTTCTTAGCTGTCAGAGCTATAAATTTATGTGAAATTAAAAACATTTGTGTGTTGAGACATAAAATCCAGGCAAAAAATGTGAGTACAGTCGGTGAGAAAAAGGTTGAAGCCGAACATCACTACTGTAGCTGCAGTGATCTCATGGAGGCCAGCAGTGTGTGCACTGCTGACAGGGAGATGATATACTGGCAGTGGCAAGTGCTGTCTGACAGTAAATGCCTTCCCCCTCCTCCATGTTTACAGTAGTAAATGGATTATGGTCCATGGGCAGCCCCACGTTAACCTGCACACATGTCAGCTCCCAGGTTCACATGTGCGTCTGTGATGGGAAAGAGAGCCTGATACTCGCACCTTCGCCAGCGCCAGCGTAGCCTCCGGTTTAACGCTAGCGTGTCGCTAATCACGTTAGCATCGATCATGTGAGTGCCCCGGCTTTGACCTTGCTGCCTTGCATTCGCTCTGAACTTAAAATCGAGGTAGCCGAGCTGCTCCTTTCACAGAGCAGTTAAAAGGCACAAGGCTAACAGTGTGAGTGCATTAAAGAAGCGCTAATATGTGAAAACCGTGTAGGAGCTATCACTCAGCGGACTGCTCGCACATTCGACTGTGGCTGTGACCCGAGAGCTTACATGTTTTATCCCACGTGTCGATGTGATGTGTGTGGGCTGCTGCCGCGGAGACCCCCTTGTAATACGCTAATATGCATTAGAATTAAGCTCATGCCTCTGAAATGAAAACACCGGAATTAGCCGTCAAAATGAGAGCCGAGCTGAGGAGAGTTGGGAAGAATGGGGGAGAGAGGGGGATGCAGAGGGGTGCCGGGGTTGGTAATATTATGAATGTAATTTTTCTTTTCATGAAGTCGGGGATGAGGTCGCCACAAATGATTCCCCTCGACGTAAGTCCGGGAAATGAAGCTGGCGCTTTTCAACTGGGATAATTAGCTGGGCTGACAGTCGATCCCCATTTTTTCCCTGTCTCTAGTTTGGGACTATAATCCCTCCTTTGAGGATGTGCAAGTGACAGAAGTATTTTTTGTCCTTCTCGAATATTCCAGCAATTAGAGAGGGTACAATAATACCCATCAACTCGGTGTAATTAGGGAGCATTTGAGATGATGCTGGAGAAACTGAGAGCCCTTTTGACCTCGGCGGTGGCTGAGCAGTGATACGGTTTCGTGTCTTGCTGCGTATCCGTGTGTCTCCGGGTCTCGGCGTACACAAGGGAGTCAAGTTCGCATGAGTAAGCAGTGTGCAGCCGCCAGCAGCACAAAGTGTACCTGCGCCACCCTTCATCTAAACCGCCGATTCAGCGTTAATGCCTACGCACGCACATCCAAAGAGTAGTGCGTGAGCTTGTAACTAAAACCCAGGCCTGTGTGTGTGTCTTTGAAAAGTTCTCTTTCACGTCTGCTGTTTGTTTTCAGCTGCCAACTTGTTGTTGACTGTCTGTGTCCAGCGATGGTTATCGCGGCTGATGATGCCCTTCGCTGTCAGGCCGTGACCCCACTGAATTATCATCTGTCAGAGAGGCAGAGAGGAGGGAGGGACGGTACAGAGAAACAAGGGACAGAGGGAAGATTTGGCTGAGTGCCTCCGAGGTGTTTAATTGTCTTCATTGATGACCGCCCCACCTGCTCACTTGACACACATTTCCCAGCCAAGACATGTCACGCATAAACAAATAACTCATGCGCAGGGGGTGCGATTTATAGGGACTGGCTCAGCCTCACTCTCTCACAGAAAAGGATCTGGAAGCCATAGCATAGAGTGCTGCATGAATCCTAAAACCAGGAGTGAGCAGTTCAGCACTTTTGGTTTGTCTGGAGGTTGATGGGCTCTTAAGTAGATGGCTGAAAGAAGGCCTGTGGTTAACACAACTTTTAAAGGTTTTAACGTTTAGTTCTATGATAGAGTATACATCAATAAATACCTGACTTGGAAATTTTGAAGCCTTTTGAAGGAGGTTGCTAAGAAGAGGCTAAACGAGACTACTAGACTTCATCACGCCAACTCGTCCAGCTTTGCAGCCTTGTTGTGTTTACTCATGCCTTTATTGACTCATGCATTTAGTCTTCAAAAATCAGTGTTCATTTGTGCAGATTATTTTGCTGAATTTATTATTTTTTTTTTTTCTGAAAATTTTCTACGATCCAATATCCAATGAAAAAATACCATTGGCTTTATGTCGAGGGAACCGTGGCAATGCTAACTTCCTGGTTGGCTTACAAAAATATGTCATCCCTTTCAAAGTAAAACCATCTGGTTTTAGAGATCAGCATTCAGCAACAATAAAACTTCTTCACTCCTCCTCCATGTCTCAGTTGAAATTCAGACTCCTTGGAATGAATGAATTAAAAAGCCAACGCTTGAGGTTATTTAATTTATGCAACATAAGAAGTATGACACCTTGGGCCTTCGACCCTGGCCCTCGCCAAAGTCACTTCAAACGATCTAGACGAGCTCTCGTGTCATTAAATTTAATTGCGCAGTGCAGGAGGGAAAAAAAAAACGTGAGCTCCAAATAACACCCTTTCTCCCACTCCTGTACTCGCAAGCAACCTAGATTTGAACACAAACACAAAAATTGGAAGTGTGGTGGGTGGGGGGTTGCAGGAAAAGAACAGCTCAAAACAGAAACTACTCCTCTTTTCATTTCTCTTCCCTAGAGTTTCGCTCAACTCTGAAAAAGAGTTGAAAAGTTTCAATTAGAGGGAGTTTGAGCCACGTCGGCTCCATCTCTTCTGCCCTCTCTCTCTCTCCGCCACAGACAGTAGTTTGTAAAGGTCAACGCTGTCTGTCGGCTTTATTTGAGGGTGTCTGAAGACCCATTTAAGACTGACTTTAACTTCAAATGTGCTGACCTAGACGGTGCTGATTTGCTTGAGCCCAGGGTGGCATGCTGTGATTTCCCTCGCTCGCTCTCTCTCATCTTTCTACATTAGTTCTCTCTCTCTCTCTCTCTCTCTCTCTCGCCGCTTCACTCATTTAGACACAACGCTGCATTCAAATGCACAGCTGCACATTAGCTTAACTTGTAATAGCTTTACGCATGCAGAACGGGAATCTGATGGCAGATTACTTTAGATTTTGATTTTTAGTCTGTTGACCAAAATGTTACATGTTTAAAACATTTAAAAGCGATGAATCATGATTGTCCATAGCTAGTCATGATTAATCGCAAATTAATCACATTTTTTATCTGTTCAAAATGTACCTTAAAGGGAGATTTGTATTTAATACTCTTCTCAACATGGAAGTGGGCAAATATGCCACTTAATGCAAATGTATATATATATTTATGATTGGAAATCAATTAACAACACAAAACAATGACAAGTATTGTCCAGAAACCCTCAGAGGTAGTGAATTTAGCATAATAAATATGCTCTAATCATAAACTCAAGCCCACCAGGCAACAACAGTGACTATGACTTGCCCCAAGCTGCATGTGATTATCATAAAGTGGGCATGTCTGTGAAGGGGAGACTCATAGAACCCATTTTCATTCACATATCTTGAGGTCAGAGGTCATGGCCCTTTGAAAATGGCCATGACAGTTTTTCCTTGCCAAGTGTTATTTCACCTCCTTGGTGACAAACTACTATGACATGGTTGGTACCAATGGATTCCTAAGGGTTTCTTATGATGCAAGTATCTTCACTCTAGCTTTGAAACTGAGCCCACTAAAAACCTCTGATTTCGGCCAGCCTTAAGTTAAGTGTAGGGAAGAATACTGAGTCTTAGCTTAAAATACCTGTTTGAAAAGTAAAATGTGTTTTGTGTCCAATTCATCGTCCTTACCCTCATGCTAACTATACTACAACACCTGACTGGTCACTGTCATCTTCTTTTAGTCTCTTCTTTCTAGTTTCTTATGATGCCAGTATCTTCACGACCACCTCTGAAAGATCGATTGCGTCAATGTGTCAACATTTACTTTGACAGCCCTAATTTCATGTATTTCTAAAACCTGAAATCGAAGTGTTTTTCAAAAGTAAACTAAAGATGCAGAGCCTAATCTTACAAATTATTTGCTATTTTTTTGACAACCCATATTTTATTCTTATGAATCCATCTTGCAGGGTGAGATTACATTTTATTTTTCTCAAAGCTATTGTAGGGGCACTGAACACTGCACTAGCCACAACCAGGTATGACACTAATCGTTTCAGACCAGAATGGAGGCACCGAAGGGATGAAACAGAGACATGACGGGGTGGGGGGTAGGTGGGGGGGGTGTAATGGAAGGAAAAGAGTCAAAGAGTGAGAGTCATAAAACGGCCGGAGGCGATGCTGTCGGCCAAAGTGGGCCATTTGTGTGTGTGTGTGTGTGTGTTTGCGTGGCTTCGGTAAATACATGTCAGGACCTATCATCCTTGCCGGCTTAACGAGCCATGGCACTCTCAGTAGGTGAGGCCATGAGGGCACGCAGGTTAGTGGCTGTTACACCGGCACACAAACACACACAACCTTTCTCGCTCATGCACACACACACACACACACACACACACACACACACACACACACACACACACACACACACACACACACACACACACACCTTGCCCCCATGCAGACATGCTTTTAATATCAGGGAAAATAAATAAATTAGTTGGCTGGTTCAGAAACTGGATTCTTGTTAAAAAACTCCAACATGTGTTAGTGTTTTGGTTCATAACCTCTGGTCCACGGGGGATGATTAAGAGGTAAGAACATGTCCGGTTACAGTAGTTCCTCTGGAAATGCAAAGAGCCCTTAAAAAGCAAATGAGAGCTGCAGATGCTGCTTGTGCACATTTGCTATATGAACATGTGTGTGTGTGGAGGACACTGAAAATGTCCTGCCCCACTTCTAGCTCCTCATTTCTTGGTGAGAGGAGAGAGAGAGAGAGAGAGAGAGTGTCCGTCCCTTACTTTAAATAGCCATTCCCTGGGGGTGAGGGGTGGGGGGTGGGCACCATTGGACACATGCTAAGGCAACCCTGCTAACCCGCCCACATTCTCAAGCACATTTACCCTTCACAACAGACACTTTTGTATCAGTGATGTTAAGCATTGTTAGTTTGAGCATCAAATTTGACTATTAAATGTTCGTTAGCAGTCGTTATAGATGTGGGTCAGTACGCCTACTACGTTGTAAAAGTGACACGTTCTACAACTGGATGAAATGTTATGTTTTGAACCCAAACAAAAACCGCATGTTTAGGATTAGGCGACAAAATCACTTATGCCATGTACACACTACACGAAAATGGAGACGATTTTAGGCCCGACTCCACTCTCACAACAATTGTCAGCAAAGCCCCAATTTTTTTGATATTGTTGACTCTAAACTGCCTCTAAGTATGAATGTCAGCGTGAATGGTTGTCTGTCTGTAAGTTTCAACCCTGTAGTAGTCTGGCGACCTGTCTGAGGTGTACCCCGCCTTCGCCCAGTGTCAGCTGGGATCGGTTCCATCCCCCTGCGACCGTGAAGAGGATAAGCGGTTACAAATAATGGATGGATATACTGTTGAATGGGGGAACCCTGAGGACAAGAACAATAGCCTGTTGAGAACCAAGCTGACTGAAGCATAAATCAGCACCATGATTGTGGCTGCAGCTAACACATGAGCTAATGCAAAACGCAGCATTAAGCAGTACTAAGGGGAACATCAGAAATGGTGTCACATCACGACTTGTTGATTTGTAGCAACAAAGCGAGTGTTTATTTAACATGTCTTGATGACTTCATCCATCTATCCTTCATCAATTTTCTGTACAAAGTCGTGCAAAAACTAACAGCTCTAATACTCTCTGCCCGTCGTCTGCAATGTTTGTTTACACTAAAGTCACGTTGGATTGTGGGAGATTTTGTGAGATTTCTGTTTTGTTGTCATTAGTTTGTTCATGAATGGATTACGTTAGTTTTGTGTGGCCAACTTTGAATTTAACACATTATTATTAAGAGTGAGGTCTGTCACAAAGTCTACCAACATTTTAAAAAATGTAGTTTTAGCTTAACTGCTATTTACTTTTCAAACTACGTTGTGCCAGATCTTAATTGCTACAGTCGCTGTAGTCTTCTTTTATTCCTTCTTTCAGTGTTTGCCCATGTGAATTGAAGATAAAACCTGCTAGTGGGTGTAGCAGACCCCTACTGACCCACACGTATGAGGCTTACCACTGATAACGCCCATTTAATCACCTGATAACAGTCTAACTGGCTTGTTTGAGGCTTCAGATTGGTCAAATGAATACTAAAATCAGTACCTGCTTCCATGAACCATTTTTTTACCCCTCACGTATCCTCTCTCCTGTCTCCCGACCCGACTACTTGTCCATCAAATCCTTCCGCCACTCGCTCATTCACTCAACCACCCCGATCCCTCATCCCCTGCCATTGTTGCTCTCTCCCCTCGCCGGCTCACTCCACTCTACTAGCACATCCAATTTGCAGGAAGTGAGTTAGAGAGGGACGATATGAATCTTATCTCCCGGCTGGTTTAATTATTCCATCTTCAAGGTGCGTTCCTTTTGAGGGGGCCGGGGTTATTAAATAGTGTCTGTTTTAATCAAGGTATGCTATAGCCCCCAAATTGGGCAAGTAATTAAAGGTGGAATAATGAAATTGAATTGGAGAATCTGCTACATTTACTCGGGATTTGGTTCATTTTTGCCCTCGCCAATTGGTCCTTGCTGAGAGGCAGAAGTCCCACGAGAGTAAATGGAGTAGTTTCTGACGGGTCTCTCTCTCTCTCATACTGTACATGCAGTGTGCACCTTCTCTTCCTCAAACTCCTTCCTGTCCTTGCGTTTTTGAGACAAATGGGCCAGTAATGATACCCCTACTTTCCTCCTGGCCTGTTCTCTTCTTCTCAGTGTCCTCAGTCTCTCCTGTACTTTGTAATGAAGCATTACTGCCTCTGTCTTCCAGGCAGACAGTGATAATTACCAGCAAAGTGAAGTAGACTGCAGTGAAGCAGCTTCATATACCACAAAGACACCTTTTATGGGATTAGAGTGTCCCTTTTTATTGTGTACCTGCCATGTGGTACAAGTGTGCATTTGTGTGTATGTGTTTGGGTTTCCTTAGCAACGCGACAAATTGCAGTGTCCAACAGAGTTTTGCTTTTTGTCAATCAGTGTTCTGGTCGTTGTTTGCTGCTTTGAGTATTTATAAATCGCTGCTTGGTTTATTTTTATGTTTTTTTTTTCATTTGTCAGGTATTTTAATGGGTGGTTTAGACAAAAACACACATGTGGCTATATTATGTGTTTAACAGTTTCTGAATTGACTTTCCTGAAAATGAAGTACATGACAATTGAAATCAGTTTCACAATATAAGATTACTTATGAATCTGGTAGCTCAAATCAAGCGATGTGATTGGTACATAGCTGTGATATACAGTAATAGCCACATACGCCGGCTATGACGTCTAATTCCTTTGTACTTCCAATGTCACTCTGTGTCTGAGAAAACAAACAAACAAACAAACATGAGACTAATGTGTTGTCACAGGGTGGGATCACTTCCACCAACATGGGACAAGTTACAGATACAAAGGCTTTATCCAAAATCGCATACAATGCACTACATACTCAATAGGTGTACTATCGATAAACATACTTCTGTGTGAATAAATAGCAGTAGGTATGTTTTTGGACACACTGAGCAGAAATTTCGTTTCTTCCTGAGGGCATCCTTTACCAGTTAGAGATGCGTAACCATGGTAACCCGTGCCAACCTAATGTGACCAACACAAGGGTTTGTGATAGGTAAAGTCCGAATTAATTTGAAACATACATTACATGTATGCATTACAAAGTGAAATCTTACAGTTAAACTGAAGCATTATTGATGATACAAAGCTGTCCATCTATGAACGTTGTTGTCACTACTGCATTGCATTGTGGGATATTTCTGACACCGTTTCTAGCATTGCATACTGTAATATTTCACAAGAAATAGTATGCAATTTGCGTTTCATACTAAGGTTTCAGACCTACTAAAATATCTGTTTTAGCGTACTAAATAACACGTTAGTATGGAATTTTGGATGCAACCATTGTAACGCTACTAAATGGTTAACATCTATGTAGGTGTGGACTGAGCCATGCCAATCTCCACAAAAAAATATCCACCTGCTAAACGTCATGCAGCGCTACGTAAAGACGTGGATCTCCAGAATATGCAAGCAGAAATACACAAACCTGTTGACTCTGCAGAGCTACGATTCAGAAATTGATGCCGGTCTTGACACCACACAGATTATGATCGTAAGTGGCCACAAGTGTGAAACTTCTCCAGAGCTGTTGGCAACCGAAACTTGGGGACCAGAGAAAGTGGAGTTGCATCTTCGCCATGCCAAGTAACACACGTCCACCTAACAACAAGACTCGGTCAAAGCCGAGTATGTGGCTGGGCTGTATATGGTCAGTCTGGGAATTTGTGGTTAAATTGTTGCGTAAATGGTCAGTGGCCATGTCGATAATGTGTATAATGAGGACACTTGGGGATGTGCTGCGTCACTCAAGTGGCTGTTCAAGTGATGACGTAGCCTATTGTTGAATGCTGGTTGTCTGCTTGCCATTTCAAACTGGAAACAACATTGCGGCATCCTCAAAAACGCCACCAAAATCTACTTCTGAAAACATTTTAAATGAGAAACAGGCTATGCTAGTGCTGAATCTCCTTTAGACTGCACCGCCTAGTTTGACAGCATGGTCCCAGTGTTGTGAGTTGAACGCGTAATGCTGGACGGGCTCATTTGCATAAAGGACTGTCCCCCGCATTTTCATTTTGAAAGAGAAACTGCCATTGAGGTAACTCCAACGCTCGGCTGACCAATCGTGTAACTTCAGTGACTCAGTGACCGAGACCTGGACAGTTCTTCAGTGGTTGTACAATAAATGACAATGTATAAATACCATAAAACCAAAAAATGAAATCAATTTAATGAAAAAGCTAGCTGATATACCATAGCGACTGCCTCGGTATGTGAAGACAGGAGGGCCTATTTTATTGTGAACATTATTGTTCATTAATAGAAACTTTTCTAATTGGAATGCGTCTATAATATAACATATTGCCATATTTAATGACCGCTTCACGTTGGGCCAAACGACGTCCCCTAGCTGTGATATAATCACAATATACCACGGTCTGTTGTGATCTATTGCTTATCGGATTCACGGCATACTGCTTGCTGGCACAGCATTCAAATAACTTCCCACATTCTATCTTCCAGTACATTGACAAAAGTTGTATTTTTCTTGCAGAGGTATACAGGCGGTCACCTTGACTGTGAGGCCAAAGTTGTTTTTTGTATAGCTCCAGGGCAGAACATGGCAAAAACTAAAGGATAGCTGCACTCACGAACTTTGGGTAAAAAGTCACCACCGAATGCTACAAACATGCCGCATTGTCCTGTGACTTCCTCCCCTCCACGTGCGCGCACCTACCTGAACATCACAACCATTATTTCCTCCTTCCCTTCACCTCATATGCCTCTTTTCTGCCTCCACATCTTTGTGCCCCAAGGTAGCCCATGTGCCCTATCAACTGCACTCCAAACAAACAGCCGCCGGATCAGTCGGGCTCCCAGGGATATGCCTGAGTGAGGGAGAGGAAAAGGGAAATAGGGAGGAGAGAAGAAAAAAGGGATGAGGAGAGGAGGAGGAGAAGCGAGACGCACAAGGAGGAATTGCAAAAAATGATGAAACAGGGTTGGGGAAGGGGAAGCAACAGAGACTGGGAGGAGGGCTTGCATGTGAGAGTTGTGTGATATGCTCAGGGGATTGGGCTGCAGAGAGCTCATTAGTCCTTAGTGTACTGTATAGTTCATCTCTCTTCCAGGTAAATACACTCAACACCTTGGAGTGATGAGTAATATACGTACACATGCGAGCCTGTGAGTGTTGTTTTCGATTTTACTGTATCTATTTGCATATTCAGATTCATAGCCGCATGCATATGAAGTTGTTTGTCAGCAGCAACGTTTGTGTGTCTGAAGCAAACAACGAGGAGTGGTTTGGTTGCTTGTGTGTGTACAGTGTGAGGCGGTAAGACATGCTTCACAAGAACATGGGTGACTCTCACTGGTGCTCTATTTCTGTTGGCGTCTTGGCAGGCCTAATGCAGAACCTCGGTAAGCAGGTAATTAATGGGAGTGAACACTGCAGCTATGGATGGAGAGCAGAGGCAGGAGGGGCGAGTTTAGAGGATTCTGAGCAGCTGAGAGACACTCACTCTGTGGAGGAGAAAACAACAGCAGCCTCAACTTGACGCCGTGGATGTGAAATCAAAATGGCTGCCGTGGAAAAAAGGCTTTTATCCTCAGTGAATGTGCTGTTAGCTGAGTCACAGCTTAGCTCTTTAGCAACGCTTTAGTACTCACACATTTGAGTTTTCCATCTGTCAAAGGCAGCGAAGAAAAGAATCAGGCCCGAGGTTGTAGGGGGGCCACATTGATTGACGTCCGACGGTGATGAGCAACCCTCGGCTGAGCGTTAGCAACCTCTCCGTGTCAAAGCAGGTGGCTGAAGAATCGACCCGGAGCGCAAACATGGCGGCGAGGCGAGCCACGCGTCGCCCAAAAAGGACAAGTCATTTAAGCTTAATGATGCGGCTGTGCGCACCCGCCCGCGTCGAGTCCGGTTTGGACACCCAGAGCTCACTTCTGTCCACGCACTGGCATCATTAGCCGGCTTGTGTCCACTTCCCGAGTCAAGGGTCACAATGACAATTCGCCAGTACCGTATTTAGGAACATTACCACCATCACTCACAGCAGTAATGAGGGAGCAGCAGATGGATGCCATTCTAGAAACCGCTTTTAATGACCGAACAGGGGATTGAGCTCCCGTCTCCAATTGGACCCTGCAGACTCTCACTCTTAAAGGGCAACTGCCAGATATCTAAGCCAAAATGGAGGCAGGAGGGCTCAGTGCTACCCTTTTCTCTCTTTTTTTTTTTCTTTTTCAGCTCAGTCTTGCTCTGCCGATTATGCTCTCCCTTGTGCTTGTGGCGCGTGGAAACAGTAGATGAGAGGGAGAGCATTACCCTCCATTTTTCTATTCTCTGTCTGCGCAGGCTCAGTGGAGCTGGCTTTGGTTTTATCCAGCGCCGGCCATTTGGGAGCGCCATCCCCCCTCCTCCACCAATACCCCCCCACAATCCTCTGTTTTTTTGTAAATGGATGCTTGTGATGGCCAATCAATACTGGCAGATTAAGAATGGGATTTAGCATTACAAAGGTGGTCCCACAACATTGTAATCCCCCACCCCCTTTCCTCCACCACACTTTTGTTAGGAGACAGAACATACAGTATATAAATAGCTGTTAGCTTGAGAGCTCTTTTTGTCTGTTTTTTTTTTTTTGCATTCGCCTCTCTGCTGCCACATTGATCATCAGTGCAGCCATTTTGCAGACTAATATTTCAGGTTTTAATAGCCACACTGAGAGCTAGAGAGAATAACAACATGCCTATTTTGTGCATTTTTGACTAAACCTCACAACAGCCAGAGGACTGAAAAATAGCTGTTCAGAAAACTTGCTGCAAGCCGTGACCCTCCGGGGAGGAAGGGGGCGAGGGGGTGTAGAAGGGTGCATCTCCGACCCCCATGAGGCTCCTTCGCCGTTACCTCATTTCCCTTGTTTGTAATTAGCGGTGTGTATTAGCAGTTAGCTGGGGCAGATGGGAGCCTTTCAGGACATCCAGAGGACCACTGGGGGACCGCTACAACAGGATATCAGGTCCTCTTCCTCCGGTCCCAGAAGGCGAGCTGGGAAAACAGCTTAAGCAAACAGCCTCCCAGGTAGTGTCCTCATTAGCGCTATCATCGCTATTAGCGGCATTAGTGCCAATGTTTTGATTGCCATCATTACCATTAGCAGCTTGAGCGGTGCAGCTACCCACCAGGAAGGGGTTGACAGTGGGGTATGACAGGTGTTTTAACTCTTCTTGACAGCCAGAAGCCTTCAGGTTGTTGTTTGGAAGCTAGTGCATTATCGTAAAGAGGAGCTATTATGCTTATTACTACTGGAACATGTTTGCATGCTGGTTTGCAAAAAAAGTAAACTTTGCTCCTGCCCTCCCAAAAACAATCATCTACTCGGACTAGTCAACCAAAACCAAAACTCCAAGCTCTGCACTAACTAGCCTTGTTTGATGGCTTGCCAAACTAGCCACTAGTGAGTGCAAATGTGTTACTTGGTGACATCACCACGTTACAGAGGCGTGGCTTCAAGTGAGGCCTTTCAGGTGCAGTTCAGGAGAAGTGTTTCTATAGTAGTGTGTGGACTTTGCAGACCTTTTACATACACAAACTATATGACACATCAAGGGAAAGGGGAAAATCACAAAAGAACGATAGATCCTCTTTAAAGAAAACATTTTCTCTTAAAAACGGACATAAATTGTCTTAATCTTTCTTTTTACAAGCTCCTTGACCGGTGCAGGAACATAAAGTTTCACAGCAACCCACCAGAACCTGTTGTTTGTAAAAACTGTGGCAGATGACAATGAGACAACACAAAAGGACATTAACCTGAGGGTTGAGATAGTACGAGGTGAGACGCTTTTTTGTTTTTTTGTAACAGAACAGCGTTAAGTGAAATCTCCAGGCAGCATGTACTGGTCTCTTAACTGCTCTCGCCTTGTCCATATTGACTTGATTCATGAGGCCATTGAGCCTTGCCGCAGCAAATTGCTTTTTCTCCCATAATGCCCTGCTGGTAACTGCGTGGCATTGTGGTCAGCGGAATCTCATGCAGCCCTGATGTTCAAATATATTTAATGAGATTCACCCTCCACATGTCACCGGCTCACCCGTCTCTCTCTCCCCCTGCGTCTGAGTTTTAAATCTTAACTAAAACGGTGATGTGTCTTCTAAACAATTATATGCTGGCAACCAATATAGTAGGTACATAAAGAAACAAGTACCCTCTTGTGAAAGAGCGATTATACTATGTTCCAGAAAGGAGGATGAGCAAGGACAGAGTGTCTGGTGGAGGTAAAAGGTAGAGGACGGTGCACGATGGAGGGAGGGAGGAGGAGATAGTGCAGCTGCACAGAGGATTTGTATTATTTCCAGCTTGTTGCTGTACTGAAGCACACGTTTCCCAGGCCATCGTGATTGACAGCTTCAGTATCGACGAGGGAATGTGTAGCGCGGGGGAACGGGCGTGCTTGCACACATGTGCAAGCGTGCATTCCCCTGTTAATGTCGTCCGTTTTGCTACTGACCCCGATGTGCAGTGTGCACGGTTGGCCAGAGGCAGTCACCTGGGAGAGGAGAGGAAGTATGAAGGAGAGAGAGAGAGAATGTTAGAAAGGAAAACATCCAGGTCTGTTACATGTTCCACCCTTCAGCCAGTGCACACAGAGGGACTCAAAGCAGAGATTGCAATAGAGACAGAGAGAGCAGAGGAATAGAAAAATAAGTCAGAGTGGTAACCAAGTGCAGAGAAATGCCGATGTACAAGCAGACTGAGGAGTGCAATTGAACTGAATGCACAAGTAATAATGTGAAGGCGCCGTCTTCTTCCTCTCCTCATTATGGCAGCGCATCTCGAATAATCCCACAATATATATGAGAAATACGAGAGATAAGAAAGAATGCATCAAAGATGGCAACCGTTCTCCAGCTTGTCTCTCTCTTTTAAAATGGCACGCGTGCCGTGGCATCTCCCACTCCAGGCCTATGATCAGGTGGTGGCACTAACAAGCGTTCGACAGGGAGAGATTAAACACGCGACTGTCAGACGCCACACCCGACGCATTCAATTACAGCTGCTCACATGTGACATTAAGAAACCTGCCAGTGTTAGACGCGTCAACAAAAGAGATGCGGAGAGTGAAAGAGAGGGGAGGGAGATCGGCGCTGGATGTGATGTCAGGAGAAATTAAAGCCTTTCAACTACTTTCTGTTTTAGCATTTTTCTCCCACCTCCCTATCTGAATCTAGAATAATAGTCAATGACTGCATAGAAAGTAACTTTGAGCAAGTGTGGACTGCAAATACATGTATTATGCCAAGGCAGTTTTGGTTGCTGGTTTACCCATCCAGCATAAGGGCATAATAAACCTTTTAAACGAGCCGTCTGGACTTCTGTAACGTTGTGATGTCACAACTATACAGTAACAGGTAGAAGTGATGCTAAACTCCATGTAGTCGACACTGGTTCCTGGCTGCAGTGACGCTGTGAAGACGGCGATAGCGCATATATGGAATACTGGAAAATGTTGACCAATCAGATTGGGCTATGTTGGGAGGGGGTGAATACAGGTATATCCAAACAGACAGTATGAGAAAAGAAACTGTTCTAAAAGAAACTCAAAATACAAGGATGAACCTGGTGGCGAACATAATATGTCTTCTTTAAACTCCAACATTAGCGTGTATTCAACTAAATGCTTTACCCAAAACAGTGACTGCAACAACGTTTTCCCTTTTGAGCGACATGCAGCGATGTTTGCTTATATGTAAATCAGACCAAAATCAAAACCAGGACATCACATTTACAAGCATACCTGTGAAATGTAGCACTTGACAACTCAACAATGTCAAAATGCCACAATGCGTTAAATCCCAAGCAAAGAAAAATCATTTGCAAACACTAACCCGCGTCTAATTGTATCCACCTTTTCTGAAGAGCAGATGTTGACATTTGTACAGCGCACGCTGGGGGGAGTTGGTCTGAAAATAACTATTGGCGTCAACCCAGGATACTGTCGTCTTTACAGTCTAATCCTTCATTGAGGCCATTGTCAAAGCCATGGGGGCGATATCGATTGTAATCTGAAAAGAGAAATCTATGGTTTTTACACACTCAGTGGCTGCCTCCCTGGTGCCTAACATTGGAGATAAATCACCCCCCCCTTAAGGCCCATTATTCAGCCATTATTGGCAAGTGCTTGTGCTCACTTAATTGGACAACTTGTCTGCAACTGCCAACCCCCTGGGCTGGCCAAGACGGAGCCTAAGCCAATCAGCCTAATTGATCCCGGCAAATGGTAGTAGTCACTGCTCATGGATACTAATGGTGGGATCATTTCTGGAGAGGTTATGGCGATTTATTTCTAGTCACCTGGAAGAATGAGAATGTTGGCAAATTTTGAGATGATGTTTTAATACCAACAGAAATCTAAGTTATTCATTTGAAACCTCCTTCCCTTCTTCCCTTGCCTATTTTTCGTCTGGACCACAGAGGACCAAACGGGTAAAAGTCTGTCATTGAGTGACTGACTGAGTGATGAAGTTACATGATTGGTTGGCCAAGGTGTGGGAGTTTCCTCATTGGCTGCTGCTCTTTCAAAATGAAAAGGCGGGGGAACATGCAAACTTAAAATGTTTTCAGAAGTAGATTTTGGTGGACTGTTTAGACAGAATAACAGAAAGATTATGAGGAGGCCGCCATATTGTTTTCTGTTTGAAATGGCAAGCAGAAAACCAGCGAGCTATCATGTGTATTCATGTCACCGCCTGAAGGGCCAGTTGAGTGAAGCAGCGCATCCCCTAGTGTCCTCACCGTACCTGGTGGACATTTACCGCTGGATTTAACAGTAAATACATGAACACTGAATATTTGTATAACAATTTAGCCACAAATCCACAGCCTGACCATCCGGGGTCCCGGCATAAACTTGGTTTTGACAGCTCAGAGAACAGAAACAAATCCTCAAATGAATCCCTAAAACAGTCAATACACTTTTCCTTTATAACACACAGGCTTCTAGATATGTAATCGGCAAATAAAAATTGTTGATCTTAATCCCAAAGGGCAATATAGGCCACCCAAGCCGAGGTGTCCTCTGAAGACAAAAGGAGGACTCCTCCTAAGTGATTTAGTGTGGCCTCTGTCAGCAAACGTCTTTCCATGTCAGTAGCTTACAAAGCTAACACGCCTCAATTGTTTGGAGAATTACGACGTTCAGATGCACTGCCAAAGACAGCTGTTATTTCCAACCTGTTTCATTTCTGTGGTGCAAAAAAATAAGCAAAAAAGAAAGAAGGTGAGAGTCAAGGGTAGAGGGCGTTGGGGGGGGCAAGAAGAGAGACTTGCCCCGGAGTCAAACTCAAACATCCAAGGCTCTTTGTGTTTTTCGCTTAGAGCGAAGAACAATGCACAGTTCATGGGTCCTAAAGGAGAAGAAAGGCTTCGGCCCAAATAGAAATAAATAGAACGAAATGCATTAAGAACAGAGTATGCCTATCAAATGAGCTCATCTTCTTTATGCGATGTAAGAGAGGTACAAGTGAACTGTCGTGCGTTAAGGTATTATCCAACCGGTGCGGGGATGGAGGCAGCAAATGGGTTCAATCAGCTGAACCAGAGTCCTAATGTTGCGCCTTATATACATCAGCGACAAAGTCGGAGGAAAGAAAGAGGAGTAGAGAGGGAGGAAGGCACTCAGCGGGCATTTTAAACACTTTGGTGTTAAGCAGACACATACTGATTCTAGTCCTATCACTCCAGCTGGAGCCAAACACACATTTACATTCAGATGCTGATTAGAAAACACAAAGAAGAATGTTCTGCGGAGTTTGAGATTTCTAATCACACTCTCTGCTTCAAGTTTGCGATAGTGTAGCGGAGTACATGTGATGTGCTTTTGATCCAATCTAGCAACTCACAAATATATGGGGAAGGTGGTGGGGGGGGGGGTGTTGAAAAAAAGAGACAGAAATAAATAAATAAAGGGGAGAAGAGGAGTCGGGCTTGTGTGTGGACGCCTGCTGTCAGGTCCTTCTGTCAGTGTGAAATATTGCTGATCCCACCACACCTCCAGTGGGGAGGTGCTTGTAATGATTCAGTCCTTGCGGGGGTTCAAAATGTCATCTGTCTCACCTACCTCTGAGTGTACTGTGTCCTCTAAGTGCCGACTTCTACAACATAAGGGTGGTTATTTAAAGAGATAAAGGCATAGGGATTTATTATTTAGGGTGGCTTTTTTACTGTAAGATGATGCTATTATTAGCACTGCTAATGAGCCAGCAAGGTAGTACAGTACCTTCATTAAAAGTGTTTTTTCCATAAATGCTGACTGGCACCAGAACAGTAAGTGTGACCACCTACGTGACGATTCAGCTGTGCTAGGCTGACACCTTCTGCAGGATACATTCATTCTTCAAGTGCTCGCGGACGACACAGTTCCTTATACTAGCAAGAAGATGTTGACTTTGCAACAGCCCGTTTCCCATCCGAAGACAAATTGACTGCATTCCACGCGTTAATTACCGGTGTCAGGGATCGCGGGCTGTGCTTTGCCTTTTCAACGGGCCGCATTCCAGCTCTTTGTTTTTCCCGCTTCTCGCGCTTGACCCCTCGCAGACCCCTGCTGCTCCTCCTCAGCTAATCGATAACCCGCCCTGATGAGTGGCGACTCCTTGTCACCGGTTCCTCAGCCAATGGAAATCAATAAATAACAATACCCATCTACATCCATGTGCTCAAAGACCATTTGCTTTTCTATTTACCTGTGGCTGGTGATATTCTGTCAAAATCGCTTTAAACAGAGGAGAAAATGTATGAGGACAAAGCAAATATGAGTAGAAATGCCACTGTTTCAGCATTTTTGGAGAGAGTGCAGCGCACAGATGGGAAAGCTTTAAAGTGGCCATATTGGTGAATGTCTTTTTTGATTATAAAGCAGGCCAAGGCGCTATGTAAGTACTGTTAAAATATCAAAACGCTCAATCCGCGAAGAAATGCACACAGCCTGTATTCAGAAACTTTGCCTTTTAAACAAGCGGTCAGGACTCCTGTAACATTGTGATGTCACAACTAAACAGTAACCGGTAAGTGCTGTAGCTCTGTAACTGCCACCCTAGGTCATCGGCTGCAGTGACGCCGTGAAGATGGCGACAGCACAGGATCTGAAGATAGGAAAACGCTGACCAATCAGAGTGGGCTTTTTCGAGCAGGGGGGTCTTAAAGTGACAGGTGCTAAAATGCAGTGTTTCAGACAGCGTGAATACAGGTATATTCAGACAGACAGTATGAGAAAAAATAAAGCTTTTTTTAAACATTGAAGCATGCAGACACGTTCTAGTGGAAACCCAAAATGTATGTATGTATGTAAAAGTATGAACCTGAAAATGAGCGTGATTGTCTCCTTTAATCCGTCAACACAGTAACAAAACACTCACTGTCCAAATATAACTATAAAACAAATGTGTCATTAAATCAACCTCACTGCTCAGCACTGACCAAAAGAATAACCTCTAAATCTGGTGATATTCAACAGCCTTATATGCAACAATATTGTTTATTTTTTACAACAAATGTCACAGCCACACATTCTGAACCTCCATATAGTCGGATTTAACATTCATATGCTGGCGCAGAGCAATGTGTATCTCGGTAATATGCTCCCATAGCTCGTTTGTGTCAGTAAATATGCGCACACTTTCAAGGAAGATGGCCTAATCCATACTCAGCTGTTAGCGGCTGATATGTTTGTTGTGTATTAAATATTTGGTGGGTTTCCCTGCCTTCGCTATGATATCCACAGCTCCAATCGATTGGTGGAGATTTAGTACCCCAGAATGCTTCTGTGTTTGAATTACGAAATCTATGCGTGTGTGTGCATTGAAGATTGGCTGGCGCGTTTATATGTCATCGCACTCCCACACAGGGAAACACACAAACAGGTTGTTTCTGGCAATTTTAAGGATGACACACTATGCTCTATATAATGCGCTGAAGAAAAGAGACAGATGAATGAGCTGGTACTGTTACGTACTCCTTTCTTTTTCACCATGGACACCGAGGCCTTTCATATGACAAAGAAGCACACTATAGGATATTTATTCATGCTATGCAGCAACACAGTAACTCACCAAAATAAAGCATAACCCAAGAATAGATGCCATTTCATAGCCTAAACTCTCTCCTTTGATTCTTGCAGAGGCTCCCTCACTACGAAATCCAGTGAAAATGTGATTTATTCTCATCTTGCCTTTTCTAAATTATTTCACAAGCGTCATGCCAGACAACATGTCTCAGAGCTCGGTCTGCATTAAGCAAGGTACGGGGATGGAAATCAAGTTGCATGGAATTATTCAGTGATGAGTAGGGGATAAATAGTTTTGACACATCAATGACTACACCTCGCTAGCCCTGAAATGGCCAGGTTGACCCACAGAAACAAACCAAGCGAGTCATTATCTCCTGAGACCAGAGTCGGCTTTTTTCCTCCCCTTTCGACTGTGTCGGATTCACATCAATTTAATACGCCACCACCGGCGCTCACATAGCACCCCTGTTTCTTCTGGACAGATTTGGAGACTAATCTCATACTTTGGGCCTAATACAATTAAATGGTATTGACCTGATGCATTGCTCCACACGTCAGTTCCCATCCAGTGAGCGATGGAGCTCGCTGTTCGCCGCGGGCCTGAGGAGAGACATATGAGCTGGGGTGAAAAGGTTATGATTGTGGCCTGGGGTAGGGCCAAGAAATGAATCTTGCCCAAAGACCATTATAGAGCATGTATATATTACATTCATCTGCTGGGTAGCTATATTATATTTTCTTGTCCGCTCTTGTAATTTGAACAGGACTGATGTGGCAGATTCATCTGGTGAAAGCATATAAAGATGTCTCATAAAGCAACAAATAAACGAGTTGCATGTTGTGAGATCCAATAGCGATGGGTTAAAAGGCAAAGGCATTCTGTAGTATGTTTATGGGCCTTTATAAACTTGAGTTAAGCATTGTCAATGCTGCAGCAGGCATAAATAGTGAGGTAGTCGGAAGCGGTGTGCAATGAGTGCCAAAGAAAGGCTTCCTGATTGATAAACAAGCCACAACGTGAGGTATTGTTGGAAATAAAGCTGATTTCTGTCTTGTCAAGACAATAGAAGATAAATGTCAACGTGAGTAAAGAGAGATGCCTTGATTTATAACTTATACAAATGAGCTTCACTCATCAAGAGAGGAAAAACGGAGTGTTGTTTTTAAAGGGAACATATCATTTCTCATTCAATTTGTCATTCAGAGACAGGCACTAAAATGGAGCATTTCAGACTGAGCGTCAGAACAGGTATATTCAGACCGTACGAGAAAAGTAATAATAATACCACAGCCGGTATTCATGAACTGTGCCTTTAAAACTAGTGGACTTGTAAAGTCATGATGTCGCAACTATACAGTAACCGGTAGAGGTGGCGCTAAACTCTGTGGTTGACACCCAGTGAGTCCTCGGCTGCAGTGGCGCTGTAAAGACAGCGACAGCGCAGATGTCGAAGACCGGAAGATGCTGACCAATCAGAGAAGGCTTATTCGGGAGGGGGTCTTAAAGAGACAGACGCTAAAACGGGTGAATATAGGTATATTCAGACAGGAGGTTTGAGAAAAATAATGTATTTTTTGAACATTAAAGTATGTATTCATGTTCTAGTAGAAAGCCAGAATACACGTATGAACCTGAAAATGAGCATTTTATGTCCCCTTTAAGGTTGTACTGTGCAGATAGCTCAGGTGGTAGTTCCTTTGTCCTTTCCACACCCTAAGCTGGAATGATGTAGCCTTGTTTTGGAAGCTCAGCGGCTATTCATAGATGAGTATTCAGACTTGTTTGAAAGATTTAAAATATGACTTCCAGACCTCAAAAGTGGTCGAAGTCTGTTTTCAAGGTCTGGCCACAGGTCCGGCAGGTGATTTTCAGCCGTTGGCAACGCCGTGCGCCGACCCTCCATCATTTTGTGCCCGCTGTCAGCGAGCGGCTGCACACTGTGCCCTGACAAGACACAGAACATTCATAAAAGTTCCTGCAACGTCTCAGCAACCTTGACAGGATGTGTGTGTGTTTTCCCCCCTGCAAACTTATCTCCAGAGGCAGGAGTTGAGGTTCACAAGTAGCCTAAGAGCACCTGCCACATTCACGGCGCAAAGACGTCAATAAATCTTGCCGTTAATGTACCACAGAATCTTTTTCTCTCACTCTCTCCCTTCCCTCTGCTTTCTAATATTAATGAATGTCAGCCAAATGCTGCCACGGGCAAAGATAGAAACATGTTCTTTGCACTATGCTAACATGAACAAGGTTATAGCTTCCTTATTCTGAGTGGAATTGGAAAAGAGTGCACTTGGCTAGCAAAAGGTTTATTGCAGAGCCACGGGTGAGCATTAGCCAAGTGATAGGCAGGAATTAATGACTTTATCCGTTCAGAATGGTTATTATTGAAAGCTGAGCCAATGAACTTTCCCAGCACCAGGAAAGTAATTCTCAGCTAAATGATTAAAAGCTGTAATGAAGAGGAAATAGTCTGCATAGTGGTTGAATAAAAATGAGCGAAAACCCGTATAAAAATATGCTCTTCCACTCCTTCCACCCAGTGTGCACGCATAGAAATGGATTTACGGCACATGGAACCTTGAGGCTATTTTTAGAGGCCGCCTTTGCCTGCAACTCAGCAGTTGTAGCAATGAAAGAAACCCTCTATTCTGTATTCTTCCCCCAAAAGAAATTGTGATAATGAGGCTTCACCAGCGACCATGTGCCCATTAATATTTGATGCATCTGAACACACACTCGCACCAATGCAGCCTTTCAAAATACTATACACAACATGTTCAAGGAAATTCTCAAAGTTCGCACGTATAAGATGTCGGATATTGTGTCTTCTTGACGTCCCTCATTGCTCATTTTCCCGCCTCTCTTTAAGAAGGAACGTCGAGTCGCGAGGGAGTGTGCGCCTTGATATACTTGGCCTATATCCTGTTGTGATAGTCACATGGCTTCCCTGAGACAGCAGTCATTTGTTACTGTCCTTTTAATCATGCTAATGCAACCTCTCTCTGTTCAGAGAAGCCAGCCAAACTCACACACACTCTCATGCACACAGACATTAAAGGAAAAAAGAGAGAGAAAGGATGGAGTGCCCAAAGTCCCCTAAGGCATATGAATATCTTAAGTGGAGAGTTCTATAACTCTGTATCTCTGCATGCCTGTGGGCACACTTTACACACAGTCGTACACGTATTCACACAAATTGACGCACACGTTCGCGCGCGCAAAACACGAGGCGAACGGAAAACGGAGATGCTACAGTATTGAATCAAATTAAGTGGTAATTTTCTAGCACCACTGTCCCCCCCCTTACTCCCTTTTTTCTCGAAGGCTGCACTTTATTAGTATTCTGCTCCATACGTTGCTCCTGCTTTCTTCTCCTTCTCTCCCCATAGCCTCCCTCTCTCTCCTCCCGGGAGTTGAGCCCAGTGCATGTTAAGTGATAGTCTTACCGGCAGGGGTGTGGGTGCCACATAGAGCGCTGTGTATCGGTGGGAAGAGGGGAGGGGTGGTCCTTTTAGTAAAACCACCCACCCGTGTAAAAATGATCAATCTCATGAATTTGCCAATAGGGAGTCGTTGGCCGATCAGCGGAGACAGAGGCAGATAATGAGAGAAATGGGGGACGGGTGGGGTGGTGGGTGAGGGAGGATAGAGAGAGAAAGAGTGACTACAGGGAGGAAATATTGAAAGGTATCGAAGGAAAAAAATGGGAAAGATTGAGCGAGCGTGAGAGAAGGGATTAGTGAAGACAAAAGAGCAGGTGAGCCTTGATAGACAGAGTTGCCATGAAAGAAAGAATGTGAACATCAATGTCTGCTCAGATAGGAAAGAGAGGACGGAGGGAGGGAGGGAGGGAGAAATGGGCCATGTTTTTTTTTTTTTTTTTTTCTCTTTCACGCTTTGTGTCCCCCGTCTGAAAGCCAGCAGCCCGTTTTGGCGGCAGTGGAGCAAGGTACATGTTTGGGGTTCTTTTTGTCAAGCGTGAGCAGGTCCTGGTGAGGTAGCGACAAGAGAGGGAGGGAGGGAGGGAGGGAGGGGGTGGGGGTGTTGACCGAAAAAAGTGCCCGTCCTAAATTCAAGGCCCTGGTACAGCCTAAGGGTGACTCCTACACTAGCAGGCAGTGTGGTATGTAAATATCATAGGACTCAACAGAGCGAGAGGCTGTCTTTCTCTGTTTTGTTTGAGAGGACATGACGGATCATGGGGGTGCATTTCACCGTTGCGTCGGTGTCAACATGAGCACACTGGGTTTGACTCCGGAAATACTTTGGAGAAATAATACACAGACGTGGAATCAGACGCAATGGGTAGTACTCATTTGTCCGTGTTGTAAAAGAACTACAGAGTGTGGCCAAAAGTATGCAGACGACGACCGGATGTTCGTCAAAGATGTTCGGCTTAACATTTCTCAGGAAGAGAAAAATTCAATGCAGTCCAACAAACTTGAGTGTCCACACTGAGATCCGAGCACTCGTTTGCGCAATTACACATTTCCACCCCTGTACTTCCGTCCACACTGTGTTTTAAGTGCATTTACATTTGTGCTTTTATGTTGCCATTTTAATGCATGGTGTAAAGGGGGTCTAAATGCTTTTACACACTGGGGGCGTGATGAATAAATCAAAATTTTTAATACTTGCATGCAAATATTATATGTCTAGGACTTTTACTCTGAAAGGTAAGAGCGGAAGGAGTTGAACTGGTATGTACTGCTTTTGTTGAGGTTGAAAGGGGTAATAAAGTTTTCTTGGTCCAGACTACGGACTCTCCGTGTAGTTTTCTAAATAAAGGACGCAACTCAACCCGTTTCACACAACATGACTGGTTGATGCCTTTATACATGGCGTGAAGGCTCTGAAAAATCGGCATTATTACGTGCAGATTAATCACACAAAAAACAACGTTCCAAAATGTTGCTATTGCTGATATAATAACATATTAACATGTATAGTTTTGGAAAACAACACATACGTGCAATATTTGAATGTCCACATACATTTGGAATATAGCGTATTTACCCACAGTACAGTTAGAGTAATGACCACCTTTATTTTGAAAATACTTCTTGGTCAACATTATCATTCATAGACTCAAAGCTGTGATGCCATAGCAAATCTTACCGCAGCTTCCTGTGTATTCAACATGGCCGAACAGGCTTGAGTGGTCACACACACAAAAACACAAACAGGAACTCCTCAATGTCCATTAACTATTCTGTGAATACAGCTTGACGTTACTCAGCTGGAGTCTGAATAAGTGTGCGGTGCGTGTGACCTTAAAAGAGGGGAGGTTTTGGAGAATCGCAGCATAAGGAGAAGAAAGTGAATAATTCTTTAAAGTGTAGCCTGGGGCATATTAGCATGTGTGCTAGCTATGGCGGTGGCGCGTGGCTGTTTTTTTTTTCTTCTTCAGCGCTTTTAGCACACCCCATTTGTCAGAGGGAGGCATCATCCTTTATCGGCACATTTCATGTTTCCCAGAGGACTCTGTGAAGCGGGTGATATTATTGAGGAGCGCTGAGCCTTATTAAATTCCCAAGCATATTACCAGTCTCTCTCTCTCTCGTACACACTTGCACTCTCTCTCCACCGCTCACTGATTATGTTTCTCTCTCTCTTAATTTGGTTGCACACTCCACTGTAGCTCAACGAGCCCCCTCCCATTGGTCTCTCAAGAGGAAACAAAGGAAGTAAATACATGTTATTACTTTTTTTTTTTTTTCAAGCGAGGCTGATCAGGTATTAACACAGCATGCAACAGACCCTCATATGACTCACTCACTGTATATGCTATAGTGCAGTCTCCACTGTCCTATTCTTGGTGAATTCTTTTCATCAAAGGACAGAGATAAAGCTAATCTTTCAACCGGCAAACTGGATAGAAAGCAACTATTCTGTCAGCTTTGCTTGGATTAAGTTGGGAGTCATCAAAAGGATTTTTTTGTTGTAGCTCTGTGCACAGAAAGTGATAAATCCAGCACTTTTAGTTTGATTTAATATTACGACGGCTACAACTCTCTTTCTTGAAAGCTTTGTCCATGATAAGGCTTTTAATGGGCAGAATGAGCTGTTCCTGGTGTCCACACATGACAACAGAACATAGGAGTATGTACTGCGAGGGTGATAATGAGGTTGATGTGAACATTTGTTAAGCGTACATCTTCATCGCCCCTGCGCCGTGCCGAGACTTCCACGGCTTTCCTCGCAGACGGTTCACTAAGGCTGAAGGAATGCGTGTGAACGCTGTGGACCCGGCGCATTTATCAAACGCGGCTTTTGCCATTTTTTATGGCACTGACACTGGCTGGCGATTCCTCTGAATCCCTTGCTGCGAAGGAAGCCCATTTCCATATGACCTTGCATGCCACAATTGGTGGAACGAGGTTTTATTTTGCCGGAATGATGTGCTTTTATCTTGGATGTGACAGCGCAATATGAATATGAAAATATGAAAAGAGCAGTTGAGTCAGATCAGGTCGTGATATTCATGAGGATTAGACATAATGTGTTTACTAGTTTGGCTCGCCGACTGTACTGTATATTATGTCAATGGACTGTACAGTGCTGCGTGTGTGGGCTGCTGGCTATTTAAATGTCGCTCATTTTGCACACATATTGTAGTCGAGGTATAAACGACTGTCACTGGATACCAGAGCAGCGTCGGGGTCTGTTTTCTGTCATAATTGTAATAAGTCAGCCTCACTGGGGCACAATGCATGCTTCTGTGTGGTTTTATGCAGACAGGAGAGTGGGTAAACAGCGGTGTCGGTGTGCGTCCACGCGTGTGAGTCAGTGTTGAAGGTGTGCATCTGGGGGATAGCACGCATACAGCAGTGAAGGCCCTTAAGGAATACCACTGTCTATGAACCATGGACCCTGTCTGCATCCCTCATACATAAGCCAGACTGCATTCACTCAGAAAGAAAGGGAGGTAGGCTTCAACGACTTCATCAGTGTTACGTGCGAGCGTGGGTAAGACAGGGCTGTCGAGACTGCTCGACGCTATAAAAATTTGATGTGGAAAATGTCCTGTTGGAGCTGCATTTTTAATAGGTGCCACGCAGATGCAGGAATTACCATCTGAGCCCCCTTTAATGTGTCATGCATGGCACCCAAACAACCTTTGCACCTCCAGGTAGACTTTAGTCTGTGTCGTGGAACTGCTTCAGGTATGTGCCCAAAAGTTGTATTTGTCTCCTAAAAGCAGCGACAGCTCACAGGACACATCACAGAATACACAAACACTCCATCACGAGTCAGACTGTCGCTGTCTGGTGTAGATTTTTCTGTTGTCGATTCGCCGGTAGGAAAATGAGTCTGGCCTTTGGGCCTTTATTCCCCTAATCTGCAGTATGGCCACACTCTTCTCCAGCTGGTGATTGATATTTGGAGACATCGGTGGGACAAAAACAATTTGAGTTCTAAAGCTTATGAAAGATCAATCAGCTATCATTGATCAATGTGAATAAAAATTTCCCACAACCCAGAAGCATGAGAATAAAGGATCGGGGGGGATCAATTGGTCAAGAGCTTTGCTAAAAAGAGGATGGTGGGGGCAGAGGGTGTAGAAGGGAGGGGAGAGGGGTGGGCCTGTCAAGCTGGGTGAATAATGAAGCATGCTTTAGTGCTTGAAAGGCAAAGGAGAAGTGAAATTCTGTTACGAACTCCCTGTCATCTAATGTCAAAGTAATTTGAGTATCATATGAGCCAGAAATAATATACAGAATGATGCGATGAACACGGGGCTTTTGAACTCGTCAAGTATTAATTCACCATCTTCAAATGTCTCTTTAAAAGGTGCAATCAGAAAGCTAATACTCACACCAAATATCAGCAGGGGTTCTCAAGCACCGCAGATCAACGCCAGGTTAGCGCTGTGTTACAAGTTTTTGCTTCTCCGAATTAAAGCTCTCGAAATAGCATTTAGCAAACACCCAGTGGTACTTTGATAGCAGCCTTTTTTCTTAGCTGGGCATCACCTTCTTTAAGGCTGAGATGATCCAAAGACATGCTTAGCCTACTGCTGCCTTATCCAAGTCAATGTGTGCTTTGTGGACACATCAAGTAGATACGCAAAAGTTGTTCAGATATGAAGTATTGAAATACTGTACACTTTCAAGTTTTAAAATCCTTAAGATTTTGAAAAGGGAGGATACAATATCTAATGTTATAGTTTCCTGCAGCTTCCACTAGATGCCACTAAAGAGTCCTATTTACTGGAATTCACCTTTAAGGTGTGTTTAATCCAGTGGGCAACCTTTGGGTCTGAGAGGTGAAGCCAATGTGAAAATGCCTTAAATTTGCTTTCTGTCTAACAGCCAGCAGGAGGCGACTCCTCTGGCTGCAAAAAGAAGTCTGCTTGTATAGAAGTCTATGAGGAAATGAGCCTACTTCTCACTTGATTTATTACCTCAGTAAACATTGTAAATATGAGTCTCAATCACTAGTTTCAAGTCTTCAATACAGCAAGATGTTCATTTAGTAAATGGTCCCATTTCGAGACAAATAGACCATAAAGCGGGGATGATTTAGGGTGTGGCTACCTTGTGATTGACAGGTCATTACCATGGTGTTGTCTGGTCTGGGAGTTGTCCGTGTTTTCGTCTTATAACTTGAACTCTTTCACAGTGTGTCTTTTTGTTTGCCTGAAAAACGTGTTATTTAACGTTCAGTTGTATGTAGCTCCACCCTCTCGTGTCACTTCTGGTTGCAAAAAACCAACATGGCGACGGCCAAAATGCCAAACTTGAGCCTTCAAAATGGCAGTCCACAAAGCAATGGGTCCACTTCTTATATACGGTCTATGGTTTAGCAAAAACTGTGACCCCCATGTTCTGTCACACAGACATATGTAGCCTACACATGTCTCAGAAACAGTTGAGAAATTAAACTAAACGGTGAATTCAGTCGGACTATGTACTCCATTTAGCTGAGAACTGACTTGTCCAATACAGTGATAGCATTTATGTCCTATACCAGACCATTTTCAGTCTATATAAGAGAGGCTGAGTGTCCATATTCTCTTACTGCCCACCTGTCCAAACCTCACAAACCCATGATATGAATCTCTTTCTCCCCCTGTATCCCCTCCCTCCCTCTCTCGTTATTTT
Organism: Pterois miles; assembly: GCA_947000775.1. Lineage (NCBI taxonomy): Eukaryota > Metazoa > Chordata > Actinopteri > Perciformes > Scorpaenidae > Pterois > Pterois miles. The sequence continues at coordinate 4,370,371 of CAMQGK010000008.1, forward strand.
GATAGGGGATCCATTTGGTTTAAATTGACTCATTTTGTCAGTGGGAATCGGAGCAGAGAAAGTGAAGAGGGAGAAACGGGCAAGGCTGCCGCTGCTTTGATCCCTACGACAGGCAGCGTGAAAAGTGCATTTCATAAAGGATGTTCGCCTGTGATGAGCCCGCCAGAGTGACAAATTGGGCCCCTGGTGCTTTAAATAATACACTGTGTATGGCTCCAGCCATGGCGCTGTAGTTCTATATTGCTAAACTGGCCTGTTAAGAAGGGTGTGTGTTGTGGGCTGAAAGAGGGGCATGGTTAGTGACTCAAATCCGTTTCGCCTCCAGTCATCTACCTTTCTTGTTCATCTGCGTGACGCACACGAATGTTAATGTGAAACTTGCTTTCAAGTGTCCACTTACATTTGAATCTAGATTTGGTGCTTTGAGGATAGGAAGTGACTTTTGAGTGATGACTGAAAAGAGCCGTGTTGTCTCCCTGTGGCGTTTGTTTACTGGAAACACAATTGTGCACTGATGAATGTTTAAGATGTGCCACTGTCACTGAAACCCCCTTAGCTGGTGAAAGAAGGTACTGAGGAAAGGAGGCTTCTTCACGCTGCATAATTTGACCCAACATGCAAAACCTCTTAGGGATAGCGAGAGGGTGTGGGCAGTGCACACACAGCTGGCATGTCCTTGCGTTGACACATGCATGCATACAAAGGGGTGACATTGAAAAATATGTACATTCATTATGGTGTTCAAAGTACACTGAGTTATTTATTCTTTATAACACTGTCACCCTCAAAGCACCTGATGGAGACTGTACATGTACAGAAACAACGTAGCCTCATACAATCATTCAAATAATATCTTACAAAAATGTCTTTTCTTTTTTTCCATGTTTTTTTCTATAAATGTCCACAAATGTGACGCATGCATCAATTTCTGCTGCAGTCTTTTCAAAAAAAAACCTTCCATCTTTACAGGAAACAACTTGGTTAGGTTTAGGCAACAAAACTACATAGGTTTAGGCAACAAAACTACATAGGTTTAGGCAACAAAACCACGTATTTATGTTTGGGCAGTAACACTGCATAGTTAGGTTTTGGGCAACAAAACCACTTAATTAGGTTTAGGCAACAAAACTACATAGGTCGAGGCAACAAAACTCCATAGTTAAGTTTAGGCAACAAAACCACGTAGTTATGTTTAGGCAACAAAACTATGAGTGTTTGGGTTAAAATAACATCAGAAGATTACTTAAGTACTGAAGTCACAAGACAAAAACAACTTTGAAAGAGTTGGAAAAGATCATGGTTTGGGTTAAGATAATACCAGAATTGGCAAAACTAAAGTACGGAAATGACATGACAAAAAACTACTTAATTAGATTTAGGAAGAGATTATGGTTTGGGTTAAAATAACAAAAGTTAACTTAAATATGGAAGTCACCTGACAAAGACTGGTGTTTTTTGAGCATCCATCCACCCCAGCTTCCTCCCTATGCAGCATTTGTCACATTTGCAAGTACATTGATTAAATACAAATTATTTTGGGGGATATACAAATTACAGTGCATTACAGTTCATACATTTAGCTATGAATGATGTATGAGAACAGCCTGACAGAAAAGGTGCCTATAGGTACTGGAGTAACACTCCCCCCCAGACTCATGTCTACCTCCTCCCCTTTCTTAAGGATGCATCCCATAATGGAGGAATCATCAGAGGAAATCTGGAGGTGGCGAAAACCACAGCTGAGTCTCAAGTCAAAGATAGAGTGAGTCAGGAAGGTGACAGCACAATGCGTCTCTGCAGCAGCAAAACCAATATTCTGCACCGGGAGGGAACAAACTGTGTCCTATCTGCGAGATAGTCTATAATCCAGGACACCTTGGCGTTATCGGTCTGCATCGCTCTGAGCTTCTGCCTGAGCAAGAGTGGCTGGACAGCGTTTAAGGCACTCAAGAAATCAAAGATCGCGATTCTCGCCGAGCTCCCGAGCCCAATGTGTGATGACATCTTGGCACCACGCAGTATAGCTGGACATGTTTTTGTACATATGACTGCTATGCAAATTGATGGTGATCAAGACTCCGTCACCAGATGTCTGCTGTGTAGGATGAGGCCTTCATGTTGTCACAGCTTCCATTTCACTCAAACACCATGGGAGGTTTTTACACAGCTAGAGGCCCCCTGGTTAGACTCAAGGATACATTAAAGAGGTGCTGGAGAACCTATTTGCTGACTGGCACATCCTTTTAACAGGGGCTGCACTGTGCAGAGCCATTTGATGCAGTTTGTTTTTAACCTTCCCAGCAGGTGCTCTGAAGGGAACATTCTTTAAAACCCATTTGATCACTTGCTTGGTTACCTAGGTCATAACACTATGTTGTCACATCCCAATATCTTTATAAATGAACTTGTGAGTTAGAAGTCATCATGAAAGACAGGGAAGATGACCAAGACTACACCTTTTTCTTCGGTGTTTGGACACTGCAACACATGCACCATGTCGAATCAGCAGTTCAGCTACGCTTCCGCAACAACGCCGTGGGTCAGGGTGGCGTTATCAGCTGTAACCAACATATGAGCACAGCGCAAAGCGGCGGCAATTAGCTTGCCAGCGGGGCACACAGTGGGACTCACATGCACTACCATTAGGCGTCGGCATCACCAGAGGCCCCACGATACAGCATTATCCCGATCAGTCACAATGCAATCTTATTGCGATGTTAAGCATTTTACGATATGCTGAGATATATTGCGATTTATTACCTTACATCTATTTCATCTAATGAGATACAGTTTTCGCTCTTCATCTCAAAATCACTTAAATTTGGTGTAACTTTGTCGTGTTATTTAGCATTCTTGATTCTAGTTTCATATGATACCAGTATCTTCACTCTAGATTTAAGACTGAGCCTTCGACAAGCTCTGAACGACAGAATATGTAATAAAAGACTGATGCTTGACGTCTGTGTGTCGATACAATATTGCCACATAAAATACTGTGATACTACGCTGTATTGATTTTTTTCCCCCAACCCTGTCTAACATGCATGTGTTAGTTTATGATGCCGGTTTAGAAAGAGAGTGACTTCATTCTCTGCTCAGGACAACATGATCCCACTACATCTTTGCATAGTAAATAGTTGTTTGATGCTATACTATGCTCTGAATTTCAATCTTTAAGCACCTTTAATGAAAAGGAATTTGCAACAAAATCAACAGGACTTGAACTGATCAGTTTCCCCTCAGAGCTTTGAGGTAGAACACAAGAGTCCATCAGGTTTTGTGAACCTATTGAACCACAAAAAATGAATCTCCCTGGAAAACACAGGGCCCGGGGTAATTTGCCTTTTTTCGGCCCTGGAGTGGAGCTCACTGTGCCTGTTCTCGAGTCTCCGTGCTGAAAAACCAAGAGCCCGTCCCTTGAGGTCAGCATAATTACCCCCACCACATTCCCACCACTAGCTTTCCATTAAGGTCGTGACTCACCGTGTCCCAGCTCGCGCTGACCCAGAGTGCGCTAGCAGCAGAGAGCTAATTGCTACACTCAGGATGACAAGCATGGTAGATAGTGGGTGTTATTTGGCTGACTCACATGCTAACTAGCTAGTTCGCTGCTGCTAACTACTCATCACAAGTGGAATCTTTGTTTTAGACATCAGGCGCTGAGGGAGTACATTTTGTATTGGGAGACTTTTATTTTGGTATATTTTCTTTTAATGCAAAATAAGGAGTTGGTTCGGTGCTTTTTTTTAAATTTTGAAATGAAAGTTATGCAATGCACGAACACAGTGTTATTTGGGATATGTAGGTCATGCTAAATTTAAGGCACATAATGAAATTCTGATGCAAATTAGCTGCTAGTGTTATGAGTGTCTTTGCCAAGTGGTATTATACTTCTTTTTGAAGCTTCATATTTCATATGCTGCTTAGGGCTCGACATGAAGTATGTTCTGTGCAGTCACCATTTGTTTTAAACGCATACGATAAAAATTCCACTAAACCACAAGTTGCTATCGTATTTTTTAAACTACCCCTGGTCATCTTCGAAACTCCACCCCTCAGACATTTCTTACCTCTATCTTATAGACTTCTAGCATGATTTAGATGTTTGCTGTTATTAGTATGATCGCTAAAAAGCACAAATCACAGACTTTTTTTCCCTTTTTTATTTTAGGGTGGGATTTAATCGAAATTGTATTTTGACAAATAACCATTTAATGGTGTAAAACAGGCTATTGTGTGAGCATGCCTGCGAGTGTGTGATAAGAGTAACAGTGGAGGAGAAGCAATGACACTTCTTTTTCTAAAGACTGGAGAGTGAGAGAGAGTGGTGGGGGGTGGTGGTGGAGTATATATGTGTGTGAGAGACAGAATTTAGAGGAATAATAAACAATAAAAAAACTCACATTTTTTAAACTGATTTAACCCCTCCCTCACACACTCACAGTAGCTCAGTAAGCCCTACCATTTTCTACACACACACCACCCCTTCATCCCCTACGCTGTGTTTGTCTTATTAAAATAATACTGTGTGCTTGTCTTCCTGTCTGTGCCTGGGAATGCCGAGCATCCACACACACACGCTGCATGGTTAATGTAAGGCTTGCTACAACCGCACAGTGTCTGTGTGGTGTGAAAAAAATAAGCTGAGAACGCCGCATTGTTTTATCGGTTGCTAGCAGTGTTGCATGTGTGCACCATAGCAGAGCAACTAATGCTAATCCTCGCGGGTCTTCCAGAGTATTCTGTAGAAGCTGGGAGTGCCATGCTGAAGAAATACACATAGTGTTTTATTTTATGCTGTTATTGGGTGGTTTTTAAGCATAAACGAATTACATATTTATAGTGAGTTGCAGCTAGTAAAGGTGATTATGCAAGGATATGAAAACCTGATGAGAAAATCCTTTTGATTTAAATAGGACCTATTATGCTTTTGTGCGTTTCCCCTTTCCTTTACTGTGTTTTATTTACATACATGTATACTGAAGTCCACAACAAAGGGAAACTTCCTGCCTGAAACGCCAAGCTTGAAGCCCCGCCTATTCTTCTGTAACTTAGTGATGTCACCAAGTAGCACATTTGCATAATACCTTCCTAACAGCTCGTTAGGCATGCCCTCAAATAAAACCAGCCAGAGTGGAGTCTATAGTGTTTGGCCAATCACAAAAGAGTGGGCCGGCTGACCAATCAGAGCACACTGGGCTTTGTTGGGGGCGGGGCTCAAACGTATTGTTTCAGACAGATGGTGAAAAAGAGGTGCAGCAGCACAGCCGGAATGAGAAAAATAAAGCGTTTTTTTGAACATTAAAGCATGTAAACATGTTCTGGTAGAAACCCAAAACACAAATATGCACCTGAAAATGAGCATAATAGGTCCTCTTTAAAGTGTGTGGCTTTCGGAGTATATTTTGGAGGTATTTTTGAGTAGCTCCTGTAGTGTTGTGTGTGTGTGGCAGGAAGCCAGCGCCATCACTCTCATTAGCAGAGTGGATGAGTCTCTCTGCTTGCTCTCCTCTCCACATCATCCCGTTGTTGCTCTACTTATAGATGAGGTTATAGGGGTCAGGACGTGGCCTGTGGTGTCTACATTTATGCACCTGAGACGGAGAAAATATGTTTCTGGTGAACGCGGCAACCACCTGCTGTATGCCTTGCTCGTGCACGTGAGCGTGCATATGCATGCAAGATGAATGAGGGAGCATGACACGGGGGGGGATGCTTTTATTTATGGGCTCTTTCGGCTTTGAGAGTGTTCAAATGGGCAGAGAAAGGTTGAGGCCCGGAGAGAGAGGATGTTTGCAGAGGGGAGGCGAGAGTGCACGCCACATTTGATAATTGGCTGAGAGATCGTCACCAGAATGAAATTATGCTAGTTAATCTCTCCTCAATTAATTACCTCGGGAGCAGGCCGCAGTACATTCATTATGCCGGAAAGAGTATTGACCCTTCTGGAAGGAGAAAAGCAGCCGTATCACACCCATAATGTCTACCTGCAGCGCCATCGTCATGCTATTGGGAATAGGCAGCAGCTAAAAAGCGGGAGAATGAAAAGGAGGTGATGTCATCATCTACCTGCATATAGCCTAGAAAAGTCCTCCTGAAAGTACTGGATGGTGGATTTGTTATGCTGAGTCTTTGCTCCACACAGAGGTTGGGCATCTGGAACAGCGAGGCAAAAGGAGGTGACAGCTCATTACAAAACCCCATCAGGGCTCTGTATCTTTCCCCTCACTCACTCTCCCTCTCCTTTCTGTTTTTCTTGGTGCCCTGTCCTGCACCTCTCGAGGCATGGCGGCGGCGGTTCCAGATTATTCCCTTAGTTGCCCTTGCCAGGCAGTAAATACTTCAAGAAGCTCCGAAGGCAGAGAATAGATCACCTGCTGCCGCTTTCAACAGCATTCCTCCGGCTGACCTACAAGCAGCACTGCTAATGAAAAAAAAAAAAAAAAAAAAAAAAAAAAAGGTTGCATGGAAAGAAATATAGTGTTATTTGCAGGGCCAGCTTAAGGCATAGGCCATATAGGCGGTCGCCTAGGGTGCCACCTGCTGGGGGATATCCTTCCTCATTTTCTGCAATAAAGTAATAAATGAACATATAAATAAATAAATAAATTCACTTGTTACCCCTGTAACACTTTTTCATCTGTCAGGCTGCACTTATTTGTTAATAGAAGTGTAAATTGTAGTGAAACTGATGAAGCCAACAATATCGGGCCAATTGTTTATTGATATTATGATGAATTCAGTTGTTTATGATAATAAAAATCTTATTTTTTTTGTCTTAAACCTAGAACTAGGACTAGTTTTAGTTTGTCTTAAAGCTAAAACCAGTTCTGGGGGTTTGACCCCCTTTGGTTCCAAAATTTAAATTTACCAAGGGGACAAAAAAGGCTGTGCTGGTTATATGCATGAAACCCTTATTGGCATGTACAGAACAGTAATTAAACCAGACAAAAAACTTTCTGCTCCTTCGATCAAATTGGCCTCCCGAGATCTTAACTGAACTAACAGGAGTCACGTGTCCGAGGTTTAGGATTTAACTCGCTGTACCGCTGGAGAATTCTCCACCGCCGACAATCAATTAATGTCGGCGCTAGCGGTGCACGCCATGACTCGCGTTTTCACAAAGGTCACAGCTCCCCAGGACTCCCCTTTTGTCCTCATTTTGCCCTGCACCACTGCGTCGCCACATTTTTCTCTCTTCTCATCCCCTCCCTTAATTGTCTGGCAAACATCTCAGCGAGAGAAAGACAAATATCAGCTTTTTTTTTCCCCCCGTGGATATTGTTCTGTCTGAACTTGCCGTCACGGCGTTAATAATTTAGCACCTGTTCTTTTTCTTCCTACATTTCCTCCCTCACCTTATTTCATCCTCTTAAGGTCCTTTCTTTTTCGTTCCCCACAGCCACCTTTAGCTAGAGTGTCTGTCTGCCTGTCTGTCTTTGATGCTGAGGTCCTCTCGGCTGTGAGGCGATGCCACAGGGGCCCCGCGAAGCGAAGCCAGCCAAACACACTCTTACACCATAATTAGTCGGCAAGTTTCACCTAATTAAATGGGACCCTATTAGCGGCGAGAATGAGTAGAAAGGGAGACTGCAGAGCAAATGCGGAGAGCTCTCTTTTGGTGTTGTTTTTGAGTTTCATTCCTATTTCTGTCTCTGCTGTCTCCTCGTATCACTTTTCATTTGTCTCCTTTCTTTCTCCTCTTCATTTTGTCGCGAGTGTTTCCAACAGCTGGTTTTTCAGGATAAATATTTCATTTTCCCCTCCTTCAGCCTCGCACGTGGTAATCTGTGTGACACCCTGCAATGTACGCTGTCATCTTCGCGCTGACTGCTCCGCCGCGTGAAATAGATCTGTCCGTACAGGCGGGCCTTTGATGAGGGGCGTGAGGCGGCGATCGAGAGCCCCTTTCCAATCTAGAAACTTTTAAATTTTTTTGCCTTTTTTTCCTTCTTGTTTTGATCGAGAAGATGTGGCTTCAAATTGGAACCATGTGGACGTGTGTTCATGACATTTGGAGGTTAAAGTTTTTTTTATAGTTTTCTTAATATGGGGAATGTGATGGAGGGATATTAGATTGAGTTAATGGAGAGGTGAGCAGCGTTTGGTGTCTACCTGCACACTGGATGTCATTGTTAGGGAGATAATTTGGAACCTTAAAGCAGGCTAAATTGAGGTCTTTGAATTGATGAGTTAATGTGAGTGAGCAGGATTTATTTACAGCATCCTCTGCTATGAAAGTTCCCTTTATCATCACTCTGCTCCTCTTCAGTCCTCTCCTGTCTTCACTAATGTCCTCAATTCTTCCTCCTGTCTCCCTTACTCTCCTCTCCTCTCCACTGCTCTCTTTGGCAGTGTGTTTGGCCTGTGACGGCCCAGAGGCAGCCATGCTGTCTTCTCCACTCAATCTGCCGTTTCCCTTCTCCCAGGCCCTGACCCTGCTATACTCAGCACACACACTCTCTCCCTCCTTTATTCTCCCTCTTTACATCATCCCCATGTCCTCCTCCCTCTCTGCTCTGACCCCTATCTGCTGCCCGGCCGGCTGCAATGTCCGTCAAAGACACGGCGTAGACACAAAAATGCACGCAGGCACATCACCTCTGCTTTGTCTCCTCTTCCCTCTGAGTCTCTTTTTTCTCTCCATCCCTTCCTCCCGATGCCTCAGCTGTTTGGGTTGAATCTGTCGGCCGGAAAAAGAGAAGGCGAAAGGTCGCGGAGCTTCAGTCTGTGTAGCGGCGGTTCAAATATAGAGAGAGGGGAAGGAGAAGTGGTGGTGCAGGAAGGAGGGCGACACAGCTCAGCGCCGGTGACGTAGATGAATCGCAAGTGGACTTGCTGACACGCGGTGAAAAACACAGCGTACAGTACGAGCATGACACAAACACAGTCGACTGTAATTGCCCAGAAATGCCCACACAACAGACATTATTGTAGTGCATACGGCCAGAAGCGATGACAGTCTAACCCTGCATTTTTGTTTTTTTTTTCCTCCTACTGCTGCACCATCTTTGCAAGCTGCTAAAGACGGCGCATCAAATTGCTAATGTACCCCAGCAGTGGAGGTTCTTTGAAATGAGCCCACAGTGTGTAAACTAGTCAGCTGATAGGGTGGCTGACTAAAGCCATGCTAAGCAGAGCCGCGGCTCAAGCAACGCTGCAGCCATTGGCCCACTTTCAACCGGCACAAATGTCTTCGTATGAGGCACAAATATCTCGGAGCGCTGCTCTACAGTAATCATCACTTTAGCAGCAACATGGTTTTTGTCCATATGGAGTTGCATGTCAGGAAAAAGCTGCTATCATCGCTCCCCCCTCATCTGTCAATCATTCCCTGATCCACCTCCCCCTCGCTCTTCTGTAAGCATCTTTTGAGTGAATGTAAAAGGGGGCTAATGGCATTTTAAGCCATTATGAGCACTCCTCTCTTAAGGCATTGGAGACCCTGCCACTGATTTCTGGCTCCGGATCCCCAAACAACAAGACCCGAGCCCGCCCGGCGGGGGGAACGTAACCTGGTATGGAGGGGCCTCCTTGTCAAGTGTTGCAAGGGAGGCTTTTTAACAGCAGCCGAGTGACCCACTTGTATTGTGCTGTGTTATGGTTGATAGTGCGGGCTCGCGGGATGCTTGTGAATATGTAAGAAAAAGCCTGCTACAGCGCTGCGTGTGCTCTCAGGGCTTTTCTTTGAAGATATTTTCTACATCCTGATTTCTGAATTGGGTCTTGAAAGGGCCTATGGATATGTTGGGAAACAACGGTGCATGTCTTCTCCATAGAACTACTTGAAACAATTACAATTGATTTATTTTTCATCAGCCATGTTAAGATGTTTTTATTGTGTAGACTTAAAGCTGCAGTGCAGCACAATTGGAGCAAATTTGATTAAAACACTATATACGGACAGTGATGCACGAGACAGATAATCTGAAAAATAATCATGCGTCTCTGTGTCCTCTGGTGCTCTTAATGGCATCTGCAAGATTTCACAGACCAGAGCAAAACAACCAATCAGAGCTGAGCTGGGGCCTTGCCATCTGTGAGCAGCTGTCAATCACTCACAAACTCAGGAAAAATAGTCAAAACAGGCAGCGCTGAATATGAATCAATATTCTGAAAAATGCTGTAAAATTGCTGAATTTATTTAGTTATTGTGGAACATACTGTACTCTGCCTACTGCAGGTTTAAAGTTTAAAAATGTGAAGTTTTTCTCGTCTTGCTAAAATTAACAATAATCTAATAGATGTTGAGTCAACATTATAATTCATTTAGACCGTTGTTCCTACAGATATCCTTAAGCCAGCAGGTTAAAGTACTAGTCCAGGCTAAAGCTGACTCCTATTTGTCTAGAGTGTGAGGACAGATGGATTTAAATGCTTTTAAAGTACTCGTATTGATGGCCCAACCTCAGGGGGAGGTGAGAAAAAAAAAAAAAAAAAAAACATTTTTGCTTTGATATAACAGCCCAGTTCATTAGCTTAGTGGGAAACGTCTTCATTTTTAGCCAGCCTGCAGAGTCAATGGACCATGGCTAGGAAATAATCAGCCTCCTTTCAGCTCGCGCAACACACAGAGCGCTGGCTAACTACTTCCTCGCCGTGCGCGGCGGCGGAGACGTGATGCTGAAGGTTGGCTGCTTACCCGCGAGTGCTGGAAGGAAGCAAAGATGTCCTCCCTGCTGATTTTTTATTTTTTTTTCCTTTTTTGCCTGAATGCGACTGGGGCGAGGAGGCAATTGGATGAGCGTTCCGGAGCAGGGGGACCCTCGTGAGAGCCGGCGTGCATTGTGGGTAGCCTGATGGCTCAATTGTAGGTGTAAATGAGCAAGGCAATCAGTACCTGGGATCCGCTTGTCTCTTTGATGGCTGTGTTTGTCAAGCTGAGATGAGGGAAAGGGAGACAAAGACGCCTCTTCCTCCCATGCCATGGTCCATAGCCATTTTTTTTAAATCATTTTCATTACATCAGCTGGCATGTTAGCCATCTGTGATTACCAATGCATCTCTTGTTTTGTTTGATTTTCTTGTCTATTTACATTTCATTAAGCAGAGCTGTTTGGGCTCACTAATGATAAAAAAGTTGTGTTTCTATCAAGTTGCTCCCTGAGGTTTTGGCTATACTATATCGACTGGCAATCATTAGCTGATGCTTTACAAAAGGTAATTTGTGACATGAAAATGGATTCTAATAAGTATTTAGCAGAAATAGGATTTCTGGCAGCGCACGAATGGCACTCTCAAAGTAATATCAAATGTTTCGCTGAAAGGCACTCATAGTGAAAGTCATTCATTTCCTTGATTAAACACTCCAACCGGTAGGCTTACATTCTGTCACTCCTGTCTCCTCTTTCCTTTGCTGTCCTTGTCTCGGCCGCCATCGTGTCCTCAACCGTGGTGCTTTTTTAGTTACAGCGTTGCTCAAGGTTCGTCATACAGTATATATATTTTATGGCACAAGTGCAAAACATAAAGAGTGATTTGTGTTCTATTTTTTTTTCTTTTACAGGAGAAAAAGAGCATTAAAAGTAAGCCATGGTCCAAACTCTTTTGATTCTTTTATTTTGAAATATATGGGCAAAGGCATGCTTGGCTTGGTTTGCACTCACCCTCGCTTTTGCTTGATTTTTTTGGCTTTCCATACATCAGGTCATGAATAAATTACATCTAACATAGCATCTCTGTGACATTGGCACTCTTGTTAACTCTGTCTATCCCATCAGGGCTTCCTTCCTCACAGTTTTGGTCTTATATTGAGCTGCTCAGCTTTGTTTCGCTGTATTTTTGGATAATTATCTTTCCCATATTGAATTGAAACAGACTCTTGCACTGTCTGTCATTGACAGTAGGGTATCTGTCAAACCATGTTGTCCTGCTGTAGCATTGTAAGCACATAATTTGCTTTTCCACAATAATACAGTAGACGTAGTTAATCTGAGGCCAGCTCCCAGCTAGGTAATTGGTTAAGACCCCTATTAGTGGATTTAAGAGGATATCAGGGTGCTTTAGCCACACAAAGCTATTAAGCTACTTAGATCAGAATGTGATTGCCGTCTGTCAATCACCAGATAAGGAAAACAGGGTGTTGTTGGTGCTCCCATCTCACAAATATACCACGCACACACAGTTCAGGTTTAATTTTGCATCTTAAATTTTAGAAACTGAAAAAACTGACCTCCTTCCCTACATCGCTGCCCCCTCCCTCCTCCCTTCCCTTCCCCTCTCAGCACAAACACGTTTTGAAGCATGACATTATTTCAACTCTGATTCACGCCACTGTTTTTTAGTTTGAGGCTGTTGTCGTAGCCAGTGAAGTCTTTTCATTGGTGTTTTTTCCGTTACCCTTTCTGTCATGTTGTATATGCATGAAAACAAATTTTATCCGTACAAGCTAAATCCTCCTCACGAGTGATAAAATTCAGACCAGTTTTTATTCTTTTATACCTTCTCCATTAACATTTAGATGCGCTGATGACCTCATTAGGGAGAAAATACAAATTCACGCATCTAATGAAGGGATTCATACCACCACACCTGTACCACACCAAACACTAAGTGTTAGGAAATCTGATGGTTTATCATTAAATATCCCACTTTAGTGAAACAAACAGGATCATTTACTTTTGTTTTCTCCCTCTGCTCCCTCCAGACTCCCGGCCCTTGCCTGACGTAGCCATGACTGGCAAGTGCACCCGGGAATGCGACGAGTACGGCCACTCGGACTCCTGCTGGATGCCTGTGCGCACGTCGCCTGAGCGACGGCCATCCAAGTCCACCACCACCCCCCAACAACCAAAGCTTTCCACTTTCATGAGCGGCAGCGGCGGCGGCAGCAGCAGCAGCAGCGCCGAGCAGCCCGGCAGCCAAGAGACCCTCGCCATGGCCGCCATGGCCAACGGAGACCCCACCGCCGCTCACATGATGGGCGACCGCAATCGCAACCTGCTCAACAAGAAGATGGCTTCCTCCTCCTCCTCCTACGAGGCCTTCGGCTCGCCTTCCTACGGCTCGCCGGGAAACGGGGAGGAGGCGCTGGGCCACCCCACCGAGGAGATCCCTCTGGCGCCTACTGGGGAGTACAAGCCCACGTCCTGCGGTACTCTGACACGGCGGGAGGTGTACCTGTGAGTGTATGGTATTCAAACACAACACTAAGCGTAGCTGCTTACCCACCACCGTTACAGCTCTAGAAGCTTTTTAGCCGACCTTGTCCTGCAAGGTAGGACTAAACTTTCTCCAAAGACTTTGACGACAGCTCCTTAATGAAAAGTGGATATATAAACACCGTTTTTTTAAAGTGCTAATTCCGGCTATGACCTGGAAGAAAAGGAGGAGGAGGAAGAACTGTTGAGGGGCATTGACGAGACTTGGGACGAGGCTGTTCTACTGGCGAGTCGGGCTCTTGAGACATGATCTGCTGCTTGACAGTCAACCTGTACAATAATCATTTTACATATACAGTACATGCATGCATTACCCCCCCCCCCCCCCCCCCCACGTCCCCCGTTAAGGCCCCACTCCCTGAAGATGACACTGTACAAAAGAGACTATTTCTTTTCGTGTTTTTTTTCTAGAAACAAAGCTGTACATGTGGACTATTTTGACTTCAAAGTGTGTCTGGTTATGCCTTTTTTTTTAATTATTTCAGAACATTGCTCTGGCCGTGTGATGTTCAGTGGCTGCAACAATATATTGGACATAATGGTCTCTATCAGACTGTACTGAGCGGTCTATGGATTCTGTTTGTGATAAAAGTTGCTCAATGGCAGACCAAAACATAACCGTGTTCAAATCTTATAAGGACAGGAAGCTTTAAAAACCCAGAAAACAACACTTGCGTCAGTCCTCTCTTGAAACGGACCGACATGGGAGCCAATGGAATTTCGCTGCAACAGTTTCAGACTACAACACCGCTGGTACGACGAACACACGATATCTGATTCGACCAGTGGGCACGCTCCTCACAGTTTCATTGTACATAAACATCGGACCACAGCAACGACGCTAACCGCTCCCATTCCCCTTTTTGTCTTGCTACCCTCCCTCAGTCTCTCATTCTTTGTCTTCGATTGGCGAGGTTGAGACCAAAACCCTCTTTTACGAGATGCAAAATCTTAGAGCCATGATCTGTCGGCTGGAAAAGCATGCGTGTACACGGTCATGCGTATTCGGAATCACCTCGGTGGGATGCTACTGTTCATATCGAGTTGTAATACCCTGTTTTTCGCAATCACATATGCAGTCACACAGGCAGATGAATTTGAGGCCAGTGGACTGAAAATCCTGGGTAAGCACAGTGTGTGGCATGCCGAGATTAAAATTACGAAGGTACAATTGAAATTGTATGTGTGTATGGGCCCAATATGCAGTATATAGTGTGTGTTTGTAGGCTATATTTAGTGTATACTGTAGATGTACACCAATAATAGGCTTTGGGGGGCGCAAACATGGCCGAGCTGATCCTGGAACAGCTGCAAGGACAGCTTTTTACTGTTATTTCTTTCTTGTTGTGTGATAGACTGAGCAATAAATATCATAATGTACACGTGACCAACAAGCATCAACTCCTTTTCCACTTCAAGGTGACATTAACCCACACGTGGCTGTCCGAAAGTCCTTTTTTTAGCACTAGTAGATGTTGCTTTCCATACATAGTACGCAGTGATGGCATCTTTGAGCACGAATGTAAGAATCAGCTCAATGGAAGAACAATCAAAACGTCTCCGCATGAGTTTTTTTTTTTTTTTTTTCGGATTACAGGCTGACGTCAAAGTGAAACCAAAGCTTCGCAAACAGGATGAAGCATTCCCCCATTACACACACACAAAAATAGCTTTTTTTTTTGGGAGAACTTTGCTTTAAGTACACATCACATGAAGGATTTTTTTTCTCATGAAGGATTGAGATGTCTCAACAAAGCATCCTGACGCTTAAAACGACCACTCACACACAGACATATGGCAATGCTGAGATGTTGTGCCTCCTCGTCTACAGTGATGTTCCTTTTTTTGTCGCAGCTGCAGAGGCGCAAAATCTCATGACTGTAATAAAAAGCAAAAGAATATCAGATGCAACGGAAACCTTTTTTGTATGTTAGCAAAAACCCCTTTGGTTTGACCCGGAGCTGCTTTTTTTCTGCATTCCGGCAATCTATAGTCTGTAAGTACTACTTGTTGGAAAGAAAGTGCTCCTATACTTATCAACTGTATACATAAATATTTACTTTTTACTTGCACGTTTAATGGGAACTTACTTCACTTACTGAGAAGGAAGGAGATAAAAAACTGTAAAACAAAATGTACAAAAAAATGTTTTTTCCCTGTAAACATGGAAATCCACCTTGTTGCTTGCTTTTGTTATACCTAAAGAAACATGTAGTACAACTTAGTACATCCGTTCAAACCATGCTGTTGTTTTTATTTTTCAAACTCATTATCGTCTCTTTCACATGTTCAACTTTATACCATGAGACTTTTTTATGTTTATGATCTTCATCTTGTATTTTACTTTTTACTTTTACATTTATTTGTCACACTTTAACAGTCAGAAACCGTGAAATTGATCATGACAATGTACTATGTGTTTTTTTTTTTAATCCGGTGCCACTTTGTATATTTAGAGTGCTTCTGAAAAAAGACAAAAAAAAAATACTAGAGTGAATGCAAATATGCAATTGTGCCTTTTTATACCGATTGGTATGATTAAATGTTGGTTCGGAATGGTGCATAAACAATTAACATGCTTACAGAGGTAGATGGGGTGGCATTTAAGAAGAGACTGAAATACATTTGCATATCTTAGATGAAATCCCATGATGTCAACGGCTTCTTGGAGGACAACCGGTCAAATGTCAGTGTAGGTCTAATACTCAAATGGCTATTGTCCGCTGGGTTCAATTATCTTGTTCCATTCCTAGCATATAGTGCATTACCGAATGGGTACATTCAAAAGTTGCTTGTTGGTAGTAATAATAATGATATAATGGATTTTTTTTGTCGTGTTCCACTCATGTACATGTATGACATCAGAGGTCAAGTAACCTTTGTGCATGAAACAAGCTCGAGGACTGAATATAGAAGCATCGAAAGACGGGGGGGAAGCAGAAAAAAAAAAAGCTTGGAGACATTTGACTGCTCGGAGTTGAGGGAGCCTGGAGATAAAAATGCTAATGTGACGGTTTACTAGGAGGAGTGGATGTGGAGGGGGGTGAAAAAAGCTGCAGGGGAGAGTAGCTGACAGAACACACACCTCGGGATGTGCCGAGCAACACAACGCCCGATTTACAGTGTATGCATATCAGCAGGTGATGAAACCCTGTCCTACAAATAAGCGCGGCATGATGTTTGCTGTGATACCGCAAGGTGATGCTTTGAATTTCTACATCAGATGGAAACAAAGACGCTGTAGTGTGAACCTCATACAAAAAGAGTAGACATGAAAAGAAAAAAAAAAATGCCATACATCGGCAACTACACTGAATACTCTTTTCTGAGTTTTTTGTCTGATATTCACTGAGGTGCAACAGATTTTTTTCCCCCTTAACATTCGACAGAAAACAGGAAGCACCTGCCATCGAAATGCTCGAGGTGTGTGTTCACTCTGTGCTTTCTCCTCCACTCGTATAGCCTTCACAGTGTGTAATGAGATTTGTAATATTAACCATTACTATTTGTCCTGCGACTTGGATGTTGATATAGAAATTGAGGAACAAAATTTATCATCGTTTTAATATGAGTCACTATGCACGCAGCTTAGCTGAACATGGCAAAGTGTATTGAACGCAAGTCCACTTCTATTTATGAGATATTTTACATAATTTAATTTGCTTTTGTACAGGTTTGTGTAAATAAATTGCTTGTCATTTTTGTCTCTGCAGAAATTAAAATATAACATGGTAAAACAAGTCTATTGGGTTTCATTGTTTTTTTATGCGTATGTTTGTATTTTCAATAAATCATATTAATTTAAGAGCCTTTATATGGTCAAAGGTCAGCATCATGATTTAAAACAGTCATGCAAATAAGTCACTGGTGGTAATCAGTACTCATCCTGAACTCCAACATTAAAAGAACAGTCTGTAATATTAATAAGTAGGCTTACTTTAATGTACAATCACCTAAAAATATGAATCTTTTTTTTTCTATTACCTTAGAATGAGCTGTTTATGTCTACATATGGGGTGGGTCCTCTTCACGGAGCTGGCCGCCATGTTTCTACAGTAGCCCAGAACGGACAAACCAAACACTGGCTCTCGATTGGGCCATTCGCATTTTCACATTTTCCACATCTTTCGTTCTCACGCTTGACACACAGGAGAAATTTCAATTGGTTGCAATCTGCAGCCTCACCACTAGATGCCACCAGATCCTACACACTGGACCTTTAACTGGACATTAAAAAAAGGGTGGTTATTATAAGCTATTATTGATAAACAGTGTATCTGAGCCCCTTACTACAGCATTAAAATCAGTATGTTAACCGAACCCTTTAATATTGTATTCAGATAGTTTCATTTCAAAACTAAATATTCAACATTAATAGTAATACTAATTATATTGTAGTTTACAAATCCACATTCTCCTACTATTAACCACTGAACTACTATCTAAAATTGTATTAAAAGATTTTTTTGACCACTTGGGGCAAATTATCACTATTTTGTAGTTATAGCTAATGTGTTAGTGTTATATTGCTGAGCTGTTGTTTCAGAATAATGTGTGGAGGTGCAACGCTGTTCAAAGTACTGATATGAGGCGTCAGACGTGGTTTCAGCCTGTTTGCATTTTGTGATTTGAAATAGAACGGGAAATGACAAGAAAACGAAGAGACAGTCAAGAATCATTCATGTGTGTTGTATTAGAAAATAGGCTGATATTTATTAACTTGATGCACCAGATGAGTTGTTACACAGAACCATTTAAGAAGCCGTCATTGGAGATTGTTGGAAAAGGGCAGTATTTAAAAAAAAAAAAGTCACTTAGCAGGTGACTGGATGAACCATCTGTCAATCAAACTCTTGCCGTAGCCAGTCGGGAGAAGAATGAAAGCATCCTTTCCATCGGGAAAATACCTCAGTGCCGTTCTTTGCTCACCTTTCAATAAATGAATACTCTCTGGTTCTGATGCAATGGCAGCACCTACGTTAACCTCTTCACGAGCCGCCATTGTTGTTTTGAACGAACCTCGCCGTGTCGTCACCTCACACACACATAAACCACACCCGTAGCTGCCGATACAGGATGCTGATTGGTCCGGACACAAACGCATTACTTGAAGCATGACAAGATGGATCTTTGTGTGATATGTACAGAATTAGGTGAAACATTTCTGTGGGTGGGCTGCACCTTCTGGGTAGTGATTGCATCCTCTCCCCATGTTGGCCTGGGTTTTCTCCGGGTACTCCAGCTTCCTCCAAAGACATGCAGGTTAATTAATAACTCTAAATTGCCCGTAGGTGTGAATTTGAGCGTGACTGGTTGTCTGTCTCTAGGTGTAAGCTGCGATGGACTGCCCACCGGTACCCTGCCTTCGCCCAATACCAACTGGGATCGGCTCCAGGCCCCCCGCAACCCTGAATGGGATAAGCGGTAGCAGATGGACGGATGGATGGATTTCTCTGAGTTTGTTAATACATGTTTGAAGATTTAATGTTTCATGTGTTGGACTAATTAGAATAAAACTAATGGTATGTAATGATATACACTGGTGATCATACACTTAAGAAGAGTTCTGTGTGTTACTTTAATCAAGCCACAACTATCATGTCCAAAACTCATCCCAAAGTGGTTTATTTTTTCTTCCATGGCAGCTGTATGTGAACGTATACATACTGACATATGTGAATGTATTCATATGTTTTTGTCTCCTATCTTGCCTGTATGTCTGGGTGATGTATGAGGTGATTACAGTCTAGGTGATTAGAGATCCATTCCCATACGCTCTGATTAACAGCACACCGCAGCCTCTCCAGCACCCTCAAAATGCTAATGGTGTCTTAATAGAAAACTACAATGCACTGTAAAATTTAATCTCCAGAATTCAATAATTTGGAGAAAGTTTTCCTCAAAAACTGTCACAAGGGATATTAGAGGACACAGGGTAAGAACACAACGGGAGAGAAACACTGTTTTCCCACAAGGCTGGGAAGTATTGTTTATGTACGATTTCAATTGAAAATTCAAAAGTGAGACTATTTCTTTTCTGCATGCACGTCTTCAAAAGATGGCACTTCCAAGAAATACTAGGTTTGAATCATGTTGATATGCAAATAGTCTCGCTCATTTTCTTGTCCTCTCTGAAGCATTTTGAATTGCCTGGCATGGAATAATCAGTGGGTAGTATTAATTTTTCTGTTGAGAAAGGGGGAAATTAAGACAAATTAGAATGAATTTGAATATAATTAATCAATAATTAAGTTTAGGTGACGCATAACAATGAACTGAATTTCCTTTTTTATGAATAAAACAGCGACTGAATACTATGAATACCATAAATAAGACAGAAAGAAGTTGTGCAGAACTTACTACTGTAGGGACACTGACATAAGTGGATAGTAGATAGTAGTGGATAGTAGAGAGCATTTAATAATTAGATTATCTCATACGTAATTCAAAGCTATACCTACAAAAAGGAATGCACTATAATTCATATATATCCCACAAAATCAATTCATATGTATGAAAATGTGAAGCAGGAAGTATAAAGTGTGACAAATGCTGCTTAGGGAGGAGGTCGGCTGGGATGGGTTGGTCAAAAACATTGTTTTGGAGGAGATAAGTGTTCCTACCCCATGTAAAACCACCGTCAACATTAACTTATTTGTCACATAACTTCCATACTTAAGTTTAAGTAGTTTGTGTCACGTAACTTCTGTACTTAAGTTGTGCAACTTATGGTGTTATTTTAACCCAAGTCTTAAATTTAACTACGTAGTTTTTGTCACATAAATTCTATATTTAAGTTACAGCACTCCTGGTGATTTTAACCTAAAACACAATACTTTTCTAAACCTAACAAAGTCCCAAACAACATTCTTTTACCAAACCTATCTAAGTACTTATTGTCACATAACTTCCAAACTTAAGTTCTGCCATTTCTGGTGTTGTTTTCACCCAAAATACAATGTCTTCCTAAACCTAACAAAATAGTTTTATTGCCTAAAGCTAACCAATATGGCTGTTTTGTTGTTTCCAAATTAAGGAAGTTTATTTTGAAAAGACTGGAAAGGAAATTCACATATGTCATGTGTTGCTGGGTTGTAGGAAAACAGCATGAAAAATGAGGAAGAACATTTTGTAAGATATCATACAAACTGTTGTATGAGGATATGTAGCAATAATACATGTCCAAATTGTATTTCTTAAAAAGGTAGAAACACCCATTTTTTACCTTAATTTACTAAAAATATAGAAACAGGTCTTATCAGGACAGCTTACCATCAAGTTGAAGTGTGTGTGAGCAATTTATGACAAAAAAAATATGATTGTATTGCAACAAAATGCTAGTTCAGCGGTTCATAAGCACCTATTTTTTATTGGCAGCAGCAAACATCCTCTGGCAGCTCTCTCACCAGCAGTCATGGCTGACATTGCCCTGTTATAAACCATCTCAATGCAAAGATCCAAGTAGACTCCTGCACATAAAACAGCAGCCTGGTCGTGCACTGACCTCCCACACAGGCTTCGCTGTGGGAATACGAGCCCTAACAGAGACATAGGTGAAGCCTTGATAATAATCACACATTCACCTGAATCAAAGGTGCATTCTGCAGCGGTGTCGCGTTCGACTGGCCTATGAGGGTAGATAAGTGTGATGTCGAACAGACAGGCAGATAAAACTGCAGGCACAGGAGGAGAGGAAGGGGAAAGCCTTGGTATGCTACAGGGCTCTCTGAGAGATATCAAAGTTACTATTCCCCGGACTCAAATATGTGAAGCTAATTAATGAAATCATTGATCACTTCTCCAACATCAAGCATGAGGTATGCCATTTTAATGTGAATTCCATTCTCGTTTATGCCCACTGGTGCGAAATAACGACTCAAAAATCACATCAGCGAGGGGGATTTGACCATAAACCTTAGGGGAAGCTATTTGATATCCACAATTTATGACTTTTTTATTGTCTTTAGATTTTATTTTTCTAGCGCAACCGCGGGAAGTGGCATCCGAGGAATAGCAGTTAGGGCTTTGTTAAATTGATTTCTATTTCATATTTATTTTACGAATGTGCTGAGGGATTGAGGGCTAACTTTTTTATCTGTTGTGGATGGAACAAATAAACAAGTTCATAAGGAAACTCCCGCAATAACTTTGATTTCATTGTGATCACATAAATTCTATCAGCGTTTATCTTGCTGGCGATCACGCCCCCGGGAGTGAGGTCATTACACTTAATTGCATTGCTTTCGCAGCGGAGATGGACACAGAAAAGGCAGTCATTGCCTCACCTTGTGATCACACCTGATCCATTAAAGTCAGTGTTTTCTGATGGAAATTCATTCATTTGATTGAATCTGTTGCAGTGGCTTTGTACTGTTGTAATCTGTAATATGGTGGACTTCTTTTTATTGTCTGAATAACTCCGTCCTACAAAAGCAGTACAGAATAGTGGAAGTTAAGAAAAATAAGTTTTCCGGCTGGACCACAAACTGTGAAACTGGTAGAAAGGTTGTAATGTTTTCATTTTATGATTATTTTACCCTAAAAATCGATGCCATATAACCCACACAATAAAATAAAAAAAATGCAGACACTGCACTCTCTTTGGATAATCTCCATGAAATGTGTTCTCTCAGCTTTCTTATCAATTTTAACTAGTTTAAGAAATTTTACTTTAGTTTGATTATTAGTTACACTGCATAGCTTTTAGGAATCAAGTGTTTCTGTGTCTCTAACTGTAAAAATACTATTAACAGTATAGTTCAATCAATATAATACATGAATTTACAATTTAATACATTTAAGTATGTGATATAAAGGTAACTGAAGCACACTAAATCCAATGTGATCCCATGGGAAGCTCACTACTTTAAAGGACATTTTGCACGTCCTGTGTACACATTTTAAGCTTTTTGTGTCAATTAACACTTATTTTCATTTCAGGTCACCACAGACAGACGCACGGTTGCAGTTTTAAACACATGGCTAAGGTTGTGAATTCAAATAAAACTCCACAAGAAAACTCCTTGGTTATGTTTAGATGACAAAACCACTTGGTTATGTTTAAGAAACAAAACTACTTGGTTATGTTTAAGAAACAAAACTACTTGGTTATGTTTAGATGAAAAATATTGGTTATGTTTAGGTAACTAAACTATAGGTTATTTTTAAAAAAAAAAACTATAGGTTATTTTAAAAAAAAAAAAATAGTTATTTTAAAAAAAAAAAAATTATTTAAAATAAAAAAATATTTTAAAAAAAAAAAATTTTTTTAAAAAAAAATAAAAAAAAATGAAAAAAAGATAACAAAACTACTTGGTTATGTTTGGAAAAAGATCAGTTTGGGTTAAAGTAACTTTTGTTGCATAAATTATTACATACTGTACAAGTTAAGTAGTCAACGTAAATAACGAGTGACTTTTGGTTTCACACAGGAAACAAACAGCGGTCTCGTGGAGGAAAGTCGTGTTTGTTGACCCATCCATCCACCCTGTCGTGTCGCTATTTATACTACATCATCTAACTTACAGCACACTAGCCTTAAGTGTCTAATATTGCCGTGATGTGAAATGACACACAAAAAGCTAAAAATGCGCAGTGATAATGTGAAATGACTTCAGAAATTGGCATGTCATTATAAGCTAAGTAATGAAGTACATTTACTCAAGTACTGCATGTAAATATAATTTTGATGTACTTGTCCTTTATTCGAATATTATATTTTCTGCTACTTATACCTCTATTCCACTATATTTCAGAGGCAATATTATACTTTTTACGTTACTACATCTGCTATTTTATAACTTCAGTTACTAATTGCATATTCAGATTAATAATACAAGCAATAATCCACAAATTATGATGATGCCTTGTCAGAGGTTAAAATAAGATATACAATAGCAAGATAATGTTATTTCTACGTCCGTCTTGTAGTTAGCCTAAAAATGCATATTTAAAATTATTACTATGGCATAATATTTTAGATTTTTAATAGTTATTACTAAATTTATAACTCAATTTTGACCGAGTGCACTGCAGTTACTGCATTTTGCTACTATCCTGATGGGGATCCTTTCACAAAACCTCCTGTGGATAAGAGTGACTGAAGCATGAGCATATGTCAGCAGTTTTTTAGTTCCATCATTCATTGTTTTTGCTTTCATCCCTCCAGTTGTGAACATGACGAACAGTTTTCACCCGCAAACAAGGACACGGAGGAGGCTTCGACTGGACTGGCAGAGAGGAGGTATGACTGATATCTTTCCAGTGTGCGCGGGTCAGTCGTTATTACCCACAAGACTCTCCGTGACCCCTGCTGTCACATGATAGATGTCCCACGGTGACCTGCAAGCCACGACAGAGCCGTTCATGTGATCTCCAACCAAAGATGAGGTATGACTTCTAGGCTACTTGTTGCGAGGCCAAACATCTGCAGTGGAACAGGCAAATGTACTCCCATTAATCACACATCAGTTGTGAGCTGAATGCACACAAATTTATATGTGCTAGATTTATGTGGCAGAAGCAATTTGACAAAAATCCATACAAGCCTTAGTAGTCGGAGCCGGGCCGTGATTAATGAGAACTACTTACGTAAGAGAAAGTGAGCGGTTGAGAAGAAAAGGGGAGACAGAGCTGCAGGAGGCAGAGAAATGACAAATAGATGGAAGTAGACTGTGGGGGAAAGGGACTGAGAAAAGGGCGACTGCTTGATTGACTATGCGACACCCCCCACCCCCTGACACATTACATCCAGACAATATGCTCTAAAAAGTGAGCCTCGACAAATGACGAATACATTTATTCATAGCCACACTCATACTTCAAATTAATTTACTTCTGGAAGTTGTGGAATAGAAAATTCATCATTACAAATTTACATCCAAAAACAAAAAAAAAAGCTAAAAATATTGAATATTTGTCTTTGCAAAAACGCTTGACTCTTATTCCAGTCTGTTCACCACTGGGTGCTTTTTTAGTTGCTGCTGACTGACTTGAAGCCTGTTTAGTTCTCCTTCATTGTACAATCTTGAATATTTATAGTGGTGATTAACTCTGCGATTTCTCCACACACAAACAAAACATAGCTACACTTATTGCTCAGGTTCAGACAGTCATACATGAATTTAAGCAGCCACATACTACTGTGACACTAGGCAAGTTTCCATCCAGATTTAGTGCACATTTTTACCGATTTAAGAGAAATGTAGCCAAAGAAAATGCAGATTAAAGTGCATTTCCCTTTTTGCCTGATGCAGAAGCAAACAGAAGCGTCTTTGGACTTCATGTATGTCATGATTTATCCATCTATCTGTTTCTGTTGCACTTTGTTTTTATTGACTTTTCAACCTCAGCCAAGCATAACAATCTTTTTGCAATATTTGGACTTTTTTTTTTTTTTTTTAGTTTATGGGACTTCCACTCAGGTTTTGTTCATGCTCAACTCGAATATGCACATAAAATGTATGAAAATGCACAAACTAGTGATTTATTGTGTGGGAGATATTCCAGTGGGCTTGGAGGTCTTGTTCTCCACAGAATATGGGCCATAATGTCATTTATTTAAGCCACAAATCTCAGCCAAAAAAAATCTTTAAATCCGTGGTATTCATAGTTTTAGCAATACTCTGCAGATGAATCAGGGCCGTGTATTACTTTTTCCTCAGAGGTAGCAGTGGAACTGAAGTTGAATGTTTTGCATAAACAGAAATACTTCGAATGTCCTTGTTTGACAATATATTTATTTGGTTTTTAAAAAAGCTACAGCTTCATTGTATATGGTCATTCAGGCTGTTCTCATACAACATTTGCAGTTAAACCCACAAAAATGAATGCACTGTATACAGTATATCCCACTAAATCAGTTCATCTGTAATCCACGTAACTGGGAGTCAGGAAGCATAAAGAGCATAGGGGGAGGTCGGGGTGGATGGGTGCAAACATTAGACTTTCCCCCATTAGGTGTTCTTACCCTGTGTGAAACCAGAAGTCAGCATTGATTTATTTATCACATAACCTCCGTAGTAAAGTTCTGCCACTTTCTGAGTTATTTTAACCCAAACCACAACAATTTCCTAAACCTAACTAAACAGTTTTGTTTAAACCTCATCAAGTTGTTTCCTGTGAAGACGTAAATTTATTTTGGAGAGACTGTGTGCATATAATGAGTATAAATAGACAATTGCTGCTGGAAATTTGTAAGACAATGCTGAGAAAATGCTGAATAACCTATAAGATATACAAACCAAGGCTAGATTTGTACTACAGTCAGCAATTTTTGTCTTGTTCTGATCAGTCATGTGAGGAACCACACTTACTGTTCATTTGTATGAGCAATCAGAGCATGAAAAAGACCTTTAGTCAGGCAGCATTAATAATACATGCTTACAATACTCATGCTTTCAAAACGATCAAAAACTGGTGCTCATTAGTTTGGGAGAAAGGCCACCGCATAGAATCCCTTACTTATGGAAGACATCGTGAGATAGCTCGTGAGATATGAATCATGGGGTGATATCATGCAAAAGTAGCCTGGCTGGTAATGTTTCGCAGCGGGAGTGATAACTCATCTTTGCCCTTTTCCACATCCGCAGTGCTGCATTCATGCTTAGGTTTCCCATGCCACGGTGTACAGTAGCTCCTCTTTAACAGCTGAATTTGACTACTGTACGTTTAGCCTCGCTTACAGTCTGACAGTGATTTAAGTGCCTCAGAGTGAACACCGACCCTGCTGTCAAGCTGCTGAGACCAGCTTCACAGCTGGCCTTTTCCCCTAAATACTCTTTGTTTTGAGATCCCTCCTTTTCTCCTCTTCCCCATCTGTGAGATTATCATGCGCTTTCTACATATGCTCTATTTTTTGCATTAAGCAAAGCTAGACAGAAAGAGAGAGAGAGGAAAAGAAAAGAAAAAGGAGAGGGAAAAGGCGCATGGACTTCTGCATGCACAGAGCACCAGCCATGAAAATGCAACGGATATCCTTTTCTAAGAGAGTGATCTCCGTGATCTCATTATTTCCCATGTGGATGAATGTATAATGTACGGAGGCCAGAACACACACAGTGCCCTCTGCTTGTGTCTTAAGAGCCCTCTAGCTCAAAAATCAACCCTTTCTCAAGCTGTGTTTGTTGTCGTTCTGTCTGTTTCTCTCTCGAAGACACACACTTTCAATGCTAGATCGTGAATACAGGCTTTGACTCAGCAGTGATTGTATTGACCTTACAGTGTAGGTGTGTGTCACCGCGAGCATGTGTGTGTTGAATCCCTGACTCACCCTGTGGCTCAAGGCCAGAGTGCAGCACAGCTATATTCCATTTTGACACTTTGATAGACACCAAGCCATTTCCATCCCACTGTGCCCCGCTAGCTCTGCCACTCTGCTGCACTTCTCATTACTGTTACACCAAAGGAAATCTCCAAGTAGGCATAAGGATTGTGGGAATGAGTTGTACAGCATAGATGGGGAGCTATTCCCAAAAGCTACACAGTATGCGGCCTTTTTTAATCATTGCTCAGCTGTGTCAAACATCAAAAATACACCAAGATATCTTCCAGGTACACGTGTACAAAGCAAAAGAAACACATCAATCATAGCTAAGAAAACAAGGCCTGCTTAGCAGACTTTCAATTGTATTACATGATCGTCATCAACAGAAATTTGAATATCTCATTAATTATCTAATATTATTTATCTAAAATGACAAATGGGCAAACTAAATATGCTGAGGATTGTCTTGAAACTGAATTGATCAAAAGATTCAGAGCAGCTACTAAATAAATGATGCACCCATTAGGAACAGAAAAAAAAAGAAACTGCTTTTACAACAAACTTTTATCCTTATTAAGGGTGTTTTCACAACCCTGCACTGGCGATGGCCATAATGATTTCAGGTTGTCTATTCATCCCATTGTTGTGAACACAATATCTCAGCAACATCATACTGCAATTTCTTGTACTTTCTTGTAACTTGTACTGAGCATTATCAGATAACAATACCTCACTTACTCTATCCAGTCGGTTGCTTGTTTGACCCACTGAGTCACTATACTCAACCCAGACGGTCACTGAACTCAACCCAGACGGTCATTATACTCAACCCAGACGGTCACTATACTCAACCCAGACGGTCATTATACTCAACCCAGACGGTCACTATACTCAACCCAGACAGTCATTATACTCAACCCAGACGGTCACTATACTCAACCCAGACGGTCACTATACTCAACCCAGACGGTCACTGAACTCAACCCAGACGGTCACTATACTCAACCCAGACGGTCATTATATTCAACCCAGACGGTCACTGTACTCAACCCAGACGGTCACTATACTCAACCCAGACGGTCACTATACTCAACCCAGACGGTCACTGAACTCAACCCAGACGGTCATTATACTCAACCCAGACGGTCACTGTACTCAACCCAGACGGTCATTATACTTAACGCAGAGGGTCACTATACTCAACCCAGACGGTCATTATACTTAACGCAGAGGGTCACTATACTCAACCCAGATGGTCACTATACTCAACCCAGACGGTTACTATACTCAACCCAGACGGTCATTATACTCAAAAAACCAGAGGAACCCAGACGGTCACTGTACTCAACCCAGACAGTCACTATACTCAACCCAGACAGTCACTATACTTGATCAAGTCGGTCACTTGCTCTACCCAGTCAGATGCTATACTCTATGCAGCTGGTCGCTCACTCTATCCAGTCGGTCAGTCGGTAAAAGGGAAGCAGAAATCAATGATATGAAGTCATGAGGAACAAATTGATTGACAAAGTCATGGAAAATTGCAACGATAGAACAAATTCAAACACTTGCTCAACCCACTGGGTTGCTATCCTCGATCCCTTCGGTCGCTCACTAGACCCAGTCACTCCACCCAATGGGTCGCTCACTCGACCCAGGGTCGCACCCTAACATGTGCCAATAGGGGAGTCAGGGAGATGCCAGTCAAGCCCCGTTCCCACACGTCCATACTGTCCTGTGAAAAGGTCTAATTAGACCACGTAAGTGAAAACGCCTGTGTGGATGGACTGCCAGGGTCTTTGTGTATCATTCATCTTTAAAAAACAGAAACAACGAAAACTGCAACTAGTTTAATAGTGAAAGAACGGCCTCAGCTGGGAGCCAAATTATTCTTAATAACAAACCTAATTTTTATTCCGTCTGTGTGCATTTCCATCAACAATTCAGACTCCGTTTATTGTCCTCAAGTCCACATCAATAAATTCATGCTCACATCTACAGAGTCTGACATGAACATGTGTACATACATAAACTAATGCACTCACTCTAAACCATTCAACTATTGATCCCTCAGTGATCCCTTAAACCAACCGCTGGTCCAACACGCTGTTGTCTATTTACATATCTAATTTGCATACCAAAGTAACACTGCCTGTGACACTTGCTCATGAATAATTCACCAGAGGTGTATTTACATAAGGTACAAAGCTGAGCTTCAACCTGATATCTCCACAGGCATGGGAGCGACGTCAGGATGGGACTTTCGATGACTTTTGCATCAGGCGCTCTGTCTGTCTGCTCGTCCTCCCCCTCACGCTAATTAATTAGCTAATTTCAGCCTCTGCCGAGATCAATGGATTCAGCTATCCATGCGGGCTAATACAATTCACCAAATGAGGGTTGTGAGAAGAGACTGAGATCTGTAGGCTCATTCTCCAGGGAGAGTGGCCTCTTGCTTGCCTCTTATTTTGCTCCATGCATCCCGGCTCTATAGTCAAACACCAGCAAACAAAATACTTGTGTGATGTATAGAAAATATGTGTTTATGCATGCATTATTCTGACAAGGCCAGCACTTTGTCTTTGATGTTTGATAGTAGATAGGGTTCCTTGTATGTACAATTTGCATGCATGTTTCTGCATAATTGTCCCACATATCTGATTGTGGTAAGACAGTGCAAAGTTGGGGGATGGTGGGGGGGGTGCAATCGGTGAGGCATGCACAGTACAGTAGGCATGCATGTTTTATTTACTCATTTGCATGAGTATGATGGTTCTGTGAATAGGGGTGGCTTGCTTGCTGAAGTATTTAGGTTAGAAGCTGTGTATGAGAAGAAATGCATGAGAGGGATATCAGTATTTGCATGTGCTACATCAAAGGATGTTCATATGTGGCGGCAGCACGTCTGGTTGTTTTTGATTGATGCATTGGGGCTGCGGGACTTCTGCGTATTACAAATGTGACTCAGTGAAGGCTCATCTTCTAGATTATGAACTCAAATTCAGTCTTATGACGCGGCGGTCAAAGCTGCAGTGGGTAGAATTGGAGCAAATATGTTTTAAACAAGTTATTTTTATCACTGCAGTCACTCATGGACTACTGGCCAAACAGTCAAACTAAGCGCTGATGCCTATTTCTCTGTGCTGTTTAGCTGCAAAATGAGACAGTTTATGACCTGGCAGCCATGCTGAGATCAAAACTTTCTCATTTCACAGCTCAACTTTACACGACAAGATGTTTTACACAAGAAATATCATTACAGTAACCGAATATTGATTTATATTTGATGAGCACTTCCTAATTTGACCATTTTATTGGAGTTTGTGAGTGACTGACAGCTACCTCTTTTGAATGAACAACCAATAGGAACGCTCTCTCTCTGAAATGACCTGTGATTGGCCAACATCTCCCGTTACGGGCTAGATTTTTTGAAGCCTGAAAACAGAGCCATGAGCAGGCGCAGAAATGTAATTTTCTCTAAGAACACTTGAATTATAATATGCTAAAAGGTTATTATGGCATTTTTGACCAATGATGCCAAAAGCATACTGCAGGTTTAATTTAAGTTAGGATGTAAGAACACCTTCTTCTCTGTAGATATGACTTTGTGTCCTGTCTCTATCCTCCTCACACATACACAATTCAAGTGTGAACTGTGTGGTCCCTATGGCCACCTTGTTTACTTCCTGTCTCTCCCTCTCCTGCTGCCCTGATGGGATGAAGAGAACGAGGGCTACACTGTGCTTCCCTCGAGAGGCCATGTGTCTGGACCCTTCGTTTAAACCTCTGCCGGCTGCTTTCCTCCCTCAAGGAGAAAATATGTGCGCGCTTTTCAGGAGCTACAGTTAATTAGCCCGTTGCACACACAAACAAAACGCCCACGACGTGCATGCAAATTCATTCTTGCATGTATGGTAATGCGACACACACACACACACACGATAAATCCGCATGGATTTGATGACGCTAAGCAGTGGAGAACCCCGGGGAGCAGCCTGTCTTGACAAAACAAAACAGATGTTTATGTGCACAATGTCACCCTAATGTCAGCAGCCACGCTCCCATCCTCTTTATTAACCTCGCGGTTTTTCTATGCAGGCTTCAATTTCTGTTTTGATTTGTATGTCTCTGTGTGCAATTGGGGGCATGTGTGATAAAAATGTGTATAAAACCACCCATGTCACCACTGGGATGTTCAGGATTTAAGCTGTCAGGTTTCAACATCTATTTCAAACGCCTATTCATCTGCTACTCTATCAACAGCCGCTGCCAGTGTGCCCTTCAAGAAGCAAGACCTTTAACCCCCCCGCTGTATGATTATTAGGACTTTGAGTGTATGGCATTGGCTGAATTTGAAGCATAGCAGCATAGTAAAAAATTATAAGTTAGTAGAGCTTTCTGGTATGAATAACAGAGTGCTTTCTAAAGGATTTTGAGGAGGGCTTGGGTGAGGGTGGTATTTTATGGTATGCATGATTGGGGTGAGTGAGGCTGCGTTGACTTAACTGCGGCAGGTAATACCAAAGTGCTGTGGTAGTGCTGAAAATAGCTGAGGAAATATATTTAATTCATGTGTCGATTTTGCAACTCAGAAAATGGCTCCTTCTAGTATTTGATGTGTGACTGCCGTATTACCAGGCAATACAAGTGCACACTGTGTTCCCCTCATGCAGGGAAAATCCAGTGTGCGTGAGTGCGTTCAAGCCCATTGCTGAATTTAAACATTGAGGCTCAAACTTATATGATACATGTGTCTCCCCTCCTCAAATACTTCATTTCCTGCATTCTGAGGACTTTTTATGCACCAATTTCTGCCATTTATTTTTTGTTGGAATTGTCTTTATTTATGTAAGTAATGATAATGATAATTTGAAGAAGATATCTACCTGCCCTGTAGTCTGCTGTGCGTTACCGTATTGCTCTGCTGATAAGTTAGTAACTCCCTCAGACTGTCTGACAGACACAGAGTCTTGGGACTCTGCATGAGGCAAATTTTAGAGAAGTGACTGTGTTACTCTTCATTGGAGGTGGAAAACTTGACTTCACCACCTCCATAACTTTCAGCTCACAGCCACTTCCCCAAGCTTTTCAGTGGGAAGCATCCTGGAGTAGAGAAACACTTCCAAACAAAGCAAAGTGAGGGGGACGCAGAGACGATGAGACATTACACTTGCCTACGGACTGTCAGGAAATGGTATTATTATATTTTATTATTATTATATTATTTCTTTGGCCGTCAGTGGTTGAAAGATTAGACTTCTGCCTCTTGGTTTAGTATCCCTCTATAAATAATCACAATTTGTGTCATTAGGAGCAACAAAAATTACAAAATGTTTTGAAGAGGCAAATTAAGATATCCCTTTGTGCCATTAATATGTGTAGGAGTCAGGTGAGTGAGCCAGAGAAGGCATTTTACAACAACAAAATGTTCATATATATAATAAGCATCTGCTTATTATTGACGGAGCAACATGAGCATTCATTTGGAGTCATTTTTGTGGCTTCCTGGCGAGTGTAAATCCAATATCTACTGCCTTCTAGCTCTGTTTTTGGTCTCTACCAACCCCTGAAGGAAATATCTTGATCTTTAGTCAGTAAATACTCTATGTTCACCAGCTAGTTGCTAATTATGTACACTGCACAGGTAGTGTTCAGTGGGTTTTTAGAGTTTTCACGCTGAAAAATGGTACCAAGAAAGCGGAGATCTGTGAGCCGACACTTTTCACTTTGTCGCATTATAATTCAACACACTTGATTACGATTGTTGTCTTGGTTGCATATTTAAATAACCAAAGCTGAGGATGTGCTAAATTTCTCAATATTTAAGTATAATCTTCCTGTGTTTTGGTAGTCTCAACATGCAAGACCTTGGTCTCTTATGCCCAAGTTTTATGCTTTTGGACTGCAAAAAATCATTCTCAGTGAACACAATTCAGTCAGCAGTTTTGTTTCCTCCAAAGCTTGCGTGATAAAATCATCTAGAAGAATATCATTTTTAGGAGTCAGGGTTGCAGACATCCAAAACGGATATAACTCCCACTGACGCTGTCTTGGTTTTGCTCAAGACAAAAAAGTGCCCTTCACTTGGAGTTGAACTTGTGACCCCGTGGACGTCCTCCTCGTCTGTCAGCCCGCTGCCTCCTCCCTCACTGTCATTTATTGAGTCGGCTGACTTACTGTGGCAGCGCTACTTCGGTACGGGTAACTTGTTTACCCGTGGAAGTGATAGCAGCCCGTGCGATGCCTCCAACCTGGCACATGAGATTAGTGTCTGCTCTCGCTGCTGCCACGCCAATCAGTTCAGCGGAGACGGAGGGATGGCAGCCCACCCACCGAACACACATGCAAACGCACACAGAGCCACCACTCCCCTCTGAGGAACCAGATGATGGCACAGGGCTGGAGCGCCGGTGACAGTTTTTTTCATGCGAGTCAACACGAGGAATACAATGAAGTGTGTTTAGCCGGAGGGTTGAGGAGACAGACGGGGGGGAGAAAGTTAGAGATGTGTTGTACACACTGCAGATGTCTAGCCATCAGCTGTAAGACAAGCACAACTTTTTCTTCTACACACCATCAGTCAGCATAAGAACGGCCTGCACATGACGGACATGCTGCCGTGCATCCACATTACTCACAGCATTCATATTTCATTGGATCTATACAGTGTGGGTTGTAAATACTGTGGTAACACTGATAATTAGCAAGTAAAATATTTGAAACCCCAATATTTACCTATAAATGTAACCAACATTACTACAACATTATTTAATAATTATATTCTGCTATTTGCCATTAAGCAATAATAAATAGCTGGTCATTTATTTAATAGGTTTCCTGGAAAAGAACACAAAGTTAATTGATAGGCATGATTACAAAAGCTTTATTTCTGTTTTATTTATTTATTTATTTATTTCAGTTAAATATAATGTAAGTGGCTACAATTCACCCTCTGCCTGTATGTGAATATCAGCTAGTGAGTGAGGTCATTTACCTACCAGTAAACAGTGGACCTGCACCATACCTATCAATTAACTTTGCATTACTTTCCCAGAAATGTACTAAATAAATTACCAGCTTTTGATTATCTTTGAGAAACAGCAGAATATACTGTAATTATTAAATACCTGGGGTAATTTTTTGATATTTTCGGGTAAATATTTGGGTAATTTCAAAGAAATGACTTGCTAATTATCATCTACTTACTATGAAATTTGTGTAAAATGAAGTGTGACCAGTACTTTTTGTATATATATATATATATATATATATATATATATATATATATATATATATATATATATATATACACACACAATTAATTCTTATAATGATAATGATAAACAGATGTGTTTTTATTGTTATGGACAGGAAATTAATTGGGACAACAAAATTGTCATTGTCACTCTTTATAGAAGAGAAGAAGAAGAAGATTTTTTTAGTCCTTTATTAGTCCCACGAGGGGAAATTCAATTTTTTCACTCTGTTGTTAACTTATACACGGTACATGCAGACCCGAACACACACATGCACAAACATGCAACAATGGAGAGATGTCAGAGTGAGGGGGCTGCTCCTGACAAGCGCCCCGAGCAGTTGGGGGTTTGGTGCCTTGCTCAGGGGCACCTCGGCAGTGCCCAAGAGGTAAACTGGCACCTCTCCAGCTACCAGTTCACACTCAGTTCTTGGTCCATGGCGGGACTTGAACCGGTGACCCTCCGGTTCCCAAGCCAGCTCCCTACAGACTGAGCTACTGCCGCCCCCAGTATGCTATGTAACCCGACTTCCTCCTTAGCTCTGAGCGTCTAATATTGCAGCAGATGGGTTCATATTGTAATTGCGCTGCGTTTCATACAGATGCCAAAGGGTACCTAGTGTGTCGGGATCAGACGCTGAGGCCCGTGACAAAGCGTCGATATTTGATGTCCTGGGAATGACACTGAGCTGGCTGAAAATCCAACAGACCACTGGCCTCCACTAAATTTCAGCTTTTGCACTTATAAGAAGATATAACATGGACATTTGTGAGCTTTCAAAGTGGTGGCAGCCCGTAGGTCAGCAGGAAACACCAAACTGCTGACTGGACATTTATGAAGTTATGAATGTGTGTCGGCTGCTTCTCCTCCACTCTGTGCATGTTCATGTAAACCCACTACTTCAATGAGCTGTTGAAGAGTGATCGAGGCAAGAGTGGGAACTCGGGGGCTTCTGTATTGCTCACCGTCAGCGATCTCACCTGATTTAACAGCTTATTTGTCATCCCATTGACACCTCTGATCAAAGAGAAAGGTCGGTAGTCTATCATATCACATTATATCTCTCCCCTCCCCTGTATTGACACGAGTGGTTTGGAGAAAGGGGGTGTCTTGTTTGCAGTGCGTCCCCTAATGGAGTGCAGTTGAAATATTTGCATTTTTCACTCAGCGTTGGCCGAGCAGACAGTTAGTCACAGGAGATATCAACTAATGATAAAATGACACAGAGAGCTGTGGTGGTGTGTAGAAACAATGAAGCGAGGTGGGACTAGGGGGCGTCTGAGCTTTCTCTTTCTGGCTTAAAATGAATTTTGGCTAGAATCCTTCAGCTTTGCAAAGATACACACATGAATGCAGGAAGGCCTTTCTGGAAACATTTCCCTGCCATTTGTGCACACATCTATCTCTACGTGTCCCTTTGCGCCCACCTGTCAACCGTGTTTTGCTTCTTGCCATCTCCCAGGTGCTGCCTCTGTGTATTTACAACATTTTTTTGCACAACTCTCTCCCTCCTTCCTCCTTCGCCTTCTATCCACAAGTCCTTTCCCCTTCTCTCCCCCCCTTACACAGCAATACAGTGATGTTAATGAGTGCTCGTTGGTATTCCCAGGGTGCCTACTCCTCTACCATGCTGCCTTGCTTCGTCCTCTCTAGCATTCGTGCTAGGCACTCCTCTGACGGACCCCTCCTTTAAAGCAACAGTGGGTAGAAATGGAGCAAATATGATAATAAAAAGTTGCATTTATAAAATAGTCACTATATCCTGACAACAGTGCATGAGACAGGTAAACCTCTGGTGCTCCTAATGGCATCTGCAAGATTTCAGACAGGACGAAAACAATCAATCAGAGCTGAGCTGGAGCCATGTTGAGATCAAGTTGAGGAAATACTAATCACCGCCCACCAGTCAGAGCAAACTTTCTCACTTTCACAGCTAAACAGTAACTACAAGATGTTTCTGAAAACATTTGAGGCAAGAAATAGGCATTACAGTAATACTGATTCATATTTGATCAGAGCTGCCTAGTTTGACCGTTTGGTTAGAGTTCAGAAGTGATTGACAGCTGCCTCCGTTGAATGAACAGCCAATGGGAATGCTCTCTCACTGAAATGACCTGTGATTGGCCAAAGTCTCCTGTTACGGGCTAGATAAGCCTGAAAACAGAGCCATGAGGAGAGTCTAGTTTTCTCTTAGAATACTTAAATTACAATATGCTGAAAAGTTATTATTGAATTTCTGCCAAACGATGCCAAAAACATTCTGCCTACTACAGGTTAAAAAAAAAAAAAATTTAAAAGAAGAAACGTTTATGGGAAAATCCCAGTGGGAATCTTTCTAAAAATATTGAATGTTGTGAGAAACAGCCAGGTGATTTTGGCAGCGGATGCGTTTAAAGCGGTGTGGATCTCTCCCGCTGAAGCACATTTTAAACGGCACATCTTCTCCAATGACTCTGACATTCGCACCAATCGGGGTAAATACAGACCGCGAGCTCCCTGTCGATTTTCCATTTGGCAGAATGTATTTTTATTTTATTTTCTTTGGTGGTATTCGTCTCTTAATATAATGTGTATCGCAGGAGAAGTGTAAATGTTTGTTTGGGGCTTGGCAGTGGTCAATCCATTTCCACTGTCAGTTTGAGGGCTAAGAACTATTTCCTCTGGAGTTCTGTAATCTACTCTGAGTCCTGCCGCGTGTGACGGACTCCCCCCGTTTTTCATTCACATATCTGGCAGCCGATATGTGCGGGTGTGTGCTCTTCTCACCGTCGCGCATGTATTTCTCCTCCTTTCCGTCATCGCACGCTGTGTAGAGGCGAGGAGATGGCAACTGGGAGGGAAAATGAGGAGGAGAGGGGGTTGGCTGACTGTTTGACTTTCCTGTCTTGTCCCCGTCTTCAGGCATTGGGGGTGGTGGTGTATGAGGTTGAGCCTGCAATTAAGATTCTGCTCAGCCAGCCTACTCCAATGGCTCAATGGGGTGAGAATAAGCAAGCCCACTGGTGATAAATGGTCCACATTGCTGTCCATGTCCTTCCAATATAACCTGGGCATTAATTACACCGATTGGTATTGCACTGTCATCAATATCCATCTGCGCCGTAGCCTATATGCATGAGAGTGTGTACGTATGTGCATCACTCTGACCGGGCAGATAGTGAAAGTGCTTGCGCTGCACATGCAGGAACACAGCGGAATGATTTCATCTTTTCAAGCAAACTTTGCCAATAAAATGTACTTAGCTCGTCCAAAAGGGTGAGAGTGTTCAATACTGATATGCACAGTGAGTTTTCACTTTGCTTTAAAGACACTGCCCTCCCCATTTACTGCATCTTAAGCACCTTGCCAACATGATTATGGGGTTTTCGCAGCTCGTCTAGACTGTCCTTCTCTGCATTATCGCTCGTGGGTGCGTGTTTATTTCCCCTGGAGTTAGACAACTCTGTTTTCAAGTTAGTTTCTCAACAGTATGATAAAAAAAACACTGCAAAAACATGCAATTTGCAGAAACTTAATCAAGTTCAGTTTAGGTAATCCATCATGGTAAGCCTTTGATTATTTTTGTCAGTTACTTCCTGTAACCGCAGTCGAAACCGTCAATCAAAACACATCAGAGAGAAAAAAACGGTAATAAATCTGGAAGAAGACAGGAAAGGTGTTATGATGCTCTATGCAACCATGATTCATAATCAGCGCTTTCACTGCTGGCTAAACCTGCAGGGGGTTTAGGCTTTGGTTATTACCTTAATGTTTGTGTCTAAATCCTGGGAAATTAAATAAACGGCAACAAATTGAACAGACATGCTGGAAAATAGCTTAGAATGTGGAATATTGCCCAACAATCATTCACGGTCTTGTCATATGAGGCACTGTAATAATGAGACTTTTTTTTTTTTTTTAAATATAAAAGTACCAATTGAACAGATGTGAACCGTCACTCAGTAGATTAAGTGTACTGTACTTGCGATTTTGGTGTACTTGCTTCCATTTTCTGCTAGTTCAGAGAGATATTTTGTACTTAAATATATAAAATAAAAAAAAGATTAAAGGGGACATATTGTGTTCATTTTCAGGTTCATATTTGTATTTTGGGTTTCTATCAGAACCATAATCAGAAATACTTTAATGATCCCCTTATATAAACAAAGAAAATGTTGAAATTAAATTGAAATAAAAGAGTTTGTAACATGTAAATTAGGTAACTAATGCTACAATGTGTACATAAAACTACAATATAAACAAAATATATGTAAAGAAATATAAGTAATAAAACTGAAAATTAAAAAATGTGCATTAACACATGAAATATGTAAAAGTATTTGCATTAACATGACAATAACTTTTTTAAAGTAAATACTAAATGCTGAGAAGTGGGATCTGTCAAGTGTGTTAAATATAAGTACAGTACAGTATAAATGCAGTATTAATAACAATATTGCATAGTTGATTTGTTACACAAATTCTTGTACAGTTAAGTCTATTGAATAGAGCTATATACATGATCTACTAGAACATGTTTACATGCTTTAATGTTCAAAACATTATTTTTCTTATACTGTTTGTCTGAATATACCTGTATTCACCTTCTGTCTTAAACACTCTGTTTTAGTGCCTAAACACACTGTTTAAGACCCTATACCAAAACGCCCATTCTCCTCTGATTAATATTATCATTTTTTATTTCAGTGTGTGGGTTGGGAGGCTCTCCAGATACCCAAATGTATGTGCACAATCACTGAAAAAGGGATTTTTTTCATGGTACGTCCCCATTAAACCAGCAGTTCCCAACCTTTTCAGCCTATTATCCTGGACTTCCACTTCCACCAGACATTTCACCTTTTAACTCCTTAAATGGTTTCACTAAGGTAACTAACAATGACATAAAATTATCCAATATTCCACATAAGAGCAAATGATTCAAGAAAGGTTTTGACACCTACGTTGGCATTGAAACTTTAGTTTATAATATAGTTGATTGGCTTAAGTCTGTGTGCTCCAGTGTGCTTTGGACCTGGTCTCTGAAGTATCTCCTGTTACAAGATTGCACTATTGTGTGAGTAATGGACCGGCTTACTATTCCTTATGAACCGCCTTTCTTTCAGTTGAGAAATGTATTTAAATATGTTGAGCACAACTTTTTTTTTTTTTTGTTTGTTTTTTCTTTCCTGCTACATTAATCATTTCATGACCCTTTAAAGTGTGCCTGACCAATACTGGGAACCACTGGACTAAACTAGCGTATTTTCCAGACTATAAGGCGCCTTATAATTGAGGCCTTATGTATAATTTGGTTTTTATATTAATAATTTTAGTGGTAAAAATAAAAATTTTTATATAAAAAAAAAAAAAAAAAAGAAAAAAAAAAAAAAAAAAAAAAAAAAGGGAAAAGAAAAAAAAAAAAAAAATTATAATCCGGTGCGCCTTATAGTGCAAAAAATACGGTAACTATAGTATAAAGTAAAGTAAACTAAACTATAGATAAAGTAGTTGTAGAAACTATAGATACACCTAACAGTGAATAGTAATTGATAGTAATATATATATTATTATACCAGTCACTGAAGCCATTTTTTGAGGATACACTGTGATATTTAAGGAAAAATTATCAAAAATATATGGGGGATCCTTTACCAATTGAGGACCCTGGAAAAAAAGCGGGGTTTTTTTTTTTTAAAAAAGGGGGGGGCATGTAGACATACACGGCTCATTCTAAGGTAACAAAAACACACATATTCAGGTGATTATACACTAAAAAAATACTATATAATATAAGTATATATATTAATATTATATTCCATTTCTGCCAATAGATCATTCCAAATGTTACACACTGTTCCTTTAAGTTGCATTTTAAATAAAGGACTTTTAGTTGTAATGGAGTATTTGTTTTACGTTGTTGTAATGGTACATTTACTTAAGAATGTACTTCCTCAGCACTGAAAATCTAGTCCACCCTAATAAAGACACAGTGCTCTGATACTGTTAAATCTTTAACATACTAATATACTGTATATATATGGAAAAATTGCTTAATTCCAACAATACAATTTTCACACTCAGTCCAACTAAAACTGACCTCAAAAAGTGTACAAACCACAATTCGCTTTAATTGCCCATTCAGCAACTGCAGTGCACTATAGGCAGAGGAAGGTGAAAGGAGTCCAAGTAGCTAAAGTGACTTTGGTTCGAAACTCAGACCATCTGGCTTGTCACTTAACCTGCACCTTTATGTTTGCTCCTTGTCCCTCGAAGCTTTACCGTACCACTGTCGTCCTCTCTTAATTAGCAGAAGTAGATTTCAAGATGGAGTTATGGCTGGCATTGGAGTTATCAGGGCAGGTACGACTAACCGGAAACTTTTGAGAAGCATATGGTGAAGCAAGGCCGATGCCATTCTAAAGTCTTCGGGTTGTTAGTTAAAGAGGGCAACGCGAGCCGATGCCTTCTGCATTCTTAATGAGAGTCTAGAGTCAAATTGATCATTTATTGGATTAATACATGTGTCATTCTATGCCTGTAGTCTCATTTTATCAGTTGATGTTTTTTTGGATATGTTCTGTATCTAGTAAATCTTATTTTAATTCTCAAACCTCTCTGCCGATCAAATTTCTGCCATTGGGGATTAATTTCTGGGGTGAAATTGAACTGAAAATGTCAGGCTGCATGTCGTGACTTTTGCACTGTTTGTGGTTGTAGTGATTTGGGAATAGGGAAAATGAGGTATTCCAATTGGTTTTGGTAA
This sequence comes from Pterois miles, assembly GCA_947000775.1. Taxonomy (NCBI): domain Eukaryota; kingdom Metazoa; phylum Chordata; class Actinopteri; order Perciformes; family Scorpaenidae; genus Pterois; species Pterois miles. Next base: position 4,410,793 of record CAMQGK010000008.1, read on the forward strand.
ATGGATTCTGCAAAAATAAGAGGCAATTTGGTATATCTGAATATGAGCAGAGGTGACAGAAATAATGTAGTTTCACTCACTTTTAAGAGCTAATGAGCTGCGGTAGTTTTTAAGTTTTTCAAGTTTACCAAAGTCAGATGCAGCAAGCTAATCTGCAAGCCCCGAGGCCACGGAGCTGTGAAATGTGTGTAGCTGACTACATCATGCATACTGTGGCGAATGCCAAGAGGCCATTTGTCAAGATTTGTGTGACAGAAATGCACACAAAAGCACGAGCTCAACAAACCGCTAATCAACCTTAATAAGGTTTCGGAGTTATGAGTCGCCAAGATCAAAGAAAACACAATCCACCGGCATCATCACAATTCGCTGGCTGGGCTGGCGAAAAGAAACTTAAGGTAACAGTCATTAAACACCGAAAGTCATCAAGAAGGACAGATATTTGTTTAAATGGGGGCAAAAAGAACCCTGCCTATACTATCTATCTATCTATGTATCTATAGATGGGTGAAAAATGAGAGTATCTCAGCATTTCAATCATTTTTGTGAAGAAAACTAAATGAAACTGATGCTTTTAAAGTTTGGATAAAAAATCCGTAAAAAACTGTAGCTATCATTTTGTATTAAAGGGGGTATATCATGTTAATTTTAAGGTTCATACTTATATTTGGGGTTTCTACTAGAACATGTTAACATGCCTTAATGTTCAAAAATACATTTTTCTCATACTGTCTGTCTGAACATACCTGTATTCACCCTGTCTGAAATGCTCCATGTTAGTGTCTCTTTAAGACCCCCTCCCAAAAAGAGCTCAGTCTGTTCTGATTGGCTTGGAGAAAAAATGATAAATAATATAAATTCAAATGAACAGGTAAACATAAACAGGTCTAGACCAAAATAGCTCAACTACTGTTTGATGGATTGTCGTGGCATTTTGTTCAGATATTCATGGTCCCTGGATGATGAATCCTACTGAATTCGGGGATCCCCGGCCATTCGTTTAGCTCCACCAACAGGTCAGAATCTTTACTTATCCAGTAAATTTCTCATTGATCTCATTCGGTTGTACATTTCTCCACCCTCGTGTCACTTTGGGGTTGCAAAAAAACTAGATGGTGATGACCAAAAACTAAGACGGCCACGGCCAAAATGCTTCAAAATGGCAGTCCACAAACTAGGGGTAATGTTGGGTAATGCCACAGTGACTAGGTCCACTTTTTATATAAAGTCTATGGTCCCAGCTTAATTTCTCACCTTGGCAAGCCTGCCAATCACAGTGTAAAGTGTGTGATGGTTTGTCGGTTTCAGAAACTTACAGAAATTGTTGAACACTACCCTCCATATCTGCCACTAGAAAGATGTGAGTGAAATAAGCTTATGAAGCTTTTGGACAAGCAGTTCTCACAGGGTATTCTGGCACCATTAGTCTTGTTTTTTGCTCACTTCTATGTCGTTCCTCATTAGAAAACACTGGACTGTGAACTGATCTCATCAGTTCAGTGAATTTCCTGTTTGGCTGGAGAGTCACAGCTTGGCATGGATGTAACTACATAATTCTCCTCCTCCTCAAAATGACCTTCAAAAACATAAAGAACATACACGTTTTTAGATCCCTCTTTCTCTAGATACCCCTGCGCATCGGAGGTCGCTGAAATTAGGCCTGCGGACAAAAATACCTCCTTTTGTCTGAGCAGGAGTTGACGGTTCGTCTTCTTAACTATATTTGTGAGATCTCATTATTTTCATTTCCTATCCTGTCACTTAGTATTAGGTTTCTTCCGTTCAGCACACAGGAATAGCTCCAGTTTTGATACGAAGCCAGGGTCCTCTGAAAGAAATGCATTTCAATAACAAAGGGATATATCACTAAGGATTGGCGGTTTAGTACCGTAAAATATCATTGATTTTGCTCAAATGCTTCAATCTTTTTACTGTGCCGGCCGGGATGTACCCGGCTGGACTGGAATGGAAATGAACATAAAATGGGCCACTTATTACAAGCGGGACGGTTCTCTTTTTTAGTTCCTCCCTCATAATATTGCAAATGAAATTACAAACCGTTGTGTTCCCCAGCACCATGTAAAAATGGAAATGCACAGCGTTAATTCATGCATGAAAGCACTGTTGGTGCTGCTGAAAAATTCCACTGATTCCAGACGCCGGAATCCACCATGGTATTATTCATTAAGACAAGTGAAACGTTGGGAGTCTGCAAGTGTATCTCAAAACAGGGCCGACCATATGTTTAGTGTCAATATGACTTCACGGTTGCCCATGTGGAAAATAGCTGCGGGCCACAGAATGCACACTCGCACAGTGCTGCGTTTAGATAAATAATCTTGAACTGTGAAATGCGAAATAGGAAACGAGAGCCATGTCTAAAAATAATTTCCATCTAGCTTTTTAATTGTGACAGAGAGGAAAGTAAATGGTTGATTATGAAGAACTGTTTTTTGGGGGGGAGAGGGAAGAGTCGTCTGATTGTTTCCAATGCCCTTGGTGATTCTCCAAGGACTGGCCTGGCATGAAATTGGCAGGAGCAGGGACCGGAGCGAAGAGAGAAGAAGAAAGCAAGAAAATAATGTGCAAGCGAGAACAGATATAACTGTGGGTAAAATGTCCAAGAGTAAAGGAATGGTGTGCAAGAGAGCTGAAATGATGAAAAGACCCTGAAAAAGGAGGAGGATAATTTGAGGTCTGCTGGGTTTCCTCCCAGCCATATACTGTACACTCCAGAAACTTTGCGGTAAGAAAACCTCAAAGTTCAACACAAATGACCAGGAGCCGTTAGTCAGACACAGTAAAGCTACTCATTAGTGGTTCGCACCAAACGTATACCACGCATGCTTTTGTAGGATTAAAAATGTATTGAATATTAACACCTTTACCCACAGTTAATCCATGGTCCTCCCACTAATTCAAAGAAAAGTCAAGTTTATTATCGTTTTAATAGTTTGGTCATCATTTCTATCTGTATGATTGTGTTAAAGGAGCTCTCCACCAAATTTTACTAGGCTGATATTGTACACCGTTTGTACCTATACCTACAAAAAGTAATGCACTGTAATTGTATCCCACAAAATCAGTATACATGTAATCCGTGTAATTGTGAACCAGGAAGTATAAAGAGCGCCTCATAGGGAGGAAGTCGGAGTGAATGGGTGGGTCAGAACACTGGACTTTTGCCCAATGGACTGGTGTTTGTACCCCGTATGAAACCAAAAGTCAAGGTTGATTTGTCATGTAACATCCATACTTAAGTTATACCACTTTTGCTGTTATTTTAACCCAAACTACAAACGTTTCCTAAACCTAACAAAGTAGTTTTTGTCAAGGAACTTCCGTAGCTAAGTAATGCCACTTCTAGTGTTATTATAACCCAAACCACAAACTTTTCCAAAACCTACCATAGTAGTTTTTGTCATGTAACATCCATACGTGAATTACACCACTTCTGGAGTTATTTTAACCCAAACCACAAACTTTTCCTAAACCAGTAGGTTTGTTGCCTAAACCTAACAATGTTGTTTGATGTATAAATCTAACCAAGTTGTTTCTTGTGAAGATGAAAGTTTATTTTGAAAAGGCTGGAGCAGAATTGACACTTTGCTGCACACGTTGCTGGACATTCATAGGAAAATGCACAAAAAAAAGGGTACAAACAACAACAAACAGTTGATTGAGGCTATGTTGGTTTTACACATGAAGGTATTTTTTTCTTCATGGGGAATGCTTCCATATATAAAACAGCAGCATAATGTGAAAATAACCCAGATAATGTCATTGTGATGTTATCTTGTTGGGAAATGTAGTGTTTTTGGAGCTTGACTGAGACAGGGAACTAAAAGTCAGGATATCTTGGCCTCTATTGCTTTGATTTTGACAAGTCTTAATAAAAATCAGTCTCCCAACTTTATGGAAGTGTGACATGAAATCAATGGCGTAATCCTTTAATTGCTAACATTTTGAATTGCAGAGGCGAGGCTAAAAACATGAATCACCAGTTGATCAAACATGTTTAAATTAACCAATAATAATACAACATACACCAGGGAGCAATATTGCAAATAATTTGGGTGCACTCCCTTTTGGTTTTACTGGCAAATAAAGTGGTTGAGATAATTTAGTTAATGTGTTAGCTTGTTTAGTTAGTTTTTTTTGTCTTACTTCCTGTTTCTTTCCCTGTCTGATTTTACGGTAGTAGCATTTATCCCACGAAATGTTAAACAATCCCACTCCTTAGCCACATAATTACACAAAAAAAGTTTGTTTTCCCTGTTAATAAGAATAGTTAGTTCATTTGGGGTTTCTCCATTTTAGTACCAATCATGAGGGTAATTATCAGCAATCAATACTGTTGGGCCTTTAAAGCACCACCTATCCCCACTGACAAGGATCATCCTTTCTTTCTGTTCCCCTTTCCCTGGAGACCCCATGCCACTGAGTGCTTGTGTTCCACATGGCCTCCCCCGCGGCCCCCCGCTGGTTTTATGGATCTGTTTCATTAGCCACCTAGCTCGAATAGTCCCAGAGGAAAGCCTGAGGGCCGCACTGTTTACTAAATGTGCCTTTTACTGCACATCATCCTTGTAAAAGATGCAAAAGCCCCCATTTAGGAAGAGGGAGCTGAACGAGAACGTGCTAATTGGATTGGCATTTCACAAAAGGCAGATTTGACTTCATGCTAATGTGATTGTGCTTTTTTTCGTCTCTCTCTACGCTCAGAGACCAGAATGAGGTGGGTGAGATTCGAAAAGAGAGCAAAAGCATGTGGTTCGTGCTGGGAACAGTTTAAAAGAGTTTTCTTTCTTGAGGACAGATGTGTTCAAGAAAAAAAAAGCAACCTTCTCCTGAGTTAAAAAAAAAAAAAACAACAACAACAAAACAGTTTCATATGTACTGCACTACAGACCAACCTACTGCCTCTTCTTCAAATTAAATGCCTACTTACAAGATGTTGTTCAAACTCGCTCATCCAGTTTATTCTTAGGCAGAGAATGCATTGGATAACTTTGTTTGTCCTTGTTTGACTGATGACTAAGTGCTGCAAACTCTCATAGTCATAACGCTGAGTTTTTCAGTGTCACGATCAACTTTGGATCTCTTTGGAGTTCGTCTCATCTCATGCCGGATTCTTATAAAGCCCTCCACTGCCCTCCAATGCTATTGGACTAATCAACCTTATCAGTTGTTTGAGTCTTGAGAGCACTACCCAATTACAACCTCAGTGGATCTCAAGATGCTGACGAGTGTGAGGGTATTACTGTCCAATCACACATCCGGCACTGACACCCGGCATCGACCCGGCCTCCTAATCCCTTTCCAAGAATCAGTCTGAGATGCAGATGGAGTTGATTCCGAGTGTCTTCATTTGTTTTTCTGCCTTGGCTGACGTGCAGACCTGGTCTCTCTCTCTGTTGATTAAGACTGATCCTCCGGCAGGCCACACTAAAGCTAAATTAATCATCCCATAAATGGGTTACATGTCAATTTTGTGGTGATAAGTGTTGAGGTGGATAATGGTTGTCACGCTATGTTGGATGAGGGGAAATCAGAGAAGGCAAAGGATGACTTTTCTGCTGATGCAACCAATATGGATTTCAATGGTATGGATTATGCTCTGTGTTATGTACCTAAAAGAATGTGACATGCAGTTTTTTTGATATTTTAAAGTTTAGAAATACTTCAGTCTAACTGGTCTTTCAAATAACTTAAAATTTGAAATTTCAACTGGTTCTTGGCTTCTGAAACTCAACCGGGGCAAGAGGGGAAATGTGGTTTTGCACATAAAAACAACCCCAAAAGGAAAGTGAGGGCAGAGAGCTGTTTTCATCTTGTAGTAAACAAAACATTCCCCTGCGGGGTGAAATCTCCTCGAACATCTGGCTCCATTATAGGCCCCTGTCCAGTCTGTGCTCGCTGTAGGAGCTAATTAGAAAGAGAGAGCAGATGAGGGGAAAGAGCGAGGGCAGAGAGAGGAAGGCCCAAGATCGAGCTCCAGTTTTTGTTTTTGGCCAGTAATACACGGCCCATATTTACTTTAAATCTGCTCATATATATCTCTGAGGCTTCATACAAGCCACAAGGCAACAGATGAGAGACAAGTGAGTAAAGGCTATTAGGTCGGCTACTGTTTTGTGTTCTGATGTTCTTGATATTTAGTAACAGTTGGTCTAATAAATAATGCTAGCGGTGAGGCTCATGGCACTGTTGGTTGATCAGTCCACCAATTTTGCCAAGACTATAATATATTAATAATAACTACTGACAATAACTACTGAGGGTGTTATATGCTTGAGGGGAATCTGTGATTTATGCTTTTGGCTGAATAAACTAGAATTACCGCCTCACTGTTGTGTGCTTCCGCCAACCGGTCATGTTGCAATTTACATCCATGTCTTACAAAATGTTTTCACTTCATCATTTTATCCTATTTTTATCCTATTAGGCATTTTGAGTTCCAATGACCTTTGACCACCAAAATCTAACCATTTCATCAGTGAGTCCATGTGGATGTTTGTACCAAATTTGAAGAAATTCCATCAAGGCGTCCCTGAAAAATCGTGTTCGTGAGGATGAGACGGACATGAGGTCACTGTGACCTTGACCTGTGAACTTAAGTCTCCTAAATCTGATCAGTTCATCGTAGAGTCCAAGTGGATTTATCACAAGACTGTATACAAGAAGTAAAGAAGTCCCGTGACATCAAACGTTGGTTTGTGGACTGACATTTTGAAGTCTCAGGTTTGGCATTTTGGCCGTCGCCATCTTGTTTTATTGCAACTAGAAGTGATAAGGAAGGGTGGAGTTAAGTACAACCGAACACTGACGACAGACGAAAACATGGACAACTTCCAGAACGCACAACACCAGGGTAACGACCTGTCAATCACAAGGTAGCCACGCCCTAAAGCATACCCCACTTTATGATCTACTTGACTCTAAATGGAACCATAATTTATTAAATGACCATCATACTGTATTGAAGAAGACTTGAAACTAGCAAGTGAGACCATAAACTCATGTTTACTGAGGTAATAAATCATTTTCTCATACACTTCTACACAATAAGGCTTCTTTTTGCAACCAGAAGCAAACCCCCCTGCTGTCTATTAGAAAGAATTTAATTCTAAGGCACTTCCACATTGACTTCACTTTTTTAGATTTGGAGGTTGCCACCTGTTAAAAACTACAGAGGGGTTCGGTAACAGAAGCTTCAAACAAGGTTTATGAGGGAAAACCCCTAAACTGCAGCCCCTTTCATTGCACCATTGTAAACAAGTGTGTTCCAAGTATCTGCGATTCACCACCCATTATTCCTGAGAAGCAGGAAGTGGTAGCAGTATAGTCAAAGTATGTGAGCACTGTATAATCAGTGCCTCACACCCACGAGGTCAGGTAGTCTACTCAACAGCAAGAGACAAAACCCAAGTATGTGACTGGACAGGTATGAATAGTCAGAAACTGTGTGTGTGTGAGAGTTAAGGGGTGGAGTGGGGTATGCATTCAGGTCTAATTTTGTCTGAGTACTAATCATGAACCCAGAGAAAGGTCAAAAGGAACATAACCAGCTTGGAATGAGTCACCACTTGTCACGTATAGCTATGGAGGAAGGAAGAGAAAAACATGTTGAATGATCAGGGTTTCGACCATGACACCATTACTCACAAATCCTCCATAAATACTCCTCTTGCTTAGACTGTGCATGAGCAACACAGGCAAGGTCCTTTCCTGTCAATGTAGACAATTGTCATACGCTGTCACGCAGGAGTGGCAGAGCTTACCCTCTCCACATAACAGACAACAAGCTGCTGTGTAACCATGAGCTTCACAATAACACGTCAACCCACAGAAGACATAAGATGGATCATCTGTTCCCTCTCTCCCCTGTGGGATGAGAATTGAATGCCTCAAGCTGAAATGTTGTTCCACATAAAAGTTGGGTCATGAGCGAGGCACTCCTTAGTCCCTCCTGATAAGCATGCAACGCAAAGTGCACACAAACACTCAAAGCAAAGCAGAAATGTTGTCTTAATTGACAACAACCTGAGAGAGGTCTGCCCATCGGGGCTGGAAAGACTCCTTTGAAAAAGGGCCTTTGACAGTACCGCGGGTTGTGTCTGCAGAGGAGCGCATCACCGCCGCACATCTCCGCCTCGCATCTTGTTGGAAATATTTCAGGAGAGGATATTAGAAACCAATCTCTCCCCAAAGCCCTCGTGACAAGCACAGATTGCTGACGCACACACTTTGATAGCTGAATGTGACAGAGCCCTCTCCGGCGGAAGCTGCAGGGAAGAGAGTCCGCTGTTGAGCGGCTCACCGAAATCTCTCCTCATACCATTTTTGAAAAGCTCAACAATTTACCTTGTAAGCAGTACAGCACTGCGCATGAGCGTTCTGCAGAGTCTGCACCGCAGCAACATACAATCTTAGAGACACCATCCTGGGCCTCTTAGGCACCGATAGGCTGACCTGCACTTGCACTGGCAAAATTGAGCCAGTTGCTCCTCTGTGTCAGCAGTCATTTTTGTATACATATGCAGAGCTGTCATGCAGTCTGGGTTATTAAGTGAACATAAAAAAAAATTGCTGCCACTATATTAGTATTACATATTTTGGATTTGACCAAACCAAATAAAAAGTCTGAGAAGTAATGTCTGTCGTGACAGCTAACTTTTTGACTTTGCCATTTGACAATCACCGGTGGTCAGCACTGTGAAATTAACTGCTAAAAATTAAGACTATATTTGGTGAATTACCATCACCTGCGTAATGTAATTTTCCAACTTTAATTTATGGAAATAGTCATTAGCAAAACTGCTCAGGTGAAAATGGTCTTAAAGCTTTTTTCTGCTTCATACATACAATATGTATGAAGAAGTCACCCAATTAGCAGCACCATCTAAAGCCGGGTTCAGGCGGAAAGTGAAGCAAAACTTTGGAGGTGCGAGTGTATAGGCTACGTCGACGTTAGCAGAAAAATGGGATTGAAGGGAAGCGGATGTGGATATGTGAAGTGAGGTGCATCTTCGCACTGTGTTATAGATAATGGCTCCAATAATGACTGTTAAATTTAGGATTTTAAATATATTATAATATGTATTCAGTCTATAGTAGCCTTATTAAGATACTGCAGGTTAGATTCCATTCATACAAAATATAGACCATTACTAGGTCATCAAAACTTAGGGTTATGTAGGGACACTGGCATATGTCACATCAACTTAACATAATCACTGAAAATACCATTATGACTAAGTTATGGATGGACTCAGAGAGGCGAACAGCGTTACCACGGTTTTGCACTCAGCGGCTCAAGTTGCTAGACCACTAGATATTGCCATGTCATACACACTGTACCTTTAATGTAAAAATACATCTTTCTTCAAAATCACAGTTAAGCAAAAGTAGTATCAGCGAATTATACTTAAAATATCAAAAGTAATTGTATTTGTTACATGGAAAAATGCCCCTTGTGACTGATATAGAATTATATATATGATATTACCATACCGTCAATACTGATGCCACAATTTGAGCAAGTTATACTATAAAAAACTGTATTTATTTTTTGGACTTGAACAGTTATTTAAAACTGAAAATATCTATATTGGAACTGCTAACAACAAATGAGACAAGGGGGCCAACAACAGACAGTTTTCTATTAGTTAGTAGTTTTTTTTATGTAACATGTTTATCTGAAAAGTAACTACAACTGCCAAATGAATGTAGTAAAAAGTACCATATTGCCCTCTAAAATGGATGTGCTTCTAAATTGTACCAAATTCAGAGCGTCAGTTTGATTGACGGATTGCCTCCACATGGCTCTCAACAAGGCGACAGCTGAGCCGGTGGCTAACAGCACGAACAGCGCAAACAACAGCAGCAGTGCTGACAGAGCTAACGGCGTTAGCTTGGCCGAGGGAACCGGAGGATGGGCACCTCACCTCGGCGACGACGGCGTGTGTCAGGATGGCATTATCAGCTACAACCGCCGTATGAGTGGTTGTGACTTCATTCTCTGCTCAGGTAGCCATTACTCCTCTATAGTTTTACACAGCAAGTAGTTACTTGATGCTATATTAATGCTCTGAATTTGGAATTTAGCACCTTTCAATATAGTACTTATATGTAAATGTACTGTCCACCAATGAGGCCGGATTCCCATAATTCAAAATTTGTAGTACCTTGAAAGACTGGCCTAAGTTACCTTTTAGTCTAAATGGGATTTTTTAAAAAAAAAAAAATACACTTTCTTACTCATCCAATATCCCCCTCACATTTGTTGGGAGTGCTCATATTTATGCAAGCTGTTATCGGTGAGCTACATGCGTCTCGCTAACCTCCTACTGTAACTCTGAGCGCTGAATCGCAGCTCGGATTAATCCCATGGCCCTAACCTTTCCCTCTCGCTGCGGAGAGAGCAATTTGCCTGATTCTGTCGCCGCCGTGGGTGGCTCTCCTCCTGATGACATCTCCTGCTGTGCGCCCAGCGTCGGAGGCCATCGCGCTCCCCAAGGGGTGATCAAGATGCCAGAAAAAAGCTCACCAACACCTGCCACCGAGAGCATTGTGCTGATTAAGGGAGAACTTTGACTCTCTGCCGACATGAGCAGAAGGAGAGGGGGAGTGAGGGAGGAAGACGGGGAGGGACAGAAGAAGCTGGCGGGTGTGTTGGGGGTCAGGGGCAACGGGCTTGTTATACTGACAGGATCACCAAAGTCACTGCTTTGTTCAAGCGTTCCATTTGCATGAAACGCCAACATTTTACCCTTATATACCGTCTATCTAAAGCACTTGAAACAACTGTGTGACGCACTGAGGTTAAGGATTCAAGGGCCTGTGCATGAGCTGCTCTAGTTCACTCTCAGTAAATTGGCCTGTAATCCCGGTGAGAACATGCTTCAGCTGCTTGTACATCCAGACAGTGGCTTTTATGTGCTTTTAAGGGAGTCTCCTCCAGATGATATTCTTAATGAGCCTCGGAGGAAGCCCTTGTCATCATTAGATGTTCCCGGGGGAAGCCGCTCGGATCACTTCTTCGACCCCGCCCTTCCAGTTTGACAGACAGAGGGGACGGAGCACATCGGCCAAAGGGGCTGCAGAGCGGGAGGCTCGGCCTGTTTGAGGTTAACAGACCCGCCGTTGACCCTGTCGCCAGTGACCAACCCTAATTGACCGCGTGCAGAGAGAATCTGTTGACCCCAGATGGGCCTTGGATGATAAAGATAGGATGAGGAGAAGAGGGGTATACCCTGGACAGGTTGCCAGACTATCACAGGGCTGACACATAGAGGTAGACAACCATTAACACTCACATTCACCCATCACCGTCATTTAACCTAACTTGGACTGTGGTGGGACACCGGAGAACCCAGAGAAAACCTGCTACAGTTTACAATTGCTGAGCCATTATGAACAGAAAATAATTCCATTAGTTTGGCTCAGTCAATCCATCCTTCAATCCATCCATCCATCAGCTTCAACCGCTCATCCCGTTAGGGGTTGCGGGGGGTGGGGCTGGCGCCGATCCCAATGGGCATTGGGCGAAGGCCGGGTACACCCTGGACAGGTCACCAGTCCACGCTCACATCCACACCAAAGGGCAATTTAGAGTCATCCATTACCCTAAACTGCATGTCTTTGGACTGTGGGAGGAAGCCGGAGAACCCGCAGAAAACCCACGCTAACATGGGGAGAACATGAAAACTCTACACAGAAGAGCCCCAAGCCAGATTCGAACCTGTGGCCCTCTTGCTATGAGGTGTGAAGCCCAGAGAGGCGTTCTGGTTGACATTATTAGTTCAAGGCTATCTTTTCATTCTTCCTATAGCATTGCTATTCAGGCAGGGAAAAGTGTAAACAGTCAGTCAGCCATTATGCACAGAAAATAATTCCTGCTGTTTGGCTCAGTCAGTTTCAAAGCGTAATCTGCAAAGTCAGAATGTGGCAATTATTTTCCACAACTGAAATGAGCATTAATAAATATTAAATATTTCTTGTACTTTCCTGACCATTTGTGTAACCCTCTGTGCTTTCCCTGTTCTTAATTAACCCCTTCCCTCCACTGATTGAACAACGGAGATCCCCTTTGCCTTTACAGGATTACAATTACATACTAATCACTGTTTGCAGCCTTTTTCTATGTTTGTGTAAGCTTCTAATCACTGTGTTCGGCTTTTTTGGGGGGCTCCATGCTGGGTTTCATTAAGGAACAGCGCTCCCCCACTTCCACCCTCTGAACCGAATGGGGTTCTGGGATGCTACTGGGAGATTGCTGGCAAGATCTGTTGATTGTGACTCATTAAGCTGAGGTAATTAGGGCCTGTTAGATAAGTTTATCAGGATTTGGTGACATCTCCTCACATTGCTGTTGTGAAGATACCACCATCTGAAAGAACCATTAACAGTAATTACGCCACAGTGCAAAGCACAAAGGCCTATAGTAAGAAGATGTTACACAACTAGACTTCTAAGCCTTTCAGTAGCATGAAAGGAGCAGACTATGTAGTTGGACAATGCATGAATTTGCAATTATACTTTTTCAAATTATGCTCAGTAAATTAATATGCATGAAGTCAGGGACAAGGATACACCATGACTGGAGAATAATATAGCATCAACTGCATTTACAGTGTGATTAGTCTTTGTCACTTTCTTTGACAGGACATCGCATTGGCTTACATTCAGCAACTTGGATTAAAAGGATCTGCCAGAATCAATGCAGTCAAAATGCTTGATAAAAAAATAACCCATTTTGCTTAAATGGCCTATGCATGAAATGAAACAAAGTCTCCTACCATTTAAATAGACTCGGTTGTGCTTATATTACAAAATGGAAGGCATTTTATACTTTGGTAATTTGAATTCTGCAGTTTTGGGCTATACGTGGTCAGGGGAGGTTGCGGGGAAAACATAATTACAAAAGCTAGTCAAGCCTAACAAAACAGTGCTTAGAGCCTGTACGGCGATTGCTGCTGAGAGACCCTTTTTGTCACTCCCATTATTCATAGTCGGTGCGAAACCGGCAGGAATTAGTTTATTGTAATTCAAGAACAGAGTAAAATAGGAGGATAGCTATGAGAGGACAAAACAGCGACTGAGACGAAGGAATCCGTGTGCACACTCTAATTGAGAAGGAGCCAAGGTTAAACTCTGCAATACCCCCTCTGCTCATTTGGTTCCACTTGGGAGTCCATACCTCTCAAGCATATAAAAAGATCATTACAACTTAAGTATGCCTCTAGCATCCATCACAAAAAGAGTAGGTGTGTACTCAAGCACAGGTGTATTTAAAGGCACAGCGGGGCCATACACCTACTGGAGATAATATAACATTTCAATCAATGGCGGACTTTATGGGAGTGACGCCTCCTGAGGTGACATTCTACTTAAACAGATACCCCCAACTTAAATGGTTCGTTTAATCCATTGTGTGTAATTATGGTAGGCAATGGTAATATTAGATGAATGTAATTTAGATCTCTATTACCCTTAATGTCCTAATTCCCAAGATTGGGAAGAGTTAAGGACTCCAGATGGAATACAGGTACCACCTGGATAGAAATGGCAGCAGCACTCTCATATCTGACTTTGTTCTTTACTAAAACACAAACAACTTTAGCTATAACACACTCAAAAAATGTAATATAATGCAATGGAGCAGGAAAACTCACCGCATTATTGGATCGAGGCAGAAATGCTGGTCTTGGGTACATGCCATCTGTCACTGGGAATCAATCAATCGCCTCAACCCTATTATGCCATTCAAATGAATGAGGAGAGAGACAGAAGGGAGACAGCGAGGACAACTGTAGCCTCCTTCTGACCAACTTTACAAAGCTTAGTGCCTCTTACAATCTCTTCGATCTGTTGCCATGCAACATCCTGCCTTCGATTCATGAGGAAATGACACACCTGATCTCAAAATGTGGTCCAATACAATCCATCAACTAAATGTCAGTCATGCAAATCTCATCCTATTGCGAGTGCTGGTGTTGTGCTGTGAAGTGCGGGCCCTGGAAATGGCTCTGTAGAGTCTCGGTAGACACCAAACCAAAAGGCAGCCACTTAATAGGCAAGATGGGAAGAGTTAAAAAGCTGTTTACTCCATAATCAGCTAAATGGGCAGTCGGGATCAGGTAAAGAAAACAGAATAAGATTGGCAATTATGAACACGATACAGACAGCAAGCAGGGTGAAAAGGAAGGCCCATTTTGGAAAATATGCTATTCATTCACGTCCTGGTGGAGTGTGTTATGTGATAATTAGGGATGCACCCATACTGGATCAGATATTAGGCCGATACTGACTCAAATAGCTGGATCGGATATCAGTGACAATGGGGCCAATCTATGATTAAATACATATACATTATAGACTAGTTTAACAATTCCTATTGAAGTTTTGACCAATTTTCTGCTGCATTTAAATGGTTTAAACATGAATTTTGATCCCAAATTGCTGGTGCACGATTATTATTATTATTATTTTAATACAATTAAGTAAATTCATTATGTATTCATTTGTTACATGTTGTTTTACAAAGAAAACAATGTTTAAGTCAAGCCTGATGTTTCTTTACCCATTAAAGAATGATCCAAGTCACTATTGGCTGGTGTCCGTTAGCTCAGTTTTCGCGATTGGCATCTGGACTGTAAAAGTTGGATCGGTGCAACCCTAATGAGGATATCAATATTACTATCATATCTATCTGTTAAATATAAGACCCTAGTCAGTTGGCCATTAGTAGGCTCAAACACATTCTATGTCCTTTATTAATTCGTACAAAATCCAAAGTGTAAAAGCAACTATTCAGCTTTTATTTCAATAAACAGTAACTTCCTTGTGTCACAGCTGGTTGCCTAGCAACTGATTCTAGGACAGCGTCTTCTCATTGAACCCAGGTCAGGTGATGTACGGAGATCGCGAACTCAGTGAGGGCATCTAGTGGACAGGTGTGGAACCACCGGACCAGAAAATACTAACAGGATACAAACAATGTTTTATTTTATGACGTCTGTTTTATTTTGCTGTCCTTGTGAAGCACTTTGTACTGTGGGTTTTGAAAAATTCTCTACAAATAAAGATAATTATTAATATTATTAATCTAAACACACAGTAGTGGTGACTGAAAGCTTGGCTTTATCGACTAAGTAGTATTTGGCTCGAGTCTGTCTTTATATTTGTGGCTTTCTTGCTACTCAGCATTGTGTCATGAGCGCAGTGATCTCAAGATTCGATTATGTTTTAATTTTAACAGGAATTTCTGCATATCATGTGATTACATTGGAAGAGGGTCAAAATTATGCATAATTTCTTCTTCCATTTTACACAATTTTACACAATTTCAGTTTTCCACAGTCCAAGTTTGACTGTGTATGTCTTGTATCCTTTCCTGTCTGGACAAAATTATAAACTACATTCAGATCTCGAATACTATCTGCCAAAACAGCATATTATAAAGATTTATTATAGTGTGCAGTATACTTCATAGTGACAGTGTACAGTGTGGATTTGAGATACATACACTACAGGGAGGGGTAGACATAAGCAGGGGGAGACAGAGGCAGTGCACTGCATGTGTAATTGTGTCCACTTAGATGGATAAGGCACTCATCAAACCACATGAGTGTGCTCACACTGAGTTAATTGAAGAAGAGGAAAAATCTGCCTCGAGCTGATAAACAACAACATTAATTGCCATCATTTTGGCTTGAAAGTCACTAGTGCTCCTCCTTCTCTCTCTTATCGCCATGTTTTTCTGTCTCTTCCTTGAGAAAATCATAATTGAACAGTATTTTTGCAGTGACATGTGCACTCTACACTCGCCGACTCTGCTCAGCAAATAGGACCCGGTGGCCTCCTCCGATAGTTCCATGTGGGAAGCAGGAGTTGACATCCAACGACATCTGTTGTCTAAATGGTAGACATAACTGTAATTTACCATGCCACTGCATTGACCTTATTAGGCAGTGAACAATAGCGCTTTTTTGGACTTCCTCTGGCCTTGATGATATATAATACCACTTGGCAGGCAAGTTAATTATAAGCTGGCCCCTAACACTTGGCGTCGGAGGAGCCCGCCATCTGAAGGCAACGTGACTGCAGTGGTGTGTATTGTGTGTCTCTATGTGTGTGGGCAGTGAGGAAACAGGGTGGCACTGTTATCCAAACTGTCAGAGTCACTTTCAAAAGAGTTGGTGACACACAATCGTGTCCACACCTCACATGCTGCTGCTGATGCTACCACACATATTCAGTGGAAATGGAAGCTGTAGCAGGACACCGCACACACCGAGACATAATGTATACTGTGGCAATCACGGATGTGTAAAGAGAACTGGATACAGCGTTGGAGGCGGGGCCCCGTTCATTCCTATGAAAGTTGCTCCGTTGCTCCACATGGAAAAGTACCTGGATCCTCTGCATCCATTTACTGCGTATGTCCGATATGCACAGTAGCTCCGCTCCGTCATCACAGCTTGAGCTGCCGTCACGGTATGGATCTCTATAGACATAAACGGAGGAAGGAAATGACTCTGGATTTGGCTATTAGCGCAAATTACAATTTTTAGGACCTTATGATTTAAATCAGGGCCATTACAGTATTCGTAATGGGGAGCTTGTTTACCCCCAAACATATTATCCGCTGAGTTACAGACATCTCTTTCTTAATGTAAATCTCTAGGAAACGTCGCTCGTTGTAGTACCACTGTTTAGCCACTAAGAACACTGGGATCGGCGATCGGCACACTTCCTGGGGGCTTGGTGGAAATGCGATGTTAGGCAATGTTTTTCAGTTTTTTTAAATACATAAAAAATACATATTTTGCAGTAAAACCGTTGATGTGCTCAAGAAAACCAAATAGCTACAGTATGTTTTAGGCAAACTCTTCACCACCCCCCGACCTCCTCCCTACGTGGACTTTATTTATATTGCATCACTTGGATTCCTTTGCGACAGCACTGACAGCTGCTGGCTCATGATTGGGTGGCTTATATACAAACTGCAGTGTGTTACTTTGAGTAGTTATAAGTACGAACTGTGAATGAGAACAGCCTGACAATACATATGCATTTCTGGGACCTGAATAGCTGAAAATATTGACATACTGAAACTAGATTGACCTGATCACCGATCATTGTACTGATTTAATTGCTCTAACCAATCAGCTGAGAGTACTTATAAGGTATCTACATCCATTTTAACACTGCTTTAATATTGATTCGTATTTACTTATTTAGCTTAGGGAAAATGTTTCACCATAAAGTGTCTTTCAAATTAAAGAAGATCAGTTTGAAACTGAGATTAATGCTGCATATTACATTTGATAGGATTGTACTGCTGTGAAGATGCACCAAATAGGTCAATAATAGTCTGCTGAACATCTAATTTTTGTCAAAAGATGTGTTTGACCAGCTGACAGCTACAACAGCTGGAAGGAAAGTTATCTTTACTTTTAAAAAGTTATATTTTTTAGGTTGGCAATGTGTTTTTAATGCATATAAAGCACAGATTTTGCAGTAAAAACCTTGATGTGCTCAAGCAAACCGAATACAGTATGTGTTTGGGCTAACTCTCTGCAGTATATCCTTATGTTCATGTTATCCGGCCAGCTTCACTTCCAAGCTAACGCTGTATTTATGTCCCCGGAATTACAACTAATCTCCCCATCAAACAGACACGATTTACAGCAGCTTACAGCCAGAGAATCCAGTTTGGCTTCGCCTGTAACAAGCCGAGCCATCTCCCTCTTGTCTTCCATCAATCTGACAGTCGACATCGCTTCAATAAACCTGGCCCCGTCTAGACTCACTCTTGCAGATTTAATTCAAACAGCTGTTCACTCCTTACTCCAGACGCCCTGAGCACTTCCACTGAGGATGGGAAGCGGAGGGGGTGGTGGGGAGATGGGGTTGGGGGGCCCTCGTGCCTATCTGGAGAATGCATTCTGGAGGCGTGGGAGGAAGTGACCTCAAGGGATGCGAGGATGTCAACTGCTAGTTAGCTACACATTTTGGGCTGTTTTGTTTCTGACTCTCATACAAATTGCTATGGCCTGAACAGCTGTTGCCACAAAAAAAACAGTGTTACTCCAACACTGAATTGTTAATTTACAGGATGTTTGTTTTATGCTAGATGTGTTCAATTCATTTGACCGGAGAGGAGATACAGTGTAGTTCTGATGTACCCAAACATCCCAATCAGACGAGCTCATGTACCCCTTCATCGCCTGTCATGTTCAAAATGTGTTCATTTCTATTAGAACGGATTTCAAGTAACACTACATAAAAGTGGATATAGTTATTTAAATTATTACTATTATTATTTTTTACAATTACTTGAATTGTCAGTGTTTAGGTTGGTTCAGTCAAGTCTGGATTCCTAAAACCATGGTGCGATGCGGATCGTCACCAAAATGCGATGGATTGCTCATTGTGCCACACCCCAACCCTTCAAATTTCATTCATTCATTTCATTCAAATCCATCGCAAACTTCAGTTGTAATCCTGCTAACAGACAGAAAAGCAAACAGTGAAAAGAGAACCTCCTTGGCCCAAAGCCCTTGGCCTTGGCTGAGGTGATAAATAATTCAATAATAATAATAATAAAGTGGCGCTGTCCATGGCACTGAAAGAGGGTCTTCATCCTGGCATATTAAATTAGCATTTAACCTTTTATTTTGTGAATGATTGCATCCCCTGTGTGTCCGCTTGACGAGAGAATAAGGCAAGAGAGTGAAAATATTGCATTTCTTGATGAATTACATATATTTTTAAAAAGGATTCAAATATTCCCGCAAAAGTGATTCAGTGCAAGTTCTGAAATTGTTTCGTTAAAGTTCACATTTTTCTATAAATGTTACTTTAACAGCTGCCTAACAGGCCTCATCGTCTTTAGAGGCCAACTGTGGTTTGTGATTTACTGTCATGAAAATGTTTCAAAATCATTCCCTCCTCTGATTCTTTCACAATTCACATCCAGCCTGCTCCGATCACTGGGGAGTGGCGAAAGGTGGATGTTCCTGTGATTTATCTATCATACTTTTATCCAACTATTACAGCTATTTATCCATTACTTCTAGCTATTTCAACTGTGTATTCTTTACTTTTTGCTGTTCTACATTATACTTTTAGTTAACTATTTCAACAATTGATCCATTACTTTTAACTATTTGAAAACTGTACCCATTACTTCCTATTTCAACAATTAATTCATTACTTTTAGCTAAGTATTTCAGCTGTTTATTCATTACTTTAGGCTAGTTCAACTGTTTATTCGTTCATTTTTTAATTTTTTCAATTTTTTTTATCCATTATGTTTGGCAAATTTATTTCAAAACTTTATCCATTACTTTAAGTTAACTATTTCAAACCTTTATTCATCACTTTTAGCTAACTTGTTCAAATCTTCATCCATTACTTTTAGCTATTTCAACATTTTATCCATTATTTTAGTTTTAATTTATTCTTGCTATTTCAACATTTTATCCATTACTTTTAGCTATTTCAACATTTTATCCATTACTTTTAGCCAACTATTTTAATAGCTTATTCATTACTTTTAGTTAACTATTTCAAAATTTTGTCCATTACTTTTAGCTTTTTCAAAAATATTTATCCATTACTTTTAGCTAACTAGTTCAAACCTTTATCTATTATTTTTAACTATTTCAACAGTTTTGTCTTTTTGCCAACTGTTTCAGTTTTTCCATTGGGCTACTCTGAGCTCCTTCAACTTTTAGCTTACTATTTACAAGTTTATTCACTATTATTATTATTATTATTATACTATTTCACTTTTTGCCTCAGTTTATCCATTAGGCTAGTCCTTGCACTTTAAACTTTTTACTAACTATTTAAAAAGTTTTACCCTGACCTTTCAACTGATCATTCATTACTGTTAACAAGTAAGTTTATTCATGACTTTTAGCTCAGTATTTCCACCATATATTCATTACTTTACTTTCATTAGTTAATTATTCAAACTTTTACTTTTAGAAAATGATCTAAATTGTTTAACCATTTGGTCATATGTTTTTTTTAAAGTAACTATTTCAACTGTTTAACCATTACTTTAGGCTAAATTCTTGTTTACCCATTGCTTTATATCACGTTTTTCAACTATTGTGCTTATTGTAGTAGTTTTCTTGCAGTCTCTTTGGTAGAACATAGCCTGAAGGTGTAACAGCTGTTTCAGGTTGGTGGGAGGTGTATACTGTGTTGTCAACCTACAGTACTTCTGGTTATTTTCATGGCAAAATGACGAAAGATTATCACCACTCCAAATAGTAATCGAATATTCATTTTCCTCCTAAATACCAAAATGTGGATGTTTGTATGTTTTAAATAAATTGAGCTAATCCACAATTCCTCCACATACCCCGTTGGGAATCACTGGTGTACATCAGTGAGTGTAGGCAGCATTAGCCATGTGTTTGTTGTGCCTCATCCACCATCTTGCCTCAGATCTGACCATGCTCCCCGGTGGGTAGGCGGGTGCATTGGATGTGTCCTCCGTCGTCCAACAGGCGGATCAGGGCTCACAGAGCAGATTGCCTGGCTGCTAAAGAGGTGCAGAGGCCTGTGGTGCTCCCCCCACCACCGCCGCCCTCCCGTCACCCGCCCAGCGGAGCTCCGCAGATGCCCAGGTACAGTCAGCGCTCTTGTGCACACACGCCAGTCGAAGGGACGGGTGGAAGGAGAAGTGACAAGCACGGCGCCACGCTGATCTCCAAGCTGTCCTGCAGATCTGCTCCCTCCCATCTCCCCCTCTCTCTGCATCCTCCTTTGCCCCAAACTGGATTGAGAAAGAAACGTGGAAGAGATAAAAAAGAGGGACGGAGAGACGGGAAGGCACGAGGGGGGGGAGGGAGGGAGGCACAGTGTGAAAGAATTGTGTTGACAGTGGGAGAGCCGGAACAGAACGGTGAATGCCCTTCATTATGAACAGTTGGAGGCCACGCGTGGCAGCCCACATCTGTCTCACTCATGCTTGTGTGTACGACTGTGTCTCATTTTATTTATTTTTTTGCTCTTTCCTCTTATTCCAACCATTCTAGAAACACCTCTGAATCATTGCTGCCTCATAACCATTTCTTCGTTACAATACCCTTGATGGAAATTAAACTAATTTGGTGTGAATACTGATTATTTTTTTTGGCCTATTGTCGCCATTTCTCAGAAAATGACAAATGGATGGCTGAATGGCGCCTCTGTCTAATGTAATGCAATGAATTCTGATTAGACGAGAATAGATTGCATCGACTTCATCACCCATCGCAGTGTTTCAAATGTTCACCGTGGTCAATCACGTTATCCTGGGAGTATCTGGGACGCATGAAAATCAAGTTTTAAAAAGCTGAGAAAACAAGCAAGGAAAGGAAATCATGATTAACATGGAATAATGCTAGAAAGGAAGAAAGACTGGCAGAAGGACAAACAGAAGGAGCGAGAGTGGAAAAAAAAACACGAGAGTAGGTGAAAATGGCAGAAAGGACATGCCATAGTGTGAGCACAAGCCCCTTTTAGCTGTGAATCGCCACTTTAGTTTGGCATGGCAAGGCAGGGACAGTAGCATAATGGGTTTATGGTGACAATCCTTATGACAGAGACGTCAGAGCTCTGTGGTGAAACAGCACATATGGACTGGCTGCCACAGCGAGCCAAGTACCACGATGCAACTAAGTTAACTCATGTAGACAGAAAGACAATGAAAAAGAAAGATACTCTAGACATTTGTGTGTCAACTTTTCATGTTAATTTACTTTCAGATCACTGATTTCCATTTAGTTTTACTCAGTTTTTAAAGGTACATTTTGTCTGAAAATGGCCTAGCTTTGTACTGTATTAAAAGCCAGAAAGCACATGCATAATTGCATTGCACAAAAGCAACAGTATAAGAATATATAACACCTTTTGCCTTTAGCCTAGCAGCATCACTGCCTAGCAGCAGGATAACAATGTCATGATCAGTCCACCACTTTGGTCCAGCCTGAAATATCCCATCAGCTATTGCTGCTGTTATTGTTACTGTTATGAAATGTGGGTACAGGTTTTCAAGATCCCCAGAGGATGAAGCCTATTGACTTTGGTGATCCCTTGACTGTAACTCAACTGCAGCAGGTTTAGAGTGAAATGTCTCACCAACCAGCCTATTAGATTGGTTGCCATAAAATTTGGTTCAGACATTCATGTATGAATTGTAATCACTCCGTGATTCCTTAACTTTTCATCTAACACAAACAGCGAGTCACTGTTTAAATTTGTCCAACCCTGTACAACACTGGCTTATTTGATGGTGTATGAGGGTCATTGTGTTTTTTTTGTAAGATAAATATATTAATAAATTCAAAAGTGACAGTGCTGTGAGAGGGGTTAACATTACAAGAAAAACTCAGATTTTGAGATAAAAGTTGTACTTTTTACAAAATAGGACAAACAATAATATATTCTTGCAGATTCAAGTGGCAAGTTAATGAGGAAATGCTCATAAATATTGGTAATTAGTAATACATTTATGGGGAAAAACACCTTGGAAATATAGTGGCGTGCAAAACCGTGGTAACCGAAAAAGCTTTCATTGGTCCTGAGGTAGAGCTGTTATGGTAAAGACAGCATCTGAGTGAGAAAAAGGTCCTGAAAGATACCTATACATAAATCTACAACAATATAACCTTTTTTTCTTATAAATTTACAGCTTTAATCTAGGAAAGTCTGGGTTTTATCTCAGAATATTATCCATTATTTTTATTTCTATTTTTTACACAATGGCATCATAGGTTTATGACCAAATATCTACAAAACTAATGGCATGCCCATCAGCCTAAACTCTAATTTATTATTCAATATTATGCTATTTAGCAAATATTAGCATGCTAACATGCTTAGTTAAATGGTGAATGTAATAACATTATCACAGCTTAGCATCACCCAGCAAAAACCAGGGTTCATTTCAAAAGTTCACACATTACAAAACGGTATTTTTATTACAGAGGCTACTCCTTTCCAGATGCATTCTGATGCAGTATAGATGTTGCATTTATCATATGTATACTCCAGAGCAAACATGAACATATTTAACATCGCAGCCATCGACCACATGTATTTATGTCCATCTCAGTGAATTGGAGAGAAGGGAGCCTTGTGCAGAACTAACTCCATTACATGAGAAGTGATCTCTGTGAAAATGGGTGATGTAAGGTGAAGCATGCTCGCAGTCAATTGACACTGAGAGAGGATTTTTAATGAGAAACTTGTTCTCTTGAAAGGTCAATATGCCTTATCTTAAATAAAATTGTATGCATACGCTGTAAGTAATGAAAACTATTTTTTTTGATTTGATTGAAGTTAAAAAGAACTGACCCTACCAATGACATGAAGTCACTTGCATTGGCAGTCACATACATACCTTATCACCTGCTATCTGAGAGGGTCGCTTGCTTGCTTATTAGTCTACTAATAGTATATTCTGGACTTAAAAAAAAAAAAAAATCTACAAAAATGAAGGCACTGAAGGTCATGTACTGACTGGCTTGTCTAGCCCTCTCCATATCCATCTGGATGGAGCTTTTCATGTACTCTCAATGGCATAATTGGATCTTCAACCAAAAAGTGTAATTCAAATCGACCTTTTGCTGCAATGGCAGCTCATGCTGGACAAAATCGAGTGGCGAACATGTCATTACATGCAAGTCCATGAAAACTCCCACACCCATGACATACAGAAAGGTATGTGCATTCATACCCTTGGGGGCAATTATGCACTCACGTACAGTGGAGGTCCAAACGGACAGATCGGCACAGACAGGTACAGACGGATGGTCATGCACATGCCGGGAGCCAGCACTGAGACGCCCCACAGATTTGGCATCATCTTGACCCCTCCAGTGGGCACTTAAAAGGCTTGAAGACAATCTCCCCCTCCTTCTTTCTGTTCTCCCTCCCCTGCCTCTCCCTCCCTCCGTCTGTCCTCGCTTTGGCCTCCGTCCAGACAACCAATCATATTGATGGCTTTGTTTTCAACTCTCTCAACCACCTTTCCTCCACCATCGCATCACTTCCTCCTGCAGTGTGGGTAACATCCAGGAATCCAGGGCTGATGAGCCCAAAGAGATGTTTTGGGAGACAGCCAGCACTTGCCAAGCCAAATTGAGACCGACCTCACACTGGCCCTCAATCAGGGAAGAAAAACTATGAGTGGATGGCGTTGTCACTGGAGCCACACATTTTTAGTTTTAGATGATTTTAAATGATGTATCTGCTATTTTTTCTCACAAAAATATTATAAAACATAGAACTGGCAGGTGTAATAGGATAGCTATACACTTATAATCAATATTTTTACATTAACAATGAATTATATGACTTTTAAGTGAAAAAGATCACCTGACTCCACAGTTCAGCTCTACAGAGCCTTTTCCACATTTTTTCAGCTCATTGCTTTGACTTTATCTCATGTAACTACACTGTTTTAATTCTTCAGTAGGTTTTCAGGGGCAGCAATCAGCTGTTTTCAGTCAAAAGGGTTAAAAACTTTATGATACCTACCGAGCTCCACACAGAAAACAGGTGATGGAGCATTTAGCAGCTTAGGAGCCATATAATTTCCTCAGTGACTGCTAAAAAAAACCCTAAAGGATAGTGAATACTACTCCAAATGAATGCTAATGCTACTCTGTATCTGCTGGATGAGTCAAGGTAACACTTTGCTAACAAGTTCACCACATCAACTTTATAAGGTGATAACATTTCAATTTTGTTTGTTTCTGCTGCCCCAAGTGGCCGTAAAATCTGTTATTGCAGGTTTATGGGTTGAATGTACGAGTCATTTGAGATCTCAATGATTTTACTGAGTCATTACACTAAGGTAAGATTATTTAGGTCTATAAACTTCCTAGCTTCAGCCCTGTCGAGTCTCTCTCCTCCTCAATGAGAAACACTTTCTATCTCTGTTGTGTTATCTGTACCATTACACTATCAGAGGTGGCGCAAATTGTGAATTTGACAAATTTAACCTTTGAATTAGACTTTCTTTGGCTTAAAATTCACCACTGCGATCGGTAAGTGGTAAATATGGTCTAATGGTACATTGAATTTTGTAGTCTTTTAAATAAGTAACGTTAAAGGACCAGTGTGTAACAATTATGGGAATCTACTGTCAGAATATTGATAAGTATGTTTTCATTAATGTATAATCACCTGAAAATAAGTATTGTGTCTTCTTTAGAATGAGCCATTTAAACATATGTATATATACATATGTATCTACATATGCATATGTATCTACATAGGGAGTGGGTCCTCTCTATAGAGTCTACCATGTGGCACCGCCATGTTTCTACAGTAGAAAAACAAAACAAACAAATCAAACATTAATAACTTTTCCAGCTTGGGCCAGAGTCGATAATGTTACTTGTTACCATCGCCACTGCTCTCTCTCTTGCTTCACCACTCACTTCCTGATTACACACACACACTACTCTTACAACAACTGCCACGTCGGCCACCGTAGATCTTCTAAACACTTGGCACATGGAAGAGGCTTCAGTTGATCGCAATGTCAACCTCACCGCTATATACTGGTAGATACCACTAGATACCGCCAGCAACATGGCTGTGTTTATGTTTTGGTATATGCCACCTTTATTCTGCAAGCTAAATCACTACACAGCAATATCTAGCCAAGGTTAGCTACTGGTTGTACCCATTTAAGAAAGACTGTAACGTAATACAGCCACGACTAAGTCCCACTTTAAAGCAACTTTAGCTTCTGTACTGTGAGTATTTCCCAGTGAAATGGAAGATTTCTGTACAGGTGTACAATTACAAAAGGCATTTGATTTGATCCACACACACCTTTGTTGTTGCTAAGTTGTCGATTAATGATGGATGGATACCATGATCTTATTAGTTGAAACTGGTTGGTACTAGCTGACATAACCATGTTATCTTGTTTCACTGGAAGAAAAGATGATTGGATTGTGATGTAAAAATACAAAGAAAATTTGGTTTTTGGCCAAAACAGAATGCAGATGGCAGCATTTCAAGCCCACAGAGCTCGTCGAAAGGCTTTGCCTGAGCTCACAGAACTCGGGTTACAACATGTAACCTTGTTCGTTCAATGTTTTTTTATTTCGCTATTATTTCTAACCACTTTGTCAAAAGCTTTTCTGCCCATCGTCTTCAAGCACTCTAATCTAACAAGTTGATGGCCATCATCAGCTGGCAAATTAGCCTTTTTTTGTTCAGCGTTAATCCTCACAGACATGCTCCTTTTGTTCGCTCTATTTAGACTCTTTGTCATTTTGTGCAAGGGTTTTTCCTGCAGTATTATTGCCAAGAACTCGAGCTTCTGTCTTGACATAATTCTCTCTTATTGTCTGGTAGTTGCCGTTTGAATTGTAGACGTGGCCTTGCGCAAAAAAATGGTACTTCACAGCATGTTTTTTTAAACTTCAAAATCAAATTTTTGAAGGAGGCGTAAATATCCTATAAAGCATTTTCTAGTAGGCCTCATATATGTATAATGTTGCAAAGCGAAATTATATTACAGCTGCATTAAACAGAACATCAGTGATCACCATTAATGGAGAGACATCATGTTTTACTGTGATATCACACAAACACATTTCAGTTGGGGCAACACGGGGGAAATATGAAACAAGCCCATTTTTATGATAGAAACATGCAATTTCATATGGGATTAACTCTTCCTTTATGAGGGCGAATATGCAAATGGCGCACTAATGAACTTAAAGTATTCTGTTTGTGAGAACTGATTAACCAAGGGGCTCCTCTGCTGCACATTTACATTTTTCTCAAGTCAAGTCAGGGTTCTCCAGTCACAAATTACAGTGCTTTTCCAGGCCAATTACATTGAACAAGTGCACCATTATCCAGTTCTGAACATCACACATGTATATTTGCCCCCTTCATTTTCTCAAGAGTGCTTCAAGCCAAGGGCTTCTCCAGAGAGGAGGAGGACAAGAGGAGACAGGGGAAGTCAGAGAACGAGGGTACAGGGAGAAATAGACAGGAGTCAAAATAGAGAGAGTAATTAAAAAAGGGCTGTGGGGAGAAAGATGCCAAGGTTGCAGTCTTATTAAATAATTATAAAATAAAATTGCAAATCGGAATTTCATTATTATCAGAAGCACAGGCATGATTGCTTTTATTAAAATAGTTTATTAAAGATAACCTATCATGCTTTTCATGCGCGTTCTTGTATTATGGGTTTCTACTAGAACATGTTGTGATTGGTCAACTGATCAAACTCTTCAGACTCCGTTCCAGCTCCGCTCTAACTAGCTTCGTTTGAGGGTTTGCCAAATTACCCGCTAGGCAGGTATCATTCAAATGTGTTACATGGTGACATCATCATGTTACGGAAGAAAAGGCAGAACTTCAAGCGAGGCGTTTCAGGCAGTTCAGTGGCTGCGATCGAAAAGTATTTTTTGCTTAGGAAGGTTCCTAACTGAGTGAAATGACCTCTAAGTATCTGGTAGCAGCTCTTGAAATATTAAGGAAAGGTGCTTCATTGCTGCCTTTCTAATCTCCTGCAGCATAGGATACACTGAACCATCCTTTACAAAAGGAAAGAAGATAATGCCACCCCACAATTCCTTGCACCCACAACATTTAAAGCGACGCACCATTTGGTCGTTCACGAATACAAACCTTGGTAAAGCAGTAATATTTTTCCCTGGTTGTCCACATTGCAAGATAATCCTTTATTATATGTAGATGTGAAGTGACACAGCAGCAGAAGGACCTGTGGTATCTCTCTTTCGCACACCACGCGTGAAGCAGCCTGTCACTGCTAGAGCTATTTAACAATGCACCGGATGAGCATGCACCTCTTGTAGTCTTATAGTTTCACCACGGCAGACCCACATCAATAACATCCGCCACCGTTACATCATAACGGAGGAGCCTAGTGGAAGAGCAGTCGGATTCTCTTAACGCCATGCTTGTCTTATCCAAAGTCCTGGATTCTCTTTCACATCTTTCCTTGACCTCATGACGTTTTCCATCGAGGTCAAGGAAAAGGAGTTCGGAAAAGACATTAGGATGACATTGTTTTGATTTTTCGACTTCATCCAGTGTCTCTGTGGGGGAGAGTAACTCCCTGTGGTGTAGACTTTAGCAGACATATTAATGCAGAAAAATCTATATGACAGAAAGCATAATAAGTCCTCTTCAACAGTGACATAGATTAAAAAAAGACAGAATAAAGGTCAGCAAAACACTTCTTGTGGACACATTATAAAACACACATTTGATACAAGAGTGAGCTCTTATTGGCATAATTTTATTCAATATATCTGTTACTTGTGGCTTTCTGTATTAGCAAGGCCAGTCATAATGTGTTGAAGTGCTGTGAATTGATGTCCCAACAGCCACCACTTGCTTATTTCGATCCCCGGAGGAACAATAAGATAGCGTGACTGCGCCGTGGTCCCCCCACAGAATAGGCCCTAGGATTAGATTGCTTTCGTTCTGTGCTCATGCACGAGGCAAGCAAAGGGCAGGAATCGCTTATTATTGTTGGAATCCCACAGGATACAGTGTGAGGTGAGAAATCCGGCCTCTTCCCTTCCCCCCCATCAAAAACATTGCACCCAACCACTTACAAGTAGCTCTGCCGGCATCCAGGCGCTGTGACAACCCCCGTCTTTTGCAAAACAACAACAATAAACCAAAATCCAATCTCACAACAGAGACAACTGCTATTGGAGTGACAAATGTTCAGGGGCCATCTCCAGCTAGCTTTCCAACTGTTCTATTCATTACCGCTCCCCTCTCTCACTTATTCTCCTCGGCTGCTGCTGCCGTCGCCTCTCCTCTCGGCATGAAATAGACACTCCAGGAAGTACATTTTGTGCAAACTCTCCTCCCGCTGCTACAGCTGATTTCACAAATGATGGTGAAATGGCCAGGAGAGCGAAGGGGTAAATGAAAAAAGATGGCTGTTGCCCGCGACGACCTTATTCCACCACTCTCCTTTTTCATAGATAACAGGGGATGATTAGAAAACAGCAGATGGGAGGGCCAACATTAACCTCCACCGGGGCCATGGTGAATTTAGTTAGAAGACTCCCTTGCATGAACTCCATTTGGAGGTCACACACACCCGAGTATACATAGATTCAGACAAACACACAAAATGAAGCAGGCCTAGTCCCCTGTATCCTATCATGGACATGTGTCACAGCGCGATAAAATCAGTCAAAATGAGTATATAATCTGTTGTTGAGTGGTTAATAAATTACTCATTAATGCCCAAATCAGCACCAATCTGCTCTAAATTTGGTTAATTGAGCAAACTTTTGGGATGCACGGTCATGACCCAACCTTGAAGTCTCCACTTTACAATTAGTCATCAAGTCTGCATTAATAAATAAAAGTAAATCAATATGGTTCTACAGTACACATCACACAGTCCATTGGAGGGGTTCCTGTTGATGCTTTATGAACAATTCATGAACTCAACGGTAACAAGTGCTATACATTATTGACAGGTGGTGCCAATCATCTTAATGCTCCCTATACAATCTGTGAAAACAAAGGCTACAGCCTGTCAGGCATTGAACTAATGCCAGCATGCTAACATGGACACAGTGACAATGCTAACATGCTGATGTGAAGCCAAATACTATATGTAAGGAGTGTATGTAGTCACCATGATGTCTCCCATTAGTTTATGGACTTGAAGTGGTTTTGAAGCCTTGGGTTTGGCATTTTGGCTGTCGCCATTTTGTTTTTTTGCAACCAGAAGTGACACAAGAGGGTGGAGCTATGTATAACTAATGCTGACAGACATTTTTAGGCAATGGCCTGGTTTTGGTATGCATATATAAAAATAAATGTTTACTTAGTTTAAGAGTTATTTGACAAAAATATTACAATTAACTTTCATGAACTGAAAACATGCCCTAAAATATCCCCTGCTTTATGGTCTATTTGACTCTAAATGGGACCAGAATTTACTAAATGAACATCATGTTGTATTGACGACGACTTGAAACTAGAGACTGAAACATAAACTCATGTTTACAATGTTTACTGAGGTCATAAATCAAGTGAGAAGTAGGCTCATTTTCTCATATACTTCTACAATCAGACTTATTTTGCAACCAGAGTCGCCCCCTGCTGGCTATTTGAAAAAATAAAAGTGTAAGGCGCCTAGGTTATCCTGTGTGTTCACCATGTTCAACGTCTTAGCTTAGCATGTTAGCATGCCAGCAATTAGCGCCAAACGCAAAGTGCAGCTGAGGAATGTCATCAGCTTTGCAAATAGTTTGGCATGAAAAAATTATTGTATATTGTGCAAATAAAAATGTTGACCTGATAATGGTGCTACATGAAAAGTTAAAGTCACAAATTGACTTCAGTTCACACAGAGGATGGTATGAATGTATGTACCAAATGTTGATCCATCTAATAGTTGTTGAGACATTTTACATAAGAAAGTTGTGCTGATGCATCCATTAGATATTGAGATATTTCCTAGATGAGTGAAAAATTTGATATGATAGTGGTGCAAGAGGAAAAGTCAAAGGATCAAGTCATTAGGATTCATCCTCTGGGCAACACAATGCTTCTGCCTTTTCTGGCAATCCATCCAATAGTTGTTTAGATATTTAAATCTGGACCAAATTTGAGCAACCAACACACCACTATTACAATCCACTGAGCTTTGCTGCTGGCATTGCTTCAAATTTCTGCTTACGTAAACAATGAAATGTCTGTGTATAATTATATTTTGTCCAATACAAATTGTCTGCCCTCTTGCCTTCCCTACATGCAGCCACCTCCTCTATCTATACCCGGTACCACTGCATCCACTCTCAATAAGATTACCCTCTAGTTTGCCCCAGTTGAGCAAGATTTCCATCTCAAATTACATTTCTCCATCTCTTTGGGACTACTCGATTTTAGAGGAGGAATCGCCATTCAGTAAGGACTCAATCACTCGCACAGTCACTAAGAAGCAACAGAGGATTCCCCTGATGCATAAGCTCTGGCTATTTAACAAGTACCTCAGATTGTAAGTGACAGGTTATTTGCTGTTTTGGTACAATTGGGAATACTGCACAATTTTTTCTTAATGTCACCAGATTAATCCAACAGGAGATTGGTTTACGCTTCAAATACTGGAGTGAATCCACTGAACCTCGGGGGTATATTGTTTTGTTGATTTCATAATAATCCATCAGGGAATTTCAAGTTAATTTCACTTCCTGGCAAATAAAACTAAAGTTAATTTTAGTTATTTTTATGTGTTTCAGACCTCTTAGTAACCAACATTTGCAGCAGCCATCGGCATCAGTAATGAATCCTATGGTTGCTCTCTATGGCAGACACGTGGAGGTACAGCACATGTTCATCACAATGTATAGTTTGAGTGAACTGCATGACAACAGAACAGCTCCACGAGCACAATCCGCCTCACATGGATGTAACCTGACATTGTGTTATCATATCCTGAATGCTGTTGCCTAATGAAAGCTTGTAATGTCACCCGAAACACACGGCATCAAGCAGCGAGTACTCCATTTTGGATTTATGCTAAATCACCATAGGGATTTATAGTATTCTGTTTCTAGGTGTTAACATAAACACGCCTCCCTTGTTTGTTTGCTTCTGGGGATGATGCCCATAATCAGTTTCTGTATTTACATTTGGGCTGCCTAAACATTTGCGCTGCTGGTCTCAATTCCTGCTGTTGGATCAGGGTTTAAATTCCTCATTACACTTTCTATTGATGTATACATAATAAAAGCTCTTCATCTGATACTGCACCTGTGTCTGATTTTGCTCTGTTGACTGCACAATACTGGAAATAAATTGATGCATCATATCAGAGTGTGGTGTACCTTAGGAATGTCCTGTGATGAGACAATAACAGGCATGGAGCAGGAGCTTGTGTTCGTGTTTCATGAATAATATCATGAATAGACGAACAGGTACGGCAAATAAGGATAGAGTCATTACGAATTAAATGCGACAGCTGAGATGTGATGTTAAGATGGGGGGAAGCATTGTTTAAGGGATTGACTCCAGAATAGCTTTAGCAGTACGGTATGCATTATGTGCTTGATGGATTATTATAGTTATCAAACAGTGGTACAGAGTTCAGCATCATTACAACAACAATTTGATCCACAGTAGCTCTAAATCTTGACTTGGTGACAAGTCATTTTAGTTGTTAGCTCAATTTAGCTACGCTCAATACAAGGAATGAACTGTGCTTGCAGTTACTGTCGATGAATCTTTCAGACGTGTAGTTTTGAAAAAACACCACTGAGTGCCAGAAACTTGTCTTGCATCTGTGTTGATAAAGATTTTATTCATGAAATGGATCCAATGTGTTTCTTTAAAGGGGAACGCCACTAATTTCACACATTAAAGTCTGTTTAAAGGTCTTTGGGAGTACTATTGCATCTGAATAAAAGTGATGGTGGTCGGTTGGGGTTGAAAACTACAATTTTGAAAATGTGGGAGAAGAGCGAAGATTACTCACCAGACTCCTCAGCTCTGTTTGAGGCTAGCTGCTCAATGCTACATTAGCTGCTATCAGCATAACACCCTTGAACCTCTGCTTGAACTGACGGTGTCCGAGCTGCATTGTGGGTAATGTAAGCAGCAGATGTTGACAAGGAGGAAAAATGGGAATAAAAATGTTGATATCTCTGCTTCTGCTACATCGATTTTGATCATTTTCTAAAACCGTGTTGAAGCTATACTCTATATAGCAGTGCCTATGTTAAATCTGTGGAGTACCCTTTAAAAATTTCTATATCAGCAAACACTACTCTAGAGACTTTGGGTGAATGGTGCCGCCTGTTACCCTACAGAAACTTCATCTTTAGCAACAGCTAATGCTGCATTTTGCAGTAGCCAAGTAGGACATACTGCACATAGCATCTGGATTTATCCATATATTTGTTTTCATAAAATCAATGCCAGCAGTTCAAAATGAAACGCCCTTACGATACGGCCACCTAGAATTTCCTCTCTCAGCGGGGTGTAATAACAAATATATTCATGACCTGGTCATCAATATATGATCATATATGACAATAATCATTAAAAGTATGCTCTGTGTGGGAAGCCCACTTCTCCATACACAGCAAATATGGTCAGAACAGAACAGCTGGTTTCAGGTGCAGTACAGGCTACGACCGTTTCAGCTTTGACAATCACTGCTGGTGGATAGGTAAACCACTACAATGGGTTTCCACATATAGCACTATAGGGGTCTTACGAGTTGGCCCCATGTTCACTGTGTCATTACTGGGGGTTTCCTTTCAGCCAAGGACCCAACATGGACTCATTACGCCCCAGAACAGAGGGAGGGCAAATTTTAGGTGTCTGCATCTGTAGGTACAGTGTAGCATGAAGTGCATCCTAAACTCCTACAAAGACTACACTCGAACGTCAACAAGCACAGTGTTATGACCTGCTATCCTTTAATATTTTCTGCTTTGCTGGATATTTGTTACCCAAGTCCCAGTGGGATTGGTGAGTACATAACTCCAGGAATCCATAAATGCAGAAAATTAACTTCTCCTTCATGCTTCTCTGCAGCGAAACTGACGCGGCCATAACTTACACATCTAACTTTGAATGCCAGCGGACGTTCAATTCAGTCAAACTTTGCTGCAAAACTGGAAATCAGGGTGCGACCGTTACCGTGGCTCTTCCAGGTGCACTAAAAACAAGGGCCAATGTCACACTTGTTTTTGACTATGCCATCAAAATTGACATTGAAATATGTATTGAATTAAATGTGGAATGTGTGCAGTCAAAGAGGAAACGCTGCCTTCTACGAGAAATCAAATCAATAAGCAATAGGAAGGAATACATGCAGAGGAATACACAGAGGATCAAAGTGTGCTGATATCAGTGGCTCAGGTTCGAGCTACAGTACTGCAGCATGTCTGCGGTTAATGCGTTTCAATCACTCCAAACTTCCTAAGTAATTTAATGGAAAGGTTAGGCACTATTTTTCCGGCACACTCTTCCCTCTCCACAGCATTATGCATCAAATGTTGAAAGCATTATCAGTAAAATACTAAAAGGCCAGGAGGTGCTGATGCAGTGCTGTTAGCAGGCTAGTAAAACAATTAAGGCACAGCTATAAATACAAACTCAGCTGATTTAAGTTGAATAAAAGTCTATATTCAGTTTTACTGTCAGCTGCACTTTAGCTGAGGCTTCTGCTTTATCACATTAAACTTTTAGTGGACATCCTAGCTCATGGTGAGGCCTGTAGGCATATAAATCAAAGTTTAAAGCAAAGTTTAAAAGTTGGAGAATCTTAATGCATAGTGGGGCTGGAAAGATACACCAATCTCCTGATTCCATACTATCACAATACTCTGCAGATTCACTATGTATTCTTAAGTAATGCAACTGTACAAGTAATTCGATATTACAAAAAAAAACTAGATCGTGGGAAAGGGTTGAATCGTACACTTCTAAGATATCTAAATTGACACAGTCACTGTCAGGCAGTATTATTATTTTTTGTTTTTGTTTTCCAGCAACCCAAAAATCAAAGAATAGACATTTCCCTCACAAATTAGGGTTATTTTAATTCATAAGGGACATGTAATGTTTTATGCTTCTGGTGAATATAATCTAATCAGTCTTTTTATCATATTTGTATTTTGTTTTAGTTGCCTTTGTTAACACCTTATCTTGAAAACCAGATCTAGTCACATGTGCATACTGCTGCTAATGTTCCAAAGTACATTGCTACCATTCCCGTCAGCTCCGTTCTCTTTATACATCCATACTCAGATCCATCGAGGCCGTTTCAATGCATTTAACATAAATGTCAGTATATAGGTGCTCTACAGTTGTAGCGTCAGCAGATTTGACCAGAGACCGCATGCAACCACAACACAAAAACATATCCTATCCATGTCACAGTTAGCATGCAGCTTTAGCCATAATGTCTAGCTCTGGTTTCCCTGGCAATGTGTGAAACCCAAAGTGTTTCTATACTTTACTGTAAGTGTAGTTTTTACTGTGTCGGACTTAAAATGTGAGCAGGCAGGTCATATCCACGTGGAACCACGGCCGTTTCCTTCCGTTTTTCATTTTGGCTCGTCGTGGCTGACTGCAGTTTGTTTTGGATGATGGTAACGAAACAGATATGACTACAATAAAAGCGGTAACTTCCTTTCACTGACTCAAATGAAGCAAATATATTGATTCTGGCATTTAAAAATGAATTTCAAAAAATGATACATTAGTGAACTAGTTATTTCCACCCCGAAATGCATAGTGCACCTATTTTTGTTTTGGGGCATTATATATATATTTATCCCAGATTAAATGTTACAGTTCTTCTAGTGATTTTCGAAAACTAACGTCTTTGACATGCAGCAGCTTGCGAGGGCAAATATTACTCACAGAAATGGTGGCTCTTTCAGATCATGCAACCAAAGCACCAAATTAGCGGTCACAATCGTGTGTGATGGGGTAACTCTAACAACATATCGGAGAGTGAAAAGTGCATA
Organism: Pterois miles; assembly: GCA_947000775.1. NCBI lineage: Eukaryota > Metazoa > Chordata > Actinopteri > Perciformes > Scorpaenidae > Pterois > Pterois miles. Next base: position 4,446,336 of record CAMQGK010000008.1, read on the forward strand.
CACATCCAGCAAATCCGTCGGTGTGGTCAGAGCAGTCGAGATAAGAGAGGAGCAGCACTGCTCACATTATTTGCTGAATAAATACCGACCAGATTATGTGAAATATCAACCCACAAAAAAGTGCTGTGTGACTGAAAATTCAACAAGCTCTTGATTTGCAAATTTAGCCAAAGCTAATTTAAAAAAAACACATCAGGGAAAATAAACTTAATGTGAACAAGTAATTTCTAGTTGTAACACTAATGGCATTTTAGTTGTTTATAAAACAGTTTCCACTAACCACTAATTTATCTTGTTATTTTACGGCCATTTAAACACCCCAGTTGACACTGAAATGTAGTGTAATTAAAACAACGAGCTTCCTCGATATTTTAAAAAGCCAAATTGCATCGGCTGAATGTCAACTGGGCTGTTACGCTACAGAGGGGAATCTCAAATCTCCCACTGCTAAACATAGCTGCAGCCTTACCGAAATACCAAAGAAAGCCATCAAAGTCAACAAGGTCTTGTGAAAATACACTCCTCATGCAGTGATTAAGCAGGGAGAGACTATTAAATAAAAAGCAAACAGAAAATGTGCCTCATAAGCAGACTTTGGTTGGAACAAATTATTTGGTGGGGCTGAGAAATTTATGAGGTACTTGGCCTGTTGGTGCCCTTTACTGCACTGGGAGACTTGGTCAGTAAATCTGAGGCCTCCGCTTTCATTCAGAGATAAATAATTATAAAAAACAAAAGGCCTTCGCTGAGCACGGTTTAATTAAGGGCTTCTGGGAATTATAATCAACGCTAAAAGAGATGCCATGGTGATGAAGCATAAATCCATAACTGTGGAGCAGACGGCACGGCCAATCTAATGCGTCTGCAATATTGTTCATCCGGTAAACAAGTGAGTCAGTTTGTGCAAGAGAGTACATTTGTATGTGTGTGGTTGTGCATGCATGTTGGTTTTCTTAACTATTTATAATATGGTCCAAAATGCTTGTTAAAGCAGCGGTAAAGCAGTTCTCAGAGAAAAAAATCGACTTCTGCACCTCCCCATAGCTTCATTCAGGGTTCATAAAATCTAGTCTGTGACGGGAGACTTTGGCCAGTCACAGGTCATTTCAGAGAGCAAGTGTTCCTATTGGCTGTTAATTAAGTGGCGGCAACTGTCAGTCACTTGCAAATTCAGTCAAACTAGGCAGCGCTTATTAAATATGAGTTAATATTCTGTTACTGTAACCTCATGTTTTCAGAAACATCTTGTAGTTACTGTTTAGCTGTAAAAATTAGAAAGTTTGTGCCAGCTGGTGGGTGGTACCTGGTATTGCCTCAACTGATCCCAACATGGCTGCCGGGTCAAAACTTTCTCAGTTTACAGCTAAGCAGGACACTACAAGATGATTCTGAAAACATCTGAGGTGAGAAACAATCATTACAGTAACAGAATATTGATTCATATTTGATCAGCGCTGCCTAGTTTGACCGTTTGATTGGAGTTCAAGAGTGATTGACAGCTGCTCAGAGACGGAAGGCTCTGCTCGGCTTTGATTGGTTGTTTTCCTCCAGTCTGTGAAATCTTGCAGCTGCCATTCGGCGCATCAGAGGACACGACATGAATGTTTTTAAGATTATCTGTCTCGTGCATTACTCATAGGATTAAAAAATAAATGATGGCACTTGGCCAAACCTGTTTCAATGTTCATACTGTTATTAGCCGGCAGCCTCCGGGTCTGAAAAGTGACACCGATATTGACAGTATACCGATAGTGACCGATAGTGACAGTGATATGAGTTGTCATAGTTAAAATCTCATATGAAATAACTCTTGGAAAAATAAATTAGACATTAATTTTTGTATATGCATACCAAAACCACACCCATCACCATAACTTATTGCATTTTTTTTTTTTTTTAGATGAGATTACACTTTTCAAATAGTTTAAGATCATGGCAGTGACCCATCTGTCACCAGACCCTTAGCCAGGTTCCCAAATCTATGCTGACAAGGCCAGCAGTCCCACCAGGGCAAGAGAGTGTGGAACTGTATTTCGTCCTTCATTAAATAGAGACATTTTGGGTGACGGGGTGGAAATACAAAGTGACAGCCAGGTATCAGAACTAGCTTGCATTCCCTCTGATCCCTCAGGAGAGTCAACAGTTTGTTGAGCCTGCTTAGCTTGCACAATATTCAGGTACATCAGGAGCTGTACAACCACAGAAGTGAAGCCGGACTAAAGTGAAAGCTTTTTAATAGTTGCTGATCCAGCAGCAATTTTTATAATAAATGTGGCCTGAGAGGGCTGTGTATTCAACTTCCAGTGAAAATTAACAGGTCGACACAAAATAGACCCGCGTACTAATAACTTTTATTCAATATGTCACACGTTGCACACTCACATGGATTTCCCTTTTTCTAATCAAGTCTGTGATATTAAATGGTACAAAACTAAATCGTCAGCAAAGAACTGGACAAAATATAGCATAAAAGTGAAGCTTCCATTTAATTAGAAACATATATTTAAGGTTTTCAAACTATTCATAATGACGCTTCAACAAGCGTTGCTTGAACTCATGCAATCTCATTAGATTTTCATAAACTGGGACACTAAACATGTACAGCATATTTGAAATTATAAGATATATACAAATTCAACATATTTTTTAATAGCAACTTTAAAATGTAAGCACTGCCACACTGAAATTCCACATACTGTATATTACAAACATTTTTATGATTTGTGTTAGGATGGGAAATGGACTTGCATTTATATACTGCTTTTCTCTCAGTGCTTTACACTACATGTCAGCATTCGCACACATATTCATACACTGATGGCTACCATGCAAGATCTAATCCATCGGGATCTGATCTAAATACACATTCGCATGGCACAGCCATCGGGAGCAATTTAGGGTTAAGTGTCAAGGACACGTCGACATGTGACTGGAGGGATCGAACCGCCGACCTTTCTGATTGGTGGACGACATGCTCTACCTCTGAGCCACAGACGCCCACAGGATTGATTTGAAATCCATACCACAGAACATAATGTGCAACTGTTTCCATGAAAAATACTTACAACCAGTTAAAAATATAGAACAAGCTGAAACCAGTTTTAGTTAGAGAGCTTAAAGCCAGAGGGCCTTAAATGCTATGTTGTTGAATAAAAGTATGTATGTTCAAATTTGGCAGTTCTGACTTTAAGTAAACTAAGGATTAACTGTTCCTTCATCGTTTGAGAAAATTATTCCACTTCAAGTGAAATGAACCATTTAAAAATTAGGTTTAGGGTTAGGCAGCCTGTTCTCATTCCCAGGGTATCAAATACTGAGTCTTTGTCACAGACATCAGTGTTTGATACCGCCACTCAAGGCACCCTTTAGCAATGGTATGAAGCCCACTGGGTATTCCATTAACTACAATATAAACTCATCTGTGGCAACAATATAAACACTCAAATGTGCCAGGAGTGTGGTGATGTAGTTTAAAGAGTAAAAAGATAAACCGGCAGACAGGAGGGAAGGTGGATGGTTCTGACAAACGCAAGGCTTTCATCCAGGAGACCTCTGCTTCACTTTCACAGTGCAATCAGCTGATCATTCAACGGCAGTTTTATTTTCACTGTGCAAACGTAGTCATTTTAAGCCCAACCATGTACTTGTTTCCTAAACCTAAAACTAATTGGTTTTGTTGCCTCATCCTAAAATTACGCCATGGGTAACTTTAGTGGTTTTGATACCAAAAATAAAGTGACACGATGGGGCATGATAACAGCAGTATGTGATGAGCTGGGATGAGGGTGATATGAAGTAATGATCTGATGACCTGAAACAGTTAATGCAACTTACTTGGTGCAAAAATAATGTAAATGAGACACACTTTAATATCAACTCAAGGATACTCAATTATACCTTTCTGAAGTATAGCTTGATCAAAATATTAAGTACAAGTAGGCTTATAAGCCAAGTAAACTTGTCTTTATACTACTTCTGTATACTTGTCAGTATGAGCCATGTATACTTGGTCTTTTCTGTATACTCGTCAGTATGAGCCAATTGTACTTAGACTTTTCTGTATACTCATCAGTATGAGCCAAGTATACTTGGTCTTTTCTGTATATGTGTCAGTATGATCCAAGTATACTTAGTATTCTTTGTATATTTGTCAGTATGAGCCAAGCATACTTAGACATTTCTGTATACTTGTAGATATAAGCCAAGTATACTTGGACTTTTCTGTGTACTTGTCAGTATGAGCAGAGTATATTAAGACTTCTCTGTATATTTGTCAGTATGAGCCAAGTGTTCTTAGACATTTCTGTATACTTGTCAGTATGAGCCAAGTATATATAGACTTTTCTGTATACTTGTCAGTATGAGCCAAGTATGCTTATGTATACTTTTCTTAAGTATATCTGTCATAAACACATAAAAAGCAAACTGAAAGTACACTCCTCTTTTATTTTAAGTAAAGAAGCATACTAATGAACACACTAATAAACTTCTTTTTGGTAAGGGACTGCACGAATTAAAATATGGCTAAACACTGAAAAGAGTAGTATACATACTTGCATTGTAACCATGTTTGCTTCTGACCACTAGTTCAAAATATAGTACAGGTAAAAAGCTTTACAATTAAGGGTCTAGGATGAAATAGTCTAATGTTGGGTAAATAAGTATTATACATTAGATGGAAGCTCTTATTGATGTGTAATATTGATTTTCTCTTTCTCTCTAAACTTTTTAAGACCCAACAGTTAGTTGGTGCAAAAAGACTGTGACTTCAACAAAGCATCGTCGGACGAGCTCTCTAACAACACATATTGGTCAAAATAGCGCAGAGAATAGTATGGAATGCAAAACAGCAGCAAAGGTTTCATTCAGTTGATGTAAGATGAGCCAGATCACATTATGCACTGTAGGCTATATAATATTGATGTCAGACATTCATGGGAATGCTAGGTTATATCGATTGCAATGCATCCCACAGTTGTGTTATGTTTACTGCCAGCACTGAAGTCATTACTTTTATCATTCAGCACTGATCAAGAAATGCATTTAATTTCCAGATGCAATAAAAACCCTCTTGCTCGAAAATAACTGAAAATGGTAAAAATGAAAGAAAGTAAATTATTTTCAAAATAATCAGACTCATAATTTTAAGTGTGTATTACTTTAATATCCTGTTGAATACCACCCAGAGAAAACATTGCCTTTTGCAACTATGATTTTAGTGCCTTTCTTTTTGTCTCCAATATTTCTAATTAACTCCGTCAGCATACATTGAATTCCACCAGTGGATGCACTTAACTATGAAGAAAAGCAATCATTTGTGGCCACAAAATGGATTTGCTAATGAAATGCAAAAGAAGTATATATTCCCAAGACAATTTCAACGAGATCGAAATATTATGTTCTAAAGTTGGAGGTGTGTTTCTTACATTTGCAGTATACTGTTTGTCAACAACTGTGTTTATGAATTATATGTTTATGGCTTTTTAAAATGACAGTATAGGCATCTGATTAGACTGTCAGGCTATCAAATAGGCATTATCAGTTGCCCCATTTAGCCCCATAGATGTGGGTCAAAAGGGGCCTACTACACCCACTAGTAGGTTTTATCACCTAATCACATGGTGGATCACCAAAAGATGGCATAAAAGAGCACGGCAGTGACCTATAGTGACTGTAGTAATTATGACAGGAGCAGAAGTCAGGTGCTGTCATATAGACAGTGTGAAACTCCATAAGGGGTGGAGGTTGGGAATGATGGATAGAACACAAAACACAGGGTTTTCACCCAGGAGACCAGAGTTAGCATGCCGTGTTAAACCAACAATGTGTAGTTGTCTGTGGTTTTAGTTTAGTCTAGTTATTTTACCCTAAACACGTTTTTCACTACACTTAACTGTTTTCCTAAACCTACTGAAGTTGTAGTTTTAATTTTTTTTGCCTAAACCTAAACACAAAGTTTTACATGCTAGAATGTATTGCTTTTAAGTTTCAATTTCACTTTTACAACATAGTAGGCGTAGTAGGCCCCAGATGACCCACATCTATGGTACTTTTAGCAACTGCTAATGCCTCTTTAATGGCTTGAAAACAGTAAAACTGGGTCGTAACGACACATGCTAATGTAGTCCATTGCATAATGCACTTGTGGCACAAACAGTCACAAAATAAGACTAAGACTGAAATCTCTTCTTTTTTTTAAAAAAAGATATTGTTAAAAATATACTGCCTACGTAAGAGCCATAACTCCATCTTTAGACATTGAAACATGGGTAGAATAACAATTATGTTCACCTTGGTTTTCCATATAAACCATAGTGGTATATTTCATTTCATAAAAAGTCAAAGCTCATATAGTATTTAATGCTACCTCCCTGGCCCCTTATCTTGGCTTTCATGGCTCAACTGAGGACCCTACATGAGCACACACTAAAGTGGACAAGAACTGTGTGGCACAAACGCATCGGCTTCCACACATGTTCCCTGCCTACTCAGGGAAATTTCACCAGTATTAAATCAGAATATGATCATTTTAATGGGCTAATTCAGAGCATCCTACTCTTAAAGCCCGTGACCAGGAACCACATGTCTCATCAGTGATTTCTAGCTGATATACAGCCTGGAGCTGCTCTGGTGATGATTATTACCGGGAGATTGAACACATACAATATTATTTTGAACTTTAACACTCAACTGGGTTTGTTGTATTATCATAATTCATATGCTCTTATCTCCATAAAATCACCCTGTGTGCCATCACACCTTTTCTGACTCCTGTCTTCTCCGCTGCCATCTACATAATTGTGTAGGATCAGGTTAGGGGAGGGTATAACTCAGAAGTATACATGAAGGAATAGATCACTTTGATGTCTGAGCTTTCAATGGATGGACTTCAGATGTCGCTAGCAGACTAGTTTGTGTAAGCATGCCAATTAACTAGCATACTTAAAGGAAGAGCATATAAAAGGAAGAGTGGACGAAGTCCCGTGACACATGGCACTGGCAGACCTTCAAATCCATCTGTGCAACTTCAAGGCAATCCCCATATGCATAATCTTTTTCAAATAGCAACCTCCAGTAGCTCAACCTGTGCAGTCCTTAGCTTTACTCACACACATGTATATCAGACATATTCTCCAGTGCAAAGAAATAAGCTGACAAAGCCCAAATTTAGTACCAAAAAAGGACTTTACATTCTGGGGACTATATTGTTCTCTGTACAGCTGTGAGAGATTTCACAAAAGGCCTGATTTGAGTTTCCTCCTGTAGCTGTACAAATGCAGCTTTTACTGTTTGAAATAATTCCTCATTTTGTATATGCACACAACAGAAGGAAATTATTTGTCAAAGTGAATGTCATCTCATTTAGTCCAGTGTAATCCTACACTCTGATACAATCTTCTCAGCTGGTCTGAGTTTCTGCCCAGATATATTGTTCAGCAGCTCCCATTTTAAGATCTCAATCTACAGAAAGCGCCTCTACTTTTTTCAGTCTTTCCTTCTACTGCATTTTATTACATTGAGGGCATCTGACTAATGCAATGCACTGCTGGCCTGCTGCCACGTGCCAATTTATAACACGATAGCTTTGGCCGCTCCATGCATACCAAGTGATGCTGATTTGCTGTATTGGCTGTACTGTCTTTCTGCTACTGTTTTTCCGCTCCCCCTCCCTTACCCCCCCTCCCAAAATGGTAATAAGTCTGGTAAAACACAACACTTAGAAATGGCAGAGAGATGATGAAGTGGATGATGGGTTGAAAATACCAAAAACAGCATAAACACAACGCAGTAACAGTGCTTGAGCAAAACAGGGATATCTAGTCATGGCAAATGCAATAGAGTCAAACAAACAACAACAGGTGTGTGTTTGTTTGTGTATCAGGTGTGACATGACTGTGGATAAACATGTTGTTCCTGTACATATGTACATGTGAATATAAGATGATAGGTTAGACTGTAAATTGTGAACACTTTCAAGTCAATGTAATTTTCACTAATTTCAGTGTTGCCTGGGTTACTGCTCTAGCTGCACGCACTATTAACTCTAAAGGTCTTAAAGGAATGGAAAGAAATGTGGCTGATAGAAATCTAGAGTTTATTAGAACTTAGGCTGTACTCGCCAAATTGGAGATTGACTTTAAGAAATTGCTGAAATTGGCTGTGTTCGATAAAACACTGCAAAAGTGCCTTCTTGAAGTTATGGTACATAAAACATGATAAAGTGCCCTCTAGGATTCCCTTCCAGTGGAGAAAATGTGCTGAGGAGCCCCCTAGGGTGCTCTGACAGTTCTGAAGACATGATACATGGTTCTTTAGGTGCCATTCCAGTGAAGAAAACATTATTAAGTGCCCTTAAGGGTGCCCTTCCCATGGAAAAAACATGGTGAAATACCCCTGAGGGTGCACTCCCAGTAGAGAAAGCATGATAAAGTGCCCTCTAGTGTATTCTTCCAGTTGACAAAGTGTGATAAAGTGACCTCCCAGTGGAGAAAATGTGATTAACTGCCTGTTAGGGTGCCCTCCCAGTGGAGAAAATAGGATAAAGTGCTCTCTAGGGTGCTCTTCCAGTGGGGAAAGTAGGATAAAGTGCTCTCTAGGGTGCCCTCCCAGTGGAGAAAATGTGATTAAGTGCCCTCTAGGGTGCCCTCCCAGAAGAGAAAATGTGATTAAGTGCCCGCTAGGGTCCCTCCCAGTGGAGAAAATGTGATTAAGTGCCCTCTAGGGTCCCTCCCAGTGGAGAAAATGTGATTAAGTGCCCTCTAGGGTCCCTCCCAGTGGAGAAAATGTGATTAAGTGCCCTCTAGGGTGCCCTCCCAGTGGAGAAAATGGGACAAAGTGCCCTCTAGGGTCCCTCCCAGTGGAGAAAATGTGATTAAGTGCCCTCTAGGGTCCCTCCCAGTGGAGAAAATGTGATTAAGTGCCCTCTAGGGTGCCCTCCCAGTGGAGAAAATGTGATTAAGTGCCCTCTAGGGTCCCTCCCAGTGGAGAAAATGTGATTAAGTGCCCTCTAGGGTCCCTCCCAGTGGAGAAAATGTGATTAAGTGCCCTCTAGGGTGCCCTCCCAGTGGAGAAAATGGGACAAAGTGCCCTCTAGGGTCCCTCCCAGTGGAGAAAATGTGATTAAGTGCCCTCTAGGGTCCCTCCCAGTGGAGAAAATGTGATTAAGTGCCCTCTAGGGTCCCTCCCAGTGGAGAAAATGGGACAAAGTGCCCTCTAGGGTCCCTCCCAGTGGAGAAAATGTGATTAAGTGCCCTCTAGGGTGCCCTCCCACTGGAGAAAATGTGAAGACCCAGTAATGGGTTCCCTTAAAATGGAGAATGAAAATGGAGGATGAGGATGATGAGAGTTTGGCTGATAATTCCATCATTTTGCTTCTTATCCTCTTCCAAATAAATCTGACTAATCTGTTTAGAGCACATCTTATCATCTGAATGCCAGTTTGTTGCTCCATTGGACCTACAGTATTTTTAGTAACACAAATTACTTTTGTGACAACTTTTCATCACAACCAATAGCACCAACAACCCGAGCTGCATAGGTTTCTTATAAGCTAAATGGAGGTTAAACATTTAAACTCTAGCTCTGTGAGCACAGGCAGAACCCTTTAGCATGCTCTGTAAGTTGACTACTCTCTTCTCTGGAGCTCACAGAACCAGAGTCACAATGACCCTGCTGCTCTCGTGGACTCTATAGTCATAGGAGGCTGAACCCTGAATCTCACACACCTGGGACAGAGATGGGAACACACACTCCAGCAAAACCATATACAGACAACAACTGTGCTTTGCTGCTTCTGTGGTATAGTAAAGTCCAGTTATTACTTTTGCCATTGATAAAAAAAAATCTGTATGAAACATAGGTTTTAAAATGTCACCCAATCTCAGCTTTTGACTGCCTCAGCTAGGTGGTTGAGTGAACGTCAAGCAGCTATTTTTACATTGTCTGCTTCCTCTTCCAGAGAAAATGTCAGCAGTTCACAATGTGCCTGTTTGGAACACAACTGCCTGCTCTGAACAGATGCATTTAAATACGGGTCTATTAGTTAAATGGATCATCCATGAGTGCAGCTGTCATGATGCAAAAGGCATCTGGACTCAGAGCGAGCCAGGGAAAATTGCTGCATCACCAGGACTTTGCAGCGGGAATATCCACCTGACTGTTTCGCTCAAAACATCAGAAATGGTTTCTGGCTAACTTCCATGTTAGACTTGTGCATTATTTTCAGATAATATTATCACTGAAACTATAATAAATGATAGAGAATAATCTATATGAAGTCCTTCAGTCCCATGATGCACCAGTTCCAAGTATATGGCTACAGGTGCTGTCGCGAAGGCCCTTCAGACCCAGCAAAACATGAAACGTAGACGGATGAAAGGCAATTCACTCTTGAAGCTAGGCTTTGGCAGTCATATTCTTTGGCCACCTGAAATGAGAAAGTGGCCCACGGAGGGTTAACAATGGGGGAGTCTGAGGTGAAGAGTTGCAATAATTGTTGCTTGCTCCAATTCCAGACTCGAAGGGATGTGGCGATCTGGAGGCCACTCAGTGACAGAGCCGGAGAGAGTGCTTGGATGGGGGCCCAGGAACAAAAGGTTAGCCCCCTATAAATAGCACTGATAGAGCTAGCAGTAATGGCAGGAATGGCTGGAAGAGGCTAGCTTGTAGTGGCGTTCAGTCAAGAAGGACACCAATCGCTCTGCACTCAGCATCGTTGAGAGTTCAGACTTGTCACCTTTATTCTCCCATATCTCAGCGTCTTACCGATGTGGTGTAATTGGCTGTCTTCATGCTGGGGAAATGTCTGCAAGGGAGGACTAAATGATATAATACTGGTACTTGGCCTTAGTGTAAAAAAAAAAAAAAAAAAAAAAACTTTTTTGCAATGAATATCTTGAATAAATGTTTCTGGAACTCACAGGCACAACTAAAACAATAGAAAGGAAAAGAAAGCATCCCAGAAGTCACAGGTTGTGTGACAGCTGAGAGTCTTCAAGCACTATGGCTGTCTTCTCTTGAGCGTTGAAGAGTGCTCCTTGCTGAAATGCACATATGCGAGTGTGAGTATTTCCCGATAGTGTATATACCTGAAAATAAACAGAGCACTTTTCTGCTCCAGTCTAATGATGCGCAATGGATGAATAATCCACTAAATTATGGATAAATTATTATTGTAACATCCATCCATCCATCGTCAACCGCTTATCCCGTTAGGGGTCGCGGGGGGGCTGGAGCCGATCCCAGCTGGCATTGGGTGAAGGCGGGGTTCACCCTGGACAGGTCTCCAGTCCATCGCAGGGCACATAGAGACAGACAACCATTCACACTCACATCCACACCTACGGGCAATTTAGAGTCATCAATTAACCTAAACAGCATGTCTTTGGACGGTGGGAGGAAGCCGGAGTACCCGGAGAAAACCCACGCTTACACGGGGGAGAACATGCAAACTCCACACAGAAGAGCCGCAAGCTGGAATCGAACCTGCGACCCCTCTTGCTGTGAGGGAAGGCTAAACTACACACAGCCCCTATTATTGTAAAAAGATGTAAACTAGGGATGTGCCGACTGAAACTTTTTCAGTCCTGATACTGATAGTGATACCTGGGCTTTGGGTGTCAGCCGATACAGAGTACCAATCTGATACCGGTGGTTAATTAATAAGCTGTACTGTATATGTCACTGTGTGGAAGTGACTGGGATCATTCTTGTCTATGTAACCCTTGACTTAAAAATGAAGCTTTCTTGCTTCATAAAAGAAGTGCAGAATAAATTAGAGCTGTCATAATTAATGTGATAATAATGCAACTTGCAATATTGATCTTTTAGAGGTTGTAGCTGGGTCAGTTTTAAAGCTGATACTGGTATCATATGAAACTACAAAAACAAAGGAATGCACTGGTACCAAGATGGCATAGTAGCAGACTGTAATGGCCATTTTCAAGGGGTCCCTTGACCTCTGACCTCATGATTAGTGAATGACAATGGGTTCAATGGGTACCCCCTTTACAGACACGCCCACTTTATGATAATCACATGCAGTTTGGGGTAAGTCATAGTCAAGTCAGCACACTGACCGTGTTATGATTTGAGCATATTTTTAAAGCTGAATGCAGTACCTGTGAGGGTTTCTGGACAACATCTGTCATTGTTTTGTGTTGTTAATTAATTTCCAATAATAAATATATACATACATTTGCATAAAACACCATATTTACCCACTCCTGTGCTAAAACGATTAAATACTTGACAAATCTCTCTAGATAAAAAATGTGATTAATTCGCAGTTAATCATAATTATCTGTGGACAATGTGATTAATCGCAATTAAATATTTTAATTTACTGACAGCCCCAGAATAAATACATACATAAATTCATTTAATTGTTCTTAATTATTGAAATAAGAAATCATGCACCAGCAATATCTATTACAAATCAAGTGTAAACATTTTTAATGTTGCAATAAATTGGTCAAAACTTACACCGAAATTAAATTATAGTATATGATATGATATTTGTATAGAAACATGAAATTGAATTGAATAAATTGGCCCAATTGGCACCAATGTGTAAACAGTCTGTGACTGTATATCATTGAAAATGTGATAGCCTATTACTGATTTTTTTTTTTTTATATCCTTTATTTAACCAGGTGAGAAAAACTCATTGAGATTAAAATCTCTTTTCCAAGAGCGACCTGGCCAAGAGGGCAGCAGAGAAAGTTAATTCAACAATAAAGACAAACAATACAAACAGACCAACACAGCAATCACACACCATAGACAAATAAACAAATATCATGCGCAGTTATATGTACAACACAACAGAATGTATATAAAAACAAAATGGTAGTATAAGCATACATGCAGTTCGTCCAAACATCATAGAGAGAGCAGCAATGTATACCGTGTGAAATATTATTTAAATACATGACATTTTATACAGTATGTGGATATCTGGTAGAGGGCCGCGGTTCAGTCCTATCTTACCTTTATGTGTTTTGAACTGAAAGAATCTAATTAAACCCGGCGTGGCTCACGAGGGTTTCTACCCTCCGATTACACTCATTGCTGCCCATCAGGATTGTTTACTGCATCAGTCTGCAAATGTGAGCAACACCAGCACACACACACAAACACACAGAGAAAAAGAGAACGAGAGCTATGAATCAGGAAATCTTGGATACCCTGACTGCAATGAACCCCCTATAAGGGCTCCTGGGTAATTCAATCTCCATTCAGAAATGGCGCTCTCTGCATAACGCGCATTTCATCTGGCTTGCGTCGAGATCCGTCTCCATGTCAGCGAATGAGCAGGGCCCTGAAAGTGGCAGCAGCATTAGATATTGCACGGGCATCGGGCCTAACTGCGCGGATAACCTTTCAGCCGTGCTAACACTGGGAATTTGGTGAGAGCATCCTAGCGTTAATTGGACGGTGAAGCGGACCTTATTTCAAAAGCTTGCCTCCTCAGTTTGGTAATTGTTACCATTATGATTTGACAACACCACTCACTGCATTTCAAGTGAGTCCGGGCCCTTGCTCAGTGGCATGAATATTCCACCTCGCTGTTCTCACCAAACTGTCTCCAGAGAGCCAGTGCTCATCAGTGCTGAATGGGTGTGTGTGTGTGTGTGCTCAGCCATTGTGGCTGATGCCCATCATGCTGAAATGTGCTGAAATACTTGGTTTAAAACTGGGTGGATATTCACTTTAAGAATAAACTAGCTGCTGTAGCATGAAAGAAGCTGTCTATACCATCAGCACTGAGTGGCAAGAACTCATAGTGGAAGGGTTATTCATGCCTCCTCGATGTTATTTGATGTAATGTTCCAAGTGCTTGCAGCCAGTGCTACATGACATCTTTCTGACTCAATGCATATGGGGAATTTTAAAGGTTATGATAAAGGTTCTGAGTTACTGAGCAACAGATTTTCACTTTGCATTATCCATCATGAAAAAATAATGAATCCGAAGCCACATTATGATTATGGTATGTATCCATTCAAATCAGCTGTAACTGAATGCTCAAAACATTTGTGATTCACATGATTTAATTGTCACTATTTAACATTGCACTAAAAAGAAAAGATACAAATACAGTGTTAAGCGGCTGTGGTGGCCAATGGGTGGATAAGTTGTGCAACTTTTCCAGTGTATAAAAATCCAAAATGTAGATACTGTATGTCAGAGTTGATGGGAAAACTATAATACAATTAATGAAACATGAATTAAACATTTCTGGCAAAAGTGATATTTGTAGACTAGAGTGAAATCCTGACCAAAATGACTTTACAAGGGTTTGATAGGTCCATTTGCATTTTGTAGAAATCAAAAGACCCACTTAAAGGAACAGTGTGAACAATATTGGTGGAATCTGGCGGTGAGGTTGCAGATTACGACTTCTCCCAAGCATGTAGATAGTTCCAGTGGCTGCTGCAAACCACGAATGGCCCTCTCTAGAGCCTGTTGTTATGACAGTAGAGTGTTCAGAGTGTGGGTGTACATGGGAAGTGAGTGTTGAAGCGAGAGAGAGAGTGGCGGCGATGGAAGAGAGTAATGTAATCAGGTTAACAGTATTGGTTTGTCCGTTCTAGGCTACTGTTGAAACACAGTAGTGCAACATGGCAGATGTATGTATATATGTAAATGCTCATTCTAAGGTAACAAAAACAGAAACATACTCATTAATATTACATTCAGTTGCTGCTAATAGATCCCTCTAATGGTTACACACTTTTAAACATAAAATCTAACAGGCAGTGCTTGTCTTGGAGCCCTATTAGACAGCAATGTTTGTGCAAAGAAGAACACATCTGAAATAATAAACAAATGTGTTATATGTTATTAACTGACGTAATTATCAGTGGTCTGTATTGGTAAACCAAAAATGTAGGTATTTATTTTCAGCCCAACAGGACACATTTTAAAAATCCTCCGAACAGGTAAAGCATACTAAATAGCACTGAAGTGATATTAATCAACTGCTAATTACCATTGCATTAACATAATTGCAGCTTGTGTGCAATGGCATGTATAGATGCATTGACCACTGTGCGTTCATGCATGTGCTTCTGCATTTGCACTGTATTTATTCAGTTGTTGACACACTTTACCATTTGTATTGTGCTTTCACTTTGCATTTTTGACATGCTGCATGTTTTGTTTAGTGGGGGAGCCTATGGTGTTCAGGAAGAAAAAAAGATTTGTAGATGTTTACAAAATTAGCCCCCCATTGTGAGTATCATTATACAAATCTAGATGCAACTTCTTGCAATTACAGTTACATTGTTTTATGCAATAATACAATACATGGTTATGAAAAAGGATGTTGTGTTGGGGTGAACGTTTTCATCCGAGTGACTGACATTCACATTTTTCCATTTGATGCCTTTCGACAATGCTGTTACACAGTGTATGCTACTAAATTGGCCCAGTTTGTGAGCTTTTGTGAAGCAGAGTTAACACTATCAAAAGCCCATTTCATACCTTGACTTGGTTTTAATGTTCATACCTCGCTCTGTTCATAACAAGCTTGAAGTCGCATGCCAGGTTAAGCAGCCTTCCACGAAGTAATGAGCTAATGAATAAGTAAACCTTCACATTATAATACAGAGAGTCTGCGGTGTAGTTTGGCTTCACTCAGTGTGAACAATTCTGTCTTCACAAATCCAGTCGGAAAATGAAATCAGACTTGTAAATTGTCTAACAATTACAATATTCTGAACCTTGTGTTATAGCTTCACCCAATTAATTTCCCAAAGCCAAATTGCCAATTTATCCCTGTGTACATTGATCTCACCACAACTGAATGAAAAGGTGAGTTGAAAAGACATGAAAAGAAGAAATAACCTTGGCCTGGTTTTCTCTCATACCCATTGGCAAGGCCATTTTGTGAATTTGCCTTTGATACTGCTTCTGCTTTACAAAAAAAATAAAAATAATAACTTGTACCAGATCAGAAATATACATTTACCATGACCTATACTATATTGCAATTCATGTAATATTAATTCTTAAAAAACTGTACAAAGCATTTTAATCAAATCTGCAACAAAATTGTGTTAAATAATTGCAGTCAAACTTGCATTTTAATACGTTAATCAAGTATTAAGTAAACAAAGGCGCCTCAAGATCTGATCAATTTCCAGCATTTACATCAACTATTTTATATTACATTTTCAAACAGATGAAAGCTATGCAGTAATGACATGACAGCTCATAGTTACCAGTTGTCACAGCAATGCCACATGCTTTCAGGCTGGTGAATTATACAATAAACAGAAATTACCACTGTCAGACCAAGAGATGTATCAATTTGTAAATAGAGCTCAAACAAATTCATAACCCTGAACAGTCTGAAACAACTTTTAAAGGTAAACTGTGTAGCATTTCAGGGGACAGATTATCTGAAATGGAATATAATATCCATAAATATCATATTAGTGTATAATCACCTGAAAGGCATATCGTTGTTTGTTCGCTCAGAATGAGCCCTTCACATCTACATAGGATGCAGGTCCTCTTCAGAGTTCCCCATGTTGCCCCATCATATTTCTACAGTAGCCCAGAACAGACAAACCAAACACTGGCTCCAGCGAGAGCCTTCGTATTTTCACATTACCTGAAAGTGGCCATAGTTCGCTGACATGTTTGTGAAACTGTGGTGCAAAACTGTGGTACCACCGGGTGCCGTTGGGCATCTAGACACACTAAATGCCATCAAATCCACTGTCAGAAACAAACACACTGTCCGTTTAACGTACTAGAGGTGACCAAAAAGAGTTCCTGTAAGTCTATGATGCATAATAACACATGCTTCTGTTTGTTGCAGGAAGACTATGTATTTTCAGATCAATCGGCCTTTGGAACAATAGGCGTTTGTTTTCGGGATAATGGGCTGTTGATCAAATGGGCTTTCACTCCAGTGGGACTTTTTTTCGCCTATTGGGGTTTTGGAATAATCTTATTTGATCCTGGGATGATTTTCAGCAACCTTGGACAGCATAACTGGGTGTCGAACACGGGTGGCTTGATGGATTGTAAACCGACGAGCCAGGATTTCTGTCAGCTGAGTAATGTGCCGCAAAACAAGCCAACACAATCCAATTAGAATGATTGTGGAGGATATTGAGGCTGTATCCAACACTGACTTCTGTGAAAGCCACCACAAGCCCATCTGACTTTACCAGCAAGATTGGCTGAAGGAAATTATGCATTATCTAAAAGTGTAATATCTCTGGCTCCAAACCGTGTCACACACGAGTCTAGATGGCCACATATCCTGTTTATTCCGAAGAATTTCAATTACAGCACAAATTTCTGATATTATGCTGTAAATAATTTGCCATACTGTAAATTAAGAACTAAATTTCATTAGCGAGCATGTTTCGCGAGGAAAATTAGACCTCATCCAGAATTCAACACATGCACTCAGCCTCACCTGTGTTAATAACAAGGTTTGAACCGTGCTCCCATGTCGACTAATGGCCCATCCATCTGTAAGCTGACGCAGGAGCACAAAGAGCACCATTTCCCCTGTTCTCTCTACTTGTTTCTAGAGCTCTCTCCCCTCTTTACGCCGTGAATGATAGCACCCCAGTGGCATTGTGGGTGATAAATAAATCTTGCAGGAAATAGGAACTGCATCTTGAAAGGGAGGGCCCAATGCAATGGGAAAAGAGATCAATGTGTCTTTTAATTATCAGTGTGGCTAAAGAGCACTATTGGGTTCGGTGTCAGCTGCTACAGGCACTAGATCTATTACACTGCCTTTACCAAGCAGATATTACAATGTACATTCTAGTGTATTCATTACAGACCGGAAATGTGTTTCGTTTTCAGAGCTAGAAGCCATTCATTTCAAATTATTTGAGATGCCAGCAGTAATCTGTGGTTATTCCTGCAATGCACAGTCGATAAAATAAGAGCGGGATTGCAAATAATTTTAGCTCCTCTTTCCTGTTTTTACAAGCTTGTCTTCAGAGAGACAAAATCCAATTCTTTCCTATTTTGAGTTCAATATGTCTAAAAGTGGACCAGAAATTGTGTTTTCCTAAAAAGTTGTACACAAATTAAGGTATTCACAACTGCTGCATGTTAGTAGTCAACTACTCCTAAAAACTGGTTGACTAGTCAAATAATCGCAATTATCAATATATCATATTTTTTTCACCCAATAACAATGATCAATTCTTGTCAATAAGGTCTCAAATACAAGCAGTAAAGGGTTAACTAATGTGGAAGCAACTAGGCTCTGAGAGGCGGTTTACAAATGAGCTGCGATCTGAGTGTCAATAGTCGACTATTTTGTGAAACCGCTAACACACACATGCATAAACACACACTCCAGATTGAAGGGATGCGAGGTGGTGGGTGAGGATTAGGAGGCTGTAGATTAGCAGTGATGGGTAGCGAGGGACAGCTTTGGTTTACGTCTCACTCCTGACCATTAATCCCAACTGTAACTGAGAGTAGCAGATGGCAGCCGACAAAACGTAGTGATACTGATGGAGTCTCGACTAATGATGCTCCCAATCCGCAGAGCAGGACAAACAAAGGAGAGGACACTTGCTCTGTCCCTGACAGGAAGTCAGCATCAAAAAATCTTTACTTCCACTTTGTCAGTTAAGGTGTAAGCACCAGGTGTTCTCACTTCCCAGTGTCTCTTGTGTAGAGTTTGTCAGAATACAGAACGGCTCAATAACCCAGGCTAGGTCCCTTGGTGAGGGACATTCGACTGATCCAGAATCATTTAATCTGTAATGCATTTTACACTATGCTGTTATAAACGTATATCAAATTGCAAGTTTGAGACTTTGTGACTTTGCCAGGAAAAATATCTGACATACTCAAGTCTGAACAATCTGAAATGAACTTCCATAAGAAAATAACAATGGTCCATACAAAGCCAACTTGTTAGCGCTGTCGGCCGCTCAGCAACTCAGCTGGGATTTGTATTTTGATTTGAGTTTGTATTTTGGCAACGGGGCAGCTCTACCACTGCAGCTAATGCAATAATGGATAGAGGCATCCATTCCAAATGTACAACACACTACAAGTTTGCTGCCATGCACCAACTCTAACATAAGCAAACGCCATGGCTCTGATGGCAACCTGCTGGTCGGCCGATCAGTCCACCACTCTGGTCCAGACAGAAATACTTCAACAACTGTTGGATAGTGTAGTGAATAAATTCTACTGACTCCAAGTAAAATTTCTTAACAGACATGGATTGGCCCAAACTTTTTTACATTCATAGTTCACAGAAAATGTATCCTAATGACTTTGACGGTCCCCTGTTCTTTACTCCAGCGCCACCACCTGGTTAGCTCATAACATAAAATTTTTTGGTTTGTCCTGAAAATCTTGACAACTACTTGATGGAAGAAAATTGGTAAAAAGTGAGTGATGCAGTCATGGTTCCCAGAGGATGAACTATAATCACTTTAATCCCCTGTATGATGATCTAGCGCCAACATCAAGCGCTAGATCATCATACTTTGGTTTATGACCATTTATACGACTACTGATATTTCCATCAGCCTCATCTGTACTTTGGCTTTGTCTCAAATCGCATACTGTGCTCTACATACTCAATATGTGTAATAAAGCTCAGTATACTTCTGTGTGAATAAACTGTGTTATGTATCTTTTCAGACGCACTGAGCAGTAATTAACGCCATCACTTCCTGAGAGCATCCTTGCTGGTTGGAAATGTGTAACCATGGTAACGTGTGCCAGCCTCGTGACTAAAATGACAGTTTGTGAGAATCAGAGTCTGAATTTGTTTAAAATATAATTTACACCTCGCAAAGTGAAATCTTTCACTTACAATTAGGCTGACGCATGATTGATGTTCCAGACCTGTCCGCCAGCGCCTGTTATGAACATTGTCTTCACTGCCCCATTGCCGTATGGGATATTTATGCCACCATGGTGTCCAGTGTTGCACACTGTAATATTTCAAAGGAAATAGTATGCAATTCACGTACGATTGGTTTCATACTAACATCTCGAATACTGTTTAAGTGAACAAACTTTTGGAGGTACCCACTGTGTTAATTAGAGATTAGCAGACTAACCATAGACAGAATGAGTGGAGAACATATATTGAACTGGTTGCCATGGTTATTTGACTCGTCCAGCTGCTGTGTTGCATATCACCCCGGCAGGAGTGAGTCTGTAACTTGCTGAAAGTCCATTTGTACATAAAGTACACGCTATAACCACAACGGTCAGAGTTCTTTTCATTGGCAACAGTACACATAACAACGGCCATTGCTCTGACCGTCCTGCTATGTTGAGGTCATGTCTAGAAGATAACCCACAAAATTACGAACCACAAGATGGTAGGCATTTACCTCATATAGTTACGGTTAGGGTTTGTTGTCGGGCAGCAAGTCTTTGCACACTTTGGGTTACCTTCTAAACATGACCCTATGGCCATCTGAATGGGAATTTCTGTTCATACATCATTATTAAATATGAACCATCCATCTTCAACTGCTTATCCCGTGGGGGGTTGCGAAGGGAGGGGTGCTGCTCACACTCTCACACTCACACCTACGGGCAACTTAGAGTCATCAATTAACCTAAATTAACCTCTTTGGACCTTGGGAGGAGGACCTGAGGAGTACCCGGAGGGTTTTCTCCCAGAGTACTCAGAGAAAACCCACACTTACAAGTGGAGAACATGCAAACTCCACATAAAAGAGCCCCAAGTCGGATTCGAACCTGCAACCCTCTTGCTGTGAGGCGAGACTACTGCACCACCGTGCAGCCCCATTAATAAATCCACACACTGTGAATCATTATTTGCCTTTTTGAAAGTTTGGGATTCATTGTGCTTGCACTTGTGAGTGATGATTGTGGGTGTTAAATATTTGCCACCTCATTATCATGTTTATTTTTCATTGACTTGCACCTTCTGTCTGAAAGTGATGCAATGTAATTTGATTTCTCTAATCACCACCTTGATAAATGCATGAATTTGTGCTATGGTGTTACGCTGTTATCACTGAGTACAAGCTTGAAATGTGGTTTACACTTTGAATGTGCTTCAAAGAGCTGTTGATTGATATATTAGCCTGAAGGCCCAGACATTTCTTTGGAGAGAATTACAAAAGATGCATAATCAACCAGTACATAGGTCAATATATTAAAACTCTCACTTATGTATACAGTGCTGTTTTTCCTGGCATTAGCATCCTTATTGTCGGATTGCCTCCTTCTCTCTCCCCCGTCTCTCACTCTCTCCGGCTCCATGCAGCTCTTTCAGGGGAGAGGAATCAGCTCATGTTAAGACCTCACAGTTATGATGAAAAGGGTAATCATCCTGTCACCGTGTGCAGCTAGACGAGCGCTTTTAGATTTTGAGAGTTACAGCTGACACCATTGACAGGCCAGGTCACTGTGCCACTGTAGTCGGGAGAGGAGAGAGGGCAGATAAGAGAGGAGAGGAGGGGAGGGAAATGGAGGAGAGAAGGGAGGAAAGAGGAGAGGAGCAGGTAGGAGGAAGGAAAAAGAAGGAGTCGAGATGAGGTGGGTATGCAAAACAATGAAGTTAAGTCCTCTATTCTTAATAATTACACATTAATATTTACATCTCTTCATGCTGTGAATTGAACAGAAATTTCTGGGTCATAAAAGTTAAAATTACTCAAAATGTGTAACAGACAGCTGATATTTTGACATGTCATAGCAGGTAAAACATTGATGAGGGACATGAGTGTGCTAGCAAACCAAAACTTAATTACTTGTGGGTGCAATGGCTAGAGCTAGAGACTAGAGACTAGAGCTAGTCCCAAACAGGGCTAATGAATGAATGACATGAGAAAGAAGCTATTGTTTAGCTACCTAAAGCGCAATCACTACTGTCAGATCTTTCATACATATTTTGTTTTGCGACCATCCCTGATTTCAAGCTCTTCTGCAACCACCTGCCACAATCTTTAAATTCTGCATCTCTGTAGTCTTGTATTTCTTTATCATAAAGTGCTTTGTGTTGGGAAGTTTGTCATCCTTTTCGGATGATGACGTTTGCACAAACGATGGCTATGAGTGGTCAAACAACCCTCTTTTGGCTTTTGAAGGTTGTGAAAAAACGCAAAAAAATCAAACCTGTTCAGAAAATTTTAATAAAAGGCGAAAGATTTGGAGTTGGTGACATAACAGGATGTTGTGTTTATTTTTAACTGTGCAAAGGCCTTTACTCTCAGGGCTAATACTGTAGCTGGCACAGTAACATGCTAGCAAGACAAGAAGATGCTAGCACTAGCACTTCTATATGTTTTTTTTTTTAATAATAAATTCACATGGTTTAAGAAATGTATGCAGTGACTTCACTTGAATGAGTTGATTTTGTTGCACAATACAGCCATTTATATTATGGAGTGGACTGAAATCAGATTGGCCACTCCATGTGCCAACCCATTATCCGAAACTATGATTGGCTATCTACCCTCTCAGAGGTGGGCTCTAGTTCGAACCAAGTGTTTGATGAGTTCAATTCAAATTTGAAATACACGAACGTATGATACGGTAAGATAATGTAACGTTAGTAATTAAATTTACAGCGAGTGACATTTAGCGGGAACTATTGGCAAAATATAACATTATAAAGTCTGTTTTATTTGGCGTATAATTACCTGAAAATATGTTTTCGTTACCTTAGAATGAGTCATTTATATCAACATATGACACTGGCTCTAGATAGGGCCATTCGTGTTTTAAAGTTTTCAAGTTGGCCAAGTTCTCCTACACACTTGGCACACCGGAGAAGTTTCAATTGGTTGCAAAGTGCAACCTCACCACTGGATGTAGCCAGATCCCACACACTGCACCTTTAAAGTAGATATGAGGTAAATTAATGCTGCTCCTAAGTATGTGTGCCTGTGCATACCATACTAAAGAGATGAGAGTTATGTCAAATAGTAATATCAGATTGTCTTGGCTCAGTTGTTTAACATATGGGATCAAGCTTTCCAAGCGGTTGTGTCAATACAGCCATTCTGAATACATATTAATTAAAACGTATTGCAAGTGTTTACACTTGAGGTGATGCTTTGTGATCAGCGTTGTCCTCTGTGTCTTTGTCCTTTCTTTCAGTGGCTGGGCAGTGTGATGTCACATCAGAGGGTCCCCTCTGTCTCCAGGTGACACAGCAAAAGGGACGGGTCAATAGGCTGCACCCAGGAGAGCTGCAGCAAGCAGAGTGTAGGACAAAATGCTATCAGCTCTCTCTACCATACGCTGATGGCATCAGGCACGGATGGCCAAATCTCTCGGCGTCAAAAGGCACACCAGGGACTACACTTTCCACCGGTGTGAATGTTTGTGATTGTATGTGTGTCTGTGCAGGATTGCACATGTGCTTATGCAGCTGGCGGGAGAGGGCCTACTAGTGACCGACTTTTCCTCTTGGACATCGCATCATTTCAGCATATTTGCGATGCCGTTTTTTTCCCTTCAACTTCCTTGCAATTAAAGCTGAGCAAACATATTGAACATAATTGGAGTGCCTGCTATTTGCTGCTCTGGTAGCCACAGATGGGCAGATCAGAGCCACTGGTGTTCTCAATGTATACATCAGCGGTGAGTTGGGTTAAAGGGTCAGTTCACTCAAATAAAAAAACACTTTTACTGTGAGCTGAACGTACAGTATGTAAAAATACAGATAGTTTAAGTTTTATTTGAGTAAGTTTTTAGATATTCATTTGAAAAAGTGTATGTATTTCAACAGTGTGCTAATTACTCTGGAAACATGTCCTCATGCAATGGTTCATTTGGCATCTTATGAAAGTTCTTCCTAATTTTCTGTGTGTTTTGCTATCAAAGTCCAGCACTACATGACATGTGCCAATTTACGCTCGTTACATGCATACAGTCTTTTTCGTTTTCTTTTTAAACTTCTGTTTTCACAAAATTCCAACTTTGGTTTTGGCAACAATAACTGCTTAGTAAAGTTTAGGGAAAGATTGTTGTTTGGGTTAAAATGACACTAAAAGCAGCCTAACTGAAGTAGGTAAATTACCTGACCAAAACTACTTAGTTAGGTTTAAGAAAAGGTTGATTTGGTTAGGTTTAAGCAACAAAACTACTTAGTAAAGTTTAGAAAAAGATTGTGGTTTGGGTTAAAATAACACTGGAAACAGCCTAACTGAATTAGGGAAGTTACGTGACTGAAACTTAGTTAGGTTTAGGCAACAAAACCACTTAGGTTTCGGAAAGGAGCTATTTGTTTAGGTTTAGGCAACAAAACTCTTAGTAAGGTTAAGGAAAAATCATGGTTTGGGTTAAAATGACACTGGTGGAACTAAAGTATGGAAGTTACGTGGCAAAAACTACTTAGGTTTAGGAAAAAAAATCTATTTTGTGAGGTTTAGGCAACAAAACTACTTAGTTAGGTTTAGGAAAAGATCATAGTATAGACTGAAGCAACTCTAGAAGTGGCGCAACCCCAGTACAGAAATTGCGTGACAAATTAATCAGTGTTTCTGGTATCACACGGGGTAGGAACACCCATCCAGTGTTTTTTGACCAACCCATCCATCATGACCTCCTTCCTATGCAGACTTTGTCGCTCTTTATACTTCCTGGTTCACCATTTTGTGGATTACATACAAATTGATTTTGTGGGATATAAAAGAATTACAGTGCATTAACTTTTGGTAAATATACTACAAATGATGTGCAGTAAGAGAACAGATCTTGGAACAGTTATCATATAGTTGGACTGGTTTGTCTGGTTATGTGAATTAAATGTTAGCTGACAAATAAAAAGTTTTCTTGGGTGCAGCCTGTCGTTCTCAGGCAGAGCCATTATAAATTCAGACCACTCAACAAAGAATACAAAGAGGACAAAATTCACTTTATGGATTACAGAGCACCTTGTCTGAGGAGCTTGAATTGGCATTTAAACAAGATTTTTGAAATTGCCTCATGATACAAGCTTTCTTATTACTGTCGTCATTGTTGGTGTTTTTATGGTGTTTTCTGTTGAATGCTTTATAGTTTTTAATCACTTCCATCATTTTTACTGTTGTGGTATTTATGTGTTTACGCTCTTTGCCAGCTTTGCTTTGAAACAGATGTTGATAGTCTGCATTAATATTAGTATTGGTAGAATTGTAGCAGGTAGTAATATAGTGAAACTTGTAGAACTGTTGTGCAAATGTGACTACAAGGACGTGCACTTTCTCTTGTACACACAAGCACAAGCAGAGGATGTGAGTGTGTACACAAGACTTTTACAGATTATGAACATTACACAAGTTTGCGTCTGACCTCAAATGCCGTGAGTGGTGGCACCGCAGTATATAAAGAAATGACATCCAGTATTGACTAATGAATAAGCCATTGTGTGCACACGGCTGCTCAACTCCCCTCTGACGGAGCTGTTTGTTATTCATTGTGGGGGTGAAGACAATAACACAAATGATTATTGAATATGCATACATCTCTGAAGAAACAGAAGAAATAAATGCAGCGAGATGAGCTTTCCATGTCAAAGCTTGAGGTTAGCACTGATTAAAATGCGTGCAATCCCCAGTGGGTTATATCGCAATTATTTGTTTGTAAGGATGAGTCATAAACTTCAAAAAATGAAATCCGCCCTAATGAAGAAAAATTGTTACAGCGGAGGAGAGGCGAGATTAGAGCAGATTTTTCTGCCTTAATTGCACAATTCATAAAAAAAAACGATTTACACGCATTGTAGATTTTCTCTTGAGAAATCAACCTTTTTTTAAAAAAAAAAGTAATCTCAGCATGGACCTTACAAATATTACACCTATCCTCCTCTTATTAGTTCAAAAGTGAGGCTTGAAACAAAGCATGTATTTGAGTTGAAACGTATGTCTCATTCAAACCTTGATACCTCTGGAGTTTTTCTGCTTACTTCCCACAAACCAATCCAAATCCAAGACTCTGCAATATGCAATCCCCTCTAAATTACACCTGCTCGTGCCAAGAAACATCTAAAAAGTGTGTGCACAGCAATGAATATCCTCCCTTCCCCTCCGTGTCTTTTTTTTTTTTTT
Organism: Pterois miles; assembly: GCA_947000775.1. NCBI lineage: Eukaryota > Metazoa > Chordata > Actinopteri > Perciformes > Scorpaenidae > Pterois > Pterois miles. The sequence goes on from CAMQGK010000008.1 coordinate 4,472,378, forward strand.
CCTTTTTGGTTGTTGTTGTTTTTTCCTGGAGCACAGATGTGTTTTTTTGGCAGCGGCTGCATGTGCCTGTACCTCGGTGCATCTGCCTGTACCTCGGTGCTCAAGGATTAACTGGGGCAACTGAGAATAATTAACCATGCAAAAACCCACCCCGCGTCCTCATCCACCTGCCTAACAGGATAGATAAATGAATTGATGACCCTGGCTCGCATTAATATTCAAGCATTTCCACGAGGCAGCTGTAAACACTTTCTCCTCTATTTTCAAAGGCTCATCTACTTCCACTGTCTATACCGAATGTGTAGGTGGAAAACTTCAATGGGGGACCTGTCTGCCTGGAAACGGCATGTGTTACCAACCTCCCCCCTGTATTTTCCTTGCCTTCTCTAAACATAAGCTTGGAGATGAAACAGAGCGAAGTTGCTGACGGAAGGTCTAATTTGCAGAGTGACAAGAAATCCTGGCTCACTCGCGCTCTTACCATTTCCATCGATCAGTGTCGGATGAAGCAAAAACTCAACTGCCGCATACAAATGATTGGATACAGCCTGTTGAGATGGAAAGATCTACTTGAGCTGAGAGCAGGAAAAAAAGCACAAAGGAATCCATCAGCATGCTGAAGTTTTGCTTTGAACTACGTGCAGTCAATGGGGAAGATTCATTCGCTCAGAGCTTTTATTTTGTAGGGGTGGGGCGGGAAAACGTGCATTGATTTGCTGAATGTGAAAGATCGGGGGGTTTCTGCCACATGAACAGGACGCCTTTAAGAGGATTAAAGATTTCCACCATATTCTTGGTGCAAATGGGATCACTGAAACCACAGTTTGTGGAAGCCAACGTTACATGGTGCAGTAATAGGATCGTGTTAAAGGTATTAGGTGTCATTTAAGTTCACCTCCTCATCCGTTTATGGATGTGAGAGGGAAAAAAAGTACAAGGCAGTTTGTCGGGTGGCAGGTGGCGAGAGAGCTTTTTTTTCCTTTTAACCAAAAGGTCATGCGATCGATCGGCACAAAGAGTGTCCATCCGTGACAAAGCGTCCTTGAGTAAGATACCATAGCTGCAGCAGGTGCATAAAATGACTCAGTGGTACGTATCGGAAAGTACAAATCCATTTATTTAGCGCAAACTTTTGTTGGTGTGTTTGTCAAGTATAACAGCATTAATTAATTGTTTTTTATTTTATGGCTAACTAATAAATCATCGGAGAACGCAATGTGCAGGAAATGCCACCTAAGGGCCTAAGGGAAGGCAGAGCATTAGGTGCTGGTGAGGCGGCTCGCCACATAACGCTATTTTCAAATGACAGAATAATATGTTATGGATCATTTGACTCCTCTCTCATGTTTCCTCCCTCCCGTTCGCAGGGGTGCGTCGCTAGCAGGGCAAACAACGGTGCCTCCTCTAATGTGGCGTCTGGCGACGGTGAAATATCAGAGCGTGGAAGGCAGCCGGGAGGGAGTGGGGAAAAAGGATGTCTGGGGAACAAGGAGATGGGAAGCTACAGCCAATAACAGTGGCTGTCCGTGGGGTATGTGCCATTCAGACCTTCCTCTCCCTGAAGCTCTTTAAAGAGTCATCTCGCCTTTCTGTGGCTGGGAGCTAAAGAAGTGGTATTATAGAAGCTCAAGAGGCTCTGTCACATGATTCAGTGGACCATTGTGGAGAAAGGTGCTCAGGGAGTGGAACACACTATCACATGAGAAAATTGCAGCCGGGATAGAAGTGTGTGCCGAGATGTGTGTATATGCGGACGAAGGAGTGGGCGGCAGGTCATTTATGAGAGTGGGAACAGGTTAGCAGGCACAAATCACTGCATGAGTGTGTGCTGTGAGGTAAAAGAGAGCATGCAAGCCTGTGGCTTGCTGCTGTTTACCCTGACATTTGCCTGAGGTACCGCGACACTGACCTTTCGCTCTCGTTTTTAATTAGTATTTGAGATGAAAATAGAATCAGAGGATAGAAACAAAAAAAAGCACGTTTGATGCTCTTTCACTTCATTTATCCTCTCTCTGTTGTAACATTTGGTTTTGACAGGCTTGTGACTGTCTACACATTTGAGGTGCCAAAGAAAGAAAGCGAGGAGGAAAAAAACCAGACAGACTGGAGAGAAAGTGAGAGGCAGAGCTGATAGTGGTGGGATGGGGAAAAAAGAGGGAAATCTGCATTAGTAATGCAAGCAATGATTAATATCAAAAGAGAGAAGAAAATTTACTGTGACATGAATGGCACCCTGGCATGTCTGTGATCTACTGTACTGTAGATGCCCAGGGCCACGATTACTCATCTCCTCGCTGCATTAGAACTACGTCTGTTAGCTTCGATAAATAATATACAAGCTTGGCATCTTTTGCCCAAGATACCATGCTAGCACATAATTGACACATAAACACTTTCCCCCCTCCTTCCCCTTTCCTCCCTCCCCTTTATCCCTACTTATGTACTTGCTGGCATTTCATCAAAATCATAGTAAATACATAAAACACTCTAATTAATGATTATGGAAGACTGTGGGGTAATGAAAAGTATATAGATGGTGTAGGAGTGCTAAAACCCATTTAATTTCATTTAGAGACGGGAATTAATTAGGAGATGGAAACCCAGCCAAAAAGGAGCAGATTTATAAAAGCAGGAGTTCAGCCAGTCATCTTTCACTCATTAGGGTGCGACAGTTGCTGGCGTGCGCAGGAAGTCTCCCAAAGGTGGGGGCGACATGCATTTTGTACGTGGGCTGTTTTGAAGTGACCTCTGTGACTTACAAATCATTCTTATCTGCAAATGAGCACAATCTGCAATGTGGTAGAAGTGAATTTTACAATCTACGGTGCTTCATATTGAAATTAAATACATTTTTTGTTAAGAAGTCTCTGTATCCCTCAGTGTTTTGACTTGTGTAACCTACTTGTTTGGATGGACCTGTAATGCTTTGTATTTTTCTGTAGTGATACTTCAATTCCAATGGCCAAACGTATTCTTATAAGATAAGATAAGATAAGATGAACCTTTATTAATCCCCAGAGTGAAATTCGGGAGACAAGAAAGTGTAAACAGAGAGAGAGAGCTGCTAAGACGTGCTGCCACTTCGAAGGCGGCACACACACAATATAATATAATCCTGCAACTGTGTGGATTACATATGAATTAAGTTTGAGGGACTTTACAAATTACAGTACATGACTTTTTGCAGGTATACGAATGGTGTATGAGAAGAGCCTGAATGGCCACAAAGGGAGTAAACCAGCTGGAGGCTTACATTGTTAGCCACTGTTTAGTCACATTTGCGGTTTAAGAAACGCTAACACTGTACCTGCAACCTTTATGTAATATGACTCTGCAGATGTTGAAATACCAATAACGAAAAGAAATGTCTTGCAAGAGTTTTTTACAAGTTAGGTTAATTAGCACTTTCAGAGTGATAAACAAACTTAAAAGAATACTTCACCGACAAATTCAATTTGTGAACCAGGAAAAAAAAGTTTGGCAATTTGTGTTTGGCGGATTATTTCTCTGTTGTTAAAATGCTAATTGGCATTGTACTTTACAATGCTGGAAAGCCTGTTTATTCACAATGATGTCCAACTTGTAGGGATCATGCATTTGTGGGATGAGCAGCACAGTTAATTATTTGGGTAGCGCCAAAATGAAATTTGTCCACCAGGGCGAAACAGTGTATTCTCCTGTTGGTATTGACTCTTGTTTTGACCTCCAGGTACCTGATAGGCAGCACTGATTGGTAGCAAATCATCTGATGTCAAAATCATTTCAGAGAAGAGATGAGGAGTTTTGCTTTGAAACAAAATTGTGAACCGAGCCATGTTGGTTTTGAAAAAGCTGACTTTTCAGAATGAAACGGATCACTCTGTGATCCCGTGGGCTGGTCATGTGGTTCCTGATTGGCAGCTCCTGGAGCTCAAAACAAAAAACTCAACAGGAGAATACACTGTTTAGCGTTGGCAGATAATTTTGGCAAATTTCCCTTCAGCGCTACCCCCATTATCAGCTGTGCTGCTCACCCCACAAATGCATGATCCTTGAAAGTTGGACATCATATAAACTTTCTAATGATGTAAAATAAAAAGCCAATTAGCATTGTAACAGACAAATAATCCACCAAACAAATTTCCAAACTTTTTTTCCCAGCTTTATATCAATTGCACCCTTTATGTTACCTTGAAATCATGCCTCTACGATGAACGAGAAATCTTCGGTCTCATGTAGAAACTCATAGAAGACATTCCCAAAAATTAGACGGTAGCAATGAAAGAGTTTAAAATGGTACAATTTTGGCAAAATTGCATGAAATTGGGAAGCAGTGAGCATACAACTGGATAAACTAAATTATTTTTGACATAGTTTTGCTGTTGTTAAACCTGAACTTCATTTACTTCAATTCATCAAGAATTTACTCTGTTTTCTGCCTTTTATTTTGACTACTAGTTATTGAAAATGAAAATTTTGATCAGGTTTACCACTGCAAAATGAAAATGCAAAAACGATGCAGATTCACTAGATTTAACCAAAGAACTCTGTACTTTCACAGCCATAAAGTTGCAAGTCTTATTTTGCAGTTTTGAGTTTTTGGACATCGGACACTGCAAAATCTGCAGGAGCCCCATTAGTGGTAGTTTTTAGACTCTCTGAGGCTGCTATGTACCGGATATGTACCACTTAGAGTTGACAAGTGTAGGGTTACTTTGAGAGACTTTCTGAAATTTCTCAGCACTTTGACACAAGCGCTGACAGCACTTTTCCATGAGAGTAGTGAAAGTGACACCGTTCTTGAGATGGGAGGGCGGCGGGAGAGAGGGGGAGAAACTAAGAAAAGGAGATAGAGAGGGAGAACAGATTTTGGGTGGTGGCGGGGGGGAACTTTTGCTTTGCATTTCATCTCTCGAGAGTGCTGACTTCAGCACGGATTAGGCAACGTGTTTGTTCTCGCCGCTCTGTTCTCCCGTTCGGAGGAGGGAGAAGAGAAGAAGCTGCACTTCGTGCGCCGTCAAGGTCAGCAAAAGCCTCCAGATAATGATATTCCACTGTAATTTCACCTGTGTGTTGAAGGCAGCTGTCAGCTTTAATAGATGAGGACCCAAACTATGCTGCGGATGCTTGGAACAAACTGTCTGGGTATGTTTTGGGACTGAAGGTGTTTGTAGTTATGTGTGCAAATATCCACCTCTGTGTCAGTTTCTGTGTATATTCCTACAAACACATTCTGCTTGAGGGTGCATACAAATTTAGTGTTTAATGTTGATTTTGCTTATTTCCAGTGGTAACTTTCCCTTTGAGATAATGAAGAAGCGCCTTGAGAATCTCCCCCGCCATTCGTTAAATGAGCCTAAGGAAGGCAAGCCAAGGCGAGGAACTCCCTTTTGAGTGAAAGATACAGGCAGTTGAATCATTGCCATGATAACTTTCCTCTGGTTCACAATGTGCCGGCTACTGGAGCTTGTGTCTCCGTAATGAACCTCATGGGCTTTGCAAAAGACACTGTGAGCTGCCGGAGCTGTGTGCGGTAGCCCTTTCCCATAGCCTCTGGCAACCTAGCACGCTAATGATGCTGTGCTGGTTCAAAGTGTTCCACTGAGCACACTCCTGTGTGAGTAGGATACCCAATGTGCTGTGTGAGTGACTATGCATGTATCGCCGCACATGTGTGTGTATGTGTACAAAGTATTAGAGCGAAGAGTTATATTGTTTTTATGAAGGCACACGGTGGATTAGCTTCTGATTAATAAAATTTGCTTTGAAGGCTACTGAAATAGCTGACCGGCATTCGAGGGAGGAGCTGACCGAGGTACAAATAAGGAAGTCCAGATGCTGTACTGTCCCCCTTGGCACCAAGTTATGAATGCAACTGTTGCTGGAGTCATTACAGCCCAGTATAATTACACCTCACCAAGAGGGAGCACTACTATATGCTGCGTTTCAGAATAATAACATATGGCAGCAACCTGTTTGCTAAAATGTTTTATTAGCATTTCTTGGGGTTCTGTATTTCTTACCCCAAAAATTGCTTTGCTAGCTCACTGTGGTCGAAACAAAAAATAATTTAGAAGCATTTATTTTTGCAGAAATAAATCAGCCGTTGAAGTTGAGACTTCTGTAACCCCCTTAGTGAGTGGATGGGAAATGAACAAATTATCTAGTGGAAGAAGAGAAGCACTCAGATCCTCAAGCGAAATCAAACTATTAAGAGTAAAAGCATATTTTCAGAATGTCCTACTGTGTTTAAAAACTTAAAGATGCAACTGGCAAGTTTGCGCAAATATGATAGAATGTTAAATTTAGAAGATTATGAACAGCAAATCCTTACAGTAGTACATCAGACAGATAATCTGTGTGAAAAATTGTGTTCTTCTGCCTCCTCCAGTGCTCTTTTGGTATTTGTGAGATTTCAACGTGCAACCACTCAGAGCCGAGGAGTCTCTAACACAGCTGTTGCGAACCTCGCAAACTCAAATCAAACTGTCAAACTAGGCAGCACTGATCAAATATGAATCAATATTATGCTACTGAAATGCCTGTTTCACACCTCAAATGTTTTCAGAAATGCACTGAAGTGTAAAATGAGAGTTTACTCCAGCCAGTGGGTGGTTCTTGGATTTGGCATGACCGTTTTCAACATGGCGGCATGGTCGAAGAACGTATATTACTACAAAGTGAAAGCCAATTGATCGTTCCAGTTCAGATGGAACTCATGAACTCGTGTTTATGAGACGACAAGTTGTGAACGTGACATGTATGGCGTTCAAATGGTTAAGTAGTAGTAAACAAAATTAAAACAAAATTATTTCTATTCTGTTGTCATCATTTTAATGTCTCTACCCAAGCGCCCTGTGTTGAACAATGAAAATATCATAAATAAAAAGGTTGTGCCACGTGCGTTTGCCCTATGTATTAGTAAATAGCCTACAACTACATTAAATTCTCTTCCTGTCATGCTCCTAGCACAACTAGCTACTGGCTGATAGCCGGTTGTCTGGGAACAAAGACATTTATACAGCCACAATGGTACAGGCTTACAGCATACAGCCCATGGGTGTATTATAAGATAACAGAAGTGAGGAATTACAGCCAATATATCTATTATTACAGCTAGCAGGAAGCTGAATGTGTGCAGGGTGGTGCAGTCCCGGGGGTCTGATGCCCGTTCATTATGCAGAGGAAAATTACTCTGAATTCAGCTGTTAGTGAACTTTACATCTTTTAGGACATAATGATTTAAATGAGGGCTATTTAAGTGTTTCTAATGGGAAGGTGATTTACCTCTGATTTACAGATGACTCGTTATACATTAATGGCAATTGATTCATTGGTGTTTTCAGTCCAAAATTTGCATCATGTAGCGGCTTTCAGTCAAATTTCATCTCTTTGCCTCTATACTCTTCGGCCAAGTCACTAACTTTCTCAGCTGCTACGGGATTCCTCAGCTCTGATTGGTTGTTTTCCTTCGGGGCTCAAGCATTACTGTCAAGAGATAATGACAGCCGTAGAAAAATAACTTTCACATTTGCTCAAGGTTACTGACTGCAGCTTTAATGCCAGTTAGGCGTCTTGTCATCTTTGGTGGTTGTGTTGAAACTAGCAAAATTATATACATTCATATTCTTTTACTTATATTAAACAAAAGAGATACAAATTGATTATTGACTATCAAAAGAACGGGACATATTCATCAGGACATTTTAACAAGTCCGTCAAAGAATTCCTTAAAAAAACATTTTAATGACATCTTTTCAATGGAGGGAAACTTTCTGTGGGTTCCTTTTCATGTTAGCAGTGTGGACATTTCAAGCTGTGTGCTGACGTCTCCTTTGAGACCGATGGGAGCAAATAATAGTAAGTGGAAAGAATTCAAAGTAAAAGTAAATGTTTCACAGTATAGCATTGTATAAGCTGCTTCAAATAGCCTTGTTTGCCTGCAATGATTGTCATTTCACCCTGCAAGAAACTGTGTCATGGACATGATTTTTTTTTTTTTTTTTTTTTTTTTTTGTAATCATGTATTTTTTTGTTCTTGTAGTTAGTGTAACATTTTTGTCAATTTATCAAAATAAACCAAAACTCAGTCTCAATTCTGACATTTATTCAGACATTAAACATGGCGACTGCTTTCAATTTGGTTTCAATGTCAGGCATCATTGTAGATTCAATTTTATGGAGTTTGGGTTTTGCCTTTTGAAAATAATGGAAAAATTAAGGGATCTCTGGCTACCATGCTAAACTATGTTCAGTGGTAAATCAAGGAACAATGCATTCTTGTTTCATAGTGACATATGAGTGGATGAATTAATTGTTTCAGCGTATGATTGGACTGGTGACCAGCGGATCACACCTTCATTAATAATCAACGCTTTGTCAGCACCCCTTGGCATCACTTTCTCAAACTATGACGCTCCACTACGATCACAGTAATGACCTGGTTAACATTGTGAATTCAAACACTTGCTGAGGTTTAGACAACAAAACCACTTTGTTAAGTTTAGGAAAATCTATAAGATATATAACTTTATTTATATTATATATATATATATATATATATATATATATATATATATATATATATATATATATATATATATATATATACTGTATATAAAATATGCTGATATAACATGGCAAACTAGAATTCAGTCTTTTCAGATGAAGGTCCATGAAGTGAAATTTTATTAAACGGAGGTCTGTGACTTGATGTGTATCAATTTAAAGGTCCTTGACATGAAAATGGTGGAAAACCACTGCTGCATAACCAACATGTCAAACACAAAAATGCAAATACAAGGACAGGTTAAAAAAAAAAAAAAAAATCAGTCAGGTTGTGTGAATTTCATTGTTTCTTTCAAACGTCTCTCAACATTCCCATAAAAGCTTATTATGTTAAGGACAGGTGACTGTCGAACAATAGCTTTTTCGAACTCAATTTCCTGTCCTAATTAAAAAGCCACCCATTTTCTGACAAAGCTAAAAATGCTACAAAGACACAAAAATCACAAGTACAATAATTTTCCAATTCCATTCATTGTAAGGTAAATTGTTTTATGATTACACTATAGAATAAATCAATCTCCCCTCAGAATGAATAAGTGCAACAGTGGCTTCTCCTTGAAATTAAACAACCTGTTTTGCATCCAAAGCTAAATGTAACCCCTACTTTTGTGCTTTTTTCCTTTCTTTTAATGTGTTACATGGGTTGTTTTTGTGCATGTAAAAGATCTGCAAAGTTACAAAGTCCAGGCCATAGAAACGCTGCTCCTGAACTGCCTGAAACGCCTCGTTTGGCACACCCTCAAACAAAGCTAATTAGAGTGGAGCTGGAGTCCAATGAGTTTGGTTCAGTTGACCAATCACAACAGAGTGGGCTAGCTGACCAATCAGAGCGGGGGACAGGAGCTCAAACAGAGAGTTTCAGACAGAGGTGCTGCAGCACAGCCGTTATGAAAAAAGTGTTTTTTGAACATGCCCATAAACATTTGCACCTGAAAATAAGCTTAACATGTCCACTTTAATATTATATTTCCTTTTCGTACCCTTAACATGCACGAAAATAAATTTCCCAATCTATTAGCCAAGATACTTAGAAGTGGTGTGTTCATCACAACCTAATCCAACGTTATTTACAATATGTATCACCTGACAACAGCAAAACACAGTGTGTAGTGCTAATAAAGCTGTGCATTGGTCTCAACCACCTGCACTCTCACAGTTGGTATCTAACCTTTTAATCTGGTGTGAAAAAGACAGTGTTGGAGCTGTGGAATTATCCTGACCTCTAAGGTCCCGGCTACACACTTAAGAGCTCGTGCTGACGCACTCCTTGGCAAAAGGTCTTCATACCACGTCACCTAGCCTCCTCCGATGCCAGCAGTTTCAGTTTCCTTAATGTCAAGCCACTTTTGTGCATTCAGCAGCAGCCTGTTCCTCAGAGGAAAAAGGTTAAGATGCTGTGTTTGAGGGTTTTGGGCAGGATGCCTCCCATGCTTCCACCGCAATGAAGTCCCACGGGGGGAGGCCACAGCTGAAACTAGCTGACAAGGCCATTTTGCCAGTAGGTCACTGTGTAAATGTGAATCAATTAGTTTTAGATGTAAGCAAACAACTCTACTGATCTCGATTGCAGACAGCAGTGACTCATGCACACTGCCACATTGTGTGTGCGCTTGTCAGGGCAAAAATGTGCTGTGCCAAATGTCGCTGAGCGTCTCGCCCTCAGGGCTGTGGATTCCCAAAGGCAGATCCCTGGGGTGACAGTTTGTAACTAACAAGCGGGGCTGCTGCTTTGTGCCGTTTGATCAATGCGAAGTCTACGGACTGTTAACCGATGATTGTGCCCGATAATGATGCGAATTTGTCTTGTGTGACCAGCTAGAGACGGACTCGGTGTCCATTTATTAAAATAATAGCCGTTCTGTTGTGAAATTAGCCTGTGATTATTAGAAAGTTTTATCTTCAGAGGGCGGTGTGGCATTTCTCACTCGGGCCCAGGCCTTGCTGCTTCCTCTCTGATCTTTTTGGAAAAATCAAAAAGACAAAACATAGATTGAGGATGAGAATGTCTTCTAATCAGGGAGCATTACTGAGGATTAACAGGAACAAAGCAACAAAAGCTCTATGCGCCACTAACAAACAAAACCAGGAGCAGTAAATTTGTTTCAATTTACCAAAGGAGAAGACGCATGAATAATTCATCGTTTCTTTAGTTAGATTAACTTTTAACAGTAGATGATGAGAGAGTTGTGGCTTGAGACAGAAAACTATCTCCTGCTTAAATCACAACTCCTTTTATCCTCGTATTTGTTTGTTGCCTCTTACTGTCCTGGAAAGACAAGTAGTTATTCCCGGTGTTGTATTTCATGCATTTTGCTTGTGTGAAATCACAAATAAAGAAGTAATAAAAACTAATAAAATTTTAAGTGCAGGGGTGCCAGAGGATCAGTGAAATGATGAAAAGTGTGAAGAAAGTGTCGGTAAAAGTGTTATGTTGTCTTAACACTTTTCTCTGCCAACACACTTGCTTTCTGTGCAACCTTGATATTCAAATTGACTATAAACAGGTATACAGATAAAGTAGCCAAGCTTAAAAGCATCATAACAATGTAGGAAGAAACACGCAGGGCCTTAAATACTGAGGTGGTGTAATTTAGGAGACTTTCCATGTGGGCGAAGTGTAGGACCAGTGCATCCAACCTATGTAGGAGGTTAAGGTGGGCCGACAAAAAAAGGAAGAATCTCTGCATATGTCTCTTTTATCTCTTTGCCCCGGAGAGCAATTTACAGGTTCGTAGAAGCTGAAGCTTCAAAGTGGGAGGTAGAGATCAGAAATTTCCCATGAGCCTTAAGGAAGGGGTAGCTGGCTGCCTCTGGACCAGCGTTGCTTGCGGCAGGCCCTTGGCACCCATTTTCCTCATCCCTCATGTTACAAGGCTCAATACCGAACTCCTTGCTGAGGTAAAATCCCCTAGACCCCTGCCGGTAAGCCGCACAGTACATTCTGACCTGAAACTATCTGTTTCACAACTAATTAAAGCTGCATTCATGTCTAATCTCCAAGCACAGTGGCTTTTATGTTTTTTCTTACTGTACTTTATCATCACAATGACAGCTGGGATCTACTTCCTCGAATTCAGCAAGAGCTGGTGCACAGCGGGGAAGAGCAGTTGACAATTAATGGATATATGACTTTGAATGCATAAAAAAGCAACATGTGCCATCGCAGTTTAAACAACTGATTGGCATGCAGGGTCAATGTGGTCAAGGATTGCCCGCTATTACAGGCTCAGCATGGAGCACGACGACACACGGAGAAGATAAAGACAGGAAATCATCCGAGATGATGTAATGCCAAGATGAGGTTACATCACTGTTTGTGTGACTAGACGAGGAGGCAGTAAGTGGCATTAACACGAACACTTCTATTAAGCAGTGTATTGTGGCCTTCGATTACCCTTATTGTTATGCAATGGTAATGCATTGAAATGTTCTAGAGATGTATTATTTTCTTCTATGCACTACCTGACAATTACTTCCTACAGGGACGAATCAATTTTGAATCCCAAATTGTCATTTGTATAAATGATCCTAACAATGACAGGCAGCTGATATGTGGTCACTGCATTCAGAAAAGATCTTGTTGCCCTCTTCTCTTTTGTTTTAGTGTGACGAACAGTGAAATTAAGACTTGGGTCACCACTTCTGCCTCAAAATGCAATGGAGAAGCAAATTGGCAAGAGTAGGGGATTTTAGCCCCTGACTTCCACTCCAAGTATTTGTAGTCATCGTTTCATGTCATGTTTACCTGTCACAGGGTTGACAGTGAGTCATAGAGAAGAATAATGTGTACGAAACGCAATCTCATGGGAAGGTGTATAAATAACACAACATTTCCAGGTGTCATGATAACGCATTTTAGGCTTTTTGTGTGTCATTTATATGCCACAAGCTCATTTACATGTCTGCAAGGGCGCTTTTTATCGCTAACCATGTGCCTCGCTTACACTTAGGTCCAGCATTGGACGCTTGATAGGCTGCCACTGGGCACTCAGCACCTGATTGGACGAACACTTTCCTAGCTTTCAAATTGGAACCAACATGGCGGCTCTTTTGTAGACTTTCTTCTCATGTATCACGAAAATACCACAGTTAACCAAAATGTGTTTCTGAAAATATTTTATGCGAGAAATATGTCATGCAGTTGCTAAATATGTCTTTATTTTGGATCGACGATGTTCAGTTTAAAAGTTCCTCGGGGGTTTCCAGAGAGCGAGTCACACCAGACACCGCTGATTTGCATAAAGTAGCTTAGACCTTAACTTCATGCAAATAAGGACACGATGGCCCATCTCCCAAACAGCACCGCCGTGCGACCAGAATGCATTGCACAGTTGCACACAGACGATGAATGGGAAGCGTGGAAAGGACGGAGGCTGTGGACACGGACAATCAATGTTGTGAAACAGCTTTTTGCACGTCATTCAACGCCACGTCGTTAGCGTGAAATTGTTGCTATTAAGTTTAGGCCACAAAACCACCTAGGATTAGGGGGAAAAAAATCATAGTTTAATAATAACTATGTAATCTAAATAACATACTGTATATTTGTAATCAACGTAACATAAGTACTGAAAACGTGCAACTTCAAAATGACTCAACAACACTTTGGAACACAAACACCGGTCTTGTGATTGAAAGTCTTGTTTGTTGAACCTTCCGTCATACTCACTATAAGCAGTCTCACTTTTTATTCCACTAGCTCTGAGCATGTCACATTTACACTGATGCGTTTGTACAGACTACATGGTATATACATGGCACATCAAAAGCAACAAAGACATTGCCATTGAATGCAAAATATCTTACAATTTACCTTGTTATCCACATGCCATTTTGGTGCTACCGGGTTGGTGTACATATTTTTTTTCTGGATTACCTTTGTTTTTTTTGGTATCACAAAAAAAAAAGTCAATATTCACTTATATTTCTTTACATCCGTAACTTAAATAACTCAAACATTAGTGAGTAACAAACATACTAATTTTAAACCCGACTTAACTTTAAAAAAAACTAAACCTAACCAAGTACTTTTGTTGCCTTTATGTTTTATTTCAATTACAACGTTAACCACGACTGTAATCTGGGAGAAAATATCAGTTCAAATCTAATTGAGAATGCAGTTTAGCTGTATGCGAATGCAATTTGTCAGACACATGGTTGGTGTCTGAAGATTAAGTCATCTTTATGTCATCAAGTATAAGAGGACTAACTATACTACATACATGCTGTTCTCTAAACTGGTTACCACATACTCTTAGTACACACATTGAAGTTGATATAAAATATATATAAAATGCATGCTGTAGGCATAAAGGGAAATAAAAATATCCATTGAACAGTTTATGTGAATCTCTGCCATTCACCCCACCATGCACAAAGCAATACTATGTGCAGTGTTAGAAGTGGAAAGGTGGAACCTGGGGTGGTTTCAAATATTAGTTTGGGATTTGCTGAGAGGTGTTGAGCCCGAGAGGTGAAACAGAGCAGGGGGAGATATGATCGGTGTAGCCTGTCTTCCTGATGGCTGTCCTTTATGTCTTTATTCAAAACCTCGACCCTGAAAAATCTGAATAAGCTACTAAATAATAAAATCTACACTCACTCCAAATATTGCACTACTTCACACTTCACAGAGAACAACAGGAACTCTGAAAGTCAAATCTAAGCACACTAAACATCCCTCAACTAGTCAGCAACTAGCAACACCAGAGAGAGGAAACATGACAGCAGAAGTAAATGAAAAGACATTGCACTGCGCTATCTTGATTACGTCTAAACATCTAAACATCCCATCATTCAATTCAATCCCGTTCATTATAACATAAATGACAATGACATGGCTTGCTGTACATGGTGCTGAAACTCTGCCAATGGTTCTTATACACATTTTCTACATATAGAAGTTATATAATTGACTGTAACTCTCTTGGGATCTTAGTCTGCAGATTAATTACTGTCATTTCTGAACCTTAGTTAATGATCTATAGTCCGATGTAAAAAGACAGATTCTTTGGTTAGATAGCAATTCACAAATTTTGTTGGAATACAAGTCTATATATATATATATATATATATATATATATATATATATATATATATATATATTTTAAGCTATAGTTTGGTTGCTGAGAGTTTTAATCATAGAAATTGATTTGGAGTAGACCAGACATACCAATTCATTCCCAATGTAGCAGGATGTCGGAGTGGCGGCCATTTTTATGTATACTGGTGTGACCTTTACATTGTGACCGTTGTAGTAGGCTAACTTCCTTATAAACTATACCGACTCACAGCAAGTCACAAGCTCACTGAGGTGAGGTGAGCAGTGAATTAGTAACATTATGAAGCACAGAGAACCAGAGTAAACGAGTAAAATTGCAAATTATTTAACAACAATTTAACACACCTGCCACAGCGTATGAAACCTCATTGCTCAGATCAGACAACTGTGTTGCATTAAATTATGGTAAGTACGATAACTAGCAGACATCTGGCTAGTTAGCTCACTAATTCATCTATGCTTTATTTACAAGACTGGTTACAGGAAATTAACTTCAAAGTGGGCTGGTGGGTCTAATGGTTCCTTTGCCCAACTCCCCTCACTAGTTAGCTGCAGCTTACCCAGCTAACTAGCTAGCCATCTGTTTCTGCAGCTGCATCTGCTGTCTTCCCGGTGATCTGTGGCCATATATTACGGACCCACTGATGTGTGTTTTGTTGTCACCATAAGAACTAATAACAATCAACATTTTCTTTTATACTAGTCAAATGACCAAGGAAAACAGTTCAATGTCCATTTGATTATTCGGTTTCTATGGTTTTAATAATGTCCCTGATCACCTGCAGTGGCAAATTCACAGCATGACCAGAATGTGTTTGTGCAAAGTTGCTACGGGGGGAAATGCCATTTGTTTTTCAAAATAGTGACATGATCAACTTTTATGAAGGGAATGTGGGTTGGCTTGGTGGGAGGTCCATCTGGCGCTATGGGATGCCCTTGTCATTGAGGGGGGACACAGCATGGACATGCACAAGGTGTAAGGCGACAGATGCCAAAAAAGTGGGGGGAAAAAAAAAAAAAACAAATACAAAAGTACATATTGAGAGGAGCTGCAGCTGGCACCCGGCGGTGGCATATCCTTGACATGTAGCTGCTTTTCCTTGATAAAGTGAAAGACAAGAGTGTGAAAGCCAACTACTGGATGTGTGAATGTGTGTTTTACTGTTGGCGTGTGGTAGACTTTTCCGCTGCCTCAGCTCCTTGGCGGTGTCTGTCTGTCGCCGAGGGGCCCCAGCCCTGGCCCCGAATCAGCCGCCGAGCTGTGTCCACTCAGCACTTCCCCTAGCCGCTGGTAAATTAGTCCCAGCAATATGCTACACCGCTCCTCACACCCTTCTCTCCTGTGTGCTATTGTTCATGCCCTTGAGGAAAGTGTGTGTTTGTGTGTGTGCACACTTGTGCTAATGCTGGTATGTCTGCGTTGGATGTTGTTGAAGTGCTTAAGGAAACCGGGTATTAATTTATATTCTTTTTGTTGGGACATGAGCCAAATTACGAAAATACAGTATGATTATGTCTTTCGCAATTTATAGATCCCATCAGGGATTTCTGTCATCATTACATGTTATCACCAGCTCTATAAAGCTAACAAAGACGGGTGAACTTTATTAGAATCAATGAGTGGATTCAAAATTTGCCATTTCAGCTCTAACATACAGTATCTGTCTCCGTTTCTTTGTGTAAAAAGTTGCACAGTTTAATTAGATTTTTATGAGTAGATGTGTTAGTTTGTCAGGGCGGTTTTGGTTTACTTTGGTGCCAAGGCATGGCACATAGTTGGTCCCCTGGTCATGTGGAGCACAAGGCAGTAGGTGTTTTAGGCAACTGTTAAAATGGTATTATCATTATATCTGGCGGTGTTGTACTAGTGAGTTTCCAAATCAAGGTTACATAACTATAGTTACCAAACAGATGAGACAGAATGTCAGGGTGAAGATGTTAGTAATTTCTTCAACCAGCGCATCGCATTTAATTCTTCACTTCATTTGGTTAAAAAAATGTATCAAATGGTACACG
This sequence comes from Pterois miles, assembly GCA_947000775.1. Lineage (NCBI taxonomy): Eukaryota > Metazoa > Chordata > Actinopteri > Perciformes > Scorpaenidae > Pterois > Pterois miles. The sequence goes on from CAMQGK010000008.1 coordinate 4,489,002, forward strand.
CACTCCTCAAAATGCTTTGAAATATGAATGTTCACTTTTACCACCCCATAGTAATGTATTCATTTATTAACACGAGATGAGCTGTTCAGCTGTGTGAAGGGGTGGATTGTAAGTCAGAATATATAAATAAAGATATGGGATTTCAAGGGACCCACATCCCTGGCTATAAAGGTGCAGATTCACCCAGTGGGTGGTGGAATTAATGAGGCCATTGGCACCCAAGGCACATGGGAGGGGGGGCGGCCCCTCATGGCTACTGCGCCACTGCCAGAGATGGGCCGGCCACACTATCTTAACCACCAGCAGTCCGGAAAGAAAACATGGATTTTGTGATCTAAGACCCCCAATGGTGAATCACATCACTGAAGTGGACCCCTAGCCTGAGGCTTCGGGCAGGTATACAGATGATTGTTCTTCCCCCTGTTCAAAGCTAAATCACCTGGGGTTCATTTGCCAGAGCTGGGGGTCCTTCAGCTTTATAATGCTCAGGGATAACTGCACCGCATTACCTTTACAGATACAGTAGCTGTGCAGCACAGGATACTTGGAAAAGCAGCAATAACACATTGGAGAAGATTTTTTTGTACTATTTCATACATTTAAAACATCAAACAAGTAGCTTGCGCCTGCTGTGGTAACTTTTTTTTTTTTTTTTTTTGCTTTTTCTTCTAGAGAAAGCATGTCCAAAGAACCAGGTGATTATCATCCTGTAGCCTTCACCCCTATTGTGATGAAACCTGAGAGAGAAGTACAGATTGAACAATTTTCCTCCTATAAATATACTGTATAGGCTTCTATGTGGATGCCGCTTTATCTTGGAGTGCACTTATAGATTATATCTGCAGCAAGGTACAACAACACATTTACTTCTGTAGGAGACTGAGGTAATTTGGAGCAAATGCACACATCCTCTTATTTTTGCCAGTCGATAATATGCATGATAATATGTGCGATACAATATGGAGTCGGTGTATGGTACAGTTGTCTTAAAACTACACTAGCTAGATTGTATCTGCTCAAAGACTGTGGGCCAAACGCTTGAGTTTACCAACTGTGAATACTAAAAGAATGCTGTCTATGGTATATTACATCTGACCCCCTCTCATAGTTTGAGGAATATCTTATTGCCATCAAACAAAAGATTTCCCAGAGTCCCACAGGCCTGACCGAACAGACCGCAGAACTCTTTTCTTCCTCAGTCTGTCAAACTGTTAAATCAGAGTTTGGATTTTAAGTAGGTCTCAGAGCAGATGAATGTGAAAGTGATCAGTTCAACAAAAGTGACGTCTTCATTTTATATACATTTGTATATACAGGATGTGTAACATCATGATGCTTGGCAATTGACAGAATCCATATGGGATGAACATATGTCCATACATAGGCTGAATTGCAAAGGACAACATGGTCAATGTGTGGTCTCGCAGCCCCCTTTCACCAACTACCGTGACCAGCAAGACAAATTGATCTCCAGATCAAGATTTCCAGCTATTGCACAAACAGCAATGTGCATTGTGTCTTAGGAGACATGGATGTAAAACTGATACATGTTTTCATGCATGGCTAAACAGCGCCGGTGCTGGAATCCAAATATCGCGCCCCTCTCAGCTTTCAAGACCACACATTAAAACGGAAATGCAGCCTCCTTCTGAAAAGTGCTGAGTATCTTGAGGTTGTTATTGATATATGCCCCGGATCAATCGCCCTGGCTTCCCAACCTCTGCTTGAATCAGACAAAAGGGGCAAGTGTTAGATGTTCATTTTCTATCAACAGGGGCTCAGTGTGGGTTCAGAAAGGGCAACCAATTTCTGGTAGGAACAAAAAGGTGATGAAATGGTGCTCTTAGCTGAGCTACAATGCAATTTAACTTAAGGTAAACCTTTCCGGTAAGAAAAAGACAGTCTTAGACTCATTTCTTAACTCCCCCAGCACATGGTCAGGGCATAAATTTTGGGATTCAAAGGGCATTTGTAGGAACTTGTAAGAGTGTTGAGAACATGCTCGACTGGCTCTGGTTGCCATAGTCTGGGGAAATGTAATTTTACATTTGTATGCAGACTGTGCAGGAGTAGCTCTGGCATAGACTCCAGCATGTAGATACCCCAAGAGATGAAGTGCTGATACCATGGGTTTTGTGGATTTTCCTTAGTTGCATTTGGCTTTATACAATTCCCATGCACGACTCAACTCTTTTCGCCTTTTCTCTCACTTACCGAATATTGTTGTTCTCTTAAATCCCTTTTTATTCATATGCTGGGAAGCACCTGGCCAAGTTAATACCATTTGTCAGGATCTTTTAGCATATCAAATGCCTTCTGTCAAGGGTCGTTTGCATATGCTCTTGTCTTTCTGGTGAGAGAGGTCTCCATTGATAAATGCAGGAATATTAAGTACGCGTGCTGCATGCTTAAGTAAAGCAGCGTTCAGACATTATGAGTATGGCCGATCACTCTTCGTCCCTGCTTCATTTGGGCTCTGTACTTGAGCCATTAACCAGTTTCATGAAGAGTGAGAGAAATCAGAGTGCTTGCTAAGGTGTCTGTCTCCACCGTCGTCCCCAAAGTTGGTTCCACGCTGGCTGGCATGGCGATGACACCTCATTAGCGCTACCTCGTGAATTCAGCTTAACTTTTTCTTATTGTCAATAATTGTCATGGAATGTGAGATGCACGACTATTTAGGGAGACAATCATTCTGCCGCATGCTGTGCTGACATCCTATCTTGACCAATTAAGTAATATGTGTAAAGAAATGCTTCGACATTTTACAGCTTTCTATTTGAATGTGTGGGAACGGCGATGACAGTGGATTGAAGGCACCGCTAGAGAGGCTGCTATTTTTATTAGAACCTACTTTTTAATGCAGCAAGGCGCTTCTGCCAAAATAATGCACTGCTTTCTCCTCTGTCCTATTTTCAGTGTTCATTTCCTTCATCCGCAAGTGGACTTTCTGCGCCATAATCCTGTCACTCTGGTCGCTCTGTTGGAGTTTGATATTTTAATTTACTCGTGGCTTTATGGAGCTCCAAGTCTCCCCTGTGCAGCCCACCACAAAGAACCCTTCACATGAACTGTGGGAAGGGGGGAGAAAAGAAGAAGGGTTTGATAAAATGGCTGAAAAATACCTCAAAACAAAGCAAATGTTGTATGAGGCAGACTGGAGCACAGGTGACACATGACTGCAGTGCAGTATTCAGGCAGCCTGCAGGGCGTTCAGCTGCTTCTGGTGCGATAGCGGCGCAGATATCATCACATCAACTGATCATCTTGGATGTGATTGATAGGTGGGCACATGACACCACCAGCAACATCATTGTAGCTGTAAACCCTACTTTCTACAAGGCCTTCTAAGGTGCTAGAAATAGTGTTGACTTTAGGAATATAAAATATTTATATGCAGCTTCGCCAACCGGATGATAAAACTGCCATGCGACTGCGATCTTGCAGCGGAGGAAGCATAATGTCTGAAATATACATTTGTAGGGTTTGATGAGAGCAATAACAATGCAGGCAGAACTGCTGGTTCGGCAGGCACAACAGACGCTGCAGATTGCACCGTGCCATATATTTTATTTTTAATCATGCAAAGCCCTGAGTCTAACGACCAAAACAAAATGCTACATCAACGGTAATGATAATGGCGCTCATGATTAAGAAAGCAAAGCACTAGTAAAGTGTAAAAGAGTTTTGCGGTGACAGAAACCACATTTACTGTCCATATGGTAGCCCGTTGAACCCCCATAACTCACAGAACAAAGAATGGCAGGGAGAAACCTGGGAGGAGCACTAAACAAGCAAACACACAAAAAAAAAAAATCATACCAGAGTAAGCAGCACAATTACCCTTATATAAATCAAAGAAACAACTTTCATTTCCAATCATTTATAAATCATAGATGCAATTCTTGGTACTAAAAGCCCCGGTGCAATCAGTGAGTGATTAGTTCACATGCGATTTCAACATCGACACTACACGCAGACACTAAAAAAGTAAGTCATAAATTAGAGGTGATGATGATCTGCGTCGAAATGTGCTGAAGAGTGGAAAAGCAGGGCAGATGGCAGCGGCTTCATCATTGGCCTGTTCAGCGACACATCAAGTGGCTTTGCCAGAGCAATATCAGCCCCCATCCCATATGACCAATTATCAGGGTTTCACCTTGGGCTGGTGGTGGTAATGGTGCTGATGGTGGGTGGAAAGGCAGCTGAGGGGGGCCAAAGACAGGAGCAACTGTTATTGAAGCAAACTGCATTCTTTTTATTGTCTTGAAAATGTCCTCTTTTACCCGAAACAGCGGCGACAACAAAGGATTACTCAACAAGCAGGGAAATGCACTATTAATGTGAGACGATGGCTAAGAGGTTGTTTGTAAGAGGTGTGTTTAGTAGCTCGGCCTTTGATGCCCATGGCTTCAACCATCCTCTAAATTTGTCAATTACACCTCCATTGTGGTCGCCATTGTTAGGCCTTTGCACGCCACACAAAGCCAATATCTGGCTGTGCTCAACAGGGAATCTCATCTTCAAAAGGCAATGGGGAACTGTGTTTATTGGATTTGAGAAGCTGGCCGCAGATAAGGTGAATTACCCTGTTGTGTCATCTCCCAGATGAGAAAGCGAGTGTGAAATGCAAGTTGTTTGATTGAGGGAAGAGTAAGCAAATCACGTCTGCAGATTAATGGCTGCAATGTGTAAATGCCTCCAGGCCCCCCTGAAATATTTATCTCCTTAAACTCACTCACCAAACTACAGATTACTGATGATCACAAACATATTTAATTCTAAATCATATTTAAGAAACAACTCTCAGAAGCCTTTGGCACATGAAGCAATATTATAGTCTATGTGTTTGCCAACCTTTTTGGTCTTACGTACCCCATACCCCATAGGCCAAGGTGAATTTGAATAGATTTTTAAACTAGATCTTATTTAACACTATTAACAATAAAGCAATAATGTTCTTAAACAACTAAACCAATGTATAGGTTGGTTTGGTCAACTTAAAACTACAACCATTTATCTATTACTTTTTTTGCTAAATTTTTGATCCATTTACAACTTTCAGCTACTCTATCTTATCCAATAATCATCCAGTTCTTGGAGGTGCAGTATGTACGATCTGGTGGCATCTAGCGGTGAGGTTGCGGATTGCAACCCACTGCCTTGTGCCAAGCATGTAGAACTATGGCGGAAGATGTAAAAACCTGAAAACACGAATGACCGATCTAGAGTCTGTTTGGTTTGTCCATTCTGGGCTACGGTAGAAACATGGAGGCCGGCTCAGTGAGGCGGTCATGCTCCCTATGTAGATGTAAGCGGCTCATTTTTTTTCCCCAATTTTTAGCAACAGGAACTTACCTTATACAGCCTGGCAAATACCAAATTCTGATTGTGTCTAGAAGGTAATGGAAATGTTCTTGCAAGCTGCGTAAGGTGAGGCATTGACCTCAAAAGGTTAAGGTTAGACATTGGCCTTGAAAGGTTAAGGTTATGGTAGGTCATCGGGCAGCGAGTCTTGTAAGAGTTCTTACAAGTTTTTGCAATTTACCTTCTAGACATGACCCCAAAATACCCCTGGGGTAAGTAGCTACTATGGACACATTAAGGACACTTGCATCAGCATGAAGCAACCAAACAGTACAGTCCTACAGGTAACAGAACTGTAAGAATGCCAGGAAGACAATGACATACAGCAGCTCTCTCCGAACTTGAATTCCAAGTGGGATGTCTGACACCAGTGTCACTGCTCCACCTGGCTTGAGCGTCTGCTGTCACCTTTGGGGAAAGAGTTGAGCTTTTGCCAGCGCATTGATCAGCCAAACTGTCTTTAGGCCAGGGAACAGTTACGCACGGCCAACTTTATATCGCTGCCAAGACGCTTTTGCATGCGAGCGTCTCCTTCACTCTGCCTTGCCTCTTTTTTCCTCCTTTTCTCTTCTCACCTCCCTCCATCCTCCTCACCACCTGTCCTGCATCCGCTGAGATCGAGTGTGAAGTTTCTCACTTTTGTCACCAAGACAAGGGATTGTGAGTGTGCGTGGGCTGTGTATGTGAGATGGCAGCCAATGGCAGAGACTTGTGGGGTCTTCGAGCCTGCTGAACCTCCTATTTCCCCCACCAGTCACCCTGTCGCGGCGCTGAAGTGGGGTCCATCTGCTGAGTGTCCTTGCGTCTATCTTCCCAACCCACACAAGGACCTCTCACTATGCTACAAGTTCAGCTAGAGTACAAACCAAAAGGAACACATCTTGTGTTCGACAGATGGACTTCCTTGGTTTCAGAAAAATTGCTTACCACTTACTGGAGTTACTACGTGATTTGGCTGAAGAAAATCTGTTAATGAATGGTATGTTTTTGTTTTTCTTTTAAGACGTGTGCAGATTTGCTCTGCGGAAGATGTACAACAAATTACAAACCAACACTTGATTTGTGAAATGACAGACAGCGTTAGTCACCTTTTGCAGTTCAGTCATCTGTTCCAGACTAACTTGGTGAGTCGTTCACGTATCGTGACTTGGAAGCTGCCATCCGGCATCCATCCGAGTATTAGGTGAGAGGTGGAGAGACACAAGGGAAGAACAGCATCTGAACTCCATTAACTCTTTATGTATTGTTATTCAGCACACAGTTTATTCTCTCGTGTCTGGTAGAAGAGCCCTGTGGGGAGATAACCAGAAACTATGTGACTGGGCTTTTGATGAGCCTAAGCAGCATCCACAAGTGGAGCGTTTGGTATTTATTTTCTGGGGTCTGGAAAAATAAAGAAAATAACAGCTATGGTATACACAGTATGCTACCCTGCAAAGGTTTATAGAGGTACAGTATAAAGGGGAGTCTCTTAAATTTGAAGGCTCTGAAGTTGAACAAAGCCCAGTCTAACCAAATAGCCTATGTCTACGAATTACCTGGGAAATTAAAAGTCATTTCACAAACAATAACGCTTGTCATTTCACACCATGTAGTCTGTAATAACAATGTAAATGCTAACACTCAGAGCTAATGACGTAGGATGGGGAGGGGAGGTGGATGGGTCCAACAAACACAGGAATTTCAATGAGAGGACCGGTGTTCATGTCCCAAAGTGCATTATGTTAGTCACATTTCTGATGTGTGTTCTGTATTTATGATGCTTATGTACATATTTTACTTAGTTTACATGCTTATTTTACGCAGAAACTACAAACACAGGATTTTCAAGAGACTGGTGCTTATGCCCTGCCTCTGAGTATTGTTGAGTTATTTTGAAGTTACTTTAGTTACATTGACATGTTTTCAATACTTAAAATGTTGTGTATGTGTTTTATTTTGTTTACATACCTATTTTAAGCACAACCATGGTGTTTGCCCAAAACCTATCTAAGTGGTTTTGTTGCCTAAACCTAACTGCGACCTTTTACCTTATTGTACTTGATGTGATTTACATAAGTCATAACTGAGGAAAACAAATCTGAACACAGTCATAGCTATTAAATTCAACATCTGTAAATACACTATATAATAGAAAAAAGGTGTTCCTTTTAGCTTCAGATCTGGCTTTAAAATGATCACTTTTGAAAGTTTTCTCCAGTATTAAAGTAATCCGGTGATAATTGTCTGCACACCATTTTTACAGTGCTAACAGGAAGTGCTAATAGCTAATTCTGCATGACTTGAAATATGCCAAAATGCAGGGACGTGTACAGATAACTTTATTTTAGAATAAAAATAACAAACATCTGTACTTATTATCTTCTCAACGCAGCCAGAATCTTTATCAGTCAGTAACAGAAAAAAAGTTTAGCACTTTATTTTATTTTATAGGTCCACAAAATTCATGGTAAGTAGGTGAATTATAACGAAAATTGTGAAATATTTGAAGATTTCTTTAGAATTACTGCAAAAGTACTCTAGCTGAAAATGTATCAAAAATGACTTAATTCTAAACATTATTTAATAATAAAATACTTAAATAGCGTATAATTGTTAAGATATGGCCTTCAGGCTTGAGAAGCATCTGTGTGCTGCTCTTCATCAGAGGAGGAAAACCAAAACTAATAGAAGACAAATTAGCTAGTTATTATCTATTTACCAGCACACATGGAAATACCATCTATTGGAAAATAGCATAATATATTTACTAAGTAATGTTTATATAGATATAAAATATAACAATAAGAGCACAGAGTCAAGTCCCAAGTCAAGACAGGAAAACAAAGTAATTTTTGATAAATTCTGAGGTAAATATTGGGATAACGTGACCAAGAAATTTCAAAAAGGTTACTTGCTAATTATCACTGTAAAGTGTTGCACACTGATCATCTTTACTAACATGTCAGTCCTCCTGCTTAGCATAGCATTGCATTTTTCCCACTGGCAACTTTGGTAAACTATTTTCATGATAACAATAAGGAACATTTCAAACACTTCTGTATTACACTGTGACAACACTGAACAAAAACTTTCCCAAAAGGCAACAGGTTATAAAACTGAAGGCATCTTTTATGCTGTAAAACTGAAAAT